>OX411306.1:144816699-146016699 GCA_948150685.1 Rhaphigaster nebulosa | reverse complement strand
ATTCTGACTTTTTTTTCTCCTAAATAAATTATTTGAGAAGTTAAATTGGTTGTTTGCACTATTACTTGCTAATTTGTCCAAAATTTGGTTGAGCGTTGGCACACTTACTATAACTGTATAACAGAACTTGAACTAATAAAAATTGCAAGGTAACTACACATTTTATAGAGAATGGAATGCTCTTCAAAATTGGCTGAATATTTTTATCATGAGAGTCACGATTCATGATATGTAAGCCCATTTCTATAGGAATAAAGTTTGATGGAAGAAATTTTCAAAAATATTCCATTTTTCATGTTAGATTATATCAAACTGTTAGATGTAAAAAAAAAGGTAAAGAGTTTTTAATGCTCTTTTATGTAGTAAATGCAAAGTTTCTTGCCAGGTTAAACCATTTTCAAGAATTCTTTTAAAAAGAAAAAAAGAAGACAAATTTGCTCAGAGTTTTTACAAGTTTCTGACTTGAGCTTGTTTCCTATTCATCATAGACATAACTGATCAAGTGTAAAATATATTAAAAACATCGAGTTTAGTTTAAGTACATACTTTAATTTGACTAGACTAATATGTTACTTAATAATATACTTTAATAAGAAAAATTATTTGTTTCTTTTCAGTGGTTCCGGTTTACCATTTTTAAACTGATTTTTCCTTAATTTTTTTTATTAATTCTGATGTTTTTTATTTCATGCCAACTTTTCACGATTGGTAAAAATTAGCCATAATTCAAAAGCGAACAAAATTTAAATGATCATAAGGTATTTAAATGTCACAGGTTATGTTGTGTGCAGTAATTTTGAAATACAATTTTTGTAAAAAAACAACAAAAGTTATAATGATATTAATTATTTAAGGTTGATAAATTAATTGTCAAAATTAAAATGAAACAGGCAACAGTATAAAAGTGTCCCATATATGGAATAATTCACATCTATATCTGTTTCGTGGTTGTAAAAATACGTTGATTTGCACTCGTATTATTTTCATGTCTAAATGCCACAGCACTGTTGTAATATTCAACACCATCTCAGGTAATACTATAAGACTTTGCTTTGCAATACTTGACATGGAATTATTCCATAGATTCAAAACTCTTAAGTCATCCTAATTAATAGAGCTTACAGGACAAAGTCCTGCCAGAAAGATGTTCTGAAATGACATTTGTACATAGTCTCCCACTAATCACTAAATATAGAAATGACAAACAGTTGAATTTTTTTTGGGCCAACTTAGAATTTCCTGGTGTTAGAATTGAAAACATCTACACTATTTTAAAGGTGAATACTACCGGCAGGACTTAATGTCCTTCCGGAACGATGTTGTGCGTTATATCATTATACCTATTTAATCTAGAGCATCCCAACAATTGTAATATGTGTGCTGTAGTGAAAATATGTATTTCTGTAAACACAAAGATTTGAATTATTCCATTGATGAATGGCTGTAGTTTATTTGTTATAATAATAAGGAGCAAATTCGCCCTTAGTTTATTGAAGACTAAATAGTAAAGAAAAATTATTTATTTCCATATTAATTAATTAGGAAGAATTGAATGTATAACCTAACCTAAACATTGTTATAAGTGATTTCATATCCACCAACCATGCAGAGAGACACTTCTATACTACCAAAATAAAAATATTTTACAAATCCTAAAAGTAAAACAGAGGAAGTTATTAGGTTACCTGATATTTACTACATTACTTACTTCTGGTTTGTCATTTTCACTGATCAATGAAGCAGAGCTTTCTGAATCATCTAAAAATTTTAAGGCATAAAATAACCATGAAGTAGGCTTGTATGAATCATCTGGTCCACATCCGCTTTCTATTGAACTTTTTATTTTGTTTAGCTCTCGTCTATAATTGGAACGTAAAGTATTCAACTTTTTAGTGACATCCTTGATTACAGCTTGAGGCTTTATTTCTCTGTAGATAACCAAAAGTTTTTCCAAAGCTTTTAGTTTTTTATATTTATTCGTATAGTTAGGATGCACTTTATTCCAAATTTCAGGTAAAGACTCATAAGTTTTGATAAAACGTTTCAAACATTCGTCATTATCACTACTAGAAACTGGTAACCCGGCTAAGTCAAAAACACCGTCAATAACAATACTGTCCGCCATTACTGCCAATCAAGACTGATCAATCTGGATATCGGAACTGTCGTCACTACACTAGCGATATCTAGTGTCATTCATGCATAATTACGTGCTCCAATTCTGGCAATTTCTTTTAAGATGCCTTGCCAAACTATCAGACCAGTCAAGCCGACCCAAGCAAAACTAGTTCTGTGGTTTGATTTGCCAAGGTTTGGCAAAGGTATGTACGCACCTTTACACGTTTGATTTGCTAAACTATGGCAAGTCCCAAGCCAAACCAAACGCGCATAGGAGGTTTCAAAAGCTAAGCAAACTAATCTACGCACACGCTACTGTTCCGTATATTTTAACTTATAGCGAGAGTTGATTTTGGGCTAAAATATTTTTATTTTAAAAAGAAACATTTTAAAATATAAAATGACAATATATAATGTGGATGCAACACTAGCGCAGTGTTGCCAGATTGGGGTTTTTCTCCTAGATTTAGGTTTTTTCACCCTCTGGGTTTTTTTTAGTGTTAGAAAATTTCTACGGTATTTTTTTGGGAAGTCTTTTTTTTTTATCATCTCTTAAATGTCCACCATTTTTAGCTGATTTGAACCAATTGGTTTGAATGTTAGGATTTTAGTAACAATTATTATAAGAAGTTAAACACATTTGTTAACTTTTCTATTTCACACAAGTTAATAAAAATACATTGAATTTACGGATTTTGTAAATTATTTTTCTTTTATTTTGATAACTTTATTTATTAATTTTTTGTTGAATTATTAACTCTGTATTTACTGTTTTAACATTTGCTCAATTTAATTATTATTAAATTGAATTCCTAGCTCATACTATACTTCCTAATATCTTTATATAATAATAATAATAAAATATTTTTATTAGCGAAATGCATAACCTGATAGATGGATAATTTTAACCAAAACTTTTTTGGATTCTGTTTTGTACATTATACAATAGTAAATTCCTTACATTTCTGTACTCTATAATTATTTTCATCAGGGGCATAGTTTAGGAATATTTGCTCTTAAGTTTGCCATACACGCACAGGAAATAAGCCTCCAGGATTTGCTCTACCGAACCTTTGCCCATACATGGAGAAGATTTTATGCAATTAAATCCTTTAGAAAATGACATCAATAGATGATAACTCCTAGCACTCTGCACTAAACACTTCTTTTACATATAACTACAAAACCAACAATTATAATGCTAAAATATTATTTCCTGTACATGTACGTCGAAGATAAGAGCAAATATTCCTAAACTATGCCCCTGATGAAAATAATTATAGAGTACAGAAATGTAAGGAATTTACTATTGTATAATGTACAAAACAGAATCCAAAAAAGTTTTGGTTAAAATTATCCATCTATCAGGTTATGCATTTCGCTAATAAAAATATTTTATTATTATTATTATATAAAGATATTAGGAAGTATAGTATGAGCTAGGAATTCAACTCCTAAACTATGCCCCATATGAAAATAATTAGAGGATACAAAAATGTAAGGAATTTAATCCTGTTTAATTTAATAAAGGTTGATATTAATTTAAAAAAAAAAAATTGGTTTTCATGCAATGGGAGAATAAAAAATTAATTTTTTGAATTTTTAAAAAATATTTTCAGTAAAATTTGAGGTAAAAAAGTTGAAATTTGTAATTATCACACCAAAAAACATAATTAAGCTAATTTTCAAAACTTTCCACTGAGATCCCTTTCGAGTCCCATTAGACTATATTTGGATGCCCCAGACGAAAAATCATATAGAGACCAAAAATGTATGTAAATTGATTCTAGTTTAATTTAATATAGGTTGATGTTGCTTTAAAAAATGCATGATATGGGAGAAAACAATGATAAAAATTCATTATTTGAGCTTTTTTTGTTTTCAGAAAAATTTGAGGTAAAAACTTGAAATTCGTAATCAACACCCCAAAAACATGAATGAGCAAATTTTAAAAACTTCTCCAAAACTTTCTAGGTAAAAATACCATATGTATGAAGATCAATCACTTTCAAAGTTGTTCTCACAGTGTAAGATGATTCATTAGTCATGAGGAATGATTAGATTAAACACAAAGATTTATGTCGTATATTGTTGCCTGGCCAATGTTGTAGTCTGCAGACGAATAATTCAACCGGTTACCTTTAAAGAAACATTTTATCAGAATGTCAATCTTCAGCTTTAATGTCATTTCTGACTGAACTTGTAATAGAATTGGGATATAGTAATTGACATTAATGAAATTTTGGTTTCTGATATTGGAATACTGATATATTATTATTGATATTATTGATTAAACATTTTCAAAAGAATTAAATAAAAATAATCATGATTTGTAAATTTTCGATTAAAAAATTTCAAAATCATACAAAATAGCAGTATAAAATGAACCACAGATAATGAATAAAAACAATTATTATTAGTGAAAGTGATTTAAATTGTGAATATCCTATCTAAAAAAAATTTAATTAAAAAAACAAGAACATTATATTATTATCGATATTATTGATTACACATTTTCAAAAGAATTAAATAAAAATAATCATGATTTGTAAATTTTCGATTAAAAAATTTCAAAATCATACAAAATAGCAGTATAAAATGAACCACAGATAATGAATAAAAACAATTATTATTAGTGAAAGTGATTTAAATTGTGAATATCCTATCTAAAAAAAATTTAATTAAAAAAACAAGAACATAGTATGTAAATAAATTAAAACTACACATAAGTAAATAATAAAATAAAGTATACATGTAAGGCAAAAGATATGTGAGTAAATAAGGCAAAACTAAAAAAACAAAACATATATCTTTGTCGTAATGGAGGGAGTTATTGTTGACTGTATATTTATATTTAAAGGGAGAAGTTGGTCGGGGGGTGCGGTCAAAGAAATAGACTACTATAATGCGAACTTATATAATTGTGCCTACGTTTCGGCCTAAGTTTTAGGCCATCTTCAGGGCAGCGAGGCGTGTGGTCAAGCGCCAACTCTTGGAGGATTTTTGCTAGAGGAGTCAAGCTTAATTTTGCCATCCCTTCTCTTATTCCCTGAATCACCTTAGTAATAAATAAAAGTCAATAGTTTAGGAAATATATTACAAATAAATCATCTCATTTTATGGGCTAAATTAAGATCAAAACAATCAAAAAGCAGAAAAACAAATTTTTTGCTTAATCTACAAATAAAATTACGCTCAAAATCAGCTGCTCTCTAAATTCTGCTACCCCAGAAGTGCCCCTATATATTTTGCTTTCCATACCATATCCCTAACATTCAGGTTCCACTTAAGGGTTTCTATGAATATTTATGTTAATGCATATGATAGCAATGGTAATCTGATTACACCTGGTTCATGGTGGAGAAATCAAAATGAATATAACACAATACAAAATTTGCTACACATATCTCGCACATCACCATTACACTGTTAGATGTTACACTGATTAGGGAAGTATTAACTTCATAAATTTGTAAGTGATTGAGATTCTAATAAATTGTATTTGTATTTTTTAATAATCGTAAATTTTAGATTCTTAACAATATCTAAAACTTAAAAATTAATAAAATTTTATTGACACAAAGATTTTCTACATACCGTTATTGAATTTATACTACTCTTGTTAGCATATACTGGCAGTAGAAACGATTCCATTAGTTCATAAGCAAACCAAATAGGTTGGTATACGTTTCCTGCACATTAAAGAAAGGAATTAAATTTTGTTTGCCTCATAACATATAAATATAAACAAAAAAACTAACTATGTAAATATAAACAAACAAAACTATATAAATATAAATAAACAAACAATATATATATATATATATATATAGTAGACTCCCACTTATCTCTCTCTTTTGATTATGATTTATAGCCTACTCATTTTCATATTTTTAGTAATATAAATGATTCTTGCAAATAAAAATAGTTGAGAAAAATCAAAGTAATGAAGTTTTGCATATATGAGGTGCTCCATGGAAGAAGGGAAAATCCGCCATGTCAATATAATTTCTTTTTTTTAAATTTAGCTACAATGCTTTCCTAGGATCCAGGGGAAAAGAGGTCTATACCAGGAAATCTTAAAAACAACTAAATTTTATTTTATTTTTTATTAATTTAACCTAAAAATATTAAAAAACATTCAAATATAAATTTTCAATGTCTCTGATTTAAATAAACTTTAATTAAATAAATTTATCTTTTATAGAAAAAGATTTTAGCAACATGTTTTCTTGAAAGCAAAGCAATTGAGGCAAAAATTGAATCTGTATCCACCATATTAACAATCTTTCAATTCATGAAAACATCTCATCCAAACAAAAACTAAGCATTTCAAGGAATTAAATTCATGGAATCAATTAAACTGTTGTCTAATGTTTACAAAACAAAACATCACAAATATTAAAGAAAAAAAATCATTCAAAGCGTTATAACCAGAAAATCGGATAGTTATAGAGAGTAAAGGTTCAAAGAAAAATTACCAACTGAATGAGACCAAGGGGTAAGAATGTTAAAGCCGGGAAATAGTTATGAACGTGAGCGTTATAGTGAAGTTTTACTGTATATAATATATGCAGAGGGTCCAGCGATATAGCATGAACATTTTGAGCTTAATTCGAGGATTTTAAGGCTGTGAACTGTAATATTCAAGGGGCTTTTCGTTAATTAATTGGATTAAATTTAAAACAATTTTGTAACCATAACTGTTATATATGGTGGGCTTATGATAAAATGTACAATTCAGATTTGAGAATGAATTTGAATAATTATAAAGATTATTTTCCAGTTTGATAATGAAAAATTGTTACTTAACTTTTAACACTAAGGGCTCAACACATCAATAAAAAAAAAAAAAAAAAAAAAAAAAAAAAAAAATGCAAAATACACTACAAAAATAATTTCAAATGTGAATAAATAAAATTTAGTTATTAGAATAAATTTCACCACAATTTTATTATTAAACTTATTTTACACATAAAATAAAATACTTACAAATAATCATAATTATAGGAATAAAATTAAACCCCTTATCCTTGGCAGTCCACCCTTTGGTCCTTGAGGCCAACATGAAGTGACAAAAGTGAAGGACGAACATGAGTGTAAATCAGTCGAAATTGAGACTCAAAGGTGTTTGGAGCTAATACATCATTTTAACGTTCCATAACAACAGTAGACAGGTAGTGACCCAGTAAGATGAGAAAGAACATAGAATTAGAACGTGTTTGAGAGGGAGGTACTGAGGAACAAAGTGGTAACTGTTTTTTCTGTTATTGATGGAAATAAATTTAAGATTAGACTATTGGAGATGTCTTAAATGACCAAATAAATATCTCCAATAGTCCAATCTTAAATTTATTTCCATCTATAACAGAAAAAACAACTACTCACTGAAATTACTGGAAAAACCCCGACCCTTAAACCGTTTACCTTTCTTTCATTGCTAGTTCAGTGCGAGAACAAACCAATACAAACTTTTCTGTTTGATATAATCAACTTAAATCTTGGCTAGTACCAACATGTATTTGATTTCTTGTCTTAATTAAATTCATAATTCATAAATGTTTTATAACACTAATTTATGTTATATTTGATTTAATATGTATAATAATACTAAACTGTAATTTGGATAGCTTATTTTTAAATTTTTTTGTGTTTTTCGAACTGAAGATGAATGTATAACATTCAAAACTAATTTTCTATAAAAACAAAATTATAGAAGAGGCAAATAATTTATCAATCCCTAATTAGAAATATATAAGATACGAATAGAAAATTTCTACCCACAACAAGTCTTAAAAATAAGATAATAACAGATTATAAAGTAATATTGGAAATAACATATTTCATGGTCGACCAACATTCATTGTATAAACAGTTCTGCTGCTTTCTTAATACTTCTGCTTTGCTTATTAACAATATTTCTAAAGTATTATTGATTAACTTATTAATAACTGTGATTTCTTTTGAGATTTTTATATCCAATATTTTCAAAATTTTGGGATTATTCCATCAAACATTGACAGCTGTGACCTAATAAAATCATTAATAATTTTAATAATCCCAATGAATACAAATTTTTAACGCCCTAACATTCATTCCCTTAAATACAAAGAAGACAATTGATGTTATCAGTGTGATTTTGAGAGACATCAGACAACCTGGTCAACCGTGAAATATGTAGGTACCGTAATATAGAACAGAAATAAAACCATACTACCTATAAAGCATGAAGAGAAGAATTGGATAAAAAAGGAAAGGCAACACTGAAATGTATAACACAATATTTAAAGAAAATAATGATAATGTAGAAAAAGAGAGGTACAACTTTACAATCGGGTAACATTATTAGTGTCAGAGCCCGAAGATGCCCAAAGGTCACCGCACTAGCACTCTCTAGTGCCATTTGTGCTCACTACTCAACTACTTTGTATTCAATTGTAAGATACTTTTAAAGCTTTAATTAGATATTATTTAAAATTATTAGTGTTGTAGACTTCCAGTGATCAGTGAAGAAAGAAAACATTCTTCTTATATAACATAAACATGTATTCAAAATAATATAAATATACATATTTGGAGTTTTCTATCAGAAGTTAATATTTCCTCTTTTCTTAAAAATATATTTTTTTAAGAATTAAAATTCTACATCAAAAAATAATTTATTTTATTTCAAATCTCAATTATTTCCTATCTCAATTAGATGTCCCAATAACAATTTTTTTTAATACTTTTCCAAAACTGGATATATTGACTTTTGATAGATTAGTCCTCATAGGCAAATCTAATATTAACAGTAGTATTTAAATGTATTAATTTAAAAAATATGTTTAGCCCTATCTTGCCCAACATTACTGATTTTAATGAAACCAACCTTTTTCATTTTCATTCCTAATATTTGGAAAAATAATGAAAAAAATCATACACACCCCTATCATAACATATCCATTATATTATGTGTGGTGCCTAGAGAGGCCCCTTGGGCACTTTTGGTAGAAGTATGCATTTAGGAAAAAAAAATGCCTTATGCTTGAAGCATAAATTTGCTTTTTGCTACAAGAAATTGAAAAAAAAGGAAAAAATCAACAAAAAGAAAAAATTTTATGCTTAAAATACGAATTTTAATATTCTTACATACTTCAATGTCAATAAGTACGTATTTTAATATACTTACTTACTTCCACCATAAAAGTTTTAATTTCTTACACAATATAACTAACAAAAATAAGATAAATATTACCACTTTAAAGGGTATATTTTAACATTATGATAAAAAAAACTTTTAAAATATATTTTAATTAAAACCTAACAAGTACAATAAAAAGAAACAGAAGACAATAAAATGGTACATGATTGTTTAATCAATAAAAAGGTACATGATGGTTGTAATTTATGAAATTGTAAAAAGTAATTTCGCCCAGGCACTAAACATAGTCTTAGGTTGCATTTGACACAACTAACTGCGGTAGTTTTCTTCTTGAACAGTCTGCATCTGCCTCTATCTCCAAATTGTGGTCGATGTCACTCTTCCTTTTAATATTTTATTCTGACTATTTTGTCTTAATTCTTCAGAATGCAATCGTATTTCCCTTTTTAAATCACAGTCTGAATTGAAGATTCTCTTCCTTTTCCCTACAAAAAAAAAAAAAAAAAAAAAAAAAAAAAAAAAAAAAAGATTTGATACAAGTGAAACAAAAAATGATAGACATACTAACAAGAGATCAAAAATACATTTGTACCTCCACAGTAACTTTTATCTTTTGATATAATTTGCAGATCAATGCTCGTTCAGGATCTATTTAAGTCTACGAAATCTACTAGCATATTCTCAATGTCCAGTCCAAACATAACAGGCTAAAAATAAAACTATTTTTTAAAAAATAAATGTATTCATTAAACCATAGAAAAATATCCAACTGAACTTCAGAGCTAAATATCATAAAGAAAATACGTTAAAAAAATTAAGAAAGCAAAGCAGTAGAAACTGCAATAAAATTATGCAGCACTTTCGGGTTTCTCAATTTATTTGATTAAATAAGTTACTTTTATGCTATCTAAAGTCATAAAACAAAAATAGAATAAATTACTTATCTTGACAAATCAATTCATTCCAAAAAAAGTCTTCAAAAACACACTAAATCAGTCACAAAAACACTGGAGTACACTGTAAACAACAACCTGTGGAATATTATAGAAGTGACCTCTTTATTTCTAATCTGCTCAAACTTCTGCCATACAGAACACATTTTTGTTCGGGTAGATAACTGCATGAAGAGAAAAGCAGCTTGTTATCACAAAATATTCACTCTTGGGTAAATTTAAATCTCTTAAATGTGTAGCGCCCTGAAAGTCACCTTGGACAAGAAAGGGCTAAATTTAAATAAATGCCTTTGGCAGATTTGAATTTTCTCAAAAACCTTCAAGAATCATTTTTCAATTACTTGAGCATCATGCAAATTTCACTATGAGCATACACACACATATGCATGCATTGGATGTGATGTTCAGATATCATGAACTGTTCACTATAAGCGATATACTAGTTATTGTGAATACTGTTTATAATGTTCGTTATAACCGATTTATCTAGTATATATATGCTATATAAACGCAATATTTCATGATCATTAAATGGACCAATAATAGCACATATAGGCGATACGATCAGAAAATTTAGATTATAATTTATACTAGAATTTCACAGCATGTATCAAATTGTAAAAATATAGATTCAATACTTTAATTTAATATTATCAAAATACAGCACAAGTTTAACTTTGATAAACTTGAAATACTGGATAGCGCACAGAAAATAAATAATCAATAGAAGAATATTGGAAGATATTCATATCACTAAAAATGAAATGTAACAGTTAATAAGAAAACAGACACTAAAAATTTGTGAATTCATCATGCAGATATTGTTATCCCAATAAGGTCACTGGTAAAGATTTGCAGGTTGTTTATCTTTTTTGTATAAGACTTTTTAGTTTAAATAATTTACTTCTTATGACAGCATAAATGCTGAAACTAATCAATTCTGTGAAAACATTGACCAAAATAAAGACATTTTAAAAACCTACGACTGTAGTTTAAGTTTTAGGGATAAAAAAATTTAGGTTTCTTCTTGTGTACATTTTTGTTCAGTTGAGTTAAACCTTTTGCAGAAGTAAGCTCTAGCAGTGAGAAAATTAAAACGAGTGAAAAAAAATACGATTTTTGAAATTAAAAGCAAATTAGAAACATTACAAAAATTGTCCAATAACAAAAAAAAGAGATAAATTAAATTTGTTAGTAATACCTGCGCCTGAACGAATAGATTCTGTTTTCCTCTTTAGATGCTTCCTGAACGTGACCATAAGAATTTCCTTCTTCATTTTTAACTCCTTCACTGTCTTATTTAATATTTCACTTAGACGGCTCCATGCTTCGGCTGTTTTTTTTTTGTCTTTATGGTCCCTATCCTCCGGGTTCCAAATACAGGGTTCTGCTCGATAGCACTCCAGAAAGTACAGAATTTCGTCATTCGACCAGTCACTTTTCTCACTCATAGTTCTGAGACAAACGGCACTTGACAAACCAACAAATGTATGTACACGCTTGTGTTCCAGAGAAGTAAGAATCGCGGTCTTTGAACTTTTGTCGGCTATTGCTTTCGGCTTAAACTATTTTTATTTTTAAAATAAACAGTTAAAAATATAAAAACAACTAAAAATATAAAATTAAAAATATAATTTTTTTAAAATAAAAAAAAACAGCTTTATTTGGATGCAATACTAGCGCTCATGTGGCGCTTGCCGCAAGCTTCCTTTGATTTGTGAGGAGGGTAAAGTCGTTCTTTTTAAGGAGTAGTTCCTTTTGAACTAGATCCTCTTACTGAACTAGTTCAATGAGCTAGTTCAAATGCATTATATAGTTCATTTTTAGTTTTAAGCTACCAATCAACAGATGGTATGCATATTGCAACATCGAACCTGTAAGTTTTATAAATACACAATTAAAAATTAAAATAAAAAAATTGATGATTATTTTAAACCAGGAACTTCAAAAATGTAGATTTAAATGTTTTTTTATTGGTAGTTTAAATAAAAGTTTATGGTATATACATATATTTAAATATATATGATATATCTGACCTGGGAGGGGAAACGGCCCAGGAGTGTATTTAAAAATTGTCTTAAGGGAAAAGAGGGGCACTGAAATAAAAGTAAAAAAAAAAAAAAAATATTTTTAAGGTACTACATTTGATTTAACTTTGTAATGGTTTTCTACTAGGCCAATAAGGACAGGATTTCTACTGTTTTATATGGAATCAAAATCATGGTCAAGAATGTCAGTGAAGAAAAAAACGGCAAAGAGATTTGAGGGTGGTCAAGTGGGATTTGAATCCGAACATTTTAGGTTTTAATTTTGCAATAGGGAAAAATAAGCATTTTAAAAATGTAATATTTGATTCAATCTACGATATATTACTGCTAAAAAAATTACAAAATTTATTTAAAACCTACAAAAATTAAAACAGAAGAAAAAAAAATTGTTTTAAACGAAGAGAATGCATTCACTCGACTATCATTTCCACTGTCAAACTGATGACGATGAAAAACTCTAAATTTTGAGAGGGAAATTTTTTAAAATTTTGTTTGTTGGTTAAAATTTAGTTACTTTATGGTCATAGGTATAATAAATTCTATTTAACAAGAACAAATATTTTTATTGGAAAATTAAAGCACTATATTATAAAAAAACCCACCATATTATTATCCTTATATCATTAAATTATCTTATATTATTATCCTTTGTTTGAAAAAAAACAACAAACAAGTAAACTTAGCTAATACATTTTAATAATGAACAGTTTTTATTTTATTGTCTTCTACGTTCCTAATTATTATATCATACAATTTTATTGGAAATTAGAACAAATGTTTAAAAAAAGAATAAACGAAAATTCAACACTCGTCAATGAAAACAAGAATTAACTTACGCTTTCTTATTTTACTTTTTTCAGTAAAAATATGAAAATTCGACAAACATAAATTCTAACTAAATAACAAACAAAGCAAAACAAATAAACAAACTAAACTAAAAAATATTAATGATTGGGCATAATCGTCACTGTTCAAGAAGTGAGAAAATATCTTAAAGTATTACCTTTAACTTTTAGCCAGAGGAACATTCGATAATTTAGGAACTCTCTAATTAGAAACAACAAATCTCTGTTCAATGTAAATGTAAAAAAAATGTTTGTAGCATGGGTGGCATATTTTCAAATGGTGCTCTCCACCGTCTAGTTACCTTACAATGGTTGCAAATCATTTTGGACCACCTCTTCTTAGGATAATGACAAAATTTGCAGTATTTCCGCGAAGAAAATAACACTGGTTTCTGCAACTGGCATGGCTTCCTGTGGCGTGTTCAATTGTTTTTGAATAATTATTTTCAAATCTGCAGGTATGCGAGTTGCTAATCGTTGTTCCAAAACTGGTCGAACGGTCTGCTTTACTAAATACAACATAAAATTAATCCTTCATAGGGGTTTTTGGCCTTCTCGTTGGATTCTGAAAAAGTTGTGCAAATAGACAACGTAGCTATTATAGGCAGCTATATTTAGCATATTGTAAAAATATACCATTAGCCAGCGTTTAGGTCTTCGTCAACAATTCATATTAGATCAAAGTTGGTCAAAAGTTTCTATCACAACCTTTGGTTGAATTATTGTTGAGAATGATTTCAGGCTTCCTTGAACCTTCATTTATGGAACAATCATAGTGTAGAGTCGAAAGTAAAACCGCAAATTTGTTGGATTTAGGTTTATAAGAAACCATAGTTATATCTGAATTGAATATGAAAAGGGAGATTTCCGTCTGGCAGTTCAAATATTTCAAATCGATGATTTCTGGTGGTAACTCAAGATTATTTTCTTTAGAGTCCCAATAGTGGTGTTGCGAAAATTATTTGAAAGTTCTTTTCATATTTACTCTTCGAAGAAGGTCGAAGAAAACTTCAGCATTAGCAGATCTGCACGCAATGTCCATATATAAAAAAAAGTAAAACCTTTAAAATTATTATATTTCAGAAAATATAAAGCTTTTTAACAAATCTAAAACCTCTTAGTGGAAAGTCTTTAGTAAAAGAGATGACAACATTCTTGGAGCTGTTTGCTAACTTCAATGCTTGTATAACTTGTAATAGAAATGTTCATGTATTAAGTCGATATCTCTGGCACATATATATTGAACATTGGAGATCTGAGGTGGTTTCACGGAAGGAATTCAAGGAGAAATCTTGTAACTTATAAGAGCATCGCTGACACCACATGAGGAGTTTTCTATCAAAAGCTAATGCATCCAGTTTGCTATTGTTTTTAGGAAATAAAACTGTATTTATACGAACTGTATTTATTTTTCGAAACGATAGGTGTTCTATATTATTAGTCTCTGAGGTACTTAAAATGTTCATAATCTGATTTTTAGTCCATTTTGAGTAATTTAGGTAACTATGCTGAGTATATTAACTTTGGATTGAAAAGGATGGATATGTTGAGTTTTGAAAGAAAAGATAAAAATTAAACATCTAAACATTTTCTGTTGTCTTATTTTTACTTCCATATTCCATAGTCAATCAATCGAACTTAAATAAAGAATGGTATGAAAGTAAGTTTCATTCGCTAATCCTCTTATATTCTGTGAACGATTTTCTGTAGAGGTATGCAGAAAATGCTAACAGGAAATTGAATGTAAAAATTTTGCGACTTTTCATTCGCTTTTCCTTTCATGTATCGTAAACGGTGAATGGATTTTCGCGGTTCAGACCATTTTCCGACCATTTAGAGGTAGGCTAAAAGGAAAACGAGTGGGAAAATTTTCCGACTTTTCATTCGCTTTTCCTATTATAGATCGTGAACGGATGAATGGATATATGAAGTATACGTTTCAAGGTCCTTAACTCCAAATAACCAAGTCTCAAAAAATGGTCTGGGTTTGTGCATGTAAAAGTTGTACGAAACTGAATTTACGTGTTTAAGGAAAGTTATGCCTGAGATGTTACTGCAACTTTTTTCAATGAAGTCGACTTATCAGAAGTGCCACTCTGTATCATTGGATTTACACTTTTTAAAGTATAAACTTCTTTTGGCCCGTTGGGCACTTTTGGGACGGGGTAAAAAAGCAAACTCGCGTCACGTATCGTCAGCATCAACACCATACCATACTCTACCTAAATCCAGCCTACAATTTCTCATCTGTTTATTATCTTCCCGATGAACTAGAGACTTAAAATTTGGAACATATCTTAGGAGTGGATGACAATGCAATATTATGCAATAATAACAAGAATGGAGACCACTTGGCGCAGTGCGCAGCCCTTTGGACACTTTTGGACGACGACTTTTGACGTTTTCGTCCGTTGTTTTCTATGTAAGTCTTTGACAGAACGAGCTACGATTGTTATAGGCATACCATTTTAAACACGAAGAACCCTGCTACATTTCGTTCAATCATAGTATAGGTCTAGATTTTTCACTTTTTCAAATATTTTAATACGAATTCGAAAATCACCTCTGTGAAACTTTGGATTAATTTTTTTCGCTAACAAAAACGACTAGGTAAATTGTGGGTAAGCTAAAATGAAGCCTGGTTAGTCCTCTTTAAAACGATATGCCATAGAAAACTGTAGCTCAATCCTTTGAGAAGCTATGAATTCAAGAACAGCAATAGAGAGAGAGAAATCGGATTTTCTAAAAGTTATCCGTTGGCATCGCTCGCGCGACTTGTGTTTTAGTCGTTTTTTCCCCGAAAAAATAGACTATTGCAGTGGGTCGAGCGGCGGGATTGCGATTTCTATCCGTTTCATAACCCCTAGAGCACGATTTGGAGATGTCTGATATATATTTATATATATATATATTTTTCCCGCTACATTTGAGCACCTCCAGCGGCCCCCTTTGGGTCAAATGAGCTGTAATTCGGTATGTAGGGCTTTTTTCAAGGCAGAACGATACCATTAAAGAATGGGTAAATTCCAGTCAAAATTTCGGTATGTTTACCTGAAATTTCGGCGTTTTTTAAGTTTTGCACATCGCTACAGCTCCACCATATTAGTTTATAGGGCTGAAAATTTGTATGTGAATTGAGTTGGTGTCGGGGAAGTATCCTTTGGGGGTATCGACATGGTCCCCCCACCCCTCTGGGTTTTCCGATTTTTTAAAACATTTGCGCACTTTTAAAGCCCCTCCAAGTTGAGTTAGGGAGCTCATTGCCTGTTGCATTCGAAAAGAAATTAAATTACCTATAAAACAAAAGAAGTTTCATCGAAATCGAACGGATATTAGGAAAGATATGGCTATTTCAACTGTTTCAATGCCTTATTAGTTGTTTTTCTTCCGAAAAAAATAGACTATTGCAGTGGGTAGAAGGTCGGCGGTGAGCGGTGGGACTGCGATTTCTATCCGTTTCATAACCCCTAGAGCACGCTTATGGAAAATTTGGAGATGTCTGATATATATATTTATAATCAGGTAAATTGTCATTTCATATTTAAATGTCGGTATGTTAGGAGACTGCCTTTTGTGGGAAAATACGACTTTAGTGACGGAGTTCTACTGCTCACGAATCAAAATCGGATAACTATTTCCGGAGATATTCTAAGAAGCAAGATCTGTCAGGATAAGCGATGCGCAACTACGGACAAAGTTTATCCTGCCATTTATTTGATGTTTTCTTTTTTCATAGAAGTGATCAAAATATTCTATAAGTAAGCAAAATAAAATAGCAGCTCTCTAGATTTTTTGTTGCTGAATTCACTCCATTTTTCAAATTTTAAAAATATTATGGTAGTGAGAAGTGACGGTCGGCCGAATATTATGTGTTTCAGTGCTGCGATCTATTGTCCCAGAAAAACACTGGTTTTATCCTTATTGGCCTTAGACCCGGAGAACCCACTTCTCTGTCTAGTTTTGATTTCTTCTGACAAGGTAAGTGATATAAATAATTCATATTGTTTAAGATTATTTATCATTGTTTAAGCTCAATTTCAAATGATTACGGTTATTTTCTTCGATTGATTCTAATTTTCTTATGTATTAGGATAATTTTCGAATTTTCCAATCGAGCTGAAACATGGGCAGAATCCGTTTCATGTACTACAAATTAGGATAAGACGAATAAATTCAAATGATTAGGGTTATTTTATTTTTCCATTGGGTCTATTTCTTATTTGCATAAGGTAATTCTTATTGATTATGGCTCTTCATATAAAAAAGTACCAATCATGCAGCATTTAGATTTACTTTTAACTTTGTTTATAACAGATTAGTTTTACGCCAAAAATAAACCTAATTCGTGACAAATAAGCCTTTTCATTGAAAATTATCTTTAACTATGAAACTAAGCTGTGTATTATCGATTAGGCTTATTGATTATTGTTAAGGGTATGTTATTTTAAGTTTATTTTTTATTTTAGGCTTAATTTTAAATGATTTTATTTTGACATTTTACTAGCATTATTTGTCATGAATTAGGTTTATTTTCTAGGTCTATTTTTGTGCTTCTATATATTTCGGCAACCCGCACGTTTTCCAAAACGAAAACTTAGGACCACCGAATCGTGTTTGGGTCATGACTTCCTCCAGAGTTATCTAATCATGTTGAGTCTCGTTACCAGGAAATTAAATATTTAGCTTAAAAAATCTCAATTTTTAGGTTATGTTTTTGATCAAAGTGTACATCTAAATGTACGTGATGATAAAATCCTACACATGCCTATGGTACATATGAAGAAATTTCTTTGAGTAAAAACTTATGAGACTTTTCATTGTTATTGTGGATAAAAAAATCAAATAAAAAAAACAAAGAAGTTTACTTTCCAGCGTGTGGTCCTAAGCACACTCACTTTTTTTTTTATCTTTTTCTCAAAAACGATAAAAAATTTTGATTAAATTTGTTATATCAATGTAAAATTGAATGTTCTATACAATCACCTAGATATAATCCTCATTGAATTAGCCTGCCAGGACTTAAATGTCGAATTTTCAAATTTTCTTCCTCTCAAGTACCTTTAATTTTGTTTATTTGAAATAATTAACCGTCTCTCATTGTTCGTAGTAATAAAAATGGATAAACATAAACTATGAAAGAATAAGATACTTAACTACAGGAGAAAAAAGAAGAAATATTTTCCCAGGTTGAAGACAAATTTCCGGAAATAAGAGTAGTGATATTGATGTACAATATATTATACATGGATATTGTCAGGGTATACCGTTGGAAAGCTAAAGATTTTAGAAAAAATATTATCTATCATCATATTATGTATAAAGTCGTAAAAGGGCCATTTCAAAAGTTCGGTAAGATATGGGCATCAGTTTTTTAGTATAAAAAAAATTGAGAAATAGCCTTCTTGTCAATATTTATGGTTGTCTTAGTAAGATTCTAATGTGAGCATGCATAATCATCAACCTAACCATAGATACGCCATTTTGAAAAAAATTACCAATTTCTGGGAATGAGGTTCAGTGAAAAATGACCAAGTATTCATTTTTAAATATTTTATTTCAAAGCACATTTATTTCAACAAAAATTTGAATATTTGGAAAATAATTGAGCTCACAGGCATTTAGGGCTCTCAGACAGAAAGATACAGAAACAGTCGATTTTATTAATTGAAAATTTATGTGAGGTAATACTTAAATTCCGTTTCAAAAAAATCAGCCGGAATGAGCCATGGAATGAGGATTAAGTCTTTCATAGGCACAAAAGCTTTGTAAACTTTAAAATGTAGGCTTTTGAAACAGAGTTAATCCAAAACATTTTCAACAAATTAACATCAAACTTTACGAAATGTATAAAAAATTTTCAACAAATTACTATCAACCTTCATGCAACGTGCGATTAAAATAGGCTTATCGTTATATCAAATTTATTGCACTCCGCAGTGACGGTGAAAAAATAGATACTTTGAGGACTTGAAAACATCATCATTCTCTAAAATAAACTAAAGAGATCTAAAATAGAAAAAAAACGGAGTTTGGCCATCTTGAAGCCGTGTTATCTCAGGGCTCAAAGCAGAACAGAATATCACTTTTCCTCCAGTTTGGTTTAACTTTTAAAAAATTTCTAGGGAGTGAGGGTCAACACCAGTGATACTTTAATAATGGTTAGTTTAGGTGATTTGTATTAATTAATTGTTTTTTCTTCATTTAAATATCGAGCCCTCGATCTTTCTTAATAGCCCTTGATTTAGAGCTCTTCCTATCCCTCCCTCCCAAAAAATAATCCACAATGTACAGCTTACTATTTTAGGCCTATTGCTGAGGAGTAAGAAGTCGCCCGATTCAGAAATAATTCATGATAAAGGTTTTATTGTTGTAATCTCTTAACTCCCAAAATCACTAACCTAACTTTTCCGCCTCCGCGGAGCTCTGCGTTGGCTCCTAGAAGAGAAGACGTCACGTAAAATTTGTTTTTTTTTTCGGCTTTTCTAAGACAATTTTTAGAAAACCCGATAAAACAAAAAGATGGTTTATATAAAAGTTGTAGAACGTTAAATTTTGCGTAAAATGAGTACCTATATAATTTATTTCGATTTAAATATGCTTAAACAGCCTTTTGTCAAAGTTGCAATATTTTGGCAACTACCAAAAAATGTCATTTTGAGGAACAACGGATTCGTTTATTGATTCCATAATTCTAAATTATGCCTGTAAAGGATATCTTTTTTGATTAGTTTTTCAAATAAACGATGTTTTTTTTTTTTTTTTTTTACTGAAAAACCACAATTAGGAATGGATTTAAAGTGTTGCCACACCTAGACTCAAGATTTTTGCAGCCCCTTCATACTAAGGGGAAGGGGCGATCGGTTCGGCAGTGTTCCTCAAGAAAATAATTTGAGGACACACACATATTTCTGTGCTGATATAATTAAGATATTTTTTTTTCATTTATTTGGTATACCTTTACACCTTAGGGTCATTACACGTAACTATTATTACGTGATTTTCTGAGGAATTCCAAAAAGTTTCTTATCGTATTTTTTAATCCTGGAGAATTTCTTTCATTGTCATACCCAAATTCAGGTGTTACCTCAGAGCAGAGAAGATTGAGCATTACATAAGGGCGTGCTTAAATGTTCGGGTAGTTTGGCAATGGGTGCGCGTTGGGCCTTCCAGTCCTTGCAGCAGGTAACCGTGGGAAAACTATTGGTGTCCTATACGGAGGCGGCAGAGGATGATTTCTACTCGTCTAGATCTTCGAGTTGAAGTTTTCCACCGAGTGCAGCCTTTCTTTATTTCTTTAAATTTTGCGGAACTCAAACTCCATTTTTCATTCCATTGTTTCCTTTGAAGTGAGATAAACTGACGTGCACAATCTTCATACTTCTTTGATTACCGAATGATCAGTCTTTGGATTTTGCTGTTGCTTTTAGAACACTCATAGAGTCGGTTACAATGGCAGATCGGTTACAGTGGACTGTGCTAATGTACAATAAGGCTTCTTTGATAGCGTTGGCTTCTCCTGTGATGGTAGAACTGATTAGGAATTAAGATATTGTTTTTATTTAGTTCATTAACTTCTGATTTCTTTAGAAGTTTTTGAAAAAAATAATTAAATCATTTAATGATATTTTTAATTATCGATATTTCTCTGCCGATATCATTGTTTTTATTGTGTTCATTACAGCAGAATTTAAATAATAAGAAGGAGGTTATCTCTCAATCTCCTTCCGATTCGTTTTGGCTTTTTATTTTTTTAAATTTGATAGAATTAACGATATTTTGAAAAATCTGGTGCGCGCATCACACAATTTTCACTTACCACTCCATCATAATTAGATACCCATTTTCTAAAATAATTTCAAGGAATTCACATAAACACTACTTGAAATATTTTCATCAGTATACATTTCTTTGTATTTTCTCTCAAAAGTACAATATAATATTTTTTCTAACAATTAGTATTACACTTCTGTGCACTATCTAGTTTTGGTTTGTTAAGCATAAAATAAATTTTAAATGTTTTCATTCGATTCTATTGAAATTCCATTTAGTTTCCATGGAAACATTTATTTTTCATTAAATAACATGTAAGTAAAATTTATCAACTACAACAAAGTTTCTGTTTTTTTTTTCTTCACTCCGTTACCTTATACGACTTTAATGGTATATTATACATCTAATTCTTTCATACTTTATATTTATCGATGTCTATTACTACTAACAATAAGAGATGGCTAATTATTCCAAATAAACAAAATTAAAGGTACTTTATAGAAAGCCATTTTGAAAATTCGGCATTTAAGTCCTGCCAGACTATATCAATAAGACCTAAGTATTATTAATAACCATTTAATTGTAAATTTGTATAACGAGTTTAATCAAAATCGTTAGAGCGATTTTCGAGAAAATTGTAAAAAAGTCTAAAAACAATGATACAAAGTGGCACTTCCGTTAAGTCGATTTAAAGGAAAAGATTGCTGTTACATCACAGGCAATATACCTACCTTAAATATGTAATTTCACTTTCATACAGCTGTTCGTTTTTGAGCTAGGCAGTTCACATACACTGTTGTAGTTCAATACGCTGTATCTTTGCTAATACTGGTCCAATTTAGATAATTCTTTTTATTTTTTTAGAGAATTTAATTAACTTTTACATAATTATGTATATAATTTATCATAAAATCGAAGAGCCTTATAAGCTTATATTGACCAGAGCAGTGTGTCCTCTGTACTTTGTATTAATTACAGCTTTTTTGGAATAGAACTTCTTCATATTATTGAAAATATGCCGCCTCTGAATATTTGCTACCACCCCCTAAATCCGCCAATGGGTATATGTCTTTCGAGTTAAGAAATTGGGATTTTATCAAAATTATTGTTGTTATGTGTCCAATATTCGCAACAGGCAAGTTAAAACTTCAAACCCAAAAGAGTTGGAGAATCTACAATATTTTATAACATAGTTGGGAAATTTAAATTATTTTTATTTATTTATTTATTTAATGTGATACATGCATCTACCCATGGAGGGTCATTAGCATTAAATTATTTTTAATATTGGTGGGAAATTTTAGATTTTGCCCCCTCCAATAAATTGTTGTAGCAACCGAGCAACAATTACAATGTATAATAAACATACAATTTTAGATAACATATGATTTAACTTTTGAGAGTGAAAATGGATTCTGAAAAGAAAATTTCAATGTAAGTGAACTGTAAAATTTATATTAAATTTCAGAAATTACATAGGCCGTGGTGATCCCCTCCCTCTGTTAGCTCCTTGGCTTGTCAACTAATCAACTGCATTGTTTCGCCATTTTGCGATTTTGGCTTAGACTTATCTTAGGAATCAAGGTATGTAATGTTGTCATTTGTATCTTTTAAGATATTAAATAACCTTTGCTTTTTCTTATTTTATCTGTTATGTGGTAAATGATGTCTTTAATTGAATTCCAAAGCAGCCGGTTTCAACCAGTTTTTACTGCAGGTTGTGACAATACTAGTATTTATTTTAAACTGTTTGGTGCCTTCCAGAAAGTCTTTTAATTATTTCAGTTAATATTTAAGTCCGACACGAAGTCCTCTTCAACTTTTATTATCTTTGTTTCTTTTTCTCAATATTTTTAAAGGAAGGGTTCACTATCATTTTGTTTTTCAATGTCAGTCAAGAAGTTAGTGTAGTTTTATTTATTAACACAGACAAAAGTATGTGGGTATTCAAAGTTATAAAAGGCAAACAGTAAGCAATACTATGCTTATAATATATTTTAGTTACACAAGTGACTCGTCTGTCAACAAGTTAATGTCGGTTTATTTATTAACACAGACAAAAGTATGTGGGCATTCCAAGTTATAAAAGGCAAACAGAAAGCAATAATAAACTTATTTATCATATATTTAGTTACACAAGTGACAAATTTTCTTAAAATTATTGATAAGATATAATGAATTATATTTTAAGCTTGGTTGACTGTGATGTTATCATGATGAAGTAAATAATTGGGAGGCAGTAAATAATTGATTGCATCCTGATTATTTATTTTATCATTTCCTTAAAATGTTTCTTTTGTAATTATGCCTTCAGCATTATTATTTGGTATCATCCCGATTATTTATTTCATCATTTCCTTAAAAAGTTTCTTTTATAATTATGCCTTCAGCATTATTGTTTGGTATCAATTTGTAATAATTGAAATTATTGTTTTATTGTATTGTGAAATTAAGTGTCTAATAGATAAAATGTAGAAAGTTATTAAGTTTAAAGATAATATAACTTTTTATATGTTAAATGAATATATGATTCCAAAGTAACAGCAATTGTACAACACACTTTTTAAAGTATCATTGTTTAATTGAGATACTTCTGTTTAACTTGGTCAATTTTTTCTGTAAGATTAGGGATGCTATGTTATATTTTTGACAGCCTTTTTGTTTGTTCATTATTGCAATATAGCAGTTACCTGGGAATGTGTTTTATTTATTTGATTTTTTTGGACTCGCTGTACATCTATTTTTGGTTCTAAAAGAAAATCTTATTTTTAATGCAGTTCATTGCCTACAATCTATTCTTAGATTATTCCAGAGGCTCTTTCATTCCAGCAGAGCTGCAAGCATTGCTGCTAAAGGTCAAAGAATTATATTTTTAGTTTTAAGTTTAATTCCATTCATACTATCCACAAGTCTGAGGTCAATTTATTTCTTAGTGACATTGGCTTATGTTAATATGAATTGTGTTTGTTATGTTATGTTGATGCCATAATGCGTATAAAGTTACTTACAATAGCCTATTGACACTCCTTAATGACAAAGATACAGATTTTATTCTCAAATGATATTCTAATCTGGTATTTTAAATAAATGCAGATGCTGGTTACAATTACAGAACATAATTTGTTACAGTTGAACTTACTAATCTGTAAGTCCCTTGTTTTTTTTTTCTATTCTGCACAATGTAAAAAAATTGTCAATAATTCAATTTTTTTGATAAATCGAAGTTAAATCTCGTAAGAAGTGTGTAATTGTCTCGTTAAAACCATATACCTGAATTTGTAAGAAATTCCTTGAGCTTGAAGAATTCTGATGAAGCCATTCGCTAAGGTGAAGTAAAACGAGTTGCAAAGATATTAATTTCAACCTGTTGATTAAGTTGGATCTTTCAGATTTTGATATACAGTATCAGTGTTAATCCACCACTAGGCCTTATTTATTTTTTAAAAAAAGTTTTGTGGTAAGTCGAACGTTCTGAAGCTGTCCTTCAAGATATTTAGTGATTTACATTTGGCCTTAACAGTTTTCAAGTGCTTGTGAGTGTTGCCCCCGCAAAACATTATATCATTTTATATGTGTAGTATTAATATTTAACAGTGCCCTGTTAGGTTTGGACATGGGAAACAATATATAATTTCCCACTCATTAAAAGTTTTTGTAAACAGACTCATAGTGATATTAAGTTGTCATGACAACTGCGGGCCAATATCGTGCATTTACTCAAAAACGGTACTTTTAGGGCTTTAAAACACGTCCATTGGAACGTATATGGTCTTGATGCCTGCGTCGAAATCTTTAAAACCCAACTTATCCCGTCTCGATCTGCTGACTCTTAGTCGTCAAAGCCTTGAAACCTCCCAGTCTTGTCATCGCTTTTATTTAAGCCATAGTAAGAATTTGAGAAACAAAATTGGACTTCGTCACATCTCCATGAAATTCCCTTTCTTTTGATACCTCGCTCGTCAAAATCCTTCGCTTCTGAGAGCTGGAAAAGGGATCTATACTACCGTAATAATATATAGTAGTGATATGGGAGAAATGTGTATGGTATAATATAAAAAGTATATGGTATAAAATCTATCTATCATGTATTACTGTGGCAACTGGGGAATAGTGCATTGAAATAAAAAAAAATTTTTTTTCAATACATTTATTTAATTATACTTCACAATCATTTCATAACTGTCACTGAAGATTGTAAAATGCGATTCTCAGACAAGTTTTAACTTTTTTTGATGATTACATCAGTTTTATAATCCTCCGAAAACAAACTATTTTGCACTTCCCTCTTCTTCCCAACTGCTACTTATCTAAAATGTCTACCACACCAATGTACACCAATATGATATTTAAAAAATTGTTCTTATAATTTGTTTTTTGACCACATGAAGGATAAAATCCTCCTCTGTGGCCGTTCCTTTTCCAATTTTCCAAAAACCTATTGTTTTTTAATACTTATAAAATAAATTGAACCAATATTGTATAACTTTATCAGCATTTAACTGAAATTAAGTTTAAAAAAATTATTTTTAATAATTTTATTTGTAAAGCTTGTTATAAATTTGTATTGATGATCATGATGATATAGAAAAGTTTCGGTATGGATCAGGATTAATCTAAAGAGGTTTGGTGAATTTTGTCTTGGAAAAAGGGAAAGTAAAAAGAACAAATCCTGCTTTTATAATAACTGTCTAAACTGTGGGAAAAAAGAAAAGCGACTAAATTAAAATTTCTAAATAATCCCAGTGAAAAGATTGCTGCTAACTTCCGAGCCTTAAAGAATGAAAAGGCTAAGTTCCTCAAAAAAAAGAATAGCAGTTATCTTAAAAACAGAATAATAGAGATAAATACTAATAAAATAAAAAATAACTTACATGTACAAGGTACAAGGGTATAAACAGATTGCGTAAACTTATCAACCTGCAATAAATGGAATTTGAGATGAAAATAACAAAATAATGACCGATGTGGTTGACATATTGAATAATTAAAAAAAAAAACTGACAGTATTTTGAATATGGAAAATAATAGTTAATCCCCTCTTTCTGAATATCAGAGTGCTAATAGAAGAATTGAGTAAGGAGGAAGTTGAAATAGCCATTGGATAATTATAATCTTATAAAGTAGCAGAAATCAACAACAGTCATCGTGAATTAATACAAATGTGTGGGTAAGCTGGAGTTTCTGAAGTAGATATATCTTTTAGTTAAAAAGATGTGGGAAAATGAAAAAATGTCTGAAGAATGAAAATAATCTATACTTATTCCGATTCACAAAAAGGGACTGAAGATGGATTGTAATAACTGATGGAATCTCACTCCTCCCAGTATGTTATAAAATGTTCTTGTCAATCCTAACTAGTCGAATCACGGAATATGCTAAGGTTATAGGAGACTACCAGTGTGGTTTTAGATGGAACTGTTCAACTATTGATCAAATATTTTCCTTACGGCAAATATTAGAGGAAACATTAGAATACAATGGTGCAGTGCAGGAGTGGCCAACCTTTTGCATATCATGCGCTATTTAACTCAAGCATTTTAATACTGTTTTACATTCATGGTTGGAGGGCGGGAAATAACGATAAGGATAGAAGCTGCTTCGATTAGGAGAGGAAAATGAATAACTTAATCGCGCAATTAAATTAATTAATTTATGCCAGTTTACTTAAGCGCACTATCAACAATAGTCAAAAATTATCTCTTATACAAGAGAGTGATCAATTTGTAATAGTATTACAGATGCTATAGAGTTTTGTTTGGCAAAGGTATCTCAGGACCACAGTCTGAGATACTGGTGCTGAGAAAGAGAGATCAGTTTGGAATTTTGGATTTGTCTGTTCTCTCTCTTTGCTAGAAGGAGTCCAGGCTCTGGCACTTTTTAAAATGATTTAATTATTGTATTAAATTTAGTGTTAACACACTCCTTCATGTGAACATCATTTGGTTGTATCTTAGACATTCTAAGGTTCGACTCTATAGTAAAAACCCACAATATAAAAATACATGTAGGTGCAAAGATGCAACAATTTGTCACTTATAATCATCCAATGCGTCACGGTCTTGTAGGACTCCTCTTGTATAGTTTATCAGCTTTATATCGATTTCATAAAGGCTTATGATTCCATTGATTGCCAGAGGCCTTATAATATTTTGATTGAGCAAGGAATACTGAGGAAGTTAGCTTAATCTAGTAGGTACGTGTATGACTGAAACATTTAATGAAATTAGAATCGGAAATAATTTTTCAGAGACAGAAGAAACCTAATTTATTGGTGATTTTTGCTATTTGCCTTGTTTTAATTGTTGTAAATATTGTAAGGATAATAAAAAAAAAAATGAAACTAATGAAATCTTGCCTAAACTTTATAGACGTTAAATACCAAGTGGTGCATACAGTTACCTCAACAGTGATTTTTGTGAAAAAAATTGACACAAATCGTATGCTGTAAATTTTCTCAAATTGACTTGTAGTCATCACAGATAGTTAAAGGAACAATATAATGCAATTTCATAAATGTTTCTCCAGTTTCATGAGAAAAAATGCTTCCTAAAAAATTAAGCATGGGGTTCCGGCAGAGCTAAAGAGGGGTAATTTTTTTTTTAATTCTGTAGGCTACCTTTTTTAATTCAAAGAATAGAATTAAAAGCTATTCTCTGAATTTGAGGAGAAAATGATAATTTAGGTGATGATGGGGTGAGATTTTATCAAAAATGTGATCGTAACTATTCTCAGACCCTGGCCACGGTGGAGATCTTACTTGATCGCTATTGTTGCGACCTCAGCAGTGAAAGGGTTAAATGCTCTCCTTCGCTACTGTTGCGAACTCGGCGGTGAAATGATTAATGCTCTCCTTGTCTCCTCTCAACTGCATAAAGGACTATACAAATTTTATATTACTCAGCAATATTGCCAGCCATATGTTGGTCTATATTGTTCGAAACATTTCTCAGCAATATTTGCAGCAATAGATTCAGGATTTCTCTCTATTGAAAGCTCTCAAGCAACACTTTCAGTCTTGGTTGTGAAATTTATTTTCAAAGGCCATTTCTCGTACTAAAGTACATTTTCCTCTTTTTATTCGTTTGTTTTATACAAGTATGGAATGTTTCATTACAATATCTACATATTGTAGTATGTTAGTATATCAAAAATAATTTGAGATAGGTACACATATATGTATATCTATTGCAAGTACACATATGTTGTAGTCAAGACAACTGTTGTAGTCTTCTCTCTTCTTTTTCATTAAGAGAAAAAGATGTTAAAATCATGATGTGATTAAGCTTTTCTGTTGAAATCCTGATGAGATTAAGCTTTGCTTGAAATTTGATTTTTTTTTACATTATTTTTATTTTATTTTATGTAAATAATTTTATTAAATGTGTGGCTTCCTTAGTAAAAATATATAAAAGAACAAAATGTTATTTACGAAAGCATACTATTATGATAATCTGACTGGGGTAAAAGGTAAGGCAAAATTATGCTAAATAAATTACATTTTTTTTTTTTTACTTTATTTTGTTTTTTGCCTATTCCATTATCCTTAATAACCTTTTGTTTTTTTCCTTTCAACCATGTCATATTTGCTTAAATCTGTTACTTCTGTTTAATTCAAAACATGTTTTTGAAAATTGTTTTGATTTCATTCTTATATTTGAGTTTTCAATTACCGTTAACTTCCATTGAAACTTTTGTAACTCCAGTGTTATTGGCCTCTAATAAATGCAGATTTGATAACAGAGGGAGATAATAGGTGGAGGTTATACAATAAGGTAGTCGTGGGGTTTCCGCTAAACAGGTACCCAAACTTGTTAAAATATTAAGATAAAGGTATCGATTGAATCACCTAACCTGTGTATTTATGTTTATTTTATTTTATTTTTTAAATGTTTCACTTCTGTTTGAATTTCATTATTTCTTATAAAATAATAAATCCTTTGTTTCACTTTAGATGCCTAATATCAAGTTGCAGAGTTCTGATGGAGAAATATTTGAAGTGGATGTGGAAATTGCTAAATGCTCAGTAACCATAAAGACCATGTTGGAAGATTTAGGTATGAATTGCCAAGCAATACAGGTTGTTCTTAAAATCTTTCTCATGGTTGATTTATTTATTTTATATTATTTTCTAACCTTTATTCTGTTTCAATTTTCTAACAATGGTTTAAAACCATATCTACATATCTATACATATATATATATATGTATCGTATTGTAACACAAATTATATATATAACCCTTCAAAAAGACCATTAATCAATGTGCTATTGTGTCCTAATGTGCTTACTATGTTTATGATTTGATATACTATATGATGCTATTTAATTATTTTTGTTGATTAATTCTTTAATTATTTTTTGTCTTATGTTCAGTCATTTCTCAGTGTTTTTTGTAGCCTTTCTTGAAGTAAGTTTTTCTTTGGCCAATTTAATTGTGGTTCTGTTTCAGGTATGGATGAAGATGAAGAAGAAGTTGTACCATTGCCAAATGTAAATTCTGCTATTTTAAAGAAAGTAATCCAATGGGCTACATACCACAAGGATGATCCTCCACCACCAGAAGATGATGAAAATAAGGAAAAGAGAACAGATGATATCTCTTCTTGGGATGCTGATTTTCTTAAAGTTGATCAAGGAACTCTTTTCGAGTTGATTCTTGTAAGAAAGATAACTTGACTTATTTTTTTAACTTATTGTTTCTGCAATGAAAAAATATCTGAAACATGCTGAACCATCCAGGCTTATTATTATTACATATTGTCGGCGCAATGCCTAAGTGGCATATCTGAAAATTTGTGGAACTGAGAACGTTGGGTTTGAATGATAGTTGCAGAATTAAGATAGCTAATTTCTTAATTACATTCGTCGTATTTTGTATCCTTAATTAATGATGTCACATATTCAGTTAGGTATTTTCGTCATTGTCACATATTCAGTTAGGTATTTTCGTCATTGTGAAGGGAATAGAAAACTACAGATAAAATAGAAAAATATGAAGATCTGATTCTTTGGTATTTTACCGTCAATATTCTGAGGGATATGAAATCAACTCTCCTTCACCTCAACCCATATGGATCATTTGTTCACAATTACTAAGAAGATCTATGTATTATCTATCCTAAATAAAATGCCTGAATTCAAGTTTTTAATTATCCCCTCTTAAATATTGATGTTTCTGTGAGAGGATATAGAACGGATGAAGGCGCTATTTGGTATGGTGTTGCCAGATGCAGGCGGGAAGGGATGTGAATATCGCTTCTAGAGATATGAATATCAAAAAAATATATCGATACATATCATTTCGATATTTTTTTTAATATATCGAATTATTAGTTCGAAATATCGAAAAGAAATACCAATATTTTGATATATCGGACCTCGATATTTTTTTTAATCTTTTAATGGGGGCTTAGGGATTGAACCATCGATAGTTTTTAAACTTTATCACAATAGCTGGTCGATTTATCAATATAAATATCGTTATGTTTAACATTTTATAGAATGGGAAAAGGGTTTACATTGAATTGAAGGTTAGGCAGAGATGTTGCTACTATTTGTTGGATAGGACAAAATCTAAAATTTCCCGACAATATTAAAAATTTTAATTTTCCCATTTATATAATAAACTATTGTAATTTTTCCCGAATTTTTAGGATTTGAATTTTTCACTTATCTGTTGCGAATGTTGACACAATAATTATTTTTCCATTCAAGCATAACATTATAATCTCAATTTCTTAATTTAAAAGTTAGGGCTGTGAATATGGAAAAAAAAAATGTATATATGTTGTTATAGTCTTGTCGTATATCGTATAGTTATAGTTTTTGAATATATTGATATAGTAGTCCAATATATTGTCTGGTATATCGAGCCTCGATACTTTTAATCTTTTAAAGGGACACACACATCGATATTTATGTGTCAATGTAATAATTAAGATATTTTTTTAATAATACAGATATTTTTGGAAAGTTATTGTTTGAATAATATTGATATTTCTATGCCGATTTAATTAAAATAATGCTTTTGTAATGTCGATATTTCTGTGACGACATAATTAAGATATTGTTTTTATAATATCAATATTTCTGTGCTGATATCAAGATATGAATATTGTTAACCAATATCGATATTTTGCTTTCAACATCCCGTCTCTAGAACACAGCTACTATTGATAGTAAGCGGAACACCATACCACAAGTGTTAATGGTTCTTTGTTTGTTCAACCCGCTGTCCTGTAGAATTGTTTTTATTTTATAATTGTTTCTCCTTTTTTTTTAATTATCAGTTTTATAATTCACAGCCCTACCTTATTCAAAATTTAATATCCAACAATATCTTATGTATATTATAAAGCAATATATCGAAAAAAATATATCAAACAAAAATATCAATTTATTTTTTTTTTTAATATTGATATATCAATATTTTTTTAACATTCCTATCCTCTTTGAGAGAGCTGGCAACAAGGCATCTCCACTGTTGCCAGCTCTCTCACCCATTCCTACAACCTCTGTGTAGGGATGGGTGATAGTCTATAATTAGACACTATTGATAATTCAGTAAGTTCTCACCACCAACTTCAGGAGAAATAGGCGATGATTAGGGAAATTTTATTTTATTACTTCTGTAATTATTTAGTTACTCTAAATGCTATATACGCTTCATCACAATAATTAATTTTTGTTGGATACATTCTGAAAGATTCATGGCATAGGTACTAAAAAATATACAATTTAAAATCTTTATTGACAGGAAAATAAACGAGCATCAAAACTTATTATTATACCTTAGAATATTTTTTGAATTATTTTATCAACAAACTAGCTCTGCCCCTGTGTTTCACCCACGTTAAATTTGAATTTACCCCCAAAATACAAAAAGCCTTTAAAATAATAATCTATAATATGTTCTATATATGCTATCCAGTTTCATTTGTTGCAGAAATCTTCATAGAATTGGGTCAAAATGACAAAGTTTTAGAAAGGGCAATAAAGGTTCACTTAGATAAGTTTCGCATTTTCACACTCTTTTTCTTTCTTACTCTCCCATTTTATTTACAAAATAACGCTTCCAAACAGTAATTTCTCATTTATTAAAATATTTGTGTAGTCAGCTTGGTTCCATGGTATGAAGTTGTCATGACAACGAAACGTTTGGATTTTTTAAGGGTTAACTAAGGGTTTTATTGTAAATTTAGGTTAAAAATGATAATTTAGAATAACCTCTGTTAGGTATAATTTCATTATTATAATGTAAATGTCTCTGGTTATGTATTATAAGTTTGGTCATTTATCTTTCAGCATCTTTCCTTTTTATTGTGGTTATATCGGCTCTCAATCTACTTTTATTTTACATTACACAAGCTCAATTCATTATCACAAAAATGCTTGATTTGAAAAAATGGTAATCCTTCCGCAGAGCTCCTTACGACCTTGAACCGATTCTAAGACTTTATTGTACTTAACGCACACTGCGCATGCCTACAACAAATACTCAAACCCATCTTACTTAAACAGAATGTTCATGTAGGGTTAGGCCAGATTTCCAATCTTTTAACGGATGGGTATTTCTTCTCCCAACATCTTTCCCGTTTCTCCTACTTTTTGAATTTCCTGCGATTCATTTAAAATTCTCGTCAGAGATATGTTAGGTAGATGTTAATCTTTCAGTAAACGTTTCGAATTACCCGCCTCTCCATTGCTAATATATCCGCATCTCCCTATCCAATAAATATAGCTAATATGCCTGAAATATAGATAATTTACGTAATTTCGCCTTTATTCAAGACAATGTTTGAGTATTGTTAGCAAATTTGAGGTTAATTTTTAGAGCTGAATTCCACTAATTAGAATATCACCGATTTCTAGAAATTTTTTTAAGTTGGAGAGAGACATGTGTTTTGTAGATTTCTGGAGCAGAATTCAGCTCTTTATAATTTTAACTTAGGAAAACTTTAAAAGCAAATCGGCTGAAAATGTTAGAGTTTTTTGGAGCAGAATTCAGCTGGTTATAATGATGCTTATCCAAGAAAATTGATGAAAATGAACGAAGATTTATGTGTTCTAGAAATTTCTAGAGCAGAATATTTAGCTTTAATGTCGCCTGTTTCAAGAGAATTTTTAAAATCAGATGAAAAGTTGGGTGTTAAAAGATTTATGGGACAGAATTCAGCTTGTTATATTTTTCATAATTAGGGGCGAATTTTTCAGGATTTGAATTCCAGGTTTTGAATCTTTCAGGAGCAGAGTTTAGCTTATAACATTTACCTTTCCCAAGAAAATTTTTGAAAATCTGATGCAAGTCCGTCTATTTTGGTGCTGCTTGGAGCAGAATTCAGCTCGTTTAAATTTCTGGCTATCATACTACGTTTTTCATAATCGTATTTGATAACATGTTTGCCAATGATGCAGAAGTTCATGTGAGAGCTGTTTGGTTCCCTGAATATATTGTTTTATTTTTAATAATTTTTCTGTTTGTTCAAGTCGTTGATTTCTTAATAATGTCATTGGTCTTTTTTAGTTGAAGCTAAGGCTTTCATTATATCTCGAAGTTAGTAGAGGCTTTCAAAAGGCATCGCAAGATCCGAAAACTACTAATGTCAATAAATTGAAAACCATTAGAATGAACAATTTTAAAAGTAAGTTCAAGTTTTGAAGTAAAAACATCCATTTAGATTGATCAAAGAGGACGAAATTGTCTCACAGCCATTTATATCATGTAAGAACATTTTAATAAGTTTGTGCATGCATTGGAGAGTATGATTTACAGTATTGCTTACTAGTCAACATTTTTTTTTTTTTAAACTGAAATCCAACAACTGAGAGGTAAAGAAGATAAATTTGTCGGGTCTCTGCTTGCTCATATAAACCAAGTACTTATGTGCATTTTATGCGTATTCCATGAAGTTAAATGTATGGTCATAAGTAACACGACCATGGATAGTTTTTATAAAAATCGGACGTGAAGATCCTCAAATCGTCTACAACAAACCTTTTTCCCTTTCTATCCTAGTTTGTCTGGACCATTACTTATAAAATTTTAGTTTTAGTGTATTTTTACTTCCTTGTACGAAGTAAAGGAAGTATTGTATTCACGAAAATTTTCGGTTTTCAGATTTCAACGGAAATATCCATTTTGATCATCCCTGAATCCATTTTGACTAGTTTCGTCGTGGCGTCTATACGTACGTACGTTCGTTCGTATTTCGCATAATTCAAAAACCGTTAGCCTTAGAAAGTTGAAATATCGTTTTTAGGATTGTTGTAAAATCTAGTTGTGAACCTCCCTTTTTGGTCACTGCTTGATCACCGGAAGTGGTACTTTACTTGAAGGTCTTAATTGATTTTTATCCAAAATGATATTAAAATACTACGCAAAACTTCTCAAATTTAGTATTTATAATTCATATATTGATTTAAATAACACACTAGATTTTGGTTTAAATTGAAAAACCGGAAGCGGTATTTTACTTGAAGGTCATATTAGACTTTCATCAAAAATTATATTAAAATATAATGTAAAACATCTCAAATTTGGTAAATAGGACTTTTATATCGATATGAATATTTTTAATATATTTAGGTTAAAATTGGTGAGCCGAAAAGGATACTTTACTTGAAGGTCATAATAAGATTACATCCAAAATTATATTTTAATTAAATACATAAATTATATGTTTCGGTAATAAAGGTTACAAACGTAATTTGGTTTCCAATCTAATTAAACATTTTTATTACTTATTTTAAGTGTTAAAATTGAGTATAAAATACTGGTTTTCCTCCCCATTTGTGTGTGTGTGTGTCAATAAATGGGTGTCTCGACGCCGAGTGTCGTTTTTGAGATACTGCAATCTTCGGAAACTAGTAACCAAATTCAGGATCACTTTTTGAGCCACCGATTTATAGTGTAATAGGCGTACAAGGAAGTCACAACAGTCCACATCAGATATTTTCTACTAGTATACCTGAGCGAGAATTCTCGCATTAGATATCAATCCTTCTTCTAATCCCCAATACATTAGAAGTATAAGCGATATTAGGGAAACATATTTATTTGTATAAACCAGTGTTTCTCAATCTTTTAGTATTTGTGACCCAATTTTCAATCACAATTTTCATTGCGCCCTCTCTCCCCCCATTCCAATAATTTTCACTGAAATCTTGCTGTAATTGTAACATTAGTTTCTATTTAATTTAGTTTACATAATCACATAATGTCTATATCAATTCTAATTTTCAAAATATTAATGCATAGATTTGTCTTGAACATTCCATACGTCTGAGTGGTGTGCATAAATGTTGCACCTTGTTCCTGCCGCTTGTCGAGTCAATCCTTCTACCTCTACCGTGAAATGTAATTTGTGTGTATTTGCAATTTGCTTGTTATCTACCGTTAACAATATAATACATTATGATAGCAGTATAGTTATATAGTGTATGTATACAGAATCATGGATAAATTTTTAAGTCGGCGTAAGCGAGTATTAAACGATAGTGAAGCGTCAAAAAGTGCATTGACGACAGTAGTTCGTAAGGTAAAATCAAGAAAATATTTTGAAGGATATTTAAAATTTGGGTTTACCTGCTCTATAGTAAATGGAGAAGAAAGGCCTTTGTGTGTCATTTGTTCAAAAATTTTGGCAGCAGACAGAATAAAATCTAATTAATGTAAACGCCTCATAGTGAGTGCATTAGCAAACCCCGAGGATTCTAAGTAAAATTAAAATCATATGAAAAGCAGGAATCACATTTCATAAAACTTAGTTTATGATTGAAAAAGCTTTACTTGCCTCTTGCAAAATTTCATATCAAATAGCTGAAAAGCCTCACAACATTGGTGAAGAGCTTATTCTGCCAGCTACAATTGTTATTGTAGAAACTATGTTTGGAGATAATTTTGCTAAACAATTGCAGTCCATACCTCTATCAACTGATGCTATTGCCTGTCGAATTAGTGATATTGCTGAAGATGTATAGCATCAGCTTAGCTTTTCGGAAAGTTATGTGACAATTTATTTTCTATTCAGCTTGATGAGGCATCACATAGCAATAAAGATGCTCATTTAGTTGCCTTAGTTCGTTTTTGTTATGGTATGTCAGTAGTAGAAGAACTACTATTCTACAAACCAATAGAACTTGAAGCAACAGCACTTCCATTATTTGGTATCTTAAATGATTTTCTAAGCGAGGCAAATATTGAGTGGAAAAATTGTGTCGGAATATGCACCGATGTAGCTCTTACAATGTTTAGAAGATTCCTATGAGTACAAGCACTTGTGAAACAAAAATCTCCAGAGTATATCTGGACACATTGCCTGATCCATAGAGAAGCTCTGGCATCCAAAGAAATAAGTCCTCAAGAATGATTTCTGACCTGTGTTAAGGCATGGTTGCAGCACATTCAGTGTTACTATTTTATTGCGATGTAAGATGGATTTTATGAATTAAGAGATGAAATTGTCATGTTTCTAGAAGAGGAAAACCGACTGGAAGCCAAGATGTTTCGAGATGGTTTATTTCTGATGAAATTGAGCTACTTGATCGAAATAATTGAGAAATTAAATACTTTGAATCTTCAACTCCAAGGGACAAATACATATTTGTTCGATACGAATGATAATGTTAATGGATTTTTTAGAAAAATTTAATTGTGGAGCAGAAATGTTTGTAAATGGGGATGAATTTATTAAAACTTAAAGATTGAAGAATAACATGTGGAAATTATTTTTCTAATTTATCCATAATTTTATAACCATGCTGGCAAAGAATTTTCTCGCTGACTTCAACTTTATAGCAAGTTACAAATGGGTTTGGGACCCATTTCAAAATAATCCCAAACGTCTCTCAACTGCCGAAGAAGAAATCTGTAGACTTTACGTCAAGTGGCGAACTCAAACAACAATTAGTAATAAATCACTCTTTGAACTTTGGGCAGGTTTGGGTGATCAGTTTTCTGCACTAAAAAATAAAGCATTTTGTATACTATTACCATTTTCAACAACCGACATTTGCGAAACTGTATTATCTGCAGTGGCAGCTTTAAAATACTGGGCCCTGCGTTAGCTTGAAAGCGGTAGGTTTTTGGGATTTAAAATGCTGGACCAATACGTGGCCGCATCGATATCTTTAAAACCCAACCCATACCATCTCGATCTGCTGACTCCCAAATCGTCGGAGATTTGAAAGCTCTCAGTTTTTCATCACTTTTATTTAAGCCCTATTAAGAATTTAACAATTGAAATTAGAATTTGTCACTTCTCAATGGAAGAAAGTATTTTCCTGGAAGAGTTTTAGATGAAAGATATTGCTTACTAAGGTACTCCTGAAATACCTTATCATACTCAAGTCTTAAAGTTATCTCCCTTGTCAACTTTTCTACCTAGACCTAGAGTGACCTAGACCAGAGCAGTTCAAACATCGATTAAAAAATTTCATTTGATCAAATCTTTGTTTCGGGTTCATCTTCTGAACAATCAATAAGGCGGTGTGCGTTTTTAAATATAGGTCAAACAATTTCAGCATTTGTATTGGTCATCAGGACTTGTTTAGGGATTTTCCCGTGCTTATAAGAAGGGATATCTCTGTAGTTAGATGTCAAAGCAGTAGATTGCAGTTCCACTATCTGCTGCGCAATGAACTCTGAAAAATCTTGCCAAGTTGGTAACTCGGGATTTGTACTGAATGTCATTTCAAAACGTTCTTTAGTTTTATTATCTAACAGTCTAAGAATATATGTATATAATAGGAACCCAGATGGATCTGCAAGATTCAATTTAAGAAAGGCCGATGCGCTCTCCTGGAGGGATGATGACAAATTTTCCAAACAGGACAACAAATGTTTTGTTAACAGTGGAAAATTATAAATATTTACGAGAAGATGAGTTGCCTGTATTCTAAGACTGTCAAAACATTTGATAATTACTTCCCAAGCAGTGGCATAACTTTTTTATGATATTTGAATAGCTGCTATTGTTTGTGCTGCAGAGCCTTTTAAAGGTAATGAAATTTCTGTACTTCACTAAAGTCCTCGTTACCATGGATCAAAGAGACAAATGTATCCTTAAATGCAGGCCAATATGATATATTTTCTGAAATCGAAGGGATATTAATTATAGGAAAACAAAGATGGGAGCTAGCATCTCGCGGAAGCTTATCTCGTAAAGATATGTCACCGATTGAGAATTCATTACTTGTCCCAGAAGAAATATCAAACGATAGTGCCTCATAAAAATGGTTACGGATTTTATTCTCAAGTTCTTTATATTCCTGAGTAGGTGTTTTCCCGTATCTTTAGCTAATTTCCAAATTTCATTATATGTATGAAGGAACTTATTGTGAGTGGAATCTAAACGACATAGCTTCGCTCAGAACAATCCTTTTTTACTTGCTTCGGTACTAGACGCACGAGCCAGAGCGCTAATGTCTAAAATATCGTCGGCAAGATCTTTGAACTCCTATATCAATAACTCTAAATCAACCCCCGCTTCGCTAGTTTCGGTGACATTCAGAAAGTTTTGTCAGGAAAAAATATTTTACACAAATAAACATAATAAAGTATGTTATGAAAAAAATCTCCGGCAAACCGGAGAATCAAACTATCTTTTTTTTCTAATATCAAATCAGCCATGAAGTACTCAAAAAAATTCGGCATCCGGAGGACCAAACTATGTTGGGGAGAGCGATGTTATAAAAACAAACATAGGTCTCGACCCCGTTTCTACTAATGGGTAATTTTGTCTTTGAGCACAAAATAACAAATAAATAATGGGAAAAAAATAGTTTAAATACAATAAGATAAAGCAAATTAATGCTAAACTTAAATTGAAAACAAAACAAATTTTTCTTTTGAATCTAAACAACAATAATAAAACAACAAAAGGAAATTTGCAACTTAATTGTTTAGGAAACAAAATGTTTTTGTTAGGAAACAAATGTTTTGTTTAGGAAACAAAATGCAACTATTGTAACTAATATATATATATATATATATATATATATATATATATATATATATATATATATATATATATATATATATATATATATACATATATATATACATATATACATACATATATACATATATATATACATATATATATACATATATATATACATATATACATATATATATATATATAGAAATTGACCACAAGAGATAAGCTAGTAACATCTTTCACGAAATTCAATTAATAGTTTATTAAGTTCATTAATTTCTTCACTATATACCAACAATGTATGAATGCCGAAGAAATAGATAAAGTCATGGGACCAATATATTTGTTAGAGGGAGACCTTTTTTTCCATTGATGAACAGAGTGTATCTGGCAACTGTTAAGCGGGAACCATGATGATGTCCAAAAAAATGACGCTCGATGTCTGACGAAATGTTAATAGCTACACAATTATCTCTTGATAGTTCCTAAATGGTATATGTACCGAAGAAACAAATACAATGCAAACTTACTTTTTCTCGTTTCAATACAAAAAAAAAAATAACTTTCTATTTTGCAATTAAAAAAATTAGAAAGTAACGGAACAAAAAACAACTAAAGTTTATGACTTGAACATTTGTATAGCATAGTATATCTATAAAATCATATTAATACTAAAATTTATTATGCATTTATTATAGAAGAAATGAACGTTTCGACGAACATTATGAAGTATGCAAAAGGTTGTGGGCATGCATGGTGCGTAAAGTACAGTCATGTCTTAGAATTTATACCAGTTCAAGCTCATTAGGAGCTCTGCGGAAGGATTACTGAAAAAATTATCTACATCCTAATTTATTTAACTTTTTTTTCACCTATTTCATACAGTAGATTTAATTAACCAGAGTTTGCTAAGCAATAATTGATCACTAATTTGATTGACATGATCAAAGTAAAAGGCTCAAGAGGTTAGAAGAGAAATTGTGCCCAGACCAGCAACAGCCATGTATTGTAGTTCTCAAGCATCAATTTATGTTTACCCAACAGTAGGGTTTTGTTAATTTAGTACCACTGCCTGTCTGTAAATATTCATCGAAATCCTATATTATGATACTTGATCATTAAACAGATGGGTGAGCACTGTGTCACATCTTCCAACTAGTTGAATTTTTAATTTAAGAAGCCGTACCTAATGGTCAATCAATTTACCTAATGGATGTCTCAAAGTTGTTTTTAATTGATGAAATTTGTGCTTATTATTGGAGAAATAAAAAAAATGAAGTAATATAATGGTTTTTCACCAATGTAACTAAAATTCTTCTTTCAGTGGGATAGGTTATGTTAAATAATAAATAAAAATCTTTAAAAAAATTAAATCAGATTAAAATTTCATAAAATTAAAGATCATGTTAAGACCAATCTTCTTTATACGAACTAAGTGAAAGTTGTGACCAGGGTGTATGTGAAGTGTGTGATCATTGACTAGAAGAAACTCCTCACTACGGTATACCTTCTTTTATCAACTGTTCCTAGTCCATCATGACTTTGGTTTTTTAACCTGTTTGGGAGCAGCTTAAAAACCACATTTTTACATCCAGTCTTCAGTATCTTATCTGTAGGAACTCCATTTATAAACTTCTCTATAAATTAAATAGAACAGTTAATATTCTTAAAAAAAAAAAAAAAAATGGAAGAAAAGTAATTTATAATTCAATTCCATTTCAATTAAAAAATAATTGAAACAAATGCTTCCATATACTTGTTTCTGTCTCTTGCTAAGTCTTCCTTGAGTTTGACCCATTCTATTGAATAAATAGCTTTCAATTAAAAGATTTACATACTGGTCTAAATGAATTTCCTTGCATCTCAGTCTTACCATTTTAGCTGTCTTTTTTCTACGGTCTTTTTCATTGGTGTGTATTTAATTTTTCTCCGAAAGTCTCATTTCTGACTATCCTGGAATTTTTTTAAAAGTCACCTTTCTTAAATAGTTTATTTCTAATGTAGTAGTTTAGCTACAATTTTTGTTAATAATGACCCAGCTTTCCATTCCTTATAGCAGGATTGGCATGTTCTAATGCAGTAGTTGAGCTCAAATTTTTGTTAATAAGTACCCAGATTTCCGCTCTTTATAGCAGGATTGGCATGTAGAGGGTCCTTAAAATGTGAAACTTTTGATCGTCTTTTTCTTATTCTTGTTTCTACAACTGTGTTGTAGACTGTGCAGTAAACATTATTCGCTTTTCACTGTTTTCTGTCCTCTGCAAAGTTACGATCAAGGTATTTTCCAAATCAAATCAAAGACTGAAGTTCTTCTGTCCACCCATGCTTAACTAACAATTACTAAAAAAAAGTTAGTAGTTTTATTTTTGAATTCATAATTCTTCTTTTAAAATATCCACACATATTTTTTAGTTTTTAGCTAAAGAAAAGTTGATTTTTAGGCTAATGATTTGTTTTTGAAAAAAATTTATTAATATTCATCAAAATAATACCGTCATTTTTCGACTTTCTTTTGATCTCAACTCACAGTTGGTCACTGCACACTTGATTCCACTGTTTCCCCATGACATTTTTTTTTAGATTATATGATATTTAAAAACCTAAATATATATATCTTTATCTTCTTTTTTTTTTTTTAAGGCTGCCAATTATCTTGATATCAAAGGCTTACTTGATGTTACATGCAAAACAGTAGCCAACATGATCAAAGGAAAAACTCCTGAAGAAATTCGTAAAACATTTAATATTAAGAATGATTTTTCTGCTGCAGAAGAGGAACAAGTACGTAAAGAAAATGAATGGTGTGAAGAGAAGTAAGAAGATCACTGATTAATTTTCATGTTATATGTGTATTATCAATTAAACGTTTATAAGTTTCATGTTCAAATAAAATTTTCCTTCACAGACTTGCTGTGTAGAAAGAAAAAAATTCAAAAATAATAAAAATATATATATAAAAAAAAAAAGAAATTGTACATGCTACCTACTTGTCTTCTGCATTTAAAGTGCATTGTATTGCTTTTCATGAAAGTTGGTTCATTTGAAATTTGGACTGAGTGATAATTGATATGTTCGATAAATATATTAATTAATATATATTTTAAAATAACTTTTTTTAAATATATATGTATATTTTCACCTTCCCATTACATTCATTTCAAACCACAGCAATGTATTAGGAGTGAACATGTGACTGAGGTTATTTTTTTTTTTTTTATATTATGCTTACAATATAGTTGTTAAGAATAATATTCATATTTTGTAGTTTTTGTAAATTGCATTAATCAACAAATTTCATAATTTCAGATCATTCAGTGTTTTTTATTTGTCTAAAGAGTTTACTTACTAACTTCTCTAGTATTATAGGTTTATCAAAATCATAATTATAAAATTAAAATGAATAAGTTAAAATTGTTGATGTTCATTTATGTCCTCTTTGTATTTGTTATGGATACCTGAAAGGTTTATAATTATATTGATAAATGTATTAATTGTGTTTGACTGAAGTCTCGCATTGTTGCATGAATCCTTCTCCCTTTCCTTCAACATTTTCTCGTATGATAGCTGTTAGCTATTTCAGTTATATGTTGTAAAAAGTTAATCAATTCATAAGCTCTAGATTTATAAAGAAGTCTATAGTAATGGGATTATAATTTTAAATATGTAAGATTAAATTACTAAAATTAAAGTACTGCATATTTTATTTATTTATTAAACAATTTTTGTAAATGGAAATTTTTAAATTACATGATCTGATATCTTCATATTGTGTCTGTTTATTTAAGTTTTCCATTTGAGTATCATTGTTTCTTTGAGTCGGGCATTTTTATGACGGAAGAGAGTTGAATGACATATGATATTATATGATTTTACTACAGTCAACTCTCGATAAATTAAAGGATTGAGAAGTAAATTAAGAGTTTAAAATATATCAAGTAACAAAAGCTTAGCTTAGCTTTTGAGGTATGAAGGTCATGTTTTATGTTAGTTATCAGGTAAGCATAAAAGAGATTTAAAAATGTAGAGGTCTAATTAATAAGCAGCTTGAGATTACTGTTGCTTGTGGATACAAGGCTGAGGCAGTTATCTTAAGAAGTGGAATTGTCAGTTATCTTCCAATTTTTTAGGTGTTAATTATTTTCTATTTTAAAATTTTGTTTTCAGTTATGTAATCAACTTGCAATGAAATAGGGTGCAAAATGAGTTAAGAAATAAAATTTTCTCCCAGAAATAGTTGATTAAAATTAAGTAGGAATTACATGGATACCTAGCCATCTTGTTTGGGCAAAGTAGCTCTAGGTTTCAGAGGATAGCCACTTGTAAACAAAAAATGAAGTTACTAAGATTCTTTCTATCAAAAATCACTGTTACAAATTAAATACTTCATAGTTCATGGAATAATTCTTTACAATAGTGCATTTAAAAACTTTGGTGACATCAAGTTCTGTTAATGACTAAATCTCTAGAATCCTCCACTCTTATCTTGTCCTTTGCCACTTTTATTCATCTAACACTAATGGCTTTCAGGTCCACTTCCACATCTTCCTGCAAGTGTAGCATTGGTCCTCTTGATTGGTTTTCTTCTTATATTCCATCCATTCTTTTTCATCTTTATTGACCTGATTACTATTTATACCTTAAAACCCCATTTATGTGAAATAATATGGCTAGGACTGTTTTGGATAAGAAATGATATGGTTATTAAATTTGTTGATATTAATGACATTTATTAAAGTAATCCAAAAAAAAAAAAAAAACTTAATAGACAACCAAGATTTTATTAAAATAATCCCATTTTTTTCCTATAGATTTTAAACCTCTAATTAATAATATTAAATTATTTGTTTTCCTACTACTTATATTTACTGAGATTCTCTTAAAAATTAAAGACAAAATTTTAGTATTATTATCTCCCAAGACTTTTTTGTTTATATAATACTTTGTGGTTTCTCATTAGTTATCTTCAGAATGTTATAAAACTTGTCATCATCTTTTTCAAATTTTCCTTCAGTACATGGATACTAGTGATGTAAAAATATCACTAGATTGCCTTGATACTATCGTAGCTAAATTATCGATAGTTTTAAAATTTTTAAAAAGTGTTGCCAGGTTGGTTTTTTCTCTATCAGATTTAATTGTTTTTCCCCTCTTAAGATTTTTTTTAGGGCGAGGAATTTTTTTTTTTTTCGTTGTGTATCTACTGCTAAATACGTCAACGATTATTATCTTATCAAAAGCTAAAAATTAGAATGACTATAAAAAAAAAACAACCAAAAAATAGTTTTTTTTATAAGATACTCTAAGTTTTTATTAATAATTTATTTTACACATATTTACAAATTTTGCTGGGTAATAAGTTAATAAATATGTTCCCATGACTAAGTATCCCTTATTCTGACTTCATAGTTCAACACTCTAGAGGTGAGATTGAATTAAAATATTCAATAAATAATAGAGTTAAACCTGAACGGAAACAATGTTGAACTAATAATTTTTTTTGTCTAATGTTCATTTTTTATTTATCTTGTTTTAAATTTGGTTTAATCATTAATTAGGCCTGATATTTTAACTAATTTTAAGTTCATTGAATTGAAGTATAAAAATGTTTAAAAAAATTGGATAAACTTTATGTACATTTTTAATCATTTATCATATCTTATCCTAGGACATAATTTTGGTTACATTAATGGAAAAATAAGAATTAAACATTTAGGGTTAAATTTGATGGGCCTAGAATTAGATAGGGATGCTCCATATTTTCGTGAAAAAACTAAATACAAATCTATTTATATATCTACGACTTCCTTTATTTTTCCTTAAAATAATTACATTGTATGTACATAGAAATAGATTTTGGATATTATTTCTGTTTAAAGGAATTTTAAAAAATAGGTTTTTCTGGTTTTCGATAGTACGAACGATAGTTTTTAGAACTATCGATAGTTTTACATAATGGAAACTCAGTAAACATGTATAAAGTTTCCTTTTATTTCAATGTGCAAATCCCCTCATTAACCTGCTGCTTTTTTACCGCGAATTATCTCTAATACTGCTATCCTATTTGTAAACCGAGCCCAGTGCTTCACTATTGTATAGAAAAAGAGACTACACAGAATGACTATTGGCAGGCAGCAACTATAATGCACATATCAATGCACAAATCTTGGAGCAAATGCTTTTTTATGTCCAAGCCAATTATTTTTTAAAATTATTCTATCTATATTGATTCTGTGATTATTCAGCTTTGAAGCAAAGTCAATAATGACGAAATTAAGCCAAATGCAGAATGACAGTGACCAAAAACGCCATTTTAGCAAGGTGTGGCCACTTTTTTTTCTGGAAACATTCGGTTTATTTTTAATCATTAGTTACAACGAACTTAACGATGTGCAATTTATAGGTATGTGGAAAGGAGGGGAGAGAGGGAGTGCATGACAGGGGGTCTGGCCTACAGACTTCTGCATTGTCTCAAATTGCTTGGAAAATGGTTGTGGCACACTTCATACTCCACACGTCCTCTTGTGCTAAAGTTTTAGAGTTATAATTTTTCTCAGATCTTTTTGGTATTTGTTGTTGAAACTAAGTTTTTAAACACAGACACTACAAAAACATGTATCAAGTGTTAAAAATATACTTGCTGATAAAATATAGAAGCTTGAATATACTTTTTCATTCAACAAGTAATTGCAATGAGTGTAGCTGTCTAGTTGAAAATTTATTAGGCACCCTAACATAAAATAATACAACCAGTGCTGTTTGTCATCTATTCGATAAATTGTGAGTTAAATAGAAAATTATTTTTGTTACAAATTCATCTTAAATCTAGCTTCTGCTTTGAATTGGATTCTAGTTTCTCCACAATAATCTCACCTCACAGTATTTAAAATATAAAAGTATTTATTGTAGCCAGTCAGTTCTATAAGTAGTTTTCTGCTATGAAGTTAAAATACCAGCTGATTTTTTTGACCTTAGTTTTAATAGTCATCAATAAAAGGTTGCTTAGTGACTATATTTGAAATTCATCTACTGTATAATTAATTTAGGAAATTTGTAATCTTCATACATTAAATATTTTGAAATCATTGGTAGAGCTCTGTTTATTTGTACAGAAATAGTAGCAACAACAATCACAGTTTGTGATGTATTTTAATTGTTCCTCATTATCTGTAAATCTTAGAACATTGTTTATTAAATTCATAACTTATTGTTCTATTCTATAGGCTCGGTCAAACAGAAAGTGAACTGGACGCTGGGCCAAGTGGGAACTGACAGAAATATAGGGGTCTCTCTATTTCACATCATACATACTGGTCTAACAGAAGGCAGTGTACAATTGCAAAACAGTCTAGTTTGTGGTGGACTAGAGCTAGAAAATGACTGTTGATAAAGAAAAAATTGATTTATCTTGTGCAGAAAAGCCTGTTTTTGTAAATGCAACAAGACCGCAAAGATGTTGGAAAGATAAAAGTATGATAGAGCATTGGGTATAAGCTCAGTAAAAGTAGTAAGTTACATTACTTTGGATAAAAAAGTATGGATAAAAAGTATTCTTCATCAGAGAAGCTGCTGGATATTTCTATCAAAACGAACAATAAAATGCAAGTTCAAGAAAGAAGAAATTGGAATGAAGTTGGTTAAAAATAATGCTGTACATAATTGGTTGGGGAAGTTTTCACAATGCTACTCCTCAACTTAGTCACATACTGTTTGATTACTCTAGTCTGCGATTACGATAATTGTATATGTATGCACAGTCCGCTTTTTTCTTTCTTTTTTTCAGTCTCCAATTCAATTCTTTAATTAATTAACTTAACTGAAGCTGTTTAATAGGGAAAAATTATAAGTTTCATGTTATATTTTTGAGGCATAGTAAAGACTTTTTGTGTGTACTATAAAATGTCTAATCATAAGAAATTTTAATTTATATTTAATAACTACTCTTTCCATTCCTTTTAAATAATTAATAAATTATTCTCTTCTTGCAGAGAGGTCCCTTGTCCTCGTTAGATCAATCAACAAAAAATGTAAATGCACATTATTTCTCTTTATTTTCGTAAATTACTTCCAAGACTCAAGATTTAAATAAAAACAGGCATATAATTTTTGAATAATCCTAGTTGAGAACATAAAACATAATTTAGCGTTTCAGCGGACACGCTGGGGCACTGAATGTTCCAGTCTCGGTTTTCAGACTTTCAAACCTCTCAAAGTGCCTCTATGTCATGGTGGTCGCAGGTATTTGTTTACCTAACTCTTATCCTCCCCACTGCTACCTCTCCACCTCCCCTCTGATCCTTAGAATCCCTCATAGTCTAAGGGCCAGACACCCCTATCATGCTCCCCCTCTCCTTTCCACATCCCTATTCATTGTTCATCGTTGTTTTCCTTGTGACTAATGATTAAAAAACAAAAACAAATGTTACCAGAAAAAAAAAGTGGCCACACCTTGCCCTAATGGCGTCCAAAGATGGCGGACTACCAACTTTGACTTGATTTAGTTTTTTTGGTCACTGTCATTCTGCATTTGGCTTGATTTCGTCATAATTGACTTTTTTTCAAAGCTGAATAGTCAGAGAATCAAAATGCATAGAAAAATAAAAAAAAAATAATTGGCTTGAACATTAAAAAGCATCAGTAAAGTAAAAATTTTCAAGTCGTTCACACGAAAGTTGAAATTTCAAGACCAATAGCCATTAAACAGACAACAATAACGAAAAAATCTTCAAATACAGCATGTGGAGTGCTTATTCTTATTTAAAAATAGTCACTTTTTAAAATATTCGAAATGGTTTCTTAGAAAATGCACTTAATTAGTGGTGAAACGGTAGGGACGTAAGCGCAGTCACTCTTCTTCCTCATCAATGAACATTCATAAATGCATTAGTTATTAGCTTGATCGACATCATTTAGTTTAATTATATTAACGAGCTTATATTAGTGCAATCATTTAAGTGCTAGTAAAAAAGAATAAGTGCTCCACGTACTCTATTTAAAGACTTTTTCGTTATTGTTGGCTGTTCAATGGCTATTTGTCTTAAAATTTCAACTTTCGTGAGAACGACCTGAAAAATTTGAATTTGCTATTGCTTTTTAATGCCCAAGCCAATTATTTTTTTAAATTAGTCTATGTATTTTGATTCTCTGACTATTCAGTTTTGAAACAAAATCAATTATGGCAAAATTAAGCAAAATGTAGAATGACAGTGGCCTAAAAACTAAATCAAGTCAAATTTGGTAGTCCGCCATTTTGGCAAGGTGTGGCCACTTTTTTTCTGGGAACGTTCGTTTTTTTAATCATTAGTCACAAAGAACTCAACGATGTGCAACTTATAGGGATGTGGAAAGGAGGAAGAGGGGGGTGCACGACAGAGGGTCCGGCCTAAAGACTATCAGTATTTTCTCAAATTGCTTGGAAAATGGTCGTAGCACACTCCGTACTCCACGCGCCCGCTCGTGTTACAGTTTTTTTTTTGTTGTTGAAACTAAGTTTTTATACACAGACACTACGAAAACATGTATCAAGTGTTAAAAATATACTGGGATAAAAATGAAAAGCCCATCTTATAATTGAGTATTTCTTGTCATCGGCAATACGAATCTGATAACAACGGGTTATTATTTTATTCCTTTTAATATTTGTGATTTTTTCACGTTTTCCATTTTCTAATGTCTTTTTACAGCAAATTTATATTATTTTGTAATCTAACTGCCGTTGTAAGTCTAAACAAAATAATTTACAAAAAAAATCAAAAAAGGTTTTGACTATCCAATTGTGTTGATTACTTTAAGAATTTTTTTTCTATGAATAATCTTCACCCAACTTTAAGCTCTTATCTTATAGTAATGTGTTACTTTAAAAAATAACAATAATAACTGTGTACTGCAATGTTCGGTTTTAAACTGGTGTCAGTTTGTTTTTAACTCTTTAAAAAAATCTATATTTTGATTTTTCGGAAAGTAAAAATTAATTTTTTTTACCAAGTTGACCATTTAGATCCTGCCCTCATAAATAAAAACGTCTTCACTTAAGCAAGCTGAGTCCACGAAAAAATAGTTCGGCATTTTACTAAACACCTACTCACATTGTGGAGCACGTTCTCAGTTTTATTCAGTTAGATTAGCAGGCACTCCTAATCAATAATCCACCCATATTTGGGGTTCGTGCTCCTTTGAGTATCTTCTTTTCATTCACATATAACCGGAGCATATACTCTATTTTTTAACGAATGAGCACTTTCCGTTTTATTCACTTCACCTATTGAATGCTACCAATACTGAGGATACAACAATTTTAACAATACACCTGAGCTATACACTGAGATATACCCCCTTTGGAAAATACGATTAAATCATGAAAAATTCCAACGTATAACTTTCACACTTCGACGAGATATTTGTCCACAGTTAACATCGGTAATAACCAAAATCATCCGACGAATACAGTGCACTAGCTTGGATTTACCTTCCACTAAGGATGAATTGGGGCTCACACTGTCAAAATAAAACGAAAGCCTCTAGACGACTAATGAAACTACTTTACTTTTTTTTTTTTCTAAAGCTTCGGACTAATTACATATACATGCCTACTTTAATACTTTAAACCATATGAACTACTCACCGACGTACGGTTCAGCAATATAGCCTAAGATACAAAAACTACAATATTTTTCAATTGTGATTATTAAGACTATAACAGATGCTCTAGGTAGGTAAATGAAAAAACGCTACAAATTATACACTCCAAATAGTAATATATCAAAAATATGTGGTGTGCCCTTTCCCAGGACTTTGCATATCCTTTTGGTTTATATTTCAAACAATAAAATAATCTTTCAAATGAGCATTTGTAATGTATCAGGAAAGTTGGAATGTTCTCGAGTTATAAAATAACTAATAAAAGATAAACCGATCTCCACAGGAACATGTGCAGTATTATAAAAAAAGATTTTATAAAACATATCTATCAAGTTGAGCAAAAAAATTAAGCAGTAGGCACCTATGAGATAGAAATTTGTTGGTTGTCCCAAGTTGATTGTCGTAACTTGAGATTTTTCAAAAGAAACTGTATCAAAGTAAGTGAGCAAAGATGGGCAGGACATTAGAGAGTGAAGTGGTAAAGATAAAACTGTTGGACGCGCACTTCAGTGAGAAAAGAAAAAGGGAAGACAAAGAAGATGGAGGAAATAGAAATAATCAAAGGAAAAATGAAGCTGAGAAAGATGCGAGGAAGTTAGGAGCCTACAATTGATAAGTCAGAAGGCCAAAGGACATACAGACCTATAGCGCCGAGGAATTTTCTACAAAATTAATAGCGCAATATCTCAGCGAATACAGATCCGATTAATTTTTTTTTTTTTTTTAGGGAGCTTTCATACCTTTTTAATAATCCATATCAAAAAAGAAAAAAATGGACCGATGGATTTCTTATTAATTCGATATTTGGATTCAATGTATCTTGAAACGTAAAACCGCAAATTTTGAATGGAGAGTTCACAATTTTTTTTTTCTTGTTCGATTACAAGTTCTATTATCGAAACTAAAACTCTACACAGACCCTTTCTTTATCTCCGCTTTCATCATAAACTACATGGTCATATCAGTAGACTAAGAGGAGATATCGTTGCTTCCATGTCCAACTACCCAATGAGATAAAATCCGATTTTCGTTTTTGTCACTTTGAAACGCAATAGTTAAGGCACAGATTGTGGATAAGTCTAGAATTTCTAATCCTAATCTTAAGTATTGACTTCTTGTGTCTTTTGGGAGTTAGGTATTTGAGACTTTTGCCATAATGTGCGTCTTGCTTAGTGTGTTTTAAAGTGCCGAATATGAAAATCACATTTTTTCAGATTCGATAGTTGGGTACAGTGGCGTACGCAGGGAGAATGATATATATATATATATATATATATATATATATATATATATATATATATATATCCCCCTCTCCGAAATGATCGAAAACAAATAATTTTTATACCCGCCAACATGAGGTTTGTATTTTCAGTAATATTTTTGGTAATTTTAATAATAGTGTTTGATCCAATTTTCATGCTAATCCTTAAATCTTAAACCAAATTAGACGACTATACACTTTTAAGCGAATGTTTGCCTTCTTTATATTAAGGCCCTTCCCCCCCAAAACAAATTCAAATCCCCCCGAAAAAAATTCTGCGTACGCCTCTGGTTGGACATGGTAAGGACGATATGGCTATATAGTATCTAAGATGCCCATCTATTCCAGGAAACGACTAAAGTGAAACTAGATGACAGATCTTCCGTGAATTTACTTGTTGGTATCAAGTCCGGGAAGAAGTGGCTGCTGCCCCTCCACATGCCTGACTACAACATCCATTGGCCTGCTGCTTCCACATCATCACTATTCTCACAATCTCATGTTACTATTTTTCTGAATGGGACGAATTATATATATATATATATATATATATATATATATATATATATATATATATATATATATATATATATATATATATAAATTCTGGGTATATATGTGTATACACATATTTAACAATAAACTTTCTTCTTAAATCAGACTTCACAAGAAAATATCCAGATAATCAATTTCTGTGAAGTCAACAGCCGTAAGAGAATAAAGCTTACCAGGGTTATTCTCATATTATTTGACCTTTTGATGTTCTCGGTTTTTACATTCATTTTTTTGCATGGCTTTTGACCTTTAAAAAAATTGTTTGGTATTAATACGTAGTTTTTTATTATTATTTTTTTAAAAGGAATTCGTAAACCTAAGCAAACCCTTAAGGAAAATATCTCCATGTAAAGCTAGAAACCGTCATGAGTGTTACTACCCCCTAAGATGTGTATACGAAGTTCTCCGTATCTTGAACTACTCAGAATTGATTAAATTTGAACCTATAGGGTCTTCATTGTTATCTGATGGTATATCGAAGCAGGGGCGGATCCACAGATAGTTTTTTTTTAGGAAGGGGGGAGAGGAGCTATCAGGGTGACTACAGAATTTGGGGTACTCGTTGAGCAGGCCGGGATAATGCTACACTTTTTTTAATGTTTCTATATATTCTTCCTTTGAGGCGCCAATCACCCTTTATCAGGAGGAATTGCCAGGGTATCTCAGTAATTAATAATCCAATGACAAATGATACAGTTTGAACCAATTTAAAATTATTTTGACCTTGATTAGGATTCCATTTATAAGAGTCCAGCGACTTTACCACTAGAACATATAAGTAAGTTTTGAGTTTTCATCAGGTTTAAAAAAATATAAAACGATAGAAGTTTAACACACTTATTTTCTTTAAATTAATAGAAAATGTAGTTACAATTAAAGGCATGAGACGATGAATGTGCTATATAACAAATTTTCGAAAATTGATTTTTTCTAACGAATGAAGGCATTGTATGTTTATTTAACAAAATTTAATATTAACAACCCAATATTCTTGACCAATCGCATGAATTCTCAGTGGATTGGATATATATGTATTTAAAAATATCTGATGACTATTAAACGCCTATCAAACAATAAATTGGTGGTGATCCTGAGTTACTTGCTTCCGAAGATAACAGTATCTCAAAAAAGAGATTCGTGACGTCTTTTGGCATTCATCTAGTGACGTACATACACACATACAAACCAATATAAAATTATTAAAAACTGTTAGTACGGTCCGTTGAAACGTGCTTATCCATGAAAATCTCGATTTGTGATTTTAGCACGATTAGTATTCTACGATTAGTATCAATCCCTAATTAGATTGATCCTTTTATACCATCATGCGGATGTTAACTAACGATTGGTATTTCTCTCTTGTAAGAGGCGGAAGGTAAAAAAAAAAAAAAACAGTTTCAGGTAAAATACCCCTTCCATCTATCCAAGATTTACCAAAATCTAGTATATTATTTATGTTAGTACAAAAGTCTTCTATACCAAATTTGAGATGTTTTGTATTCTATTTTAATACAATTTTTGATGAAAATCGATTTCGACCTTTAAGTAAAGTACCACATCCGGTTTGCCGATTTCAACCAAAATCTATTATCTTATTTATGTTTATATATAAATCTTATATACCAAATTTAAAAAGTTTTTCATTATATTTTTGCTCTTTTTTGACGTATCCCCGCCAGTTACTTTATTAATATCTGTGAATTAAATGATATAAAATAAAAGTACATATGATTTTAAAATATTAATATTTATATTAATAACTAGGATGGTATCTATATATAAAAAATACCCTATATTTTTTTTGAATGAATTAATTTTTGGTGAAAATGAATTGTGACCTTTAAGTAAAGAACCACTTCCAGTGTAATGTAGTGACCAAAAACAGGTTCACAACGAAATGGTAAAATAATCTTAAATAAAAAAATTTAACTTTCTGCGGTTTATTGTTTTTTATTTATGCGAGATACGAACGAACGCACGTACAGACGTCATGACGAAACTAGTGAAAATGGATAGACAAAATGGATATTTCCGTTGATATCTGAAAACCGAATATTTTTGCGATTACAATACTTCCTTTACTGCGTACAAGGAAGCAAAAATATGTTTCCTAATCACCAACATGGGCCAAATAGGACTAGCCGTTTTAGAAATATAGAAGTGCCAATGTAAAATACGTTTGTGTGCCCATAAGCGAAAGCATTAGATGAAATTTGAAAAATTGGTATGGGACTATCCGGCATAATCCCTGAAAATTTCTTCAAAATCGGATTTACGGTAGTTGGTATTATACCCGTCACATGGATTTAATTACAGATAGATAGGAACTTAATTTCTGATTCTAAGGACAACAATTTTTTTCATTTCCTGCATACAAAATATATAAAAAAGCTTTATTTATCATTTTCTCAAAACTTTAAATATGTAACACAACACATTCATCCACTCAGGTCTACAATTGACAATTATATAATCACATTTGACAATTTTGACGATCGATTTCTTACAAGGTGAGCCAAGGTTATACACATTTCCCTACTATGACTGATAATATATTACAGTTACCAATATTGGTCTTAGTATATATATTTTTAATTCCGTCGTATTTTTTTACAAGTTTTTTTTTCCAGTCGTTTAGAAACCCTTAGGCTTCACAATGTGGTGATCAATGAGCTGCGAAAGTCCAATAAAAAACCTAAATGCTATTTAAAAAATAACCAATTAATAGATATTTACTTTGACATTTTTATAAAAAAAATTTAGTACTTTTAATAAAAAGCATTCGTTATCAAGAATTGTTTTCTATTGGTCTATTGCACTTTTCTATAGCACTTGTTAACGTAAATAGTTTTCTATAAGAGTTTTTAAGTACAACAAACAGTTTGGAATCAGTTTGTGACAGCATGTCCTATTACTCTAAATCTAGTTTAGAAATTCCTAACTTTCCGAGTAGCTTTCTGAGTTCCTTGACGAGCGGCATGAAGCATTTTGCATTTTCGTTGCGCAATAACATTCCTGACAAACTATTGAATTCAAAGTTTCATAATCGAAAAAAACAACACTAATATTGAAATGACAATTTATATTTAAGTTTATTATCTAGAACATTTATATTCTATATTAGAGATAAAATTTAGTTTAAAATGTTTTTTTTTTTTTTTATCCTACTTGCTAGGTATTGAAAAGCAAATATGAAGATATGAGAATACCCAATATGAGAATGCCCAACCAATTGCTAATAAAGGTCGCTTTACAACAATTATTCAATGCAAATTCATTTAAAATTTTCTAATTTATGTAAATAATCAAAATGAAATGATTTATATTTAATCATGGCATTAGAAATATTACAAATATGTGTTAGTGGATGAAAGAGCAATGTGAAATTTTTGTTTAAAATGATTTTTTTTTTGTTAAGGACGAAAATGTTATGTGACAAAACATCTCGTAACATCATGAAAAAAATAAAATAAATAATTTAAAAATTCAATTTAAACAAAAGTGCCACATAACCTCTTTGCCGACTAGTCTCTTCAATTATATAAACTATTAACCATTTAAATATACTAAAACAATTTATTGTTTTTTAGAAACATCCCATCTATAATGTTCCTTCCTAGATGATTCTTTACAGAAGTTCGTTGGAAATGTGGCAGTGACAACAATTTAATGTGAAAAAAAATTAATAAAGAATTATAATATTTTGAAGTTGTGGCTGTCACAAATTTTTTATTTGGCAAGAATGAAGAAGTAATCAGTAATTTTATTTTCCGCTGTATTGTCATGGCAACTATTGCCTTTAGAGAAAATAAATATTTGGGGAATAAAGAATGAAAAGTTTACTGAGTACAGACACGTGGAGATTAATAGTATGCCAGAATCAATGAGCAGCCCGTTATGGTATCTTTCATCCTCTTAAGAGGTTATGATTAGGATGTTTCGAAAGAGTAGAATCTGAAAAACTATAGTCCAGTCAAACGAGGAAAGAAAAGGGCAAATAGGGGAAAGCTTTGTTGTAGTAGAACATGTTGGTACACCACAGTTTTTTGGGTCGCTGAGCTCAAATCGCTTGCTGTCAGATATTTTTCCCGAAACCTAGTTTTTTTATATTGATCCTGGATTGGGCGCTGAGGAGGGCTAACTCCAGGTTGTGGAGCTTCCAACTTGGATATAGGAACTTGCAGCCTACTTTCTATACAACGCTCGTATTTGCCGATGATCTCGTCATATTCGCTGCTAATGACAGGGATCTACAGCATAATGTAAATATCATACAAGAAGAGCTGTTAAACATTAACATAGATATCAATCCTGGGAAAACAAAATGCATGAGAGTAGGAAGACAGGCCCACCGAGTAATGAGAATATTGAGGTTGAATAGACAAATCTTGGATCAAGTTCAGGGATTTCAAATACTCAGGTGCCTTGCTCAATGAAAGCGGCTATATCGATGGAGAGGTGTCGCAAAGACTGGGGGCAACTGGAAGAATGTTCCACTGAATTCGGAGAGGTTTCCTCGACAGAAGAGATGTAACCAAAAAGACGAAGTTGTCCGTCTACAGGTCAACGTTTCTGCCTATCCTTTTCTACTCCTCGGAGTCATGGCCCCTCACCTCCAAACACAAGCGGCGGTTCCAGACAATAGAGATGAGGTACTTGAGAAAGGTTGAAGGAAAGACGAGGAGAGGCAGGATCCGCAATACAACAAACAGGTCAAACCTGGAGGTACAGCCATTGGAAACCACCCTAGAGAAGAATAAACTGTGGTGGTTTGGGCACCTCCTTAGAATGAATGCGGATAGAACCGCTTAAATTACATACAAGACACGAGTGGATGGAAAAAGGTCTGGAGGAATCGTATGCTGCACAGCGGTAAAAAAAAAAGGATAGGAATATGATGATGATATTTTTACTTTTCCTTACATATATACGAAGTATATAGTAAGGGGAAGTATTGCGATCGTGAAAATTTTCGAATTCGAGTTTTCGAAGGTCCCCTGATTCCAAATGACCAACTCTCGCAAAATGGTCTGTGAACAGTCTAGCTCAAAAACGAAAAGTCGTACGAAACTGAAATTACGTATTTAAGGTTGGCACATGCATGTGATGTTACAGCAACATTTTCGTCAAAATCGACTGACCGGAAGTGCCACTTTATATAATCGATTTTACACTTTTTTACGATTTTCTCGAAAACGGCTCTAACGATTTTGATGAAACTTGCCTAAATTATTCTCCATAAAGGTCTTTAACTTTTCAATTATTTAGTAAATCACCGAGGAATTGCAGGGAAAAAAGTTATGATGAAAAGAATATTTTATTTGTCCATAGCTTAAAAAGTATGAATTTTATGGTAAATTATGTGTAGTGTTGTATGAAAGGTAATTAAATTATCTAAAAAATAATAAAATAATCATCAAAATCGGACCAGTATTAGCAAAGATACAGTGTATTTTATGAGGAGCACAAGACCCTAGATGGATAACCAAGCACATCTGAAAGGAAACGGATGCGACCGAACCTCCTCCCTCCGATCCGCCAATCTGTTGTAAACAAAACGCTCTGTAATAAAGTAATTTAAGAATACAAAAGCGGAAATTAACTTTCACATACTTTCACATTATTTAATGGAAAGAAAATGTTTCCATGGAAACTAAACCAGAAACTTTTAAAATATATTTGTAACTTGACAAAGTTAAAATATATAGGTAGTATACAGTATTGTTGTACTAAAATTGTTCAAAAAACTGTTTTATTGTACTTAAGTGGGAGAAGAAGTGAATGCTGCTGAATTTAGTAGAAGCAGTGTTTATGTGAACTCTTTTAAATTGTAATAAAAAGATAATTATTATAGGACGGTACGGAAAAGTTGTGTGATGCGCGCACTGCACCAGATTTTTCTTCTCAAAAACGCCAAAATTATGGCACTTTTATTGGTTTTTCGCCTAAATCTCGGAAGCTATTGTTTTTATTGAAAGACTAACCTATGCAACATTAAAGGAGTCTACTCTAAACACTAAATTGTCTACATTTTATGTCTGTATAACATTTCCCTACGATCAACCGTTAAGCCGCTAGACCGTGCGTCCGATTTCCATAAAAAATATTCTTACGCGAATTTTTCAAAGGAAATCAACGAAATTCATGCCTAAATTAATTTCACAGTTGAACTGGAAAAAAACAAAACCATAAACTTTTTAGATTTAGAAATCTCAGTAAAAAACAAACATCATGAATTTGGAATTTACCGGAAACCCACCCACACGTATGTCGTTATAAACAATGGTGCTAAGAGACCGATAGCACATTATCTCGCAGCCTTTAATAGCATGATTTACCGTCTTTTGAACATACCATTAAATAAAAAGAACTATAATGAAGAAATTGAAATAATATATTCCATAGCAAAAAATAACGGATATAATAAAACCACTATCAATCATATTTTAAAAAAACAATTACAAAAAAAAAAGACAATTAATGATATCTATTCAACAATCCCCGAAGATAGGCCCATCCCGAAACATTATGTTTTGATTCCATGTTACGGCCTTATATCCACCAAAGTCGGAAATGAATTGAAAAAACTAGGATTAAACCCTGCATTTAAAATAGAAAAACCCTATCTTTGCATTTCTCTTCTCCTAAAGACAAAATAGAACCTTTCCAAAAAAGCGGAGTATACGAACTAAATTGTAATGATTGTGCAGCCAAATACACGGGAAAAACTAGAACATCGCTAAATCAGAGATTAAAGGAACATATACGTGCATATAATAATAAGACAGATAATTCCAACTTTGCAATTGAATTAAATGAAAATAATCATAAATTCATCAAAGACTCAGGAGTTAAATTAATACATCACGTTGAAAACAGTCTCAAATTAAATATATATGAAGCACTTGAAATAATAAAATCCTTCAAATCCAATCCATTTTTTTGCTTAAATGACCAAATAAATATCTCCAATAGTCCAATCTTAAATTTATTCCCATCTATAACAGAAAAAACAATTACTCACCGGCCTTACTGGGAAAACCCTGACCCTTAAACTGTTTACCTAAAAACATCCTGCCTATCTCTCGTTCATTGTCAGTACAATGCGAGAAGAAACCAGTACAAACTTTTCTGTTTGATATAATCCATTTAAACCTTGGTGAGTACCAACATGTATTTGATTTCTTGTCTTAATTAAATTCATAATTCATTAATGTTTTATAATACTGATTTATATAATTTAATATGTATAATAATACCAACTATATTTTGAATTGCTTATTTTTGAATTTTTTGTGTGTTTTTAGAACTGAGGATGAATGTATAACATTCGAAACTAGTTTTCAATAAAACAAATTTATAAAAGTGGCAAATAATTTATCAATCCCTAATTAGATTGATCCTTCTATACCATCATGCGGATGTCAACTAATTTTTTCCTCGTCCATGCATGATATTCTTACCAGAGAAGTCAAAACCCGCTTAAGGTCTATGTCTACGATATCATTTTTGTCTCTGCCTACCAACATTCATTCCATTTAAAAAAATATAATTTAAAATGATGAATCGTCATGATTAAATTAAATATCTGTAATCGTCATACTATAGCTTATCCTACAAAGACATTTCTATTAAAATAAATTATTTGGACTAAATCAATTTTAGAACTGTTTACTTTCCACTCGATCCAGAATCAATCGCTACTTATCACTTAGGCTTAATCGAAACGGTTCATTGGTTTAAGGAAAACGAGAGATTATGATCGGTTATCAAGAAGTCTTACCGAAAATCTGTACCATAATGAAACACATATACCCTCAAGCATACAGAATACACAAATACGCACTAGTCTATCACCTCACCCTAGAGTTTAACACGGTATCTACCCAATAATTTGAATTGACTAATTTAAATTAAAGTTTTTTGTTTCAAAGATATTAGGCGAGGAGCGCTAGAATCAGAAATGCTTGTCCCGCAATTCATTGGTGCTATGCGTGCGACTGGATTGAACACTTCATTCTATTATCTCAGGGGCGGCCAACCTTTTGCATATCAAGCGGCAATTTTTTCAAATAAGTTTTTCATAGTTAGTGGTTAAAAAATAGAAATAGAATATCTGCTTAGTTTAGGGTAGGAAACGGAATAAATTAATTACGCTATTAAATTAATTAATTTATGCCAGTTTGTTAAAGCAGCAATGTCCAATAGTTAGTAATGATCTCTTGTACGATAGGGTCATCCCTTCGTGATGGTGCTACCGGTGGGCGACCTGATCTGGGTGGTGCGGCAGTATTTCGATGGATATTTGACTCTCCTTCTAAGGCACAAATTTCTTCGGCGACTGCCTTCGTGCTTAAATGTTTTGTCCAATAATGTCTCAAAAGACAATCACGATTTTTTCTTCTGACTTAGCACGTGCGTTTTAATAATGTCAATGACCCCATAAAGCCAACTCAAGTCACAAGGAATTAAAGGATTAGTCAAAGTAAACATTTACATAAATAGTAGAAACAAAAATATTCTTATAGGATTAATTATGAGAGTTGGAATTAAGTGTTGTGTTCATGCACAAGGACTTTTGTCTTTAATTACCTAGTATAACAATGTTTTTTTTTTTTTTAAATAATAAGATTACTACATAAAAAACAAAAATAAAGTATTTCTGTTAAACAAATTCCTGAAAATATTAATTTAATTGAAATAAAAAAAAACATATTATTAATTGATAATAAAATAATAAACAAACTAATAAAGGAAAAAAAAATAACAGGTCATTGCTCTGACATTATCTCTTAAAAAGTTTGAAGTAGTTATGCACTAAAACAATAGAGGTCTCCTACATAATAAAATACATAAATACATATACACACGTATTTAGCATACATTTTTTTTATTTGATTAAAACAAATAAATGGTTCCACAGCTTTCTTTTAATCATATTCAGGTTAAATGAAAAATGAAGATCAATACCTCTATTCAACGTGTTCTATAACTTTTTGAGTCGTATTATTGGTCTTCAATATCCAGGACTATCCATAGTGTTGTAAAAGTCTGCTTATAACTCTACCTACTCTGAAATTTAGACGTCCCAGAACCTCGATGCCATCGATATGATCTTTTACGATTTTGGTCAAATAAATTAATTCAAGAATTATACATCTATCGTTAAGCTTATGAGGAACTCCAAATACTTTCATTAATTGTTCATATTTAGTTTTATAATCAGGATAAACTCCATAAAATTTATAATACATTTAAGTATTTTTAAAATATTTTCTGGAATCCCCTTCTTTGCATCTGGATACAAAAATAAGAGATTCATATTCTAGATGCGATCTTACAATGGAAATAAATAGCAAGATTAGAGTAGCAAAATCTGAAAATTCTCCACAATTTCTTTTTAAAAACCCTAACAATGATGAAAAGTTTATAGATACGCATAAGACAAATGACCCGAGGATGTTATACATAATCGTTTTTACTGTAATGGTTTCTCTGATAGTGTTTTGCTGGAGGTAGGCATCACTGTCAAAACGATCTTTTGAACTTGGATGTTTCGCAGCAGGGGTGTTTTCACATTTTTTTTTCGGAGAGGGTTTAAATTTTTTTTTCCGTTGGAGATTTAATAATAAGAAGGCAAATGATCACCTAAATGTGTATAATCGCCGAATTTGGTGTAAGTTTTAAAGATAAGTATGAAAATTGGTTAAAAAACTTTACTCAAAATATAATGTTTGTGGGTATGAAAATTATATTTTTTCTTACATTTCGGATAGGGAATATAGCCCTCTGATCCCCCTCCCCCCTCTGCGTACGCCACTGGATCACAGTTTACTCTGAATAATTTGATTGGGATCGATAGGGACAACAAAGCCTAAGCGTCTCCCTAATTGATTTTGGCTGGCTCAATTAATTGAAGAGTCCTCTTCTAATACTATCTGTTATTCAGATGAGGAGGGAAATGGTTATGCAAAGACTGTTACGCGCGGCGCACGGTGTTGCAGACGCTCTCCGCCAGGGAGCAGCAGCGCCGGCAGCACCTGTCAGCTTCCCGCCAGTCTCCAGTCTGAGTTCGGTTGTGTTGGAAGTCGTCCTGGTTTCATGTCACTGGTTTAGTGATTCTGTTTATTGCTCTGATATAGGATTATCGTCCCTGCCTGCCATTATAGGAGGATCACTACTTCATCAAAGGTGAGTTGGCGTTTATTTTTTATTTGTTTATATTTTTATGACAATAGGCGAAATTTCACGGTTCAGATGGCAAGAGGAAGTAGCCAAGTGCTATGTGCACTGCCGGTTTCTATTGTCTAACGAAACATCTAGTCTGTCTCATATATTTGTCTGATTAAATTGAAAATTAACCAATTTGATTTATTAAGTACATAATCGTTCTAAACCACAGTTGAACCATAATTCTGACTTTTTTTTATAATAACCCCCGTTTCTTATATTAAATATTATATATAAAATATGTAATGCAATATTTTAATTTGTGGAATGGAGCAAATGTCATTTTGAAGGGCTACTTATTTAAAAAAAAACAGTTACTTTGTTCCTTCATAAAATATTAATATGTTAGTACTGATAATGCATTTAGTTGAATTGAAATCTATTACCATTCTAAGCAATTAAAAGTTGCCTTTTATTAACTTCAAATGATATTTGAATATTTTTTTTCAGTTAATGGTATTAGTAAACTCAACAGGTCTCTTGTTATAGCTTTTATTTGATTAATTTCAACCAGGACTCATGGAGTCAAGTTTTAATAATTCTGTGTTACCAATTATGTTTACATTTTATGTGGTTTGATTAGTTCAAAAAATAATAACATTGAATAAATGGTTTTGTTTTTGTTAAAAAGCAAATCATAAATTACTGTGTATTTCAAAATAATTAAATAAACAAAAAAGTCAACATTTCTAGGTTTTATCAAGGATTGATTTTGATGTATCTATATGACCATTTTTATTTTCGCTATTATCTCTTGAATTTTTTTAAATTCGCAGATACTAATCAATAGCGACAAGAAGTGGATGGCAGGAATTTCATAGAAAATAATAGATGTTTCTTTACACATATGCTAATTGGTATCATCAATTATACTAATTGACTAATTAACAAAGTACAAATCGATAAGTCAATTGATTAACTTGCCTGAGAGCCTAACAGAATTATTCTAGAATAGTGAAAAAAAATGCTCGACAAAAGATTTTTTATTTTGAATACTCAAAGTTAAATTATTTAAATAAATAGACTTGTATTTATAAATTTGTATTAAAATCAATAGTATTTTTTGTTTCAATGTTACAGTCTTATGTTCTATTGCTTTACTGTAACGATCTATACTGTAGTTAACTTAAAATCATGAAAATACCCTGTTGGAAGTCTCTATTATAGTTTTGAAGATGAGGGTATACTCATTTGTAAACTCATCGTATACAAATATTCAACAATGTGTATATCATATTCACTGGTACTCGAAGTATGAGTTCTAAACAAGATGTACGTTGTTGCATCAATCCTACATTGTTTGAAAACTGCATTAACGTCTTAATTTAATTTGATCCTTGTTCTTCATTGGATTAAATTGATAAAATTGTTTTGATTTATTGCTTGTGATCGTATTGGTCAGTATCATCATTTTATAATTCGTTTATCATTGATTTGTATTCAACCTATTGATTTGTTTTTTTTTACGTATGAAATTTGAGCTGACAGCTCAGAAAAATATATGATGCGAACTCAAAAATTAATTTTTTTTTTTTTTAAGTATATGAGAAACAACAAAAAATATATTGTTCATCTGCATGGCAGAACTAATACAATTGCTTGGTCGATGTAACTGATGTTATATATCACTTTTGAGTAGCGTCATCTGAACAGTACGACTATAACATAAAAGTACAATATACAACACCAAATGCAACTATAAGCAACTAACTTAAGTTTAAGAATAACTGTACCTGTGAATTATCATATATTTGATGGTATAGTGTAATTATGGAATTACTAAGTATAACAAATTAAGTAAATAGTTTAAAATAATACCGTAATCACTGGGTATTAATAATGATTATACAGTTTAGGTTTATAGTGCTTACATATTATTATTCGCGCAAGTAACATTTTCTCTAAAATATTGTAAAATCAATTAATTGAATTGATAAAAGTTTTTAAATAATCGCTTTAATAGCTTTGTAAATCAATAAAATACTTGAATTGAATTAATATTCCATCTATATATCTCACCGTGAAGCGCGCACTGGGATAAAATATTTGCATACAAAATAAGGTTTCTTGTTCAAATCGGAATTTCATTTACAATTACTTACCAATTACCGCGATTTGGTATGCAGATATAAAATTACAATTAAAAATAATTGTATGCAATAGTAAGTAATAATATATAATAGTACGCAATCAAATTTTAATTTTGTCTGCAATTATAAATTACAGTAATTGGGAAGTATTTGTATTTGCAATTGAAATTACGTTTTGCCCACCACTGAAACAATGGTTTGTAAACAACTAATAAAATAAGAAGAACAAAATAAATTACAATGCATTTGACCAATTATAAAATGAAGAATAAATATTTAAAATGATCAGGGTTACATGAAATATTAACCTCGAAAAAAAATTAAGAGAGTGATTTATAAAGATAAAAGAAAAAAAAAATATAAAACGTTTATGGCTATTCATAAGAAATTTAAAACCTGTAACATAAAAAATGGAATTAAATTACTTAAATAAATAAAAACTTGGGTTAATTAAAAAAGGTTAGGAGATTATAAAAGTAAAAAATTAAAGAATTCAGGCCAATAAATATTTTTTAAAGTATTTGTAGATTATAGTAATCTGAGATTTGATAGATAATCCATTTCAGACGACTACGCATGATATCAACCGATCATATCTCTGTATCATTTGATTGTAAAAATGATAATGATCGATTTAATAATAAAAAAAAAAAAATAAATATAAGTGGTTCGGATATAATTGGTTACTGCTTGTATATATAGAGATGTCTTGGAGTGATGTGCTGTCCCTAGTTGATGGATCTTTTTTTGGACTGTTTGTGTGAGGTGTGTTGTTTTGCGTTTGTATTTATGGAATCTTGTTACTTTCTTTCCTTATGATGCTTGAATTGGTGACATGATTTGTTTTTGGAATTTTTCCATTATATCCTCAGTTTGATTTAATTTTTGCTTACTGTTTTAGTCCTTAGAATATGTTTAAGCCCTTTTAATACCAACAGCGATATTATCGTATTTCGTAACATTTAGGAAAAGAGCCAACGACAAATAGTATATTATATTGTACTATTATTATGATATATGAGATATATATAGTGCATGTGGTGGCTTAACATTCAAGTTCTCTTAACTGCAAGAGAACTTTATCTCAAACTAAATTAATATAAATAAATACAAAATAAAACGATACTTTCAATTGACACTAACAGGGTTAAACTAAAGAAATTTATGTAAAGAAACAAGTAAGGATGTTTAATGTAGTCAATTAAAGTTAATTAAATTAACTCAATTAAATTAAGATGTACGGATATATGATTCAGACTGCATTTCTGCATTTTGCATATGATTTTGGATATTGTATATTGTATATTGTATATTGGATATTGAATATTGTTTTTTTGGAATCTCATCTATCAGCTTGAAGGTATTTTATCAATGAATTGATATTATTTATATAAGGTTCATTTTAAAAAATATTTATTTACGATTTGCTATGTTTTTGTTTTTTGTCTCGTCTATTGTTGGCTATTACAAAGTGGACTAACACCGATTGCGTAACTGTTTTGTTGAATCAGCTGGCGTATTGTGGAAGTACCCACAGTAGTGAGACGTTCCGGGTTATCTTGAACCTGATATAAGCCTCCTTTTGTTTACGCTAAAGGTGAACATAACGGAACCCCGCCGAGACCAAATATCAACACTAACCTTCATATTATTTCCAAGTCTATTATTCCCTGTGCCAGTTTTTTTTTTCTAGCTGAGCATGTCGAAAATCCTTTCTAATTGGTGTTTGATATGTGGGACCATTTGGTAACCTAGATAATTTGTGGGATCTATACCATTGTTAACCAATTTGTATTACACCCATTTCCTGCGGGGGAAATAAGTTTTGGTTTGTCCCGGACTAATAAACTCGTTGTGTTGTAAAACTATATACAGCCTATTTATCTCAGGTTATTTCGGATAACACGAAATTCCCTATAAGAGATGGTATGATAAGTAAATAAACAAATCTTGAGTTTAATTTATTAAAGTGATGTGCAAAAAAATATATATACATATAGATAGAAGTAACTACGTAATATAGTTTTTAATGAACGTAAAAATATGTATGTAATTTGAAAAGCTTATACATTTAATTTATTTAAAATATGCAATAAAAAATTTCCGTTTGGGCATTTGTTTTCCGGTCTTGGTATTAGCCATCGTTTTATCAGTAACATATCAGTAATAGGTTCTACGAAATTTTGAGCAACCTGCAATAAAACTGTATGTTACTGCAAGAAATTAATCGTCATAAATAATTAAAAAAAAGTTTCGCATAAGGCGGATCCGCGGCGCTCTACTTTAATTAAATTATTTTAATTTACATATTAAGCACCAGCGTCGACATGAGTAATATCGAAATTAAATATGAATTTGGTTTTGATGATTTCAAGGAGCTAATGGCTGTGAAAGAGTAACCTTCATGCTCTTATCAGGTTGCTATGAGAGATTTCCTATTTTTATTTTATTTTCGATTTAATTATTTTCTTAATTAATTTATTGGATTTAACTATAGCTCGGTAGATTTGGCTTATCAGTTCGGTAATATAACGACCATTTTTATAAAAATCATATTGACTAAGTAGTCAATATGATTTTTATAAAATTAATCAAATTTTCTATACTATGAAATGCTTCTCCAATTTACATTTATACTATATACTATAAACTATAAATTTGTAATTTAATAAATAAAGATATTTCTGGGAAAGTTCTGAAGGGGTGGTTTTAATTCCCAAACGTCGAATGGCTAATAATAAAAAAACAAAACAAAGCCTTGCTATGAAACTATATAAAAATGATCGTTATATTACCGATATATATATATATATATATATATATATATATATATATATATATATATATATATATATATATATATATATATGTATATATATAAGTTAAAGTAATTCAAACCTTTACCTCTAGCATTCGGATTGACACGTCTATACCTTATCTCAGTAGAACCGAAACAGGCCGAGTGTCATGTATAGTAACTTTTTCACAAAGTTTTTTTTTTTTAATAACACTTTATGGTTTTCTTTTGGAATATGTTTTTTTTGGAATCACTTATTCAATATTTTTTTGTAATTTTTATTTAGTTTATTTTCTTTCAAAGCAACATTTGTACCGACAATTGTTTATAACGGTTTCTTTCCCTAGATAATTGATTTCCGGATTTCACTGATATATATATATATATATATTAAGGTGTTTTTTATTGAAATTTTTTTTTTAAGTCTGTAAGTTCAGTTGTTTTTTTCCAGCTAGGGTGATGGGTTTTTTTTACATTCACTTACCTATCATGACACATACGAGTATAGCAAGAGGAAGTACTCGTATTGTGATCGTGAAAAAATTCGAATTCGAGTTTTCAAGGAAAATGCAAGCAATCATCGCTAGATTGTCTGTGTATATGTGAACAACTTAACTCAAAAAAGAAAATATGTGCGAAACTGAAATAATATATTTAAGGATAGCTAGGATGTTACAGCGGCCTTTTCGTCGTTATCAGTAAGTTCCAATTTAACGTATATCACTGATTTTACACTTGTTTACATTTTTTTTCGGAAACGGCTCTGACGATTTTGGTTAAACTCGTTATATCAATGTAGAATTAAATGGTTTTTAATATCAGCTAGGTCTTAATCCTCATTGGAATACTCTGAACGGGCTTAATTGCTGATTTTAAAAATGACTTCTTCTAAAGCACCTTCAGTTTTGTTTATTTGAAATAATTAACCGTAGATCATTGTTGGTAGTTATAAGAAGTGGATAAATATAAACTATGAAATAATTTTATAACCAACTAAAGAAAAAAAAATGGAGAAATTGTTTTCCAGATTGAAATAAGAGTAGTAGTAAAGATGTATAATACAACGTTAAAAAGCTGAAGATTTTAATACAATTAATATCTGGCATTTAAAATAGTAGAAGGAAATGCTGAGTGATGAAAAAGGCATACACTTAAGTGATTTATGTAGTTAATACTTTCTACTTTTATATTATTTATTGGAAACTTCATGTTTCTTCTTCCTCTTTCGCTTCTTCCTTTTATGCCTCTCAGAGTAGTAGAGTGCTTAGCCACGAACTCCACTCCTCTCTGTTCCCTGCTTGATTCCTGGCCCGATGGAGATCTTTGCTTCTTCCTCTGTAAAGTCTATCCATATATTCTAGATACGACACTCTTGCGCGTCCTTTAGGCCTTCTGCCATCCGGAGCATAGTCAATGGGTTCCTATTTTCCTTTATCCTAACCACATAGCCGAACCATTTCGATTGGTGGGTTTGCAGAACCTCCTTCAATGGGAGGATCAACCCCCAGTTCATGTCGTATCCTCTCGTTGCGAACACGGTTCCTCCTGGTCCTACCGACTGTTCTTCGCTGGAATTTCATCTCAGCAGCAGTGACTCTGCTCTCCTGCCTGTCTGTCAGTATCCAGCTTTCAGTGCCGTATAGATTTGCATATGTGCAGCTTAAAGTCCTTAGTCACCTCTCGCTTTCTTACAACAGTGTTGCAAATCTGGTAATATACTGTATTTGCCTTGCTTATTCTGTTACGTATTTCCAAGTCCACTTTCCCAGATCTTTCTATGACTGTTTCTAGGTAAGTAAAGTCCATGACAACTTCCATCACGTCATCGGCCTAGAGGAGAAGCTGCATCACCACCGGACGAAGGTTTCCATGGGAACTAAATGAAATTTTCATGGAAACTAACTGGAAACTTTCAAAATTAATTTAGCTACGGGGTAAGTTAAGTTGTAAGTGAGGGTCGTGTGAAAACCTTAATTAATCATAGGAATTCATCTATAATAATTATTTATTAATTAATATTAATTTTACAGCATCACAGATACTTTTTACAGCGTTTCTCTTAAAAAATTGTCATGCTGGGCGATATCGCTCACCTTAATCTTGAAATTTTATGGGCTTTGGTACACTTTTTATTCTTTTATTTCATGTTTTTTTTTTAACATTAAAATCCATAATAGAAATTTAATAGGAATCCAGAAAAACCAAGAATTAGGTATGATTTGTGTGTTATAATAATGTTTCTATGTAGTATAAGAACCAATAAATTTTAATTATTTATTAATTAATATTAATTAAAAATATAAAAATATTGGAATATAGATTGGAAAACAACCAACCTGTCGAAATTTCTCTAATTCAGGCATCATCAAGACAGAGAGAAAAAAAGTAGATAAATAAAAATATCAGTTGACATCCGTATGTGGGTATAGAAGGATCAATCTAATTAGGGATTAATAAATTATTGGCGAGTTCTATAAATTCGTTTTATTGAAAACTAGTTTCGAATGTTATACATTCATCCTCAGTTCTAAAAACACACAAAAAATTCAAAATATAGTTAGGTATTATTATACATATTAAATTAGATGTAATATAAATTAGTATTATAAAACATTTATGAATTATGAATTTAATTAAGACAAGAAATCAAATACATGTTGGTACTCACTAAGGTTTAAATGGATTATATCAAACAGAATAGTTTGTACTGATTTCTTCTCGCATTGAACTAACAATGAAAGAAAGGTAGGTAGGATGTTTATAGGTAAATGGTTTAAGGGTCGGGGTTTTTTTGAGTAATGCCGGTGAGTAATTGGTTTTTCTGTTATAGATGGGAGTAAATCTAAGATTGGACTATTGGAAATATTTATTTGGTCATTTGATCTGGATTGGATTTGAAGGATTTTATTATTTCTAGTGCTTCATATATATTTAATTTGAGGCTGTTTTCAACGTGATGTATTAATTTAACTCCTGAGAATTTATGGCTTTTTTCATTTAAATGAATTGCCAAGTTGAAATTCTCTGTATATATATATATATATATATATATATATATATATATATATATATATATATATATATATATATATATATAAAACGATAAAATACAACACATCTCACATTGGCGGCCCAAAAAGACATATGAACTGGAGGCATAACCTCACTCCAAGACATCTATACACATACTGGAATAAACAGGAAAGTTACATGAAAACAACTGGGAAAGGCTAAATTAAAAACATAGATCATAAGAAAATAGATAAACCGATAATTCACACACTAAATAACCAAAAATACGTAAACTACTATAAAAAAAAAACAGTTTAAATTATTTTTAATTTAACCTTTTCCAGCTAGTATGTAACCTCCATTTTCATTCAGTATGTGTGTAGATGTTTTGGAGTGTAGTATTTTGTCGGGCTATAAGTAATTGGTATGGGATATAAGTAATTTTGGACTGTGTGAGAGGTGCTGCATTTTTTCTTTATATAGATATATATATTTTTTTCTTAAGTTTTGTCAAAATATCGACATGCTAGTTGTTTTCCGTTATTTTGGAGACTCGAGACTTCGTGTGTGGAACTTTTCATTAATATGTTAAATATTTGATATCTCTTTTTGAGTTTTTGCTCTTCTGTATTAACATAAAATATTTTAATTCGATTGAGGTCGAGCCTAATTATTTACATTTATTACTTTGGTTTTTTTTAGCTAAGAAAATTAGATTTGCAGTTAATAATTGTACCATAATAGAATTATAATTTATATAATTATAGCTTGTCTAATGTATGCAGTTAGTTACATTATGCTTAACGAGTTTCAAATACTTTTGGCTTAGACTTTTGCTCTCACTTAAATATTTGGTATAGAATCAGTCAGTGAGCGAGGAAGGACTGATCTTGTTGCCCTGTTTGAGCGCTGTTACTAACAACAGTCGTTGTTTTTGTTTCGATATCCTTCAGGCGTGTAAAAGACCAGGTCTTTGTCACGGTTCGGATTAAATTATTTTTAACTCTATCCCTCTTGTTCGCTTCAGAAATTTAAGAAGTTGAAATTCAGCTTTCCAAAAATGATTTAAAAATTGAAAAAATTGAATATATATATATAAATAAAAATCCTAATCTGTAGCAGCCGAACATACTCTAAAATCCTTCTCTCTGTCAAAGCTGTCAAATGTCAAAGCTAAAAACGCAATCGTTATGTTTTATATAAAAAACAGGGAAGCCAATAACGCGAAAAAAATTTGATATATTGATATGAATTAAGCCTGTTGTAGATTAATAATTATTGTAAGTTATAAAAATATATAGCAGTTTTAATATGATTAATTGTTTGATACTAATGACAAAGTTATGCGATTTTTAAAATTTAGCAGTCTACCTTGCTACATGCTAGTTACGCCTCTGGGCTCATAAGAAGTGCTTATTAAGTCCTCTTAATGGGACCCAACATTTTGTTGCAGCGTATGAGTTGTTTATTTAAAGTTTCATGAGGTTGTTGGTAAGCAAAATTTTTATCATACTAATATTTACGTTTGAAATCTGGCGATTATTCGTTATAGTTTGAATCATTCTTATGTACATGCTTTATTATAATCGTCATCTGAGGTTTGGGACATCGAATCTCTTCGAGTCCGAATTCGCTTCTTATCCACGGAATACGCAGTCGACCGACAGTTGCGACGGTACGACCACCGGGAGAGAGTACTCAGGAACCGGTCCGTAGATGGGTCATCAGCTGGCCCAGGACTTTCCAAACCTCTGTGCCCTTCGGCCCTCATCTGTTTTATTCGGCTGAAATTAATATTTAATTAAATTTAATGGCGTTGACTCTTAATATCAAAGGGTCTTTTTGTTATTTTTGAAATTGGAATTTCCACCTAAGATGGTCGTTATGTGGTGGCAATAAGGACGTGTTTGAGGATGCCGGAATGGATGCTATTCTTGCCCTTCTTTACACGGTCTTCTTTTTTCGCTCAATTTGATTTAGTACTATGTATATTGGAAACAGATAATTCTTTACAAACTCTCCGAAACATTATCAGCTCCAACTCTAATGCCACTAAAAAAAATTGAAAGATTACTCTTCACTGATTTATTTAAAAATTCTGTTTATTTCACTGCAGATCGAAACACATTTATGTTTCTGAACCATTTTTCAAGTTTAGAGCGATTTATTCCGTTCCCCAAGCCAGCAGTTCTAAAAGTTTGAAGAACCCGAAGACCCATTACCCTCCCCCAAAGGACCTCGTCAAAACTCTAATAAACAATTCTCCCACCTGCGTCTCGGTTTATCCCTCGGACATAGAATGACTAAGAAAGTGAGCTGCTGAACCAACGGGTACTTTCTTAGTTATTTTTTTGTTATACATATTAATAACTTTACAAGCCCATATGAGTAATAGCGATCCTATAACTTTAATTATATTTATCTGATGCAATGGTATCATGCAGTTTGACGTCGTGTAGCCCTCTAAATTCTTCATCGACTTATTCTTCGTGCCGAATATTCTACGCTATGTCTTATTTTTGATAACTTTCAGATATTGTTCTTTCCTTAATTTTAGCGGCCCGTTCACATCCTATTGATCAGTAGGAAATATGATAGTACTGGGGTATGTTGAATGCGCGCAGTGGTGCCACCCTCGGAGGGCTCCAAAAATAACAAATGCAACTGGAAATATCAATGGTTAGATTAAAAATACCGTTTTTGTGAGTGTAATAAATCTGTAATTTAATAAAGGATGTAACTTAATGCGATGGTAAAGGGAATCTTCTGACTTGCTGTTTTTATCACATTATGTTAGTTTCTTTTTCTATTTTAGGTCATTCTAAAACCGAGGAAACTGATAAAAATCACGAAATTGGAGCAGCAGCATCGCTCCCCTCTCACCAACATTACTACTTTTCCCCTTCGCCCTTTCTCTAAAACAGCTTTTTCCAAAATATTCCACGGGAGTTTTTGGTTTTAGTATCGCCTTCGTACGGATTGGGCATAAAATTTAACCCACAATTTGTATTTGTTTAAATTATTTCTAAGTATTGTAATCAATTTCATTTTTTAAATATTGTAATTATTTTTTGCAATATTTGGTTATGCCACAAAAAGTATTCCTCCTGTCGGATATCCTGTCTTCTCTTGGCACGGTTTATGTCAAGGGAGCGCATATCCCACTGCTCGCACCCAGACGCAAAAAATCCAGTTACGCCACTATGACATTTTTGTGAATTCTTTCTTGTGTGTAATTTTCGAATTGTATAATTTTTCTGCAGAGAATTAACTCTTATTTCCCTCCCTTAACCTCGATTTCCTCTTGAATTTAATTTATTTTAGATAGGTAATGTAGAACCCAAATATTTACTCTTCGCATTCTTCCTACTATCTGTTTCTCCAAAATCATCGCCGTTTTTGTTACTAACCAAACGTTTAATTCTAAATTATTCTAATGCGATTAAAGGGTCGATATTACACTGTTAAATTCCATGCGATCGCATTTTTCACTCCGTGGGCAGGCTAGAACCAATTCATTTGTCAACGTATCGATTGTGTCGAACTGTTACATCGATTAACCGTCCGTGATTGGAATCGGCCCAGAGGACAGGAATGGTGCCATGAGGAACGGTACAAGGCAGCAGGGGGTGAGCCCCAACATAGCTATTGCGCCTCTAACAGTGCCGCTGCTCTACCGCCGAATAGCAATCGCAGCTTATCCCAGCCACCTTCAGCGGTCCTTCCTTTTAACGGAACTCGAGGGCTTGGCGAAATGAGAAAGAGAAAATGGCTCAATTGATATGAAAATCTCTATCAACACAACTTACTCAAAAATTATTGATTTAACAAAAAATAAACCTAGATGAGGATCAACTGAAATTCTGATAAAACCCATCTAAATATAGTCGTATACCCGCAAAACTTCGTAAGTCCTATTTTTATTAAAATAAAAGTTTTACATCTCTATTACAAAACAAAAGGTTGCGGATCGAATGGTGTGCGCTATTATCAGCTTTCAGCGTAATCACTTGTGTATTATAACCTCTAAGTTTAAAAGAGTTCAGAGGTGTTGAAGTTTTGTCTTCTCCTCAAAAATTATTTCAGTAGCGATTGCAAGGAATTTTCCAGGCAATGATGACCCAGAGTCGCTTTTATAATTTTCTTCTTTTTTTTTTCAGTTATCGTTTGCAAATTAAAGTATTGCATATCTTGTATATAGATTGTGTTTTATTCGGAAACGTAGAATAAGATTTCATACATAAATCTTACTCTAGGTTTCTATACTGACTATTTTTGTTGATTAGGTATTTTTCAGATAAGTTACAAAAATCACAGGCCCCACCAAAATTTTCTTTTCTTTTTTTAATGAAACAAAACTTATTTTTTAGTAAACAATAGGCACTATTGATGAAAAAATTAATACCAGCAGAAATCGATATGTTTTTTTTTCTCTTAATCTCATTTTTTTTTAAACGCATGAACAGAGAACAATCAGTCTTGTATTTACTATTTATCTATTTAAAAAGTAAGCATTTTTTTTTTGTATCTGCGTTTCTAATTGCTCATTTCTAGAAACTTTAGTCCAATTTGGTTTCAATTTGTACAAATATTATTTTAAAAAAATACAATGTTAAATGATAAAAATGTTTCACTTCGGTTGGTAAACAAGCTATTTCAATAAATATTTAAACATTTTGTGAAAAGTTAATTTGCATTTGTATGAAAAAGTTGAGGTGGAAAAATTGAAATTCGTAATCACCACCTAAAAAAAACCAAACAAAAAACCTTTCTGGTTCGTCTACATTTGACTAAGAGCGAATGCTTCTAAACGATGCCCTCGACTAACAAACTCAGAGAGCACAAAATGTATGAAATTTATTTTTGTCTAATTTATTAGAGGTTGATGTTGCTAAAAAGATGCATGGTTTTCATGCTATGTGAAAAAAATGATTAATTTTTTTTAGCGTTTTTGCATTTTTTTTTAGATTTCCGAGAAAAAAATTAATCGGAATACTGATTAAAATTAATTGAAATACGTAATGAGCACTAAAAAAAAAAAAAAAAAAAAAAAAAAAAGAAAAAGAAAAAGAAAATCTTCAGAACTTTTCCAAAAATGTCCACCTAGACTCCTTTCTGGTTCTCATTTGACTGGACTAATATATAGTATAATATATCGTCCCTGCCATGTTTAACTATCGAATGTGGAAAAATATGATTTTCCTATTCTTCATTTTGAAACATACTAGGCGTGGCACGAATTGTTGCAAATTCCCGAATACCTAACCCCAAAAGACAGAAGGATTCAACACTTGAGGATTAGGAATTCACGACTTTGCAACAATGCAGGCCTCAACTAGTGCCTTTTAAAGTGAGAAATATGAAAATCGCATTTTTTCACATTCGATAGTTGGACAATATCGACGCCTAATTAAGTCCGAGGTATTCATCCTCTGATGATGAATCAGTCACCTGTGTAGATTAGCATAGAGGACTCACAGAAAGGGGACTAATGGAGGACAGAGTACTGACGAAATAAAGGTTTCTGCAATTTTTTCACGATATAAAAAAAAACATGACTGTACTATATACTAAATAACGTTTCTGAATTGAATAAATTCATTCTGAATGCTAATGTTGTTTTGATAGTAAACTAACAAGTGCAGGAGACTGACGCAGTAAAAAACACCAACTGACACCTCTCTACAGAATCAGTTGACATCCGCAATTCAGGCTATCAACACCAACATGATGCAAATTGATCGCACGTGTGTATTAAATATGTAGTTATATATATTTTTTATAAACTCCAACCAATTCTTAATTCTGAGTAATAATTAAATTGATAGAAATATGTTCAGCAAATTTATAGGAAACCCTTCTTTCAGGTTAAATCACGAGAGTGGAAAGCAGGGGAGTGACGTTTTTAGGTTTATTATCTTTTAATATAAATATATTTAGGTAATATAAACATGGTTTGACTATTGTTGACACAATCAGTTAAATTATTTACCCTTTTATGGTAAACCTGTTGGGCTATATCGATATTGCAAATTATGCAAAAAATACCCTAATAAGATTTTAGCGCTGATGGACCCATAAAACTTTCATAAATCATTCAAACTGGAACTTATTCCGTTCAGGACTTAATCGATTTTCAACTTGATTGCCAGGTTTGATATACTTGCAACGTGAAGTCGTTTTCATAAAGTGTTACATCAGTTATAACAATCCAGTTACAGTATCTGTCATTCGATGCCTGTCCTTTCTCCCCTATCCAGTATCCATGCAATATTGCAATATTACATATTACTCGTACATGTAGAAATCAGTACTAATTTATTGTCATTAAGCTGTCATTGTGACGTACTAAATTTATTAGTTATATGTTGTTGATTATGAATACCAAGTTTTTCATTGCTGAAATTTTATTTTTAATGGCAAGGTTAAACTGCAAACAGTATTAAACATATATTTAATCAACCAATATGACCAGAAACGAGTTGAGAATAACAGTCTTCTCACAGTTCATTTTCCTGTTAAAATTTAATCTTAAAAATCAAATTTTTGAGGAGTCTATTTAGTGTTTAGAGTATCAAGAATAAGGCTGAACTTATTATCTGGAAATATCGATTAAACCTAATACATACCATATATTTAGTTTATTTAGCATAATATTAAAGTCTGAAAATATCGCTAGAGCGAATCGCAAAGACCAAATATGCTTCATTAGAAGCCTAAAATTTTTCGGGATGTCATAATGTAACCGGAGGGATAATCGAAAGATCCAGATAGCTTAAGGTTACAAAAGTTTACCTATTTCTCAAATATAATAATAATAAATATATAACATTTATAATCTATTTTTACAATCATCTATTCCACAAGCAATGCTAGGAGTAAGTCATAAGATGAAACGAATTGAACCAGCGCACAATAATGGGCAAAAAAAAATAAAACAATTATTTGCGAGGCGATCTTCAAACAAATAGCCTGTTTTAGTGATGAATTGCGTACGTAGTGCTGAAATTTTGTGAAAATATGTTAATAACTAATTATATTTGAAATTCTTCCTGATTCTTTGTGAATTTCTTTTTGCGGCGAACTTTTGTTTGCCGAAAAGGACTTTATAGAACGCAGTTAGTTAAGCTTTTCAAAATGCATCTCAAGATCCTAAAACCCTATTAATATCAATAAACTGAAAATTATTAGATTGATGAATATTAAAAATTAAGTTCGAGTCTCCTCACACCTTTTTTCGACCAAATTAATTTTCTTTTTTTTTTCTCTCTCACAATTTAATAATTTTTATTTAGTTTCTGTCTCCTCCCTGCGAATGCCGATACCTATCGGTCTAGTACCCACTTTACAATATTTTTACTACTAAACAATCGATAACATCAATACAATAAAGATAAAATATTACTAGAAATTTATAACATATTAATAGTAACATTTATGATACTAATATGAAGAAAACAAGATTTATTTTTGCGGATCAAAATCTATTTGCAGTAGTTCCAGATCCATTTTGTTGACCGACAGACCGAAATTGCTCGTATTATAATACAATAAAATTTTATCCTCGACAATTTAATTAAAAAATGCAATAATCGACGAGTAAAAGAGACAGGAAAACAATACTGACGGTGAGGTAGGTATAGGGGTCAAACATCTCTGCTTTCTCCTGTGCGATTGATAAAACCGGTACCCCGAGGAGCTTGGCGTCGAGGTTCCAAAGGAACTAGCGTCTCATATCCGACCGATATCTGACGAGAAATGAGGCCATGGAAAATGAAACTCTTCTCAAACACACGCAAGTTATTTGTGTTTTCAAAGTAAAATTTTTATGAACTGGAACCTATGACACATTACAAGACGATACCATAATATTGTATTATATATGAGGAGCTCCATACAAGAAACGCGAATCCGCCATGTCCCAAAAAATTATTTTTCTGTATTTGAAGACTGATATAATATAATATTATATATATATATATATATATATATATATATATATATATATATATATATATATATATATATATATAAAATGGTTTCGTTATTGTCTTTTAAATATACCTTTATATACAAGTAAACTGGGACTATGATGTTTTAGATATTCGTTTGGATTTATAAACATATTTTTTCAAGGTTGTAATAGAGTTAATATAATTATCTATGATTTGTTAACAGACATAAATATTGATACTGCATGGGTTTATTAAGGAGTTCTTTTGAACCATCACATTGAATTAATATATAATATATATAATATATATCGAACATGACCGGTCGATTAGAATGGGAAAAGTACATCGTTACTGAAGAATACTAACTTGTACAATTAATGTCGAATAAACCTAATAAAAATTTGAAATCTTCTTTAAAAAATTGATTGTCTTCCTGGAGATCCTAAACTACCGGGGTCAATACGTCGCCATTGGCTCATACGCTGGTCTTGAAATCTCCGAGATAGTTTGTACTTTGGAAATTCGCGCAACAATGTGAATCTACTATACGAGGATCTGTAATGAGGCTGCGGTACGATTTCTGTAATAGAAATGGAGATATAATAGGTCACGAGCGTGGTATTTACTTTCTTCTATGTTTTCTTATTACGGAACTGTAAATAATTTCGAACAATTTATTGAACTGAATTGAAGTATTTCGTAATAAGATATCCTATGTTTTTTGTAATAATATTTATCTGACATGGATATAGTGCAGAATATCGTTTATTTATTTGTTTTACAGGTTTATATAATAAAATAATAATATATGCTACTGGAAGAGTATAAAATTTAGGAATTGTATAGAATCCTTAGTCCAATTGTTAAATATATTTTATTTCATACTTAAGAATGTCTTGGCGTTGTATACAATTTTTGAATTTATACTCTTTCTGTAGCATATACACTGAATTAAAAGTATATAATTTGTAAAGGATATGTGAAGAAGCTTCTCTTTGATAACATTCTTATTTCACATTCGTTATTTAAACTTGGTGGCAACGATGTAATCATTTAAAATAATTATTTTTTGACCATCATTAGATGCAATTAAGCAGATATTCAGATTAGTGTGAACTTGCTAAATATCACACACCCCACACAATGCAATTATATTCATGTGAATTCCTTATTTTATTATGTGGCAGTATGTGGATCGTTTTATATTTGATACATCATAGTTGTGATATGAGATTGTTAGGAATTACAGTGGAGTAGTATTTCTGTGATAACAATACAAAATTATTGTTTTGACTCTGTATTTAATTTATGTTCTACATATATTTTATAATCTTGTTCGTTGTATATAAAACAAATAATTAGGTTTAGTAGTACTTTATTGACTTTAAAGAATGTCAAAGTTATTTCAAACAATCTATATACTTAAGCAAAATTTATACATTTGTGTTTAGTCAACTCTTGCATTTATGCTTGTTTTGATTTGTGGATATAAGCTCCAGTATTTTTGGTTGTCTCGTTAGTAATAAATTTTTTTTCTTGTATCCCACTGCAAAAAGGTATCCTACGAAGGAGCTTCACGGGTGAGGAATTGTCTGAGAGAAATTCTAATCCTAAATCGCGAAAAATCGTCTTCTAGTTTGAACTGGAATGATGGATATGGATTACCTTTGAACGGGCGCCAATTATGGTAAATGATAACTATAAATTGAAAAAATCTTTATTTTCCAAGATTACAATGAAAATTATTAATAAAAACACTCAAAACACTGATAACAAATAGACATAGCTCATCTAAATATGACCGTACTTCTAACGTGACAATAACTGTTATGACTGATTGACTGATGTTTGGGGAATAGGGGACAGAGATTTATAGGATTTAGGAATGCGGATTCAGATTCAGGCAATATAGAGTAGGTGGTACCCTGACTTAGTTTCAGAAAGTTTTTATGTGAAATCTAAGCTTAAATTATTTCTCAGAGCAAGATATGGTATTATTCCTATACTATACGACTATTCCGGATTTTTTTTATTTAACTAAAGAAAACATGTTTTTGCCACAATATATACGATTTGTCACCGAAATCGTATTCAATATTGTTGATTATAGTGAAATTTTGTTTTGGTTTTTAATATAAAAATCTTAAATTATTTTTATGGAAAAAAATATATTAAAATCAAATTAAATAATGTACATAAAAACCTTTGAGTTATAGATTTTTTTACTAGAATTTATTAGTGTTTATAAATATTTAAATTTTTTTTTTAAAAATGGATGAAAAAGAAATAGAATTATTGGAATTAATTGATAGATGAGGACACGTAAGGGACAAGGCTTTTAGCTATCAATCTCCTTATTTTTCTACTTTCGAGAATATATCAACTTCATTTATAAGAAATTAATGCTTAATAAATAGAGATTATTTAAAAGTGTGGTATCTGTAGTCCAGCAGGGCATTTAAAAGAACATTCACAAAGTAGAGTGTGAAAACTTTTCGCTATTAATCTCCTCGAAAGTTCCCTTATAATAAATTTAGCCGAGTCAAACTACATTTTTTGATACAATTGACACCCAATTACCTTAAATAGTTTTTGGATGACGGCTTCCTTTTCCACAAATAAACAGAACTTACTTATAAAAACACTTTTCTGCGTGGAATCGGACCTTGGCTCATATAAATATTTTTTTTTTCTCTTTAAGCTCAGAATCAACCATTGAAGTTTCCTGGTTGTTATCGTCGCTCAGTAATTTTATAATCATTTCAGGACTGGTCAAATGCCTTATTGTGATTTATTTAGTGATATTTTTGTCTGTCGAATCAGAGTTGTTTATGAACAAATCGTTAAAATAACATGATAATTATAGCGATTTGATTGAATGATATTTGATAAATAATAATATAATTAAACAAAAAACAAATAAATGAAAGTACTGGGATTAACTGTCAGTAACGGTTTAAAAAAATAAAGAAAAAAGATCAGTACTTGTTAAACATATACTAATTATTGACCAACTATTCACCAACAATCGCGCTCAACCGTCAGGTTTTACTGATACCTAATGGATACCTAATCCACCGAGGGATCAGTTATTCACTTTTTATTTTTTAAAGGCTGAGTGTTCTCCAAGAAAAACAGAAAATAATTCTCTACCTTTTCAAAGACTAGGTTTTTTAGCACATAGCCAATCCACGACTTATAGAAGAGAAAATTAATTTTTTGCCACAGCCGGGCTCGATCCTAGTTCGGCGGAAGTTAGGAGTCCATCGCCTTACCCTCTGAGCTACCCTCCTCCTCATTTGCTATACATTTTATTTTTGTAATTAGTTTTTATCAGTTCCCTTTCATTGGAATGAGATTTATCTGGCAGCTACTTCCAAACCTGATGTATCATAGTCGTTAAAGATAATTTTGTACTTCATGGGCCCGTTAGTTGCGATGTGGACAGAAAGGATCAGCTAAAGGTCATATATTTGTGGATGTTAAGATGTCCAAAGGTCAAAGCATGACCGACAGAATGATTCATGATCTGCTGTAGTTGATCCAGTTCACTATAAACCACATCGAAATTTACTCACAGTGCCCTAGCGACAGTACAGCTGCCTTTCTGCGCGTCGAAATCAGTTTGTTAATTGCTTCCGTGTCTCCGGCAGTTAGCCTCTGACGACCTCATTGACATTCTTCGTGTGGGACGAACTTTCACATTCGTGGCAATATATATATATATATATATATATATATATATATATATATATATATATATATATATATATATATATATATATATATACATATATTTCTTCAACGCCTATAAAATGTATAGAGGCAGTTTTTAGGTCATTAGAAAGGAGTTGTTAGATACTTTCTGAATTGTATTCAAAATACGTTGGAATATTTCTACTCTAATTTTATCTCGATGATTTTTAAGTATGAACGGTTATATAATTGTTTCTATTAAAGAAAAGCTCATTTCGATATAAATCATATCTTCTATGGTTGGTAACTTGCAAAAAATGTTTACACCTTTGATTTCAATTTTTACTTTTACTTACCTATGCATGAAATATATACGAAGGGAAAGTCTTACTATCTTATAAAATTTGGAGTTTACGGAAATGCATATTTAAATGTCCCCTGAGTCTAAATAACTAAGTCTCACAAAAGGCCCTGTATGTATAGTATGTTAAAAGCCTAGCTCAAAAACGAAAAGTTATATGAAACTATTTGGGATGTTAGAGCAAATTTTTCACCAAATTCGACTTACCGGATATGAAACTTTGATTTTACACTTTTTTTTTTACAATTTTTTCGAAAACGGCTTTAACGATTTTGATCTGACTCTTATCGATACAATTAAACGGTCTTTAATAATATCAGCTATTTCTTATCATCATCGAAATAATCAGGCAGGACTTAAATGCCGAATTTTCAAAATGGCTTCTCCTGAAGTACCTTTAATTTTGTTAATTTGAAATAATAAATCGTCTCTCATTGTTAATTGTTATAAAAATGGATAAATATAAACTAATATAGACTTTGTCATTTAAATAAAGGAAAATATTTTCCGAGGTTGGAAACAAATTTCCGGAAATAAGAGTAGTAATATAGATGTATAATATACCGCGGGAAAGCTAAAGATTTTAGAAAATTTAATTTCTAACATATAAAGTCGTAGAAGTTAATGTTGAGTGATAAAAAAACCCATAACCTTAAGTGATAAGTTGTAGTTGATTATTTCTTACATATATTATTTAATGAAAATTAAATAGAAACTGTTAAAATTTCACTTGCCTTACTTGTGCAGAAATTATTTACCATTCAAAGTAGGATGTTAAGTGACTGTTGCCTGCTGCACATACCGTACCAGAATTTGTATTTATTTTATATATACTAACGATGTATCTGTACGACTATTCGAAGTTGGAATGTCAGGGTATATTTGTAAGAGGAAAAAGAAAGTAGAATCGTCAGCTGTTTACATATTAAATTAAAATAATAATGTTTAGAAAATTGTTATTAAAATTGTAAAGAAAATTGGCATTATAAATAAAGGTTTTTAAAATTTTAGACTACTGTGCCCTTTTTATCTTGCTTTTACCTAAAAAATAGTCTCCGCTCTTGGTATCCCGATTAACTAATCATTTACACTGTTGTAATAAATATTTAAATTTTGCAAATATGTGTGATTATTTTATAATTTTAGATTCTCGAGCTGTTATGTTGAATTGAAGTTCCGTTAAAGGATTGAAGGCGGACGGATTAGAATTCACTGTTCAATAAATGAAAATGCTTATATTTATGTCGATATAAATTTAGATCGATATAACAGAAGACGGCCCATTTGCTTTTCGACTTCTGTAAGAGTTTTCTGTTTCTAATTTGGAAGCTTATAGCCTGGAAAATTGTGTTTCTCAATCGAGTTGTTACCGAAGACGAAGACTTTCCGTTTTGATAGAAAGTGGAAAATTGTTCTTGGTTTTCTGGCATATTAAAATGAATTGTTATTAACAATCTGCATGAGCATTCTAACAAGCGGAATGATTTTTAGTTGTAACTAGTAATAAGGATCAGTTGGCTTTGTATTATTTCAAGAAATTTATCCGTTGTTTAATTCACAAATCTTGTTTTTGATTTAAAGTCCACGGTAGAAAGCACAATAGTGTAATGCTCATTTATTTTTTAAAATGTCAACTGCCCGAATTGTCACGACTTCAATATCCATAGCAACACCATTCACTTGTATTTAAAGTTGTGCTCTTGTTGTTTAATGCTTTCTGATAGTTGCGAGAAAAGTTTTGAAATATTATTTACTAATGCAATAGTCATGTATCCATTTCTAAAAAACAGCCCTTGCAGGTTGTATTTTAATTCGAGCGAGTCTGTTTTCTTTTTCGAGAAAGTTGAAATTTTCAAAACAGATATTGTACTTCATAATATGTTGGATTTGGACTGGTGGAATATTTTAAATCATTCCAACTTTTATTTCTATATATTTCCTACAGGAATTTTTAGTAGGTGATAGTGAAGAGTAGATCTTCCTTTATTAAATCATATAATCAGTGTATTCAACATACCCCGTATTCAGAATCTAATACATCAATCCATGATTCGGACATTATAAATAATAAAATAAAATTATAAATTCTAATAATCGCTAGTAGTTACATTGAATAGTATCTAAGTACAATAAATCTAATCAATAAATAATTGAAAATTAAAAGTAAATATTAAACATTATTTAAAGGTATATGGGCGATAGAAAAAAATAATACAAATAAATAGAAGGTTGGTTGTTATAATGCTTTAAGGCCCAAAACATCTAGGCCATTAGCTCTATCCATTTTATAAAAGTGCTACAATTTATTTTAAAAAATATACAATAATTAATAATAATAATAAAAAATTATAAATGAATAATAAATAAATAAATAATAGGATGTATTTTATCATTTATTATATAATCATTACATTTTCTTTTGTAAATTTACCTTAGAATATCTTAAATTACCTTAAAATTACCTTAGTGAAAAAGGATATTACTTTATTAGCCCGACCTCTAATAAATAAAAGATACATATCACTAATAAATACAAGGTATTTAAGGATTCTGAATCAGACGCTTAAATTTTAAAATTATAACACTTTATGAATTATATATATTTTATGACGAAATATTTGTATGGATATCTTCATATCATTTTGTATTTTTTTATGAAAACGAATCTTTAATTATAATATCATAAGATGGATAGTAGAAATAAAACACGGTGACATAAAGTCTGGGAACCCTTGGCTTAGATTATTTTTTTGTAAATTACAATTGCAATAACTCCAGCTAATGCTAAAATCAGCAAATTGCTGAAGAAAATAATTTCAGGTTTTGATCGGATCCATATCCGATGTTCTTGTGAAATGTTCATACAGAAAAAACGTTTTTATACAAATATAATAAGTCATCGCTAACATGTGTAATCGCTAAATGAGGCTGATATTCTCAGAAAGTTGTTTAGAAAATTGCCAGAAAATTATATGTTTTCTTCTGGAGAAGATTGCTGCCAACAGAAAAAAAAGGAAAAAGTAGAAAATCGTCAGATAATTTTCCTGGGATACATTTTAGTGAGGAAAATGAAGTTTATTCCTTGTTTATGGAATATTCTATAGCGGCGTTGTTATGAACTCCAGAAATTATGTATTCTCATAGGTATGTAATTATCACGTTTTCTTTACATTTCCTCCTCCTCATTGTTTTCTATTCTTCTTCTTTCTTCACCACATAGGATTTTTTATCTATTTTTGTTTTGGGGCTTACATTACTTTATATTTTACTCCTTCATCTCATAATTATTTAATTACAACAATGTTAGACATCATTGTCATCTTTTGCATAACTTGTCACATCACAACTATCTCTGTATGCTTTACACATTACCAAACCTTCATACTATTTGTCTTTTTAATTAATAAATTGTATATATTTCACTATTCCCTGTGTAAATATCGCATTATTTTTTATTTTAAATTAATTTTTACATTGTTATTTCATTTATTTTATTTTATTTTACTTTTTCATTTGTCTCTTGTATTATGTAATTTAGTGTTATCTTTTTCTTTTTATACTTCATACTTTTTTATCTTATTTGTAGTTTCTGTTTTTTATCATTTTTACTGTTACTGGTACTGCCTGTCTCTTTTTTCATTGTTTTTATTTTGTTTTCCTTTTAGCCCTGAAGATGGCCTAAAACTTAGGCCGAAACGTCGGCACAAATATATAAGTTCGCTTATGGTAGTGTAATTCTTTGACCGCACCCCCCGACCAACTTCTCCCTTTAAATAAAAAGGCCTAACTCCGAATCATTTTTTGAAATATACCTTTGTAGCGGTGTTAGGGCCATTAGCTTATAACGGCAGTAAATAGATTAATAAAAACAAGGAATGTAACTGTTCATGATAAATTAGATACGAAAAATTCACGATGTGGACATAAATAAAACACAAGTGGTATGAATATAATTATAACATTAAAATCAAGTAGACGATTTTACAATAGGAGATCAAACATTTTAAATACTGATAATAATATTTAAACTAAAATGTATTTAAGAGTATTTAATCTACTTAGTAAATAATTTAAAGTGTGCTCAGATGATAAAGTCTAAACAGGATTCTTTTATGAAAACAGAAAAGACAGGTATGAACTTAATGGCAATGTTGTAGCATCAATTTTAGCAATGTCACAAAATGGTAATTTATCTGTTAACAATTATATACAATGGAACAAGATAATTAATTTAATAAATGTTTTTGATTTTAGATGTCATTAGCTTTTATTTTTGTTTTGTATTGTATATAATATAATTATGTTATATGCTGATTTCGTATATTTTATTGTTCAAATTTCAAAAATATGTCCTGATTATGGGGAAATCCCCGAAATGTTGTTCGTAGTCAAAAAATGTTTGTAATCTCCCATAATAAGTTCATAATAACTTTTTTTTTTAAGATTATGCGTTCATTAATAATTATTTGTTATGCAGATTGTTGGTTGATAGTTGATAGATTAGTGTTGCTTTTTCAAAGGTCTTGAATTTTCAGACCTCAACATTTTGGTTTTAGACGTGGGTCTTTCTCTCCTGGGGTTTACTAGACTATGGGCCTTACTAGTCTTAGATAATTGTTCCTCTAAGGGTTGGTTTTTAATCCTCTGTGTTGATAATTTATTTTTTTAATAAATTGTGTCCATTATTAGTCCAGGCTATGTGCGAACGCACAACTATTCATTAAAATTAAAACTAGTATACCTTACTAAAAATGTCAGTACACAACTGACTCATAAAAAACGAAATATTTGTACAAAACTGTCCTTGTAAGGCAATTGGAATTGAAAGAATTGATTTTATGGATATTAAAAGGCTTTTATAAGTTAGGATGTAACCTTACCTTTCAATTCACTTCATCATGGCATTGAGTTCTGAGTCGGAGCGCGCTCCGTTGGTCCATCGGCCTGGTGATATACAGAAAGCGAGCCGTCCTTGTAGATTTCTGGCACAATCCTCAACATATTTCCATAGCGGCCTTCGCCGGGTCGTGATTTGTGCAAACCCTAGGGTCAGGAGAGCACGTTGGTCTTTGGGCTACCTGCTGTAAGAGCTTGGGGTAACGGATCAAATGGTAGCCGATCATTAGGAGATGATAGCTCTTCTTGGTCCGCCATTAGCCACTATAGGCTGTTAGTTACGCCAGTTGGCGAGATGATTATATCGGCACAACTGTATCCTGCTTGTATTCACAGGATGGCTTAATGTTGCAACATCAGACGGGTAAAATCCTAGCTTGTTGCTTGGCAGGTAATCGAGTTCATCCTAGATTCCAAATGTTAATATGAGTAAAGAAAGAGATGGTCCGGGTAACAGTAGGAGATAAAATATTTTAAATAATGATAGTAATGTTCAAAATGAAATGTGTTTAAGAGTATTTAAACTACTTAGTACGGAAATAAATGGTTTTACTATTTTATTTGTGTTTCTTGACCGCCACCCAAACTGTCCTTCTTGATTTACATTATGGTCAATTATTAATAAATAATAATTAATGCTAGTAATTAAAAATGAATTCAAAGTCTATCAGACGGTTTCTTACTGACCCGTAGTATACTTGTTCGTAAAGTCTGTATTTACGATTAACGATGTGTGAATTATATAACTGGACTAAATCAGATACGATTTTAATTTGGTGTCTAATAAAGAATAGGTTAATAATTGTCGGTACTTTGTGCTTTATGTTTGACATTGGGCGTGAACTTGTCAATCTGTTCATTTTTTGAAAGTCTATCTGTTCAATGAAATTATTAATGATTGTTGAAATTATTTTAGCTTTAGGTTGATCATAATTTCCGCTCTCTCAAGATATAAATAAAAAACTCAATAAGTCCTTTGAATCCTAGGTATGATATATAATCTCCGAGAAATAGCTTAAAGTAATATCTAATACTATTTAATTAGCTTAATACATAATTTTATTTAGCTTTTATTGAATAATACTCATAGCGATTTTTTCTTGCCTTTATCTATATATGAAGTATTCCCAACGTTTTCTCCGAAATCGACTTTCAAGAAGTGCCACTTTATATCATAGATTTTACAATTTTATTGTATATGGCTCTAACGATTTTGATGAAACTTACCTAATGTCTTCTTCTTAAAGCTCTTTAACTTTTCATATGTGTAGTACATCACTTAGGAAATGTAGTGAAAAAAGTTATAATGAAAAGAATATTTTATTTGCGCATAACTCAAAAAGAATACATTTTATAATAAATTATGCATACGATTATAAGAAAGTTAATTTAATCATAAATTTTTTTTTATCGAAGTCTGACCGGTATTAGCAACGATACAGCTTATCGGACTAACCGGAAGAGCCAGTTATAATTTAGATTTTTAACTTTTTTTTCAATTTTATCGTAAATGGCTCTAACGATTTTGATGAAACTTGCCTGATGCCTTATCCTTAAAGCCCTTTAACGTTTCATATATTTAGTACATCACCGAGAAAAGGCAGTGTAAAATTTTTTTATATCCAAATGAAAATTTTATTTGCCCATAATTCAAAACGTATGCAGTTTATGGTAAATTGTGTATAATTTAATATGAAATATGATTAAATTCTCTAAAAAATAAAAACGGAATCATCGAAATCGGACCAATAATAGCAAAGATGTAGCGCATTTTATAAGGGCTACAAGACCCTCGTGGAAAGCCGATTGCCTCCGAAAGGAGAAAGATGTGACTGAACCTCCTCCCAGCAAGCCGCCAACCTGTTGTTAACAATACGCCCTATAATAATGCAATTTAATAATATAAAAGTAGAAATTAACTTAATAATTTCAACTTTTATATCGTTTAATAGAAACAAAATGCTTCTATGGAAACTAAAGCGAAACTTTTAAAATATAGTTTCAGCTTGACAAACCAAAAATATATAGTGTGCATAATTGTCGTACTAAACTTGTTTAAAAAAACATTTTATTGCATTTTTGTGAGATAAGACGTGAAGAAGAGCATATTGCTGAGTTTATTTCAAGTAGTGTTTATGTGAACTCTTTAAAATTATGTTGAAAATATTATTATTATAGGATGGTAAGGGAAAGTTGTGTGTTGTGCGCACCGCACCAGATTTTGTTAAATACATAACTAAGGTTCAATAAATCATTTCTTATTTAACATTTTCTTGTAAATTTTCATAATACGGGATCATCATCCGTGACATTCGTACCCGTTATTAAAGAAAACTTTTATGTGAGCTATGCCATTGATATCCTCTGGTCATATTAGATAATCTGTGCAATTTAAAACTTTAGATTAATAACTACTACAGGGTTTTCATCCAAAACTAAAAAAATTGCTAAGCATTGTGAAATGAGATTTATACAGTTTTTTTTATAATTCGCTGACTTGCTGATAACTTGATAGCTTGACAACTTGCTGATAAAAACAATATAGTGAAATTATTATCCACCCATGCTTCCTAATTTCATGTAAATGTTGTAAGCCTGGCTATTGAAAAAAAAAATACAGTCTAACTCTCAAAATATTCAGTTTAATTTTTAATAGTCATTTAAATTTTATAATTGTACAGTCTTATGTATTATTTAGTATAGCAAAAAATCGAACACTAGGGTTTTTGTTGCTGTTAATTCCTACGTAGTAACAGATTGATCTTGGCTGATATGTTAACAAAAGATTAATTGAAACAAATTTGATGTTTAGTGACTAATGCCGATAAGTAGCAGCCAGACTAATAGAATGTTAGCTTCTTTCTCTTATAATTAATATTTCGTGCATCACTGAATTTTATTATCGTTTGGCTAACCTAATTATAGTTAATACATATCACATATGTATTTGTAAGTAGAGATAAAAAGGAGTAAGTGTACACTGAATGAGAATTCAGTGTACACTTACTCCTTTTTTTCGAAAGAATGCTCTCCCGCCTTGAACGGTACCGTAGCGGAAGATCAGGGGTGTCACGTCTTACGTGTTTCCTTCACCTTATCATTTGATGAAAGCTCGAAGGTTCAAGGGGCAACTGCAGAAAAACGTGTCCTTTCTGTAAAATAGATCCCTCGGTCTTTGGTGTTGTATGGGAGCTCTTGATTTGACCGTTTTATGTCGTGAATTTCTTCGGGTTGTGACAGAACATGGATTATACAATGGGTTTATTATTTTAATTATTTTTGATCAATAAGAGTTAATGAAATGAAAGTGAATTAAAAAATCATAATAATAACATGATTGATGCAATATCTATCATACGTCTTCCGAAAGATGAAACTCAAATCTATTAATATTAACTTATTATTTTAAAATAATTTTTAGCGAAAGTTTTTAATATTTATTTTTTGTTATTATAATTTCCATTTATTAAAAAACAAAAATAAAAAAACAGAGTTTTTTTGTGACACACTAAGTGACATACCTTAGAAGTATTTTGACATGCCCACACTTTATTACTATTGAACAAAAAGTGTTTTTTCTGTTTAAAGGATGTGTTTACGGGAGGAAAAAAACAGTTTTCAATATTATTTGTTCTTACAAAATTAATTTTTTAGCTTTGAATATTCATTTGGTTAAATATTAGTGCTATTAAACTATGGACATATTGATTTACAGTAAGGCGTAATTCAATTCTCCTGGAATTATGAACATCAATAAAAAACAAATCCTGGTTTTTAAAGGTAGTGTCAGCACTTTTTAAATGACACTATCTGATTATGGTATAACTTTATCAGTTGTGTACTTGACCAAGATACCCTTCTATAGTTCGACCACATGATGTGCCGAACGTTCGAAGGTGTTCGTAGCATCCTTTAGCGCCAGCTTTAGATTCTACTGGTTCATCTTGTGAAAATTGAATTTTTTTTTCAAGTAATTAAATATGTTCTCAACAAATTTTTGTACCAATGATTATTTTTGTACTTACTTTGGTTATTGAGAGCTTACATTACTCTGAGAATTAGTTCTATAAGCATAGAGCGCTTCAACTAGATTTCTAGGAGCCTAGAAGAAATATTGATGAATTTGTTTCCATCATAATATGGATAGAACTCTTCATTTTTTTTTAAAGCTTAAAAATTGTCAATAGTTATAATTTATATCTGGTTCTTTTGTTATTGCTGTTTATTACTTTTATTACGACCCATAAAGATATTACTGTAATCTATTCAAATTTAGCGATCCGTCACGTGAAAGCGAACTGTGAAAATATAATATCGATGTAAAATAATATCGATGATAATAAAATGTTGATGCGTGACCGATAATATTGATCAAACAAATTACGCGATGGCACAAAAATGGTCAGTAACTTTTGGCCAGTTTTCTGTCACATTTAATAGATGTCATAGAGTTAACAGATGCCATTACCCAATTGGGACCAAATGTTGGATTGATTTATTAACCCACAAATGTGACCTTCCAAACGTTTACTTTTTGTTTCGGAGCTGATAACTTAAGTCGCCCACCGCTTCAGACGCCGTTCCGGTTGTAGGACAATGCCGACGAATGGATTGTGTTGAATAGGAAGCGTTGTCGACTCCATAGAGTGCTAATGAACTCTTTGTGTCTTACCTGATTGTCCCGAGGCATCCTAGTCGATCCCTTAACAACTTTCGCCGCTCTTTGTCATCGCAACTTTTTATCTTTGCCGTTGTTTTTCGCTTCCTTATCAGTTTTCTCCTGATTTTATTTGTCTTTCTTTTGAAAATTATTTCGTAACAAAACTTCTTAATATAAAAATTAGTTTATTAAATGCCTAAGACTGAAAGAAGCATGGAAGGATCTTTGTAGGAATCGTATGTTGCAATTAGAAAGCGGAAGCGTTGTCTATAAATTTTTGTTTATTGACACAAGCGAAAATTAATTAACTATCAGGGATAGTCTCCGAATATCTTAGTGATTGCAATCCTTGGAACAGTCAGAGAAGAATCCTGATTCTTATTTCCTAGGGCTTCTGGTTTATTGAGTCAAAGTACATATATTTGAATTCAGAACGAGCCTGACAGAGCAGACCTCCAACTTTTCAGGAGCGTTGGAGTGGCCTGACTCACCTACTAAGGATAAGCCACACTATAAAGTCTTGCATGAATACCTCAGTGGACTCCAATATCTTTTGTTGGGTTCTTATGACGTGCATTGCCTAAAGGAATTCTATGTCTGCAATACATATCAAGAAAAACTTAACTAACCGACCGACATTGCGTTGATTTTGAAACTGACATTAAAAAAAGTTAATTTTTTTTTAAACTAAAATATACTGTGAATTTTAAAACAGCTCACAGTCTAAACAAAAAATAGAACATTGGAAGTTCAGACTTCAGAGTTGAAATAGGATAAGGCCAAAAATGACCTTGGTTATTTGACTCGAGCCTTATGTTTTTTAAAAATAACTATGTTTAATTTTAATAACAAAAGTACCTTGGCACGTGACTAACTAAACCTTACATACTGATTTACATTTACCATCAGTCGACTACTAAAAAGGCGCTGGATGAGAGATCTCCTTCGTTAATTAACCAAGATAATCGAATCAAGCCAGGAAAGAAGTGCTGCATGGCTCTCACCGTCTTTTACAATGCCCATCCATGCCTTTTTTACCTATAATTATCAGAACATTTTCTGATTGTCAGCCAACTGTTGGTAGGAACAAATTAATATGTCAAACCTCTCCCCTTCCCTCCCAAAAAAGAATTATGAATATTTAGTTATAAAGTAGATGAACAAATTATTAATTTTGCATTGGGATTTTGATCGGGCTCAAACAACTTAATATCGGATCAAATACATATTTTTAAGACGATCTTTATTGAATTTGAAATTTCCCCTTAGTGAGAAGTTAAGAAATAATTTTTTATGCCATCAATAAATTGATCAAAGAATCAATTTAATTCAGAAATAAGAAGATGAAGCTTAATGCTAATTGAATCGTTTATTTCAGAAAGCCGCTATGTGCACTTTTTCAAGTGTTCTCGAAATAAAGAAAACCACAGTATCTGATGGTACTTTTCGGGTTTCAGCACTAAACATAATGTACAATGACAATTATAACGGATAAAGTAAAAATCAGTAAAAATGTCTGTTAACGGGCTTCTGAAATCAACGATTCAATTGCAGTGTTTTCTTTAACTTTATTCTTATATTTAAGTCACTATTTTATATATATATATATATATATATATATCATCTTTCAGAATAGAAAACCAATTATGTGACATTGTGTTTTATTCATACATACCTCCTTACGAAAAAAAAAAAAATTACTCAGTTCAAAAGTCGTGCGTTTGCTTTCGCTAGGCTTTATGTTTATTGACAGACGTATAATTAAGCACGTAACTAGTATGGTGTAATATTTTGTAATATAATGAGTTTATTATTGCCTCTCACTATTAGTTAAACAATAGACGCCGTGATCGGCAGCTTCCTCATTGCATCGACCCGAGCTCTACTCCTACTCTCGAGGTCTCCTCCAGTCGGCGGTCAAACGGACTGTGAAGATCGCTGCCCTCCAGGCTAATAATCTATGGTAATCATCCTCGGGCCGCTGGACGTTACGGGTACAGGCCACCTCGGCAGTGTTTCAATGAACCTGATAGCTATCTCAAGGGGTTTATGGAATTGAGGGATTATACAGCAGCGAGGTTGTTCACCTTACCTTACCTAGTTCAGGCTGTTAATGTGGGATGTGGAGGTCATATCTTAATGTAGAGTCATAGTGCATTTTATAGACGTTTTTATCTGTTTTGTTTATTTGTTGGTGACTCCGATCTGTTTTTTATTCTTTTTTGTGGCATCGACTCAAACGATAGTCCTTGGATCTAATACATCGAAATGATAAAACGTTAGCCATTCCTCATAACTGGAAAATCGAATATTTATTCAAATCGGAATCATTATTATGAAATCTTTAAACCTTGAACGGCTGATTGATTGCACTGTACAATTTGTTTTCTGGATCCCAAGGGATTCCTCTATTTTAGGATTTTCTGCATAGCAGATGAAGTAGCTCTTACCTTTTTACCGTCGCTAGTATTTTCTGGTATCCTTCGTCTGCCAAACCGTTCAATCATAACGTCCATCACGTTTCTGTGAGCTTCTTCGGTTATTTTCTTCTGCCCATCAGATTTGTATGCTTTGGATCATCGCTTTCGACATCCTGATCCGATCCTCGTCTCTATGGATTTTCCTTTCTTTCCGCTATTCCTCATTTAAATATTCTTCTCGTAGAGAGAAATGATTTAATTTTATGGGTTTCGTATATATCGTCAAGGTTAAAGGCTGAACGATATAAACATTTAAAAATAAGGTACTTCATCATCACATATTAGTTAGTTTAAAAACAAACCATCTGCTGTTATTTTTCTATATAAATTATTGTTCCAAAAAAATAATTTTTTGGAATCTCGTAATTATAATTTCAGTCATTATCTTATCTTACTTAAGTTTTTAATTTGATATAAAAATGTGGTAATAACAATCATAATTATTGGTAGAACACTTTTTATTTTGTCAAATAAAGTACTGGAATAAATTGACAATTGCGGAAATGAACCATTGCTATTTATTTAGAATAGAACTAAAAGACGAAGTAAACTACAAAAATGATGTTATTTCATTATCGGTACACTACTGGAATACTAAAAAAAATATTAAAAGAACAAGCAACTGACGTGCTGCATTAATGACAGCTAGGTATAAATGGAAAAGAGATTACTTGTTTACTGTGTAATAATGAAGTTATATTAAGTCGATATCATCATCTGAATACAATTTTTTATAAAATATTTTCAAATAAAATGAGAAAATAACAAATAAAAAGATTAATTGGTTTTAATTCTCCGAAAACGGTATATTATTATTTTATACCTATTTAATATATTAGTGTAATATAAAATCTTTAAAAAATATTTTAAAGTTCCTCTCCGCCTCGAAAAGTAATGTAACTAAATATTCAGCAAGTTTTATGTTCATTGTCGCGCAGGTAGATTTATTGTTTTATTAAAGGTTAAGGAACTAAAGTTGCATTTTGCAACTAAACGTGGTATTTTATTATTAACTCCTATGCGAGTGTAAGTATGGTTTGATCTATATAATTTGAATATTTTATTTTTTATTTTTTGTTAATTGCAATTCATAATAATAATGTTTTAATTATGAAAACATAACTATTATTAGTAATGGCGTAATTGTAACTGCTGGGATAATATATGGACGAAACACTACCGTCATAGTCAATTAAGCTTTTAATTGGTTCCAGGTTAATTTGAATTTTAAATAGGAGAACAGACCTTCATTTCTCCAGCGCATGATATAGAAGATTTTAAAGTAAGCTAGATTTCATGTTTATGATTGTATACCTGTAAAATTTTACTATCATATTTTTAATTCATCTTTGTCCAATTGAACGATTGGTGACTTAAAGTTTATAATACATCTAATATAATTAGCTTAAATTGTTATTGATCATTATTTAAAAAATGGGCTGTCATTTTATTTTGTATTCTATTTATATTAATATAATGTGTTATTTAATATATTAAATTATTTTACCATAATTTAGCTATAAAATATAATATAAATTGGGACCGTAAATAAATTTGATTTCTTCATTGATTTACTGTTTATAATAGAATCTTGCTTAAAAAATGATTATTCTATCTAACTTATCTTCTTTTTTTTATAATTAATACATGTGTGTAACAAGAGATCGTTTACGCAATAAGTGCTTAATTTAAATACCACTGGCATTCAAGAATAACTAATTGTTTTAGAATTGAAGTGTGAAAATAAATTCAAACAAATCCAATAAAATAGCCTTTTGTCCTATACAAATATAAAGGATAACATCTATCAATATTTTAATAACGCCAATTTTAATTCACTATATTTATTTATTGTTTTGCATTGTGTAGTTATAAATTTCAGTAAATCAATCATTTAATAATAATAAAATCAGCTATTTTCCTCCTAAAACTCATTTTTGTTAAACCACGAAATAGGTAATGCTTAGCTGTTCCAATAACTTTATCATATTTACAAATAATATTTAAACTTCATTTATTCATTCATTAATTGTATAAAAATATATAGAAATATTTATACTCTCTCTTTCTCTCTCCAGATTCAAATCGTCTCAGTATCATATACCAGGGTATCTTGTATGGCTCTCGTATTATCCGAGTTTTCCTTCACTTCTGACTAATCCGAGTGAGTTATAACTTCATTTTTATCTCATCTTCCCACAGTTTATTTTTCATTCCAAGTACTAATGAGCCGTTCTGTCGATCCAGTTAGAGAACGATGGTGAGAGTTTGAGTAAAACAGAGATTACAAGCCTTCTGGGCTTTCACTGCGATTAAAAGGGAAACTTAAAGCCTTGAGGAAAATTCGTCTGAAGATTAGTTTTAAAGTCGTTACAAAGTACTTTAAGAATTTCCTCGCACTTGTGGCTATTGAAACCTCTAGAAGTTGAAAATCAAAGACTCAATCTCCTTGGGCACAATTATAATACCATTTGAAACAAACTTTCAATGGTAACTCTTTAAAATTAGTCGACGAAAGATGGATATACGAAATACACCATCCATCAAAAAAAAAAAAAAATTAAGCACTAAACTTTTTTTTTGATTAACATAATTTTACCTGCCAAATTCAATTTTCATAATATTTGTCTGTACTTCTTCGTGAAGCAAATGAATGGGATTGGTCTTCAAACAAGGTAAGTAAGAATTTTTTCAACTCTTGTCAAATTATCCCTGTAACAATTTGGCAATTGGTAGGTACTGAAAAAGAATAAACTTTAGAAAACTTGATGTTTTTTTTTTCACGCCTTAAATTCCAACATATTGAAATACCTGTATATTAAAAATATATATATCTGAAAATATCGTATTGTTTGATAATATCTTAGCAAAGAATAAAAAATAAATTCAATGCAATAAATAAATAAATAAATACAAATATTCAATGCAAACATTGTGCGTTTTTCTATTTACCACATTATTGTTATAGGCTTTGCTTACCTATATATATATATATATATATATATATATATATATATATATATATATATATATATATATATATATAAAATCTCTTGTTTGGACTCAGGGATCTATAACGATAAAGTTAACTGAGACCTCGTTTTTTAGTTTCTTTATTATTTTTTAAATTTTAATTACCTGTTTTATCCATAATTATATGGTTATAATGTTCTCTATCTTAGTTGAGAATGTGATAGTTTTAACTAACTGCACAATTTAAAGCAAACCAAGCTACGTCTTCATTTTTCAAAACGAACATTATGAATAAGAAAAAAAAATTATATTATAGCTTTATTTTTCGAAAAATACATCATTATGTTAAAATAGATTTTTTATTATGTTCAAAGGATTGAAAAGAAATGTTTTTTAGGGGGCAGGGGAGAGGGAAGAACGATCTCTGCCTACTACAGCATTAGTTCAGTTTTTGGACTCAGGCCATCAAGTACAAACGGCGCTCATAGGAATATTTGAGACTTAAAACGGGACAAAATTATTTGAATTTTTTTTTACTTTCATACAGCTGCCACAACGAGTACTTGAAACTTAAAACCAGAAAAAGTCCGATTCTGGAAATTTGTGAAAAATTCCATTAAACCCACCATTCTTAAAGCTTGATAAATTATTTATTTCAGGATGCCATATAATTCTCTCCTGGTGATCTTTTGGACAGTTTAAATAGAAACTAGGAGAAAATACAAAAAAATAAAATAAAAATACTATGCTGAAAGAATTATATATTTTTTCTTATTATGTATGAAGTAATAAAAAACAAAATGGCGGAAGTGGACGGAAGTTTTTTTTTGTATAATATAGTTAATATTGGCCTAAATTTTATGTTTATATTCAATATTTAACCCGACAATACACGACACACAAAAAAAACACCTATATCCGATAAGAATTAGTAAACCAAAAAGAATTAATTATCCAGTAATTTTTCATAAACATGGTTTCTACCATGTTTAATTATCTATTCAACTATCCATTAAATCAATAATATGATAATTTTCAAATAAAGTACGTAAATCAAAACACTATTTAATATGGGAAACAACTGCCACAGATAAAACCACTGTTAACTATGAGATTTGTAATTTTGACATTGTCTGAGTTCCGATTGACTTTACAAGAAGTGGCAAGAGAGAGAGGGAAATTTATTCGATTACAGTCTGATGAGCCAGTTAACAAGCTTGAAAAATGATTGGTTTAATGGAGTTGTTCACTTACTTCCTGATTCCTGATTATTTGTCCGATTTTAAGGCTCAAATGTTCCTATGTGTGGCGTTTGCATTTTACAAAACATATTAAAACGTTTATTTTTCCTTTTTCTCATTATTAAGACTAGGAAAGTGGAAACATAATTTAATTATTGACCATTGTGCCAATTATGTTACGTTAGCGTTTCTTTCTGCGTACACTTTAGTTATTGTCACCTCTCGGAGACTAATAAGATCTGTTACGTAGTAACAGTTCCTCTATGTCACAAATGTACGTTACCGGTACAACGAAAGAATTTTTCCTCAAGCATAAAGTATGATTTCGTAACGTTTATGTAAGAACTATGTGTTGTTGTTTTTTTTTCCGGTATATACCTGCGGTGTATTCTTTAGTTGAAAATTAATGCATTTGTAATGGGTTTACCTGATGTTACACAACTTTATTGGTTATAATCCAACCGTGGATTTTAATGATTGTTTCATCTTATGGATAACTTTTAATAGTAAGAACAGTTCATAGCTTAGCCTTTTGACACTATTTCAATTTCTAATTTTTACATTACAAAACGTTTTGAAACGTTGTCAAACCATAAATTTAAGTTATTTGATTTTAGAAACATTGTCACGCTTACGCTCTGTTGAAATAAACCTGATTATTATTTATCTTACGTCATCTACACTTCCTAAAGTTGAATTTCATTTATATTTTTTGCCAAGCTTCAAAAGATTTTGATTTTGAATTGCGTTAACTAGTCTTTCCAACTGTTTTTAAATTACTTATGAGGTTAAGGTTGGGAATTTTGTTACATGATAAATTCTGTTATTCTCCCTCAGAGATTTAGCGAAAAAATGATTTTTGCCAGGCTTGGTTATGAAATAAAAATTACTTAATAATTTTTAAATATTTTTATTCCTTATTTGCTATTCAAAATCTTTATTATTCGTTAGTTATTCGATTAAATTTTTATCCTTTTTACTTTATTCTGTTAATTTAAATAGGGGATAATTTTTTATTTATTATTCAGTACTTATCCAGTAATTTTCAATTGAAATGGCAGAAAACTATATCCCTCTGTAATGTATAAATATTTAATTTAATTCTCAATAAAATATTTAATTAGAAACAAGATTTTTTAAAAAAGTAATACTTCTAAATAAATGTGTTAAATAATTATTGAAAACCAAACATATTTTTTTGATAAATCAAATGGCAAAGCTATTAGTGAAACAAAGTTATTTTCGAATTAAAATATATTTTCTTGATAAATTAAATGTCATAGGTTATTTGAAACAATGTTATTTTCGAATAAAAATATTTTTGTGATAAATTGTTTATTCGTTGTTCTCAGATGAACATAATAAAATCTTATTCATGTTTCGTTACTACGATTCAGCGTTTCGAGAAAACTAGATGTTTAAACTTTCCTAGTTATGAACTTTCCTATTACATAATTATAAAAAAAAAGACAGACTTTTCGGTCCTGCTGATACAGTTGCCGGACTTGTGATTTGGATTGGTTTTGGACGACTATTCCTCACGTAGCTCACTTTCGAAGAGCGCAGGGAATGCGGGCCCCGGATGTGACTCGAGCGGGGAAAGCTTTGACCTTTCCCTCTGAACTTTAACCGGGAGGACCATTCATGGCGCACCGTTACACCGCCGCCCTTTTTGATTTTCAGTTTATTTTCTTTTTCAGCTATTAATGATCTCGTGCGCTTTCTTTTTTTAAAAACAATAATAGCACCTATTCGCTTTGCTGACCCAATTAATTTGACCTACTGGGATTTAACGATGGAAAATAAAATCTAGGCATATTTTATGGTACTGTAATTGATACTACAATAAAAATGATAATTTACTTACTACTTTAATAATTCTTTCTCAAATGGTCGTTTTATTTATTGTTAGTACAATATTAATAAATTTAATTAATTGATTTTGACTTGGAAGATTCCTTACAATTATTCGATCTAATATTTCTATGATTAATCTTCTGCTGCATCCAGAAGTGGGTACCATAACTAAATTAATTATCTTACTGGAAAATATCGATAAAACGTGTTTTACTAAAATATCCTAAAAAGTATCTGAGATGCAGGAGAAGAGATCAAATGTATGAAGTATTGAAAATTGGAATCATGAATAAAATTAAATGGAAAATAGAAAAAAAAAATAATAGTAATATTTTGCATATCTGCTGCAATAGAAGGTTTTAATATAAGACGTATAATACTGTTTATCACTACTATAATTTTGATTTATGATTCTGATTTTGTTTATATTATTTCTAATTCCTAGCCAAATTATATAATATTTAAAACTAATTGGGGATTGATACTTCTATACGATCATGCGTACGTCAACTGAATACTTTAAATGTTTGCTATACACGAAATATCATTATTAAAAATCAGTTGTTTAATCGAATTGGAATTATTATGGTTTTTCTGAAATGTTTTTTTTTCCCCTTTATTCAAAAAATACTATACATTTTTTTTTATGGCAAGTGTAAAATAGATTTGTATGTTATAAAGGATTTTAGTGAACAAAAGATCTTTGGCTTGAAGCAAACTACATAATGAATGAACCAACCACTTTTGAGGCGTCTTGTTAAGTTGGAAACCAAAAAGTTAATTATCCCAAAGAAATATCAGAATCTTAGTTTAAAAAAAATACGATTCAATATAATAAAGTATGATGAATATTCACACACACACACACACACACACACACACACACACACACACACACACACACACACACACACACACACACATATATATATATTTATACCTAAGTGTGTGTGTGTGCGTAAAACGTTGAGGTAACTGTCTGGAGGCTTGGCTCTTGATGTGAATCTCTCAGATTGCCTTGAAAAGCCCTAAACGATGGATCTAGTCTTATTTGTCTCTGCCATTAATCCGAATTTTTGTATGTATGCCAGCTAATGGACCTCAAAAGGACCAGTTATCGAGCTTCGGATAACCTGTAATTGTTACATGGAAACGATTATACACAGCAACATAAGACTGTATGACCCATCAGGACATATCGGTTTTCACAAGTCTGTTATGAGATACCACATCACTCGGGAAAAGATCTTCACAGTCTTTGACATTCGAGGAGGGAGAGGAGGATGCATGTGCCTTTGTCCTTAAAGCATATAAACTGCCAGTATTGGTGTCTATATATCATATACCATTATTAGAGGAATTTTGTAATTATACGAAATATGTATACAAAAAGGAAAGTTTTTGTTTGGGCTCCGCTAATCGAGCGAAGGTATCCGTTTATATAAGTGCGTTTATTTTATTGTTCCAAATTAGTGGTTACATACAATTGATTCCATTGAAATTAGAGTAGCGTACTAACTGAGGAATGATAGTCGAAATTGATCATAATGGACTAGATACCGCCACGAATGCTAGAAATTTGCTGGCTGATGGTAGACTACTAAACACCTATTAGCAGTAATGGTCCGTATAAAGTGTTGGTTAGCAGATTTATCAGTCGTAGTTCTGCTTGGTCGAAAGGAACATGAAATTCACATGAACCTTTTACGATAAGTTATGTAAAGGCTTCCTTGCGTAAGAATATTTCAGAACTAATGGGATATGATTTGTTGGGATTCGTTTTTCACACTTGTTTGATTTTCCATCGTGTGTTCCATTCTGTTGAACAGGAGAAGTATACTCGAACAAAATCATTTATATATTTGTTATTAATGATCGATATTCAGTGTTTTTTAGAAACAACTTACAAATAACTAGTCATGGCAGTTAATTTTGCTATTGGATCGTCTTTATGTTGTTATAGTATAAATTTTAATTAGAGATTGTTACGGTAACACTTCGGTTTATGATGGCTAAGTGTCATCATATCATAAACCACCAAGATATCCAACTTTTACAAGTTTCTGACTCACAATCAGTGACTTATAATGATATAGTAATGTGTTTCTAATTAAAAATCTATTTGGTTAAATTTTTATTTCTTATTGCTAGTTACTAGCTGCTATTTATTTAGGTAGAATCTTAGCTGATGAAGAATGGCAATTTCTAACTAAAATATCAAAGGGTTAAATAATCGATACAAAATATCTCTGATCAAATAATTTCTCAGAAACAGATTCGGCACAGAAAAATCTTCAAATTGATATGATATAATTACTGGTAATTTTATAAAAATTACTAATATAATTTGAAATACGTCAAATGTAATATTATATATCTGAAAACTTGTAAATAAAATAACATGTTATCTACAACTTTTAAGGTTTATTTAATCTTGCAAAAATCAGCTTCTTTTAATAATAATTTGATGAAAATTCTTGGAAAGTTTTATCAAAATAGAAACATCAAACCATATAAGAACACGTGTAATCAAAAATGTATGAGAATCAATATAAAAGTTATATTTTAAAAAAATAATGAAAAACTTGAATGCAGAACTTTAAAAATGAAATTAGTTTAAAATTAATAATCATGTAAGGTAAGTTAAGTTATTTTTTATTTATTTCAATATTCACATAAGAAAATGTTCCAATGTTATCATGCAATGCAAGGTAGAAAAAATACCATCTTACATTATACTTGAATTAAGAAAAAATAAAATAAAAAACATATTTAAAATAAAAAAAAAACATTTATAAACAAATAAATAATTTAGTTATTACATGTTTATTCTTAGTGCTCAGTTATTCGTAATTTAATTTAAACTCAGTAATAATGGCATATATTGCAAGTATATTTAATGCTCGATATATAAATGAATGGCGCTTTTAAATTTGTTTTTCATATTTGTCTCTCACAGATAATTTTACAAGTTACTAGATAGAAAAATAATTCGAATAATCTTTGGTGAATTGAACTTCCAATAATATATTTATTGAAATTATATCACATTATACAAACCTCTGTGACGTTTCTGAGTCTTATCCCAATCATAAGACAGCAATATTTTCTACAATGCATCTACGTTTCTGAGTAATTATTAAATTTACAATAATATAATATATCTAAAATGCAACATATGCTATAAATTAGCGTAATAATTTATAATATATGTTGCACCTTAGACGATGTAAATAATTTATTATTTATTAGAATAATTGATTATAGTATTATTGATATCTAATGTCTAACAATCCATTTCGCTACTTCGTCATGTTCATTAATTAAAAAGTTTTATAACAAAGTATTGATTACATAAAAGTGTCTAATTACTCTATATCTTTCCTGCCAACAACTGAGGTAAGCCATATTGTATCTATTTGTTTTTATTGCTATGATACCTTATCTCCCACACAAATAGTTCCTTACTAATTTTAAATTAATTTTTAATTTTACAACTTAGGATCATTCTGAGCTATCCTTTAATGTAATTGTTTTATAATTCCTATGATATATAAGTGAAATGGATTGTTAGACATGTAAGTGATAACATTGTACATAAAGAATAAAATGACGAAGGTAACAAATTACAATATTATTTTAAATTTAATAATTACTCAGAAACACTGATATATTGTATATAAATTTACAGTCTGATGACGGGAAAATAACCCCGGAACGTCATAGAGTTTTGTGCAATGTGATTTAATTCAATAAATCTATTATTGGAAGTCGAATTTAAAAATGAATTTTCGAATTGTTCCCGAGGACTTTTTATAACAATAAAAACTAGAAATATAGTTGTTTTTTTGCAAAACGGTTGTGACCTGGTGACCTTAACCCAACATACCTTAACCCAACGAGGATAGACTTTTTGTAACATTTTGCGAGCCTGAGTGCTTTGTGCCCACTCGATTTCCACCATCATTGTACTTAAGCACAATCTCTCCGTAATTCCTTCCGCTTGGTTCTTCCAATTCCTCTAATCTCAGTGCACTACAAAAAGCAGGCCTTCGGTTAGGATCCGAATGAGCGTCACGTATGAGAGTTCTTTCTGGTTGACATAGCTGTTGGTTGTCCTTCCTATGTAGGTCTTCTCTTCCTAACTCCTAACGGTTCATTGTTTTAAGAACTCGTCACAATGGCTTCTCGATTGGTAGTAACGCACTGTTTGTAGGTCGGTTTGTTATAGGTTGTTTCAGTTGTTATGCGATAGATAATTGATTTTTATCTTAGCTTCTCCACAAATTTTCAATATTTTGTTTCTGACTCTGCCTTTCGTAGCAAATTTGCAAAACACAAAGTTGGTGATTCAGCTAAAAATGTAATTAAACCAGGATTCTGTTAGTTTATACTTAAGTATTCTACATGAAAAGTTGTCAGATAAAACAAAGAAGTCATTATAGTTTTGAGAAATTTACTTAATTGAAGTTTTCTTCACTAATCTGAATTAAACAATAGCTAAAACAATTTATTTATTGGCCATACAATTTTAAATACATTTTTTTTCTTATAGCGCTGTAACCGAGGAATCGTGGACTCAACAAAGGTCTCACTGACCTTACATTGCCACTCACTAAAATTACATGACTGGTGCCCATTTTGAATGAACTCAGACATTTACTCCTAGATGAGGAACTTTTCATCACTTTTTCATGACAGACTTCTTAGCTTCGACTTCTCTTTAGCAGAAACATGAGTAGTGTACACATATACAGTAAACTTTACTGTATTTACTTTTTCTACAATCAGAACGTTAATTTAAAATTAAATAATTTAAGAAAAAAAAAAAGAGATCAATGTATTCAAACTTGTTACAAGCATAGCTTATGTGCTTTTATTACTTTCGCGGAATTTATGCCCTCTATTGACATTTTAAGATGAGTTGTGCTTTTAAATATAAATAGTTGATTCTTAAAAAATAGTTTACTCCGAAATAGAGAACAATCTATTTGTTGAAAAATATTATGGAACCTAGGAATAAACAAAAATATATGAGAAATATTGTAGAGTATCTTTTAACATTTCCCTATTCAAAATATATTTTCATGCATTTCTATTATGAATTTATATGCACACATAGGAATTGTCAAAAATTATATCACTTAAATATTTTTAACTATAGATATTATGCGTACATTTTTCTGGTTGCTTTACTCATTTTATTTCGTTTAAAGTTATTTTATTATGCTTATGTGTAATTTATTGTATATTCGCTTCATGTATGCAATATTTATAATTTAACTCTTATATGGTGTTTATTTAAATAAATTTTATGATTGAAACTTCCTCGCATTATCCTTTTCCAAATATTTATTATGATCAATCACCTCATTCCAGCATTAATTTATCGGATTTAGAGTATTTTACTCCGTATGATATAACAGTATTTGAAATAGATCATCTATTACCAATATATTTCAATGTCACTTACTGACAACAGATTTCATGCCAATGGTGTCCGTTTTCTTGTGGTCAGAGATGCCCTAGAATCCCTGAGGTCGCAAGATGTCTTCCCTCAGATAATGTTCATTTAACCTCAGTAATTTATGTAATACCAACCCTTTCACCAATTACGAAATACTTCTCTTTGGAGTGATGTTGATGAACGGGTGCTTTTTGTACCTCTTTGGAAGGTTCCATGGCCGTCACGAGCCTGCGTCACTTTTATCTCTTCCAGTTAATGGCTCTGAAATTTTGTTTAGAAATAGCCTCAGGGAATTTCAAACCTTTTAGTTAAATATTGTACCCCATCCTCGAGCAAAAAGGTTGTACGTCGGTTTTGTAAAAACTAAATTTTGTTGTAAACGGATGAACGAGATTAAATAAATATTTGGCATAATGATTATTTCGATATTAGATGTTTTCTAATTTTAACTTCTCTTTGACACTCCCATCATTTATATTTTAATTAGGACTGAATTCAATCGCCTGAAACACTATCCATATTAAAAAAAATATTGAGGCTATATCTCGGCTCTTACTGTTGTTTTCAAATTTCTTTTTCTCTTAAAATGTCAACTAATTCACCTGGTTTTCTCAAAAGTAATTAAAATGAAATCAGTCTTGAAGCTTATAAAGATGCCATTTTAAAATTAAAAATGAATGAATTGATTACAAGTTTTTATTTTATGGTCTCTGAGTACTAAAAAATATAAAACGATAATTGAAGCGTGGAAATGAAAAAGGGTCTAATAAGGCGTTTAGCAAAATTGAAATCACATAGCACTGTAATTATAGCACCGGGTCAATACTATTATAAATGTCATTTTATTACTTATAAAACTATATGCTATCACCTATAATCATATTTTTATTCAAGTATAATTTATTTGTGAATATTACCTAACTGTAAGTGTGCGACAGTCGTCCTTTCCTATTCTAGTCGGAATACCTAAGGGCTTAAACCCAATAAATTACAACTAAAAACAATTAATACAGACGATGATATGTGTTTGATTTTTCTTTATATTGAGTAAGCCCATCTCGTTGCTCTTATTTCTCATGTAACAGGAATAAATGTAAAATCCGATTTTTTAGTTGGAAGTGTACTTGCTACCTAATAAATGTACATTATCTTATCCATTGCAAAGAAGCAATAATTAAAAAGAATTGCCTTAATCAGAATTTTTCCACCCTTGAGTGAAAACTACTTTGATCATCTAACTTATATTACTTTTGCAAAAGACATTTATACATTGAAATAGCTCAAAAAGTCACATTTATTATAATTCATGAAATCATCTAATTTTGCCCGGTATGATCAGATTTGAATTCCAGCGATATAATGATTGTTATTAACTTTGTTTAAATGCACTAAACAAATACTTTACATAGGATATGTACATATCTTAATTTACAATATAAACATATCGATAAATAATTTAATCAATTATAATGTAAAAATGTATTTTCCGATAATTTTTGTAAATTTCATTATGAATTGATAATTTCCAAGCATGAATTAATGCCAGTATTCATTGAATTAACGTTTTACTGCATTACTGATTTATTTTCTGAGATGTATTGAATTAATTGCTTACTCCCTGCTGACATCTTACACGAATGATTTTTTTTTACCATTTTACCAAAGTTGCAGTATATTTTATATTGTCTCGAAATATCCTCTGGATGTTGACTTATAACCTAATAATGCTATTCTATTTAAAATGAAATGAAAAATAGTTAAATTAATTGGTACTTATATCATTTTTTTTTTCAGATTCTCCTCTGCGCCAGAGCCAGGATTGTTTCTGTTTTTTTTGGTGAGTAGTAGTGTAACTTTTATTATAGCTAGGAAAATAAAAAGATGTGCCCCTGTAATTTTTTTTAATTCCTAAGCAAATATTTTCTGTCACTCAAATTTCATCAGGTTCTCAACTATGTAACCTATAACGGCTCTCTCTCCTTGTTTGTCAATTAAGGTCAATTCTAATCTTGGTTCTTGTAACAACAAAAGCCATAATTTACGAAATACTATCTTTATTTATTAGTTTGTTTATTCATTGAGTAAAATTTCAACGCTAAGCATTTTTGGTTGTGTGTACATATTCTGTAAATTCTAGAACCTGACGAATAATAAAAAATAGTTTCATCTAACATAATAATAAAAGCAATATGATAATATTCTAAAAAAAAAAAAATAATTTGAAAATGTTTGATTCGGTAGTTTATATACAAATATATTAAGTAGTACATTTGATTTAAAAACTGAAAATTGTAAAAGTGTAATCAAATACTCATCTAACATACTCGATATGTGAAGTGAAATGGCAGATGTGGAAAAACCTAATATTAAACTATGTTTTAACCCTCGCTGAGATATTATTAATATGACAAAAACATACATACTACTTTTCTTTTTTATAATCGTCATAAATATATTACGGCAGATCAACCCTTTTACATAACCCAATATCAGATTCAACGCGAAAAATCCTTTAAAACGGTACCGTATGGAATATAATAACATTCATACTTCCAATTTTTCTTTAATCACTGAAAACATATATTTTAATTTTTCTTAAATTATTTTATTATCTAAGGGTATTAAGTATTTTATGTAGCATTTAATACTAAGAAATCATATATATAGACTCCACTCTTTATTTTCTTAAACGGCCAACGTTTCGGTCGATTAATTCATCGTCAAAACCATTATTCAATTATAAAATAAGTCACACTTCAGTTCAAATCATGAACAATAACAATCTGTAGAAAATATGTTTTATATTCAACACACACACACAAACACAAACACTCACACAAACACAAACACACACACATATAATTAACAGAGAACGGTAAAATATGGTAACATACTTGAGGATGAATAAAAATCACCATTATTACATTTGTAGGTTCAGTTCGACACAAATTATCCGGATTTCAGGGTAAAACTACTACAAAATCAGACATTGCATCGTCTAAGATCAGAGGAATTCAGGGTTACCTCTTTAGGAAACTAATATTTTCCGAAATAACAGTGGTAACATAACTGAGCACTCGCTTTCACCATACCCAGTATACATAAGTTCTTGATGACCTCCTAACAATAGGAAATTTTTTAAATTTAAATACCATTAATTTTTTCAATATAGCACACTTATACCTCCTGATTACTACTTTCAATTTGAGCTTGCATTTTTTTTTTTTCATCAATATATACCAATGAATGTTTTAGTGAATCAGGGTATGGATTGTAACATACTTGAGAATTTTGAATTTTAAAATTTATGTTAAATGTAAATATTTTGACCATTCACTATTTTCTAATGGTAAGTCTAATCAACAATAAAATGCCAAAAATTTGATTCAACTCCATAATAATTAGAGACATAAAAACACAAGTCTCGTGAGAATGACCCATACATAAATTGAAGTGGAGAAAAGAATTGTATTACAATTACAAGTGGCGGAATAAATACATAAAATAAAATAAAAAATTTCTTCTTAAACAAATAGTGTAAATATTTTTTATTATAACTGCTGCTGAGTTCCTCATACTTTACGTTACATTCCTTTATCGTAAATTTATAAATCCAAGATATTCGCCTATTTTCGATTTTTTTTCTTTCCACTTAAAAATTTGGAGGGGGAAAATCCATTGCATTCTTCAATACCTACCTTTTTTTTCAGCATTTTCTTATTTAATAAAGCAATATTTATGTAACATACGAAGATTATTATATTTATAGCGATAGAATACTTTTTTTGACCTTGGATGTCCTAATCAATTTTTAAAAGCACACGATTAAATTAATTTAACTTGCTAATATACCACTGCTACGCTCATTAGTTATTAATCGAGGATCATAAAAGTTATTTATTCACCGAACCTCCGAGAATACAAAGCGGCCACTCAGGTGCCCCATAAATATTAATCGCAATGGGACACCGGTTAACTGGATAGATGTAACAGAAATGCTTGGATGGCCTTTGACGCACCTTACTTCTTTGATACTGCACGGCACTCTTCAGGCCGTCCTTGGTAGCTCTTCCATGAGTTTATTTAACAAATATGTCTTAATGTTTATTTACCTTATTACATTCAAGGTCTTATAACGGTTATAGGAACTGTTGAAGCGATTTTTCCTGATTGATGTCTTCATGTTCACGATGTAACGGTAAATTGCGTATTGCATTATTCTTTATAAAAAAAATAATTTAATTTAATTTAATTAAATATTTAATTGAATATATTTATTCAATATACTCATTGAAATTTATTTATAATGCTGTAGGAGAAATTAGAATATAAAAGTCAAATAGTTAATATGTATAAAAAAATCATACATTTCACTTTTAGGTAGTTTAGTTTCTATCTTTCATTCATAAATTATTAGTTTGCTTGATTTATTTGTTACAAGTACCCGAGAACCGAACCAAGCTTGAAATTATTATTTTTTTTGTTATACAAAAAAAAAATTGTAATTATAGTTGTATTTGTCTATTTTAGTCATATATTTTACAATAATTTTACCAGTTTATTAAACACAAGATAATATCGATACAATTAAGATGCAAAAATATCAAAACACATTTTGAGCATATTAATAATAATATTTATCGCGAACTCGATTTGTTTATCAGAATCAGAAGCGGATTAAACGGTAAGCAGATTTAGCGGCTTCGTAAGGTCCCGGATAGCAAAATGCTCAGTGGTCTTAAAGTATCTTTGGTACAACTTTACTTAGAGATTTTTGAAATGGCCGTTAAGATTCAAAAAGCCTCCTTTAATATAATCGAAAAAAATCTAAAAACAAAATATTAAATTTAAAGCCTCTAAGTTGAAGAATTTTGTTGGAGGGCCCCGAAATTTTTACCGCTTAGGGTCCCCTCCTGTCTTCATCTACCCGATCAGAACGTGTCGTGCCAACTGTCCAAATATCTAATGTGTATTATTCATTTGTATTCAAAGTAAATCATCGAAAAGACATTCGAAGCTTTACCACTTTGCTAATTTAACATATTTGATACTATAAAACTGTGTTAATTGATTTATTCGATTTTTAAATCCCTGTTTTAATTCAACATATTCGATATTATATCATGAGAAAATACGCCTTTCTGAACGGATCGCATTCTCTTCTAGCAACTGCAATGTGAAAAATATGAAAAATGCGTTTTTTCACGTTCGATACACACATTTGAAACAACGGTATATTCAATTCCCCATATTAGATGTATGGGAAGATTGTATTGTTTTTAATTTTTTTTAAATTAACTAAGAGTTTATCTTGGGTTATGGATTATTATACGAATCGATTTATCAGGGCCAAAAGCTCCTATTCGGAAAGTTTAAGAAACCGCAAGATTTCGAGATCCATTTTGCAGTTAGACAGAAATTGCTTGTGTTTTCAAAAAAGAAATAACTCTTTATAGGCGACAAGAAAAATTTGTAACATTTATGGAAATAAGAAGTATTTTTTCGGGTAGGATGATTTAATCCAATACAGTAATATGACTGAATAATAACAGTCTGCATTAGGGTTGGAATATCGAAACGCGATATATCGGATTTGAAAAACCGATATATTATATCGTTATCCTAACACCCGATATATCAATATTTTACACCGATATATCGGTGATATTTATATTATAAACTTTATTATTTTATTTTAATTAGAAATTTCTTTTATTCTTTATCATATTTTTAATGTTATCCGTGAGCTGTACTTAACATTATAGCTTAATTATTTAATCAATCTAGGACGCTGTCTTTGAGCTGTTGTAACTTTCTTACTGTTTTAACTCATAGGCGTCACTAACGGTCACTAACCTGTTGTTCACTGATGTTGTTAGTGTGGTGATTAAAGTGAAAATAGAAACTAAAATGTCGCCACCAAAAAGTGAAGTGTGAAAACATTTTAAATGGAGAGACAGTAAAAGTGCGGAGTGCAAATATTGTCACAAAATATTTCGGACATCGGGAAACACAACAAACCTGCAGTCACACCTCAAATCTTTCCATTCGCACGTTTTTTCGTCTCCATCAGGGTCAAGTTTTTCTGCAACACCATTTACTTCTAAATGAAGCACAGAGAACTCACCGACAGGCATACATCCCAATACATACCTCATGTTTTGGAAGATGTGTGCCGACGTTTTAACATCTAAAATGAAAAAGTAACAACAATTGTCACTGACAATGGGACAAACATTGTGAAGGCAGTGGATACGTTCTCGTAGGTCAAACATGTATACTGTTTTGCTCACTTGTTAAATCTAGTGTGCGAAAAGACTAGTTGGAAGAATTATTTAGAAAGCTTCGTAGCATTACAACTTGGTTTACTACTGTTGAGCAACTGAAGGTGGCACTACATGCATGCTAATTTCAGATGTTCCTACCAGATGGAACAGCAAATATTACATGGTCCAACGTTTCCTAGAACTTCAACCTCATGTCAGCGTTATATTGAGTGAACACACAAGTGCTCCAGATATGGTTACTGCACGGGATGTTGAAGAATATTCAAGAATAGGAATCGAGGTATATTAGGTACATGCTAACAACTAGTTTTAAATTTTATTGTGTTTCATCATTTCACAGTTTGTCATATGCATAGTAAATCATAGGTGTACTCGCAATTGTACTTTCGTACTTTATTATGAACTAGAATCCCAGGTCTTTTCTCCTTACCCTTCAAATAAACTCAAGAGTTTAGGATTACCAAAACAAAAAATAATATGGATCAATCATTCACCAAATTGAAATAAAATAGACAATACTGTAAATGTAAATAAATTGTTGCAGATAATCATTGGTTAAAATATAGCACATGTTAATTTATAAATATAATGGCGTAAATATGAGATTAAGTAATATTTAGTTGCCAAAAAATAATTAGTAGATAAGATTGAAACACATTTACTGTTAATTAATTCTATGTAAAGACAAACAGGTAATAATATAAATGGTGATTGCACTAAAATATATATCAGATGAGTCACATGTTTAAATGTTTTGAGAATACTTTTATTTTTTAGAAAAATAAAACAAGGTTTTTTTTATTTGAATTTGTAGAATAATATAATATATGAAATATGGCAAAAAGCCTTCAGCATAAAAATGTATTATAAAACTTATTTTTTTTACCAAAGTATTATTCTTTTCTATCTTTTTTATAATGATTCATGGATAATAAAAATATTGTTCTATAAATAATAATTATATTATTTCATAACCTTCGTCACATTTTAACGTTATATTCATAAAATGCACGGTTTCTTAGCTTTTTCATCCATTTCCTTTCGATATATCGATATTTTTCTACCGATTATCGGTGGATATCGATTTTTGGTTTTGCGATATATCGAAATATCGAATATCGATATTTTCTTTCGATATTCCAACCCTAGTCTGCATTCCTTTTAAGCTGCGATTATAATATTTTTTTTTAAATTATAAATACTTTGGAATGAAACTTTCTCGGACTTTATTATAAGTCTGCAAGTGCTGATTTTTCAGTCTCGGCAAGAACCTGAAGAACTCTTCCATCTTCTGTATGGGTACCATTAGGTGAAGGAAACATATGTTGAAAAATGTCTATAAGTTAGAACAATCTTCTAATAAAGTTACTATTTAAAGTAGATATGTGTATAAGAAAAAAAAGAACATTTTAAATCCTTAAAAAAACGGATTATTTGGATAATTTTCTGTAAATTTGGTTTTCTTTGGAAAAATAGATTTTTCTCCGGAATCCTAGGCATAACTGTTAAGTTACAGATAATGCTTCTTTAAGGAGGATTAGGATAAGGCAAAGTGGAATGTAAACAGTACTTGTAATTTTTGAGTTGTTGGTGATAGTTGATAATGTGGAATCATGAACATTTCTCGTTAATTCGAATTTCCTTATATGATTATAAATTCACAAAATTCTTCACATATCATCGATTCTGCAAATTCAGAAAAATAATTTTGATTTTTGCTTAAAATTGTTCAGGCCATCACATTTTTTTAACTTACAATTACTCCTGAAGGTGAGTTTAGTAGACTGTAATTTATTCAACCTCATGACGTATATCTGACCTTTCACCCTTGTCTTCAAAATTCCTTCAATCTCTTTCTACTCTATTGATGCAACAGTTTGTGCAGCATCTTCAGAATCTAATCGTTTCAAGTTAGATTTTTTAATATGTCTATCGATATCATTTCCATACTGCATAACACGTTGGTGTTAATTAATGAAAATTCACCTCTACAAACTGGTTTAATCTTGCAACTAGAAAACTGAAGATTTTTTTTAAATACGTTAATACAGAAGGCTACCTGATGATTTATATACTGTATATTTATTTTCTCTATTTTTGTCTGAATAAGCACCAAACGATGAACGCTTGGTATTATTTCTATTTCTATGGCTAATCATCAATAAATCAATTAATTACAATTATTTGTAAAATATTCAACGTGGATATTAAATGAGCATACTTTGATTAAGTTTTACCAGATTAGTTACCGTGTTAGCATGATGTATGTATATAAAATCAATAGCCTGTTTTCTCTGAGAGTTGCTGTGAAAGGGAAAGACGGAAAGGAAATATTATAAATATAATATACCGTGGATACAATATCCACTTCCCACTCTTATTTGTTGGCATAGAAGACATAAATTTGAATTTTTTTCATCATTTTAGTAGGTGAACGAACAGTAGGTACCTACATACATGTTCTTGTGGAAGAAAAGATAATATCGACGTCGTTTTCGAATACGGCAATAATATCGAATAAGACATAAGCGCCAAAAATTCGAAATTTAGGTTTCAATTTATTATGGAACGTAAACTCCACCTCTAACGATTCCCGCTCACGATATATCGAACAAAAAATTAGAAATGCTCTTAAAATCCACTATTAATAAAGCACCAAATACTGACGGCTCTTAGTCGTCACTTTATATTGTAATTATAAAAGTTTTGCAGTCTTAATAAAACTCCGACCCTACACGATAAAATGTATAATTAAAAAAAAATTGTTAAACGGGAAAAAAACGCTTCATGTGTTTCCTGTACAGTTTTCTAAATGACGCTTACGCTTTTTTCAAAAAACGACGTCGATACATAAAGAACTTTTCCATCCTTTTTTAAAATGCACACAACTTACTAAATAAAGCTATAAAATTTCAGTTATGTTCTTGATGACCATTAACGTGTTTATTTTTAATGTATTGAAAAGTTAAAATGGTATTTTTCTTATACCATAGTTTACCATTTGGCTAATGGTTGGGCAAACATTTTGTATGTTTCGAACTCATAGAAATTCTCTGACGCATAACTGATCACTGGAGTTAATTGCTTGGAAAGTTTGTTGACACCAGTCCATTTCAATTGCAGATTCCGGAGATTATTCTGTTTGATGAATCATTCATAATTTTTTTAATTCCGTTATGATTCGATAATATGTTGCCATCAATTCCATCGATTTAAATTAAGTGCTGTGCTTGAGTCCTCTACACTATGTTGTCTTCCACTTCGAAAAAATTCTCAGGTGAGTAAATTTTCTTCTTTTCTGTCGCCTTGGCAACCAAATTTCAGTATTTAAATACATATCTTAGGATTAAGCGTGGAAAAAGTAAAGTAATCCGACTTCGGACATTTTTTTTTGTTTTTATAAAACTTCTACTAGCTTTTGATCTTGAAACTTCCGAAATGAACCATCAAATCAGTGCTCCAGATCCTGTGGGAAACAAAAGAAAATGTTGGCCTGTTGCTAACGGTCGGTGCCGCTGTTGTAGATCATCCTCTTGGGAACCGATTTATCGATAATGATGTCCTAGCTACCGTTATCAAGTCCTTCTGTTGCAAAAGTTTGGTAGGAAGGAGTTATACCCTTTTTTATATAATTTCGGCTACGCTCACACCAGAATTGGACATGTTATGAATACTATTTTTTTTTAATCGTTTCAGGAAGATTGACCTTATAAATTGCCTAAAATCAAACTTTTGACGTACAACATTGACATAACTACTTAAAATTAACGGAGCATTGGCTAAGTTGTACTACTTAAAACTAAATTCTACTTTGTCGCATGCAGAAAATTTTAAATTTTTCACACTTGAATTTGATAGTCGGTCACTTGCTAGTTTATTTTGGGAAGCGGCTCCTAGTTTTTTTTGTAACATCATGATTGCATTACCAACTAAGATAAGAAATGTTTTTATCACAAATTAAATTCATTGTTAATATTGATTAAATCGATTGTTCTTTTCAAATTTTCGAAGAACTTTTTATAACATTTTCTGTTTTCGGATTCAATAACCTTTAACGAAAGAAATCTATGCATTGAGTTGTTAATGGAACATTCTCAGCTTATTTCTCAAGTCTTCACAAACAGTCGTTAATTACTAATAGATCAACAGTCCTTCGTGGCCGAACTTGCTGCGTCAGCACTACTGTTTGAATCCAACCTCTGGTGTGGGCGTTGAGTTTTATTTTGAGTTCGATTCATTGGTGCTCGGGAACTGGCCCGAGACTGTTATTTCTTGGTGGACCCACGTAATAACCACGTAACCAAGGATGACTGCGCCCCAATGTGATCGTTTTTCCTGTGCGCTCTTTCCCCTCCCCTCCTCCTCAAGAAAAAATAAACAACTTTATCCTTACCCCCATGATAAGTTACTTTACCTCACAACATTTTTTAAGCTCACTCCTAAACATACTGAACAAAGCGTAATTAGGTCCACATTTAATAAATAAACAATTCTTTTTTTTTGGAGGGGAGGGGTAAAATGGTCTCCAGTATATCTGTTTATACACTGCGCCTCCAAAGGCTCGGCGTCCCAATGCGCCGCATCGAATGCATTCCAATTATTTTCGCCACTGGTAATAAATCTCGTTCTTCGCACTACGTTGTCAACCTGTTGGATATCCAGTTCTTCTAGCCCTCCTTGCAAGACTTAAGGATTTTAAACCAAATGAACAAATAAACAAATAACAGTTCCACGTTACGCCGATTCAGGCATCACCAGCATTATAAAACCACATTATTAGGACTTAATTCATAGTTACAAAAAAAAATTTGTTTCAGCAATTTTCCTCTATATGAACTTAAACTGGTATAAATGAGTACTGAAACAGTTCATTATTAAGCACATTTTTGTTAATATTCTTACGGTCATTAATTATTAATAATATCCTAAAACGTTTTAGGATTCAAAATAGCTGAATAAAGTTAAATTTAAACATCTGATTAATAATATCCGTACAAAGAAAATATTTTAAATAGAAGTCAGCCAGGAAATATATGGATTATGTAAATATTTTATTGTACGTATTTAACTGGAAGCCAAGTCCAAGTCTTCACTATTGGAGGTAATTTATTTTTCAACTTATGGTTCGAAAAATTTACAGTTAATAAAGATTTGTTTTTTAATAGCTACAAAACAAGCAGAGTGACTCATTTTTTTTTTTATCACAGCAAGGACGAAATGTTGACTCATCGACGACGCCTTTTCGCAATAATTGTTACTTTAATTAACTTTTCTAATTTACACTATTATTCTTCATTGTCATATTACATACGACAATTTTTCATCTCGTTTGTTTCTTTTTTACAGTAAATGCATTTATTTTTCTATCTACTCCAGGTATATCTTTTGTTTTGTCATCGCAATCAGCAAATGATAAATAATCTAACTGATTAGGCTTGCTCATGACTTTGTGTAATAAGAGTTTCATCCTCGTTTCACTTAATGTAATTTATTAAATCTCTAAGACAGCTTCTTTTCTATATTTTTTGTTCTTGGTGATTTAGGGGATACTAAATATTAGCCATAGATCCATAAATGTTAAATTTGGGCTGGTATGAATAATAGTAGTTCACTTATATGACAGGTTTATTTTTGAACAATAAATCATTCTTTAAATTATATTTAAGAAATTATAGTAATTTATACAAATAAAAGGTACATTCTAAAAGGAAATATATGGCCAAAATTATGATGAAAGAATAAAACTTGCCAGCTAACAGCCCCACTATCCCTCAGCTTGGTTGTGGGTGAGCTCTTCTGCTCATTTATTTTCCAGAATTGAGTAATGAAATTTCTTGGGTAGGGTACCTAAATAACTGATCTGCACTCATTCACAGCATATTGCAGACTCAATATTTTTCAGTTGGTCTTCAAAATGGTGGTTAATTTGAACAGTTGGTAAAATGCTGGACTTCATGATGAATTAATAAGCATGATTTCTGATTGATAATTAACAATAATTGTTAAATGAGAATAGTATGAGTGATATGAGGACTAATAATTTTTTTGTTATGATCTTTAAACAGTAAGAATAATTGTTATCATTTATGGACTATCAGGTCCAAGTCTTCCTACTATTGACTTGTCAGAAATGGTTTTTGAATATCTTCCGGTAAAAATGGTCTGTGCCTGATCATTTCGTTGATGATTGCGTATTCTGAATATAAAAAAAAAATAAATAATATAGAAATGAACATAACGATAAATAAAAATGCAACAATTGATATGTAAATGTACATAATAGGAAATTAGAAAACTAAAATAAGAAGATAATAAAAACATACATATATATTACATATATACATCAACTAAATAATAAAATAGGATAACATACATAAACAAGACATTTAACAAGTGAAGGTAACTTCAATCAGTAAGAAATGTAAAGCATCTAATTAGCTATCTGAGGTTTTCACACTTTTCCAAAAAATGCCTGGTTTGGATTTGGATTCCTATGATTTATTTGCTAGTCGATCTTGGAGATAAAGCACACCGATTGCTTTTTTATATTTCTTGAAGATTTCGTCTTCTTAAGGTGGTCATGAGCCTCCTTGCATTACACAGCTTTTCATCTGATTATGTCATTGGTGCTTGTAGAGGTTACTGTCTATTCATTCTTGCCCCATTTCAGGCTGAAGATCTAATTTAGCAATTATCTTCTTCCTTTAAATATTAGGCTTATTGTAGTTGTATAAAATAAGTCTGTAAATTCTATATTAGTCATGTAAATTAAGCTATTAAATTACAAGCCTTTAAAAATTATCGTGTTCTTAATATATACGTTTACTGATGACATATACCTTCATTAAAATTCTAACATTATATAAGATGCTACGAGCATGCTTATCATATCGTTAAAGGTTTTATGCACGTTAACACTCAGTAATAATTTATACAGGTTCAAACCGGTCTTTGTATTGATGGTCTTCATTCTCGACGAAGAAGTGAAGAAGAGGCCGTTGCGCAAGACATGAGGACCATTAAGACCTAGGTACCTCCCCGTGATCGGGCACTTTCTCTCTCTAGGAACCCGGTCTCGGCAAAAAGTTGTCTGTTTGGACATCCTCGGGTTTGTGTAGTGTCGAAACCACTGAAGTTCCAGCTCATCATTGGGCAGATTGCAGCGAACACCTTTCCACTCCACAATACCCACTATTTACTATATCAGAAGTGTACCATCAATTAGTTAACTTGTGATCTTTATAAAAGCGTTATTATACTCAAGCTCTTTTAATTTAAAAATCAAATTGTTAGCCAGTAGGTCACGTAACTTATTTAAAAAGTCTTACGGCCGACATTGTTTGTGGAGTTTTTTTTCTTAATTGCCATTTGGGAAAAGAAATGCAGTAAATATGTTTTATAATTTAGAAATTGTCAATTTTTTTTTTTTAAACCTCGATGCATTCTTAACTATATTCTGTACATATTAAAGGCTCCATGTTCATTTTTAAAGATTGTGTCAACTGAAAAGGCTATTGACTCGTCAGATTAGGCGAAGTGCACCAAACCCGAAGCATTACTTTTTTTTTCTAACTATCCGCCAACAATTGATATATTTGGTTCAATAAAGGAGGTAAAAATTAAAAAAAAAATCAGTCAGTTTTAATTTAATTTTTCAGTATGTTATTTTGCAAATATTGTTGTTTTTAAGCCTCTTGTTTCAGCATATTTTTAAAATTTTGTTTCATTAGTTCTTCTATTTCTTTTCGAATCCAATCGAAATTTAATTGTTTATCTTTCCTTCGCCGGAAATCCAAGTTTACTATCTCCTGTAGGGAGGAGAGAGTGGAAATGTTTACCGGGATAGGATTGCGGATACACACGGTTTTGTTTCTGCTGGGCCGGTGCCAAATCTGTTTCACCGATTGAAAATGTTTCTCTCATCTTCCTTGGAGGGGTTAATGGATCTAATCCAATTTGTTTTCTTTTTTTTAGTGTCTTGTTGGATTTTTTTGTTTACTGTTTTGGATACTTTAAACATTACTTTTTAAATAGATATCTTTCTTTGATATCGCCTTACCGTCGTTTTACCTAAGGTAAAATCGACGTTAGTGGGTATAAAAATTTGTTATATTTTTCGTTTTAAAATTTTACATTTTAAATTTTTATAACTCATCCCCTTCAAAATTTCATTATACAATTAAATACTACGATTATATTTTGGGATGTTTATTATTGAGTACGGTTATGGAATTTATATTTTCCTTATGTCTTACAGCGCATATGAAAATTATTCCATATGAAAAAAACAAATAAAGAAAACAAATTTAGAAATTAATAAAAATATTTTCTTCCTCATGTTAACACATATTTTGTTACTAAACTTTCTCGTTTTAGATTATTTGTTTTTTTTCACTGTTCACAGCTATTTTTTGTGTCTATAACATTTACTATAAATAATAGGTGCTATAAGAATCATCTTAGAGTTTAATTTATTTCTACGTTCGTTATATGAATGATAATTGATCAGTGTCTTCATTTATGCTTTATTCGTTGTCATCTAAAGTGCATCTAACCTAGTATTTGTAATTCTTCTGGTCACAAGCGGATGTTCGGCATCCTCATGGCCGAGCGTTTACCATTTCTAGCTGCTGCACTACCGCATTTTAAAGCAGGACGCACGTAAAACTCCAAGGTCTCTTCCAATAATGGTCGGTAATGACAAGAGTTTTTCCTCATTTCTAGGACATCATAGTATGATCTCTCTAATTTCTTTTGTAGTCACGGTATAGCCTTATTCTCAAACTGCAGGATCTTTCAAGATCATGTCAGTCCGCATTACCATAGTCGCTGAGCCAATCCCTCTTTTTGTGCAACCTCTTCCCACCTTTCTCATCCCATCATGTTAAACTAGTTGCCTTTTATGTAAGAAAAAGTCCGTGTTTTCAGAAAAAAAAAATTAATAATCACCGAACTAATGGATTTTTTTTTTTGATTTTGGTCTATTACTTTTTCATTACTAAATAGTCTTTGGGCAGAGCTAATGGACGATGCATTAGCCCAACATGCTGGTCGGATTAACAAAATCTATCAAAAATGTTTATTACAGAGAAAGAAAGTATTAACACTATTCAGAAATTGCATCATTATTCAAGTTGTAACCAGCTAAATATATTTTGTTTCTTTATGCGGTTGGTGCTGAGGATATTTGAACTGTTTATTTTGAAAGTTGGGACAAGCATATTTTTTGGTATTGCGAGATATTTAAAGATTTGCAATTTAATAAATTAAGAAATATTGTTAAGCACTAATAGACACATTTGTTTGTTTTCTGTATTATTAGATAATGTTTACTGACCAATAGTGCTCATAGCGCTGCCTAAAAAAAAAAAAAATAATGGTTTTATTATACCTAAATTGACTTGCCTCACTTTTAAAATTAATAAATTATTGTAATAATTAATTAAAGAGGTAATATTTCAGTTGCACCATCGTTGTTATTATAATAGCAACAAAATATTATTAAATTTTATATAAATATTTATTCATTTGATAATAAGTGAAATAAAACAAAGAAAACAGTTCTTAAATATTACAGTAGAAAATATAACTTAACAAAGAACAATTCATTTTTATTAAGAATTTCAAAAAAATTATACATATTCGTTTACTATTTACTTCAGATGTATAGTTATATTGAATTTTACTTAGGATTTAACATTTTGAAATATTCATGATGTGCGGGAGGTATATATGATAATAAATCCATCATTTCCTTTGTCTGATGTGATAGATCTACTTTTTTTATTCAAAGAAGATAATTTTATATTTCCGAAATTGGTCTTCCTTGTTGTGATGATAAATCGATAATTTTAAATTCAGCATGTCATTCCCTCGAAGTTTTGTTATAACATTTTGTATGGTGTCTTTCTTGTAAATATGATACAGCATTCATCCAGCATGAATTCACAGAATCTCCATCAGTATTTTCTTTCTTTTTTAACCGATTCCTCCAAAGGTTGGATTGAAAATTTTTTTTTCGCTGCTTTCTCAATATTACTAAAATTTGCCACTGTTGCAAGTAAATGTATCATAATCGAAACATTAAAATTATGATATACTCATTATTATTCTAAATTATGCAATAATATATTAGGTTAAAAATAATTTCAACCTAAGATGGACTTGCACCACTTTCAAAATAAACATATTTACGATACCGGTAATAGCTAGAGCTCTCATCTCCCAAATATTAAGAAATCTGATTTTTTTTACTCTATATTATTTAAAGATAAAAAATATAATTATCATTATCATAAATTTTTCAAAAAATTGTCCCACTTTCAAAATAAACTGCCCATTTAATGTATTTGGATTATATTGTTTTTTATAACCCCAATTTTAAAGTAGATTTGTACAATAGCTCAAAATACATCTCCATGCCGAGTTAAAAACCTGTTTAATTATTTTATTTTAATCTTATCAGTTTTTTAGATCCGTCAACTATGGTGATAGGGCTCATCTCTATCATTAAGCTTAATTTAATCTTAAACCTTCCTTAGTCATCGACATAGTCTAATTTTCTCTACAACGCCTGCTTTCGTTTTTCATAGAAATTACGAATTATTTGGTAGCTATTACAATTTTAATTAATGAGATATTATGATTTGATGTATTGACACATACGTGAATAGTTGATTCCGAAAAGATTGTTATAACCTTAAGTTAGACTTAATTTTGACTGTTTTTATTTCTCAAAAGACCGAAGTTGCATAAATTTTATGAATGGTCCCGAAGATTTATTAAATTTTGACTGTTTTTATTTCTCAAAAGACCGAAGTTGCATAAATTTTATGAATGGTCCCGAAGATTTATTAACTATAGATGCTAAATTGTAAGAGCAATAATTTTATGTGAAAATGTCCTTTGAATAATTGCGCCTCGATCAAGACGACGGTTTTTATCTCAAAATTAAAATGTTTTTTCTTCTTATTTTTGTTTTCAATATTTTGAATGAGAAATGTATCAACTAATCTGTCGTGATGTTGTATAAATTATATATTTTTTAAAAAGTTTTAATTTTGGCCAATTCGATGAGTATAATAATATAACAATCTGTAAACTCGGCCAAGTAGTTTGTATCTCCAAACATGACCTTAGTTATTCTTATTGAAATAAAATATAGTATTAATACCTTTTGGAGAGCTTATATTCATAATACTAAGTCCTGCAAGAATAGATTATGGCTGAAATAAATACTCCTACTTCCCTCCAATACATAGCACCATGACGCCATCTTTACAGAGAAGTGTTGTATGGATTCAAACATAAGTTGAAGAATTTAATACTTAGGGCTATCTCCCCATCCAACCATATTTTCATAGAATCACATTTTAATTATTGTGCAATTATTTGTGATAAATCTAGAAAAAAATATAGGTAAATAGATGAGGTTGATAATTTAGCATAATATTGCCTAGTAGGCACTTCCTCCTGCCTTAAGAAGTAAGTGCGTACAACATATCTTGAAGACTTATTATACAACTAAGAGCAGTTTTAGGGAAGTGCGAAGTAGTTCGGTTTCCGGAGGATTATTATACTGATGTTATCACAGAAAAAAGGTAAAGCTTGCCCGAGATTCGCATTTTACAATTTTCATTTAGTTATTAAATTGAGACGTGAAATATAATTGAAGAAATACATTGAAAAAAAATAATAATCACGCACACTTGTCATACAACAGAGGCCTGCACTTGCTCCTACTGTCTTTTTTTTAGATGACTACTGCTCGTCATAGGAGTATTCTTCACCTCAGCGAATTTTCGTGGCTTATTTCTGATACATCAGTGTTTAGACTTCATGCTCCCTAAAGGGCAGAACTTACCTCATATTACGTTATATATTTCAGATAGAGTCTTTTATAAAAATTGCTATTATCGAAGTCTCCAAATAGGATTAGTTTGATATTAACTGTTTTTGTTTTTTCATTTGTTGCACACACGTTTCCGTACTAAATTTATAATTGAAAGTTTGGACGCTTCTAGGCCCAAGAGGTTTTACCGCCTCCTCTTTATAGAATAAAAGGGGAGGGGCGGTTAGTCCGCCAATTTCCTCAAGAAAATAAGCCGTGTGATGACATTTTTAATTTTTACGTTTATGTTAGAACTTCGATAGAGGCGAGACATTTACTGAAAGAGACATTAACTTAAGAAAAGTTAAAACAGTAAATAGTGGATTCGAAGTAAAAACTGTTACTTCACAATAAGTGATTCCGAAGAAAATGAAATGCTTTTATCATCAAGTGCTGTAAAATATTATTACGCTGAAGGTACACGGAGAAGTTGCGAATTCACAACCCATACTATTAATCCTGAAGTGTATAGGCTTGTGGAATTGCATCATCTTTGCAAAGATTTAAGGCAAAATAAAATTTATTGAATATATACGACATAAAGTAGAAACTTTTGACTACATATTATAGAAATCATCGGATAAACTGGATAAAAGTTGGGGAAATGTTTAAAGTCGACCCATTTTACAAGAGGAGCGACAAATGATAACATTAGGTAGTAAACAAAAAAGTTTGACCAGACTGAATATGTGATGATACTTGTTTTTTTTGTCCCACAATAAGGACCTGAAAAAATTTCCATTATTAAAAAGTAAACATCAATATTCGATAGAAGCAGAGAAAAAGGGGTAAGTCGCTCCTATCGTTAGTCGATCACTAGTCCTGGTTATATACGCTGCTCCAACATAAACATTGCGCTGGAAAGCATAGGAAAGTTTTCTTCACTTTTATTTTCGCAGCTTCAACATAATCCCACCCTGAGGCGAAAAAAGGTAAAGCCATAAAAATATTATTAAATATTTATACTTATATTTAGTAGTTCAACTTCTCACTGGATGTAGATCATATTTCAAAAATTACGTTTTTGTTTCGGCCATAGTTATGCTTAGGACTGTAGATACACTTTTTTTAGGTGCATTTTTTTTACAGCATCTAGTAAGTGTCCGAATTGGATTTTAGGAAAAAAATGAAATAAACTAATAACATAAACATAAACACTTACACAAAAACATAATCAGCTCCACTAAACATATCAGTTCATAGCGAATGTCGTATTTTAGTCATTGGGAATTGCAATAGGCATTAGGAGTATTTCGTCAATTGCAACATGATCTGAAATCTCACAATGGAATTGCAGGGCAGGCTGTATAAGATTTATCCAGACCAGTGACAGTTTGGATGTTTTGAAAAAGCCCTCCAGGTTGGACTAACATTAAGCGGACCAACCACGACCGCCTTTCTATAAGCCCAGTGATTGTTGTGTTATATAACACTGATCGAATATTCAGGGTAGTCCCGGCAGGGCACGCACTTAGGAGCCTTCGTCGGGAAACCCCACAGCTGGCGAAGGGTGCCCTTGCCAATTGGAAAATGGGGGATTGTGTGCGAAGGGAGCGATTTAGTTTGATAGCGAGAATCGTTCATGAAACTAAACTCATTATATTCTTGCCGATTAGCAAATTCAATTAGCAACTCGGCTATTAGTGGAAATAGCGGTATCAAGAGAAAGTAGGTCATGCAATAACAAATAAAATAAAATGAGAGAAAATGCGTAAAGCAATTAAATTATATGCTGTCTACAACATCTGAAAGAAATAAAATTCAAGAGGATAAAAATACAAGTATAAAGATGGGACATTCAAAATTACTCGGTTCTTGTGAAATATTCTGAATGTTCACATTTCTATTTTACTTCATACTACTTTTAAAAATACGATAAGTCGCCTCCTGAGTTAGGGGTAAAAAAAAAAAAAAATTCGGCTTTTCAATAATAAATTATTGCATAAAATATTTGGTTGGAAGAAGATGAAGTTGTCTAGGGAATATGAAAGGCTGTATACTGACTTTCTAGACTTTACTAGCAGGTGCCAAAGTGGCAAATGACACGGGCCTCGGCCCAAGGGGGAGAGTGGGCTCGAATTGTCTTTATAACAATAAAATATAATTTAAAATTGGATTGATATGCAGTAATATATTGTTATATGAAGTAATATAATTAATAACTAACATTGTATTATTATGTATAACACACACATTTTGAGAAAGAAGCTTAGGGGAGCCTCAAAACATGGGCTGCTACGGGCCTAAAAATTCATTTTTATGCTACTGGCTACATAGTAATTGCGTTAGCTTTGCGATTGAAATGAGTGAACAAGCTAAGAACGGATCACTAAAAAGGTCATCGACGGGTTAACTTCGAGAGGTAACGTAAGAGGTATATGGGAGGATTGCACAATATTAGGCCTGATCTTATAAATTTAAGTTTTAACGGGGTTCAGTGGAGAGAGCTGTATATTTAGAGATGTGTATTTAGTATATTAAATGAAATGGCAAAAACCTAGATAATTAAATAAAACTAAAAGAAAATATTTTCCTAGAAAAAAAGAAAAAAAAACAATGCCATTCGCTCCATGTTAAAGTGACCGCACTTGCAATTTAAAATCATCCAGTTTATTAAGAACTCTTTTATTCTGCCTTTTAAAATATGAAAACTTTAAAAGACTCATATTTACATTGAAATTACTATAAACTCAATGACTACTTCTCTATAAGGATATGACAACAATCTTGTAGGAATCAACTACTCAATGTATGCTTATATCAATTATAAAACATTATATCAAAAAATAAAATCTGATTAATTAAAAATTAACCGTTATTATAGCAATGTTCTGTTTAATCGTTTCTCAATATTTTAAAATATTTAAAAATAGTATTATTTCGAGGTAATTAATATAAGAATAGCTTTTAATATTCTGTTTCTCGAACCTACATATGTACATAACAAATGATTAAATATTTTTAGTACATTCTAATGACCAATCTGTAATTAAAAGACATTTTTTAAGTTTTCAAAAACAACTGAATATTCAATTAATGATTCAATTAATTGATCATTTTTTGTGGCCAATTTTTCATAAAATTTATATTGTATAGAAGTTTCTGATTACTATTTTCTTAACATTTTAGAATATTTACTAAGAATAAAAAATATTATCTTCAAAAAGAACGATTTTAAACATTCTCTTTTTATATCTAAATGTTTATAAAACAAGTTGCAGCATTGGAAAAAATATTTCTTTTTTTTAATTCTTTTTTTGTATCAATTCTCTTTAATTTTTTTTCTGACAGTCGACTCAGTTTTAAAAATTTAAAAAGTAATACACTAACGTAAGTTAATGCGTTACATTAGTAAAATTGATAAAAAATAATAAGTAAAAAAATATTGATTACGATTTTATGTCTCGTAGATGAATATTAACAATTGATTTTTAATTATAACTTTACATAATATTTGAAATGCAGCTAAAAAATGATACGTTTTTCTTAGTTATTAGCAATTAATTGTGCTAGCAATTTTAGCAATTTTTGTTATGAATTTCAATTTAAAAAAAAAAAAAAAAAGACGGTTCAGAACCATTTTTCCCTGTTAATGTATCCGTCATCTTAGTTATATATTGTTTGGATGCAGTCTGGTGTTTGCTTATCGAACTGGATGTTGATCTGAAAAAAATGCATGCAGAAACATTCAATACAGCTGATTAAACACTCTTATTTAAAAACCACATGCAGTTTGCGTAGAATATTTATTCGGTATTTATAAATTTAGCCTTGCTAGATTAGTCAGATGAGCCATTGTCTGGTTCAAACGAAGCACTGTTCTTCATTAAAATAAAAATCTTCAATTCTTAGAATATTCATTCACTTAAAGTAACTAAAAGTGATATATATATATATATATATATATATATATATATATATATATATATATATATATATATATATATAAAATTACCAGAATTCATGTTTTAACCAGATTACAGCCACTTCTTATGTAAATAGAGATATAAGTTAGGTTGTTATGTTTGTAGTTTCACCCTTTCTCACACTCTCCCTATATAGCCGTCTCGACGCTGACCTCCCATTATATATATGTGCAATGCTGGAGAAAATCCGGAGGAGGTTTCAGGTGAAATATGTTTATTCTTGATAAATGGCTCCGGGTGTCTATTATGTGATGTGGCCTGATAGTTATGTAATACTAATTTATTTTATTTATAAGCTAATGATAATTTAAATTGTATACATTCGGATTTGAAATACTAACATGCTAGTTTCAACATACTATTCAACATACTAGTCACATAGGGCGCATTATCTTCGTGATTTACTTCACTAAAATAACATCAATTTCTCGAACTAGGATGAACATTTTACCGTAACAGTACTTAATAAAGGTTCGTTTCAAATTCGTGAATTAAAGTTTTTGATGTGGAGATAATTGATCTCGAAGTGCATTTAAGGATTACGCATCAGCAATCCGGTTCTTATGGCCAGATAGTACCAATGGTATATAACTATGTCTGCCTATAACCTTGGTTCTGTAATATATATTCATACTGAAATGGAAATCTTTACAATAAATCTATAATTTTTAATCCTGCAAAAGAGGTAGTTAAGTAAAAGATGAGTTTTCATGAAAGGGATTTGAAGGTTGTTTCCACTAGTTTTATTTCTGACGTTCATGTTTATGTACCAAGTAAAAGTGGTGTATTAAACACATTAGCTGAAGTGAATAATACGGAGCACGTACTCATTTCTGGAAAGATTGAGCTGATGCTCCGGCTTGATGTGATTAATGAGAAGTTTCACAATGGAATATTTACTCATTTATGGAGAACGTGCTCCAAAGATGGGCTGATTATTTGATCGGAGTACTTGCTCACCTTTCTAGGTGAATAAAATTTACTAGAAGTAGAATTTAGAATTTACAATTGCTCCACTTGTGTGTATGTACCCAGTAAAATGCTGAGTCTACGAAAGACGAAATGGAAATTTTACTAAGTACCCATTCAACACGTTCTCAGTTTCATTCACTTATAAAGGAGAGAAAGTACTCCGAATCAAATAATCAACCCATCTTTGGATGGAGCATGTGCTCCATAAATGAGCAAGTACTCCATTCTTTAATTTCTCTTTATTCACAACCAACCGGAGTTCTGCTCATTTTTTTGAGAAATGAGCACGTGCTCAGTTTTATTCACTTTACCTATTATATTCTCGTTGCCTATCAATAGCTAAATTTGCAAAGCAGAAATATCACTCCTCAGTATTTCCCCTCTTCAAAAAGCATTTCTGATGGTGTTTATGAGCTAATTTTTAACTTCGATTGGTTTTCTATGTCTCTTACTTCGTCCATTTTAAGGATAGTGAATAGTACTATATAGGATGTAACCAACTATTTATACCTTCATAACTTCAACTTCGTAATCCTTTAATATAAATCCTACCTAGCTTCACTCAACGACAGCGACTCCGAAACGTACTGTTAATTCGTGTACCGGAATTCTGACAATTACCAGTTTTTTCACTTACGTCCTGACCGTCTGCAGCAATTAGCCTCTACTGGTTTTTCGTGGTGGGATCTCTATCCAGCTTTGCTATACATAAGTGAGGAAAGGCTTGGTTAGGTGTAGTCTGAGTGAAAAATATTGCAAAAAAGTATGCCTTTGTTTATGTATGTTTTATATTTACTTAATGAATTTTGCTATATTTGTGATTGTTTTTTATTTTTTAAATTTAAATATAATATGTATGAAATCCTTTATATATCTGAATTACTTATTGCTCTAAAATGTGAAAGATTTCAAGAATGTTTTTGTTAATGTAAGCAAATTAAATGTTAAAAAAAAGAAAAGTAGATTGCCCAATGATAACTCCATTCCTTTCTCGCATAGATTTAAATAATTTTATAAATTTTCATATTATTTTTTTCATTTAGTTACGCTTCGTACGGGTTTGAGCCGAATTCCAATTGTTGATAGAGTTTTAAAATCCTTTTATACTATTCATGTAATTCATTATTTTCCACAGAAATTAGAAAAGATTTGTTATGATTTTTACACCACGTCCAGGTAAAGATTTATTGTTCGGACCCCCCACGGGCATGACAGATAACGCCCCTCCAGCCACTCCTATATCCTATAAAAAATATTGCTATATAGCTAAAAACTAAGTTAATTAATTAAGCCGTCGTCGAGATAATTTTTATGTTTAAGCGAGTTGTTTTTAATGCTGACATATTCGTTTGAATCAAAAAGTATAATTTCACTCAAATTTTTAAATCCGCCACTGATCAGGTCTCTTCTTGCAGATTCCAAAGTAGGTGTCTACTAGTTGGCATTTCATATTCCACATACCTTCTTAATTTTAGGTTAGGAGCCTTGTCGAAAATAAGTTAATTATCCTTAGCGATTTAATCTGAACTAATAAGTAAGGAAAAGTAACTATTTAATGACTACGAGATAATCAAACGGACCATATAGCACATTAACGAATTAGAGAAAGCACAAGGGCAATCAGAGCAAGGCCACCACTAATTGCCCAAGTGGCAACATGTCGCATGCTGGGGTCTGCTCCATTGGCTGTCCCGTTGTCACGAACCGTCAAATGTTCCTGAGGACAGCATCAGTTTCACATCCAACACACGCAGTTTTTCTCTTTTCTTGCGTCAAAGTGGAGAAAGCCAAACCACGTATCAGCCGGTTACCTACAAACATGTGTAGCTGTTGTTTGCCGGATTAACCATTATTGGGTTTTACCATACGACTTTTAAGGTTTTGCAATATACATACACATGGTGCAGCTCCTAGAATTGAGGAATGTATCGATTCATTTTCTTGAATCTCCAAAAATACTAATATATCACAATTCTGTGCCGAGTTAAACTGGCTTTTCGATTACTACCACCGTATAAATTTTCATACTCCTCCAGCTTAAATCCGAAATTCATTCCTCGCTCCTGCCCTTCCCATTTCTATCTCCTCCTTCTTACAAAACTGCTGCATGACAAAGCCTTCATTAACTGTGCTACATCCTTAATGGAACTCTATTCCAACCCTAGCTCACGATTCTCCCTTTCTACGTTTACACACTTTGTCCCCCCTTCCTCCCCGTCTCTCTGCAATAATTATAATTATTTTTGTGCTGAATCGATGTGAATATTTGTAAATAATAATTAACTCTCATATTCAATTTATTTTGTAATATTATTATTAATAAATGAAGAAAAATATTTATGCCAAATAATTATGACCAAACTATTTTGGCCGCTGTATCATTCCTGTAATTGTTTCTAGAAGAAATCAGTCCAAGGATCAATAAGTTCATTTACATTTCATGTACAATATGGAACTGCTTTGTTTTCAATAAGAATTGACCATATTTTGAACCTTTGACTCCCAAAGTTTCTTTTTTTTTTTTTTTTACAGGTTTTCATATTCGCTACTTTAATCGTTGTGCATCTTCATTAGTGTACTGCATGTTAATACACTAAATTGGCTTACGTTTGTACTCTCTCTGTGTATTTTTCATTTATCCAATTCTAGATTAGTATCATTATTGTGTTGTTTTTGGGCCAAGAATTCATCTCTAATTCAGGTTTTCAAATTCTGTTTTGTCAGTCATATTTATGCAAAGCTGCCACTTTTCATTCCTCCGCATCATGAGGAATATCTTTCCACTAAATACAGATCCACAGAGGAATAAAGATCCACCAACCCATTTTTTTTTCAGATATAGTTTGGAGCAAAAAATATTGTTGTAATGAGATTAGTATTAAAAATAATATAGTACACAGTTTTTTTAAACTTTATAACTATGGGCTTATCGTCAACTCACAACCGTCAGCCAGAAGTAACCTTGCGATAGTAAATAATAACAAATATTAAGAAATCTAAATTAATTTATTACAAATAAATTTTGAATATAAGTGGGTTACGTAAAAAATGTGAGTGAATGTGCAAGTAACGTACTAGTTCCACTTGCATTTGGATTAAATTTTTATATTTAATGGTGCATGAAAATTTATTGACCGTATGAACTATTTACAATACTTAGACCAGCTATATAAATATAAGTGGTCTAAGTAATTTAAATTAGTTAACTAAATTAAATTAACTAATTAGTTTTTCTGAATGACATTAAGTATTTGATCGATAGACATTCGTCAACTACGAAGAGGCCAGAGCAAAATAATTACAAAAATTAAAATGATCTAGTACCACTATAGCACAATATTTACTAAATAAAAACATTTAATTCAACTTTATTTCAACGTAAACCAAATTTATAATCGGGTGATAAACAGTTTTATTGAAACTTTTGAATTATTATTGTTTCTTCAATATTTATATATTTTTGTAAGAAATGTACACAAAAATAAATTTACAACTAATCTATATTAAAAAAATTGATATGAATAAGTTTAGATCAGGGGTTTCCAAACCTTTTAGCTTAAGCGCCACATTGACTCCTATAATTTCCAATGGCCACCTGACTCCACTTAATAAGGGGTTTAATCTCGAAATGAATGCTACTGAGCTAAAAATTTATATAAAGCTTTGATATGACATTCTAAATGTTGGCTAAAAAGTCTCATCAAATCTCGAGTCGGCGTCTTAAGTTATCAAGGTCAAAGGCAAATAAAAGTGATAAATATCGATTTTTGTAAATATCTCGTTTTTATGCGTCCCACGCCGTTAAGAGTCATTATAAAATTTGTATAAAATGAAATTTTATTCAATTTTGGTCTTATTCAGTTTTTTCGAATAATCAATCGTTCTAGAGTGGACATCCGCGTACGGAACAACAATTCTCAAGGATCAAGCTCTAGTTAGGACATGGGCTCATCATGCCGATATACTAATATCGTTAATTCAAATTATTATGTTTCGTTATGTATATGTCTGGTATTGTGTTTTTAAATTATTCTTTAAACGATAACTTCGGATTATTATTTTATTTAAAAATATTTTCTATAAAAATAAACCTAAAATTTTTGCAAAGGATATTAAAACTACTTAAATTACACTGGTCTGCAAAAAAGAACTTTTTTTTCACAAGAATAAAATTAACAGATTCTAGGCGTATTTTTCATGTTGAATTTAAGTATCAATTCAGTTTTTCCCGATCGGGTAGGGGTTTTTGTGATATTCATTTGAATTTTCATTTCACTACTCTTTCTGATTCATTATGAAAGTGTAATGATAGTGATTTTCGAGCATATTTTACATCTATATTCTTGGTCGGGTGCATATTAGAACTCAACTTGCCTTTGTACCTCTTAAGCTTTTTTGTCAGCAAATTTTTGTAATGGATTGTAAATACTTGCTCTCTGTGCACATCGCTGACAGACCCAAGAATTTCCGGGAAGAAATCTATGTGAGAGTACAAGAAGTGAATTTTTGACATGCTGCATCCCGTAGCTTTACAAGAATGCACAAGATCAGCCACTATGTCACGGTATTTTTCTGCTTTATTGTTTCCATGAAAATTGCAACATACATTTTTGAAAGACTGCCAGGCTGTTTTTTCCAATGGATTTAGCAGTTCTTCAAAATGTTCGTCATCCATTAACGACCGTATTTGTTGTAATATAAAAATTCCTTCTTTCAGTTTAGCATCACTTACTTTGGCGAATTTCTGTTTCAAGTACAAGAATCCATCAGAAAGGTTATTCATAGATTTAAAAAAAAAATTCTCATTACTCTTTATTTAATGTGCAATGGAGTTAAATATATTTTTTGGGGATTCACTAAAGGGACATGTGACACCTTTTTCTGGCCAGGTATAAGAGATTCATGTTTAGGCCATGATGAGACTTCCCATCTCTACTATTCATTCGTATAAAAAAAAAAACAGGAAAAATAGTGAACCCAAGCTGCAAATTAAGCAATAAAGCAATGACCTTTAATTCACCTTTAATATATTCTATTTATATTTTTCATATTGGACTTTCCCTAAAACTACTTCCATATTTTCATATGTCTCTTTCATATCAGCGATATGCGGCAATTGTATTGATGGAAGTTCATTGTCAATAGGTAGCGGCCTTCAAACTAACTTTAGAGGGGTTCATGAACAATCGCCACTCATCTGGCCGGTGTTGATGCCCAAGAGTTTCCAAGAGAACAAATATTGCAAAACACAATTCCATTCTCTTCAGAGAAGCAGTATTTTAAATCACTACGGGATCAACTATAACTGTGTATTCTTACATCTTTCTGGAATAGATTTCAGCGTTTGAGTCTGAAATTTAAAGCTCCTGCTTGCTGTTTAGACAGGTTTAAATCCCGAATCAGGTCATTAACGTCTTGTTGATTGGGAAAGTATGATTCTAATGAACAGCTACTGGCTTCATATGTAGGACAATTTGTATTTTCGTCTGAAGCCTTTTTGTTTTGGGCTAGGTCAGAATCAGGGTCATGGCTTAAGGCCATACCTGGATGCAGAAGTACAGAAAACTCTTCATTGTGTGAGACAGGTCTCAATGCAGATGGCAAGTTCGGATACTTAATTGTATATTTTGTTTTAGATGTGATTGCTTTAATATTTGTTAAACAAAAATAACAATCAGTTAAATGATCCTTCGGTTCACTCCAAATCATAGGAATTCTAAATGCCATATGATATGCATCTTTTTCCACCCAGTCAACAGTCTAACACATGAAACATAGCATATATTTGGGGCTCACCTGCTATCAAAATCATCAATTTGACATCCTAAGTAAAGTTCATAACTCTTTTTTGCAAGTGGTACGATGTTTCACCTCTGAGACTTAAGGTTCATCTGACCACAAATATAGCATAAATAGAACACAATTATCTGCATGTGTAAATCATAATTTTTTGGAATGATGAAAAAACAAAAAACTACAACTCAATATACACAATGGACTTCTAAACAGAAAGGAAGGATACACTTAAAGGTTCCTAAGACAGGTCAAAGAGAACGCTAAAATCATATTTTAAAAAGTGGCTGTCACAACAAAACTATGTCTGATGGAAATTTTTTGACTACATATCTCAATTCAGAATGACAAAATGCGCTAGAGTCACTAATCTGATTTCTGTGAAGAAAACTTTGTCGACCAGTGTTATTTTTTTCAAGGTTCGAGGGACCTAAGCTCTAAGGCAGTTGCCTATATTGCCTATATTGTTAATCCGGCACTGTTTATTATAATTGCGTTTATTTTGTATTAAGTGTGTATTATAATTTTGTTTTCTTACCAAATACTTAACTAATAAGAAATACTACAATCAGTGCTCAACCGATTGTTTGAAGGAAGATAAACGTTCCAGGGATCGAGAGAAACGCAAATGGGAGGATTGTGTTAAGTCCTAATTTATTTATAATTTATAATTAAGACTTAATTTGGAAGAGAATTGATTTCGATCGAACTTATTATTAGATAAAAAACCTCTTTTGGTTAGCAGAATCATAAGTTAAAACGGAGCTACAATGTTTGAGGAAAAACCCAATACAAAGTCAATTGGTCCATTTTTTTTATTCAGCAGGATTCGCATTTATACGGACTAACAGGCATAATTATAGAATATGTATCTCCAACTTAGGGAAGTTTAGTAAATGTGGAATTCTGATAATTTGGAACAGGTATGACGGTATTTTTTGAAAAAAAAAAAAAGGATAACAGATAAAATTGTTATTAAAGGAACCCCAAAAATGAGATTAATCGGGTTCAAATAATTTTCTCTACCCTATTGCTCAAATATTTGACGATTAAAATACTTTCCCTCCCCATTCTATGAATATACTTCTTATTCGAGTGAGAAAAAAAAAATCAAAATATGTGTTTCCTTTGACATTCAATTAATAAAAATATTTTTAAGTACAATCTCTTTTGCCCTAAAATTGTTTCACTCCATACGTTCTTAGTCATTTATCTTGATTAAGGAGGACATTTTTTTTTTAATACTTGTTTTTATTGGTATAATTTGTGTTTTATGTAATGTGTACAGTGAGCGGATCCAACATGAAGCTATTGATATTTTTTGGTTGATTTCGAAAGAAACTTCTCCCTCGCTGTAATTTCATGCGAGAGTACTGGTAAGATATCCACTCCGTGCAAATGTCTTCAACAAAGGATATAAACACCCGTTAAATATGCCTTAGAGGAAGTTGAAATTACGTAAAAATGACCTGCTTAGAAATTAGTTATGAGAAAATAGAGGCAATTATACTCCATACTTTCGGTTTGGCTGTGGATGAGGAAGCACCATTCGCTGTTCCTTTCTCCTGTTACATTACTAATGGCTATCTTGTCACGTGGTTGGGATACATTTTGTCGAAAACGCTGCTATTGTTTAAGGTAAGTGACTTGTATGTTATGGGCAATTTTCGCGAATGCCAAATTTTTTACACTAAACTATTTTCTGTAATTTCTTCGGGTATTATTAGGGCCTCAATGGTCGAAATAACTTCGCCGTTGGACTGCGGGAAAGCTCTTTCAGTTTTTATTTCATGCTTTCTCTGAAGGTTTCTTTCTGGGGTGTTTCTCACTTCAACTATGTGGGATCTTTGTGATAAAACTCTAATATCATCTCTTTCGCTTATATGTTGACAAATATGATTACTTTAAAGTTTAAACATATTTGAAGAAAAATAATAAGGATACAGCTGTTATTGTAGTTTTTATATTTCTTCTCTGGGTTATCGTACGATTTATTCTGTTTTTTTTTTTTGTTTTTTTTTTATCCAGGAAGGATGTATTGCCTTCTTTCTGATATTTAATAAGCAGGCCGAAGCGGATTCAGAATTTAATTTTGAGGACTTGATACCAGGAGTCTGAAAGGATGCCCTTTGGCCTGCAGGGAGTCGACGTGTGATGAAAGCGAATGCGAGATTTTTATGCAAAATTATCGCAAATAATTATTTTGAATATTACAACACGAGAAATAAAATTTAATTAGTTGACATCCGCATGATAGTATAGAAGGATCAATTTTAATTAGGGATTGATAAATTATTTGCCACTTCTATAAATTTGTTTTATTGAAAACTAGTTTCGAATGTTATACATCCATCCTTAGTTCAAGGTTTAAATGGGTTATATCAAACAGAAAAGTGTGTACTGGTTTATTCTCGCATTTTACTAACAATTAACAATTTTCAACTAACATTGTTAGTTCAATGCGAGAAGAAACCAGTACAAACTTTTCTGTTTCATATAATCCATTTAAAGCTTGAACTAAGGATGAATGTATAACATTCGAAACTAGTTTTCAATAAAACAAATTTATAGAAGTGGCAAATAATTTATCAATCCCTAATTAAAATTTAATTGTAGGCCTGCATTAACAATGATGCTATTTTGCTTATGCGTTATGATTTAAAAAGATCGTTATAATCGTTATCAGCGTTATAATCACCAATAATGCTGAAAGACCTATGAGGATGAATTGGGAGATCAATACATGAAATGTTATTTAAAGCTTAAGACGACACACTTGTGAATTTATAGCATACGTGTTGGCCAAGAAATAATACTTCTTTTTTATATCCTGACCGTCTTTTTCATTTTTTCACTTTTTCACCGCCGGGTTTTAGTGTTATAATTTTTCATATTTTAAAAGAAATTATGGCTGACTCGTAATTTCGAAATGGCTTCTCTCAAATCCAATGACTTAATCGAATCACATTCCTTTTTATTCATATTTCTTTCTATCGATTCGGCACGGTGTGATACTTGATTATAGTTATACATAACACTGAAAAGTATAGGGGCTAAAAAAGTAAACTCTTGTGGGAAATGCCAAAATAGTGTAAAAATATCTTCACACCGATAAATTACAAAATAGCCAATGTTGTAAAAATACTTTGTTGCGGAGGCGTAAATCACACCGTTTTGATAAGGTTCTCGGGCTCCTCTTCCATTGTCCATTATGAAATTCGATTTTGCTTTACGCACGATTTTAGCTTCTCTCTTGAAGATTATGTACATCATGCCCCTTTTTCTTTTTTCATAGAAAGATTTTTTCAGAGAAAACCGTCCAGTAAATGGCTCTGTGCTATCGAGAGGATCACATGTCCGCCGTTTGTGGATGCATCCTATTGTTAACCCCGCTCAGCTGCTTATGCTGATTTCATACTTTCCCCAGCGGTCGAGATCCTAAGGAAATTTTCTTTCTTTTCACCTTTTTTTCTCTCTTTTTTTATTTTATTTTTTTATTACAATGAGATGATTTGCACCGTTTTATCAGATATGCGGTGCTTTCACAGTTTTTAAAGAAAATTCCTCCTGATGAATTCTTCTTATTATTCGCCTCATTTTTGTTGCTGGGCATTATTTTTACGTATTCAGACACAAGAAATTACCAAAGAAGTAATTTTTTATTTGGCGTTTATCGTCCTTACCAACTCCAATTAAGACAAGACGGGCTATCCTAAAGGTGACCTACATATGATAGCTAGTTATTAACGTTAAACATCATTTCTTTTGAAAATATTTAAAACGATAGCGAAATTGATCTTTTAAGTTAGCCATTATTATTATTCTTTAGAATTAAGTTAAGGTTAATTTTTAGAATTTTTTAGACGAGTATGTAGTAGTTCAATTTGGTCTATTTGAACGAGGTTAGTACTTGTTTTCTTATCCATTTTTTTACAATTCTGAATTTCTGAAATCGATTTCCTATCTTTATCTTCTAGCTAACAGCAGGGTTTGATCATCTTTTCAGTTAAAACTAAATTTAAAAGATACATCTACAAGAAATATCTCATCTCCAAGTTCTGGATAATTTGCTCGGTGTTTAAATAAATTAAGACCCTGATGAAAACTAAATAAAACTTTCCAACTTCGACTTCTTAACTTATTCACTGATGTTTTTCAAGATTTCGCTTTGCTAATCGTTGACATATAAATGCAAAGTATATACATCGAGAAAAATGGGGAACCAAAAGTATGTGTTTGTGGTTACTCAATTTTATTTTTAATTTTTTCATACTGTTTAGAGATCATTTAGGTTGTTTTTTTTTATTGCGTTTTATGGACAGTGACTTCACAGATTGCTGATTGTTTTATTTAAAGTTCATTCGTGTTGTTTTTCGTTCTATCTCTAACAGAATGAGGTTTTTATTTTCAAATCGTCCTCGTATCGACACATATCTACATAACCTTAACGATGCGGTCGGTATAAGAACCTGAAAGGTGATAAACCTAACTTCAGATAAGACCATACTCCATGGTGATTGGTTACTCGCGTAACTGAACTGTTATCGGTTGCAGTGACAGGTTTACGTTGATAAGGAACCATTGCCCGCAACAGTTCTCCAAGGGCAACAACATTCTGTGCATATTACATTATTTTATATATATACAGATTTTTTCATTTCTTAGTCTCCTTCAAAAGATGAATTTTATTATATTTGACAAGAAATATAAACATACCTCATGCATATATTAGCGCCTTTAGATGAAATAACAGCTTCCGCTCACCCCACTCTTATTATTAACTATTCGTTGCTATAGTATCAAATTATATTCACGTTCTAAAAATTAATTTAATAATACACAAATAAATATATAATTATAAATTAATGCTTATGATGGTATGATTAATACTTATTAACTATGCTTTATTTAAAAACAACTTCTTTTCAAACATACCATACCATAATAACATTATATAATTTTGCGTTAACAACTGATTTTTTTTTTTCAAAATACTTGTATATGATGAACCGTGGTATTGCTTCATTATTAGTAGAGACCGGGTATTCGTGGTATAAAAAGCAATTACAAATGGAAATCGTGCACTAAGAATCCAAAAATTTTATATATAAGTGTAAAATTTTATATATATATATATATATATATATATATACATAATTTGGGTATTATAGATATGCTTAAACATGCAAAAATCATCATTTCGTTTCAATATTCGTTGTAATATCATGTACATTTGTATTATTTTGCATGTTTAAGGTGTTTGTAAAGACAATTTTACATTTTGGAGATTCTTAGTGCACGATTTGAATTTTTTACTGCACGATTTTCGGTTTTTTACTGCACGGAAATCAGGTATCTTCTTATTAGTAAATTTATGTGTGCAAATTGGACGGTATTAGCATTTACATACTATATAAAACTTATTAAAGTGATATTGACAAAAATAATTATGAATTCATTTAATTTTTTTTTGAAACGATATAACATAAACATAAAATATTTGTTTGTTTAAGATAATATTATTTTTCATAGAAATTAAGCTTAATACTAGCGATGCTCTCATAAATTAATTTATTTTCAATATCCTTCGGTTATTTTCTGATTTGACATTTAGTTTTGTGCAGTTAAATTATTGTAAAAACATTTTATGCAACTTATCTATGTATTGTATTGTATATGTACTTATCTAAACAATGATCTTTTTTCTTTACTTGATTAACATGTTAAAAGCAACATTTAATCATGCTATTAAAGAAAATGAGGATGTGGTATAAGTTTCGGGTATATATAGGCTGATATATTCTTTTAGTAACTTATTTATTAATATATATGTATATATATATATATATATATATATATATATATATATATATATATATATATTTTTTTTTTTTAATCTCAACTAGTTTTTTCTTTGTAAAATGAAAAGTTAGTTGAAAAAAAAAATTGTCTAAGTTTCTGTAGTTATGGTATTATATGTAATTTTTTTATAGCTTATATGTTTATAACTGATACATCCGGGTTTTTCTAATTACCTATAAAATGTAATTTAAATGATTTAGTAATTATATGAAGCTTTATAATATTAATGTTTAATGAAATATTTGAATTCTGAGAAGTTTAGGAATATGAATTAGCCGTAGGTCGATTCTGTTGTCGAGAGATCTTGCTGGTGCAAAACTAGCCACTAGGAAGTTGGAAATTTAAAAACAATTTAAGTTAATTGAGTAATTTTCAATTTAAAACATTAATTTTTATCTATTTAGTGTTATTAGTACGATTAAAGTTAGTGCGATTGAATAAATAATATATTTTTCTCTGGTACATAAGAACATATCGACGTCGCAGAATGGACATAAAGCCGGGCTTTTTGAGAAAAAAAACTTGGTCAAAAAACAACATTAGGCGTCGCGACATCCATCCATATACCCACACACACAAAGACATACTCTTGTTTTTGGATGTCTCATTCCGTTATGATATGCCGTTTTCTTTCAGTAGGTAACTAATTTCCAAGAGATTTCTTCGTGTTCCGTGACTACATTAAAATTTTCAATATCACTCGATAAAGCATTGGAAATCGACAGTTTCGTCATTTTAAGCCGAAAAACTCACTTAACTTATGTCTTATTCTCCTGCTACAGATTTGTTCATCTCACAAATGGGAAGGAAAACCAGTATTCAATTTTAACATTAAAACAAATAATAAAAATGTTTAATTGAATTGGAAACCAAATTGCGTTTGTAACCTTTATTACCTTAATATTACCTTATTTAATTTTAATATAATTTATACATAAAAACTTGAAGGTCATAACAAATTTACTTACAAAAGCAAGTAAATTTATTATGACCTTCAAATAAAGTATCCTGTTCGGCTCACTAATTTAAACCAAAATCTAGAAAATACATTCATATCGATACAAAAGTCCTATTTACCAAATTTGAGAAGTTTTACGTTATATTTTAATATAATTTTTTATGAGTCTAATATGACCTTCAAGTAAAGTACCACTTCCGGTCTGCCAATGTTAACCAAAATGTATTATATTATTTATTTTAATAAGTAATTCTTATATACCTAATTTGAGAAGTTTTGCATTATATTTTAATATAATTTTAATGAAAATCAATAATGACCTTCAAGTAAAGTACCAGTTCTGGTAATCATGTAGTGACCAAAAAGGAAGGTTCACAATTAGATTTTTCAGCAATCCTAAATACAAAACTTCAACTTCCTACGGCAAACCGTTTTTGAGTGATGCGACATACGCACGTACGAACTTACAGACATCACGACGAAACTAGTCAAAATGGATTCAGGGATGGTCAAAATGGATATTTCCGTTGAAATCTGAAAACCGAAAATTTTCGCGATTAAATTACTTATTACGATTACTTTAGTTCGTAGAAGGAAGTAAAAACAACTACAAAAAAAGACAATCAATGATATCTGTTCAACAACTCCCGAAGATAGACCCATCCCGAAACAATATGTCTTGATTCCATATTACGGCTCTATATCCACCAAAGTTGGAAATGAATTGAATTAACTAGGATTGAACCCTGCATTTAAAATAGTACAAACTCTATTCTCATATTTATCTTCTCCTAAAGACAAAATAGACCCTTTCCAAAAAAGCGGAGTATACGAACTAAAATGTAATGATTGTGCAGCCAAATAGATGGAAAAAATGGGAGATCACTAAATCAGAAATTAAAGGAACAAATACTTGCATATAATAATAAGACAGAGATTTCTAACTTTGCAATTCATTGAAATGAAAAAGCCCATAAATTCATCAAAGACTCAGGAGTTAAATTAATACAGAACGTTGAATACAGTCTCAAATTAAATATATCTTAAGAACTTGAAATAATAAAATCCTTCAAATCCAATTCAGATTATTGCTTAAATGACCAAATAATAATGACCTAGAGTCTATTTATAGATATTAAAAATAATTAAATATCAAAAATATATCTATGAGATACATATGCTTTAAAATCGGTCAGTAGTGTTTTGCTTGATCCTGACTGGTACTAAGAAAATATTTATTTATAATTGTTATTTTTATCAAGGTTTGTTTTGCTTCTTTCTTGCTGTTAGTATATTAGCGGTAAATTCAACATTCCTTTCTAGAAGTTATGTAGAGCAGGTGAAAAAGTTAAGGTCATTGGATCAGCTTGAAGTTTACCTAGCTTACTTTATCAGTGCATAACTAACTAGTTCTCTTGTCTTGGACGACGCATGTATCCTCCTTGTTAGTTCTTGTGCCTTCTTGATTAGAGCGTTACAGTTTTTTGTTTGTTTGTTGGTTATTTTTTTGTTTTAAATATAGGTTTATTTAAATATTTTCTTTCAAAGAAACGATTCGGTCTAAAATGTTGAATATATCTTTTAATCTTTGTTAGTATATTAATATGATTATATTTTGTTTTTTAAATTTTTCATATATCAATTTGAATGATCACCTAATGGCATATATTGCAACATGATCACCTGTTGTGTATACTTGAAAAGTAGCAAGACCAAAGAGAATAAAATAATAAAAATTGTTTGTGAACTTTCAACTTGATTTTCAAGTTTTGTCCTTTTTAATCACCACCATCATTGTTATGAAGTATGATGCATTATAAATTTATTAAAACTCATTCACAGATTATATTTTTTTATTAAGAGTATATGTTACATAAATATTCATTTATTGTGAATAGCTTTTCTACTAGAAGGCTTTAGGGGTCTTCTCGAAGGATTATCAGCATCAGATTAAGTTACGAACTAATGGATTAGTTTACGTTTGGAATTTATAATGGAAGGATGCCTATCTTTTTCGGGCCACTTCTTCTGCTGCATAGGCACTTCAATCCAAAATAATTATAATCAGTAATAATAACAAAAGCAATTAATAGACCAGATCAAGATACTTTGTATGAATATTTAGAAAATAAATTCAACCTTCAGGATCCTCCAAAATGTCAAAGAGAAGAACTGTTTCAATCCTTAATTTTGTTTTTTAAAGTTAAGCGGTCAGAGGATAAGGATGCTGCATTGATGATGACAATTTTGACATCACCTACAAGAGCCGGCAGAAATTTTCTAGAAAAATATCTAGGAAACATACAAAAGAAGATATTTTTCACAATTTGTTAATATGCTCTGGTCCAGTGATCTCATATGCCAGACCATTACCTCTAATAAAATTTACGTTTTCTAAAGAAGCATTGGAACTTATTCACGGAGATACAAGATAATAACTGCATTGTAAGTAGCAGCAGTGATAACGAAAGCTACTTGGGCATTTAACTGATATATCACTATAATTTTTATGTACGTGTTTAGTTTTGGTAAAGTGATTTATTAATTTATTACCAAGAGTAATTGTATATATTTAAATAAATAAAAAAATTAATTGACGGGGTAAGATATCTTCTGAAATTCATCTTTTAATTGCGTACAAAAACAATTCTTGATTAAAATGATCTTTTTCCAACCATGTAAAAATAATTTTGACATAAAAACACAATTAATTCATTTATATTGACTTCAGTCTCGCTAGATTGCTTATAAAGCTGTGGAACGACTTGGTTAACACATCTCGTATGTTCAGTACCAGTTAACGTTATGTGGCTTCGTTCATTATTAAGACCAACGACTTAACTCTATTATTGCCCTTCCATTATATTTATGGGCAGCGACGTCGCTACAAATATTTATTGGGCGGGAAGAGGCAAATCTAAAATTTCCCAGCAATTTGGACCGGATTTCCCGACTACGGTAAATATTTTGATTTTCCCAACTACATTATGAAATATTGTAATATTACCAACACTATTGCATTTGAATTTGTATCTGTTGCGAATGTTGACACTTGGCAACTATAATTTGTTTTTTTCTGTCCAAACTGAGCATTTTATCGATAAAATCTCAATTTTATTACTTATAAAATATTAGTATTGGTTTTAAATTTTAGTAAACCTATGAGTAAAATTTTTTAGTATAATTTATGCTCTTTGAAGTAGGTTCTAAAATAAAAAATGTCCCAACTTTTTCCCGCCCTCTTTATTCTCCATTATGGCGAGGTCTCTGTTTATAGGATGGGTGATAAACAGCACTCCAGTTGCAATAGTTGCACTCCGGCAACTCCGCGGCGTTTAGCCTCTTAAATTAAAATAATCCATTGCAGAATTACAATCTTTACGACTTTTTAAAAGTTATTATGGTGTCATGGTTTCACTCAGGATAAAGAAAAAGTAGTAATAAAAAACTGTTTTATATTTATAGAGATACGTAGATAAAGTAGATTGAGAGGTGGCTTTGTTTGTGGGAGGTAATAGTATTCTTCTGATTCTACTGTTTTTGTCTCTTCTCATTTCTCATTTTTTTTTCTTAATCTATTGTCAAGTGAATCATTGCTATTTACAAGCGAGTGCCCAGGTAGAGCACCTCGAAGTACAAGTTATTTATTATTTTTGAGTATGAGTGGGTGTATGTTCATTTATTTTTATACTGTTGACTCAAAAACATTAGGGAATCAGGAAATAACTCTTCCAGAAACCTTGTTAAATCACGCTGTTATATTCTAACTCTTATCCGGGTCACTCATTCATTATTCTGAATCGTCAATCAATCTTTAGATATATTTGTGCTCTTGTTAATTTCTTATAACATGGATAGCAGTTTTAAAATTTCTCATGTTTCCTTCTACCATTCCATAGCGTCATTTTGCTTTTTGGAGCTAATCTAATCTATTTTTTTGTGGATGAATTGTTACGATATAGCTAGAACTGTTGCCTTAAGGCACATGTAATCAACCTCGTGAGAATATAGGCTTGGACAAAAAAAACAAATTGGTTGAAAATTTTTGTTGAGATTTTACATAATTTAAACCTTAGTCCAGAATAATCAATTTTATTTCTAATGGTGAATTCTTTTTGAGATTCCAAGAAATCATATTTTATTTATGAATTAATCCAGTCAGTGTCTCGAACTTTATCTGTTATTAACAAAAATATTAAAGCTACCTTTCAGATCTTACAGTTTTTAACTTCTATTTGATCAATTGGCGCCTCTTAGGTTTCGTTTTTAGTTACTTTTTATTTAATCTTAGAGATGTACGTTAATTATAATGAAGCCTAAAAATGGCTGTCTGAGCCGAATTGTAGCTTTAATATTTTTATAATAACGGTATGTTTGAGAGATTAAAAAATACCATTCAGTTATCCTTCCCTCTCGTTCCTCTAAATTACTTAAATGTTACCTATGGAACTTTCTGGGTGTTACTGAGTTAGTTTAAAGTCATGAGGAACGTAAAGATTTCGGATCTTTCATAGCGGATTTTAAGCCTGTAAAGGTCCAGTCTATTGTGTGAAAAAGCTAGAGTTAATGAAATCTGATCTTTTTTTTTTCTTTTTTTATAAGTGCCTTTGAAGATTATGTTGTTAATAAACAATATGTGTTTGAAAATGGGCAAAATATAAGGCCAAAACGTTACAATAAAATAAAATACAATTATTTAAACTAAAACTTTGTATATTTTTTAAAAATGAAAAGCGGAATTATAACTGTTCCTTTTTTTTCTTAATCAAAATAATGTAAATTAATAAGAATTCTCACTTATTATTAAAAGAGCAATCTAAATAAAATTTTTAATCACAACGACCTTCAAAAATTTAATTCTTAATAATTTTTGTTCGATTTTTGTATGTATTATGAAATAACCTTTCCCAATCTCTCTGCTTCAATCATTTTCTTGTAAATTGGTATCAATTACTATTTATAATTGTATCAGTACCTTTTTTTTAATAACTTAAAACATTTAAACAATTTTAATGGATTTTTTTAACTCTGAGAGTAAATCGGAACCTCCAATACGTATTTTCGGCCTTGGAATAGTCATGTTCTAAGGTGAGTTAGATTAGGTTTAGTACAAGGCTGAATTAACTCCTGATTCAGCACCCGGTCCTAATTCTACTTAAATACATTTGATGAAATTTCGTAGATTATTTTTAATCAACATTGGTATCAAAATCATCATAAATGTACTTACTGAAATCCATAAAACATCGAAATATTGTAATTTTAATTAAAAATATTGGAATAATACGTATTGAACTTTTTAGACAGAATTGAAGGAGCATTCAAAATATATAGGAGCATTAATATATGCACTTTTCTTATAAAAATATTTTTATATCAAAAGGTTATTTAGTTTCCTTCAAAACTGAATGTTCTCTTGTCAAATAATTGCACAAAGTCAGCCTTTTCAATCAAAATTTAACTTATCCATATGGGATGTCCCATAATTGTTTTTGCGTTTTTTTTTTTAAATCACTATATACATAAAATTAATGATCAGTGGAATTAACATGTAGATGAAGAAGAACTTAGGTTCATAAGCAATCACGGATCAACTATTGTTTATTAAGGCATTTTTATTTAATTTCCACCAGCAGAAATTTTGCTCATGATTAATAGCATCATTAAATATATTAATGACGGCGCTGCTTCCTTTCATACGACCCTACTGGGCCTCCTTCCATGACATTATTCAATCCATTGGGCACGAGAAATCTCATGTCGATTATCGGAGGTGGTACCGAGGGTGCTACATCCCTTGACAGTGATCTATGGAGAACATGATGACCCTCCTCTCAACATTGAGTTGGCGATGACTCAGTCATACGGCTTGATAACTGTCGTCTGTGAGGATTGAGGACTGATACCATGGGGGGAACGAGGATATCTTCGTGAATCACAGAGTGGATTATATCGTCGGTGCAATGCCAAAGTGGCGTATCTGCAAATTTGGCTATTTTTGGGTTTTATTGCATTTTAATGTGTTGTTTTCAATTCCCTTAGCAATACCAAAAATACATAACTGAATATGTATGTCACTAATTAAAAAAATAAAAATACAATCGATAATATAAAAATAAAAATATAACGACTAAATAAAAATGACAACTTACTGAATAAAAATACAACTACCAATTTAATTAAGATTATTAGCTACCTTAAATCTGCCACCGCAATTAAAATCCAATTATCTCAGCTCCAGTAATCTTCAGATACGCCAATTTGACATTGAACCAACGATATATAATGCTCCTCACCAAATATCAGAAGTTTGATAGAACCACTGATAAAAACAAATTGTTTTAGATGGAAAATTGTTAAATGCAATCAAAGTTAAAACGTGTACTTATAATTTCGAACAACCAGTATTCTTTTACTGAATGAAATAAAACGAAAAAAATGTAATTTAAAAAATAAATCTTAATTTTTAAGGTTTTCTTTTTGTCTTACAGACCCTACATAAATTTCACCATCTTAATTAGCCTGCTCCACTGTTTATCTTGGGACTTTGTTTTCCAAATTTCTGCATTTTGGAGTGGATGCAGATTTACTCTACCAATTGTTGCAGAAAACGTCCTATTTATACTACGCCCATTTAATCTATCTCCAAGAAATGTTTTCTGGAATGTAAAAATTAGAACAGAAATGGGATACGACGTAAGACAATTCCATTACAAATATTAATTTTTATGTTATTTTCCGGACGTTAAATTCTCACAATGCATTGTGCGATTGCAAAAACGTGACGAATCACTATCATGGGAAGTATTAACCAACGGGTAAATCACTTCAAGGGAGATATATTTCATTAGTATCCTGTAATTGGAAATTGTCACATATCTTATAGTATTATAAAAATAAATTAAAAAAAATAATAAAAACTTAATTGTGCAATATGTAATAATTCCATAGGAGTAAAAATAAGAACAATAATAACATGCGCAATCTTGCAGTAACGGTGGCAAAATAAAACTAATATTTAATTATTTTTTCGCTATTGGTTTTACAGTTGTTTTAAATAATTTGTCGTCTTTAGGAGCCTGCACCACCTTTACATGGACGTCGTTTTTTGAAATAGACTTAAGATAGGGTTGGGATATCGAAACGCGATATAATCGATATATCGAATTTGAAAAACCTATATTTTCTATCGATATCTTAACATCCTATACATCGATGATGCCGACATTTTAAACAATATTGTAATATATTACAATAGAATCTCGATAATTTATGTCCCGGTAATTCGTACATCTCGATTATTAATTTGGATTCTCTGGTCCCTTAAAAATTTCCCTTTGACTCCTGTAAAAACAATGCAATCCGTTCTCCTAGATAATTCGTACTTATTTTCGTCTTTTAAGTAATGTAAACGCCTAAAAATGAAGAAACTACCATATCATTCAGAGATTTCGTCTATTTTGACTAAGGTGGGTAGAATCCTAACTGACGAGAAAGTTTTAACTCCTTTTGAAAAGGTGATGAAGAATAAATTGATGTGCCGATTAGTTCTAAAATTTTGAAATAATACATCTACAACATGCCTTTTTATTTTAATAACAATTTCCTTTATTCGATCAAACTCCAGAATCGTGACCCCAAGATGGCGAAGGATTTTTATGACCTGATTATACTTAAAACTGCGAATGCCCGCAGCAAATACTCAAATAAATGTTTACTCAATAAAAGCGACTTTATAGAATTTTTATGTACTAGTATACCCGAGCGAGAACTCTCGCATTACATATCTTCTAATCCCGATAACAATATAATATTATCAAGAAAGTTTATTTACCACACATTTGGAAAAACGGGATCTATACTACCGTAATAATATATAGTAGTGATAATTCAGCAAGGTTATACTTATTGTGGCTTATTTTTTTAAAAATTCTGTTAGTATTTGTGAATATACTTTCATAGGAGAGGGGGTTGCCTTTCTCTTGAACGAGCGGAATTCGACACAATCTAATTAAAATAGTAATAATTTAAATTACAGTAATGCCTCGACATCAACTGATCTGAATCCGTTGCTTTGATTGTATTTTTTGGGGCCATTCGCAGCAATACAGCCAGGTTTTAATAATCTAGACATCCGCCATTTTGAGATAACTATTCTGGAGTTTTACAAATGGTTTAACACTATGTATAGACAAATACATAATAATATATACGGTGATTGTATTGAGATGTATATCAAATAAATTGCATGCTTTTAAATGAATGTTTTGAAAATGCACAATATAGTCGGAAATGTTATAAGATAAATACAATTTTTAGAAGTTTGAAGGTTTTGATATTTAAAATTTAAATTTTAAAGATTGTAGGAGAATGTAATATATGAAATATGGCTAATAGTTTTCACGATAAAAATTTGTTATAATTTTTTTTTTTGCCAATGTATAATTCGATCTTTTTTTTAAATTATGATTCATGGCTAATAAAAATATTGTTTTATAAATAACAATTATATTATTTCATAACCTTCTTCACAGTTTAACATTATACTCATTAGATGCACTTGTTTTTGCTTTTCCATCCATTTCCTTTCGATGCATCAATATTTTTCTTGCAATTATTGATGGATATCAATATATGATTTTGCGATATCGCAAAACATGGAATATCGATATTTTACTTTCGATGTTCCAACTCTAGAGCTTAAGCGCGATTTAGCAAACTTTATAGGAAAAACATGAAACGTTTTTTGCCCAAATAATTTTTTATTTTATTGTTTATCGTGTATAGTAGGAGTTTATTAAGGTGGTAAAACTATTATAATCACATTAAATTTTTAAAACTTTTAGCGCTGGTTAAGGCCAGAGTGACAAATGAGTGTCGTCAGTATTTGGTGCTTACGTCATCAATAGTATATTTTTAGACTATTTAAATTTTTTTTTTCAATATATCCTGAGCGGGAATCTGTAGAGGTTGTGTTTAAGTCCCAAAATAAATTGAAAATTCAATTTAGATTTGAAGCCTTCTATCAATTGTCTATCCTTCTAGTTCTAGGTTTCTAGGTTTCTCATGGAGTCTCTTACTGACTACTGTAGTTTCTTTGGTGATGTATATACACTTTGATGGACAGGTTTGATCTGCAAACCAGCTTATCTTAACCCACTCTCCTTCTTACTGTAAGATACTGATCAGTTTCTTTTAATAATCCCTTATTTGTATCTCTCCTCCATATTTCTAAGTTCTAATCCTTGGTCCTCCGGTTATATGTAAGGAACTTCAGAGACTTACAGATTTTCACTCCCCCCGTTCAAGATTTCTTGTCTGTTTTTTTCAGTGTTACAGTACAGTGGAGTGAGAAGAATTAGAGAGTATTTTCGCTTGTACATTGGCTTAGATTAGTCTGTATTCACTGTCTGCATACAATACTGTTGAACAGGATGTTAAGATAAACATTTTTGATATGCGAATCATAATTTTTTTTTTCAATTTTCAGCTGTCACGTAATATTAGTGACCATCACCAAATTTTCTGCCCACATAAAAATAATGGCATGTCAGGCATGGTGGAGGACGATATCCAGTAGTACCTCTTCTCTGGCTTGAGCCACTTGCCTTTTGTTACGGAAGGAGATCTCTCATCTAACACCTTTTTAATCTCCTCTTCATATTGTCGTGGATGTCATTCGTTGCAATTTACTGATACGTCTTTAAGGATCTGTCGTCGCCACCACGTATAACTAACTTTTACGAATATAGATTTTTCAAGAGACCAAAAAAAGAGGTTATAACTTTCCCTTTGGAAATAATTTTTTTGTCTCTCAGATTATGAACTTCTCTGAGTTCTAGATTTGTGTTTATAAGATTTTATTTTGCAAATATGCTTTTTGTAAATTAATAAAACTAATTCCAAAAATGCGATTTTTCATATTCGTTAGGTATAGGTGACGACGATTTAGGCTATATGAAAGCGTCGGCAAAGACCCCTTATGTATTTGTTTTATCGATTGTTGATCGGCTTGTTTTCAGTTGTAATATTTTTGAATGGAAAATTCGTAGTTTTTGTGAGTTTTTTTTGTCATATCGTATACCTATCTGTACTAATGAATTATGTCTTGAAATAAGTATGTGTATTTATTTTGTTAGTTTTGAAAATTTAGAAAAAGGTGTCATAAGTCATCCTTCCGTCATAACATCCGTCACAATTTATTAAATAAAAATCGAAGAAAAAACGTTCATATCTTTTTAAATTATAAACTTTTTATTTTTTCGTGGAATTTTTCTTTTTATTAAATGTATTCTTTACATCTTTGAATAATTTGGACATTTCTGGACTTCTAGAATATACACTACTCTGTCTCTTATTAAGATAAAGTTTCGTCAAAGTCCTAATAATTTTGCTTAATTTATTGAGTCATTTCTTAGCGTGTTACGATCAAGAGGCCAGCTGGTCCCCTGCGCTTGGGGAGGGGTTGCGATTCTTCCCAATAACGGGATTTCGGCCGAGTCATAAAAAAGGAAATAGGGCTAACCGCAGGAACATGGCCGCTGCAGTATTCAGTGCAGAAAATGAACAAAAGAATTCCATATCACGGCTATAACCGATTTAACCAACTTAATCCCTCTGTTCTAGTTCTTCGCAAGGACGCCTAAAATAAGGTAATTTTGGACAGCGATTCCCGGAAACAATCTACTGGAGTACAATCGTTGTTCACTAACTGTGAATGTACACGTTGCTACTTCAGAAAAAATTATAACTTGCCACCTAGTTATGAGCTAACACGGAAATGTTGGTGCCGAACAAAAGTGAACTCTCAATATGCAAATAAAGCGAAATTGGTTGTGGCTCTGAGATCGTGACGCTGAGAACAGATGGTGCTCCGTCACTAGAAAGGTGCTCGGTCTTCGACAAGCTCTGATGTTGATGTACTATTTGAATATTTTGTCATCTTATTGAGAGAAATACTTTATCAACCAGCAATGCTGCCCAAATACATTAGGTTGCTACAAAACACAGCATACTTACCAAAACTTAATTAGACATATATGTACATTTTATAATTTTTGTGCATTCTTCTGTTAAAATCTATTAAGGTCAAACACCAAAATGTTGGAAATAAGAAGATTATCATAAATATTAGGCATTCTCGCGAGTGAATAAAAAAAAAACCAATTGCTGTACGTTCAGAGAGTTTTGATTGACCTGAGAGATTTCGCATATCCAAGTGGCAGATTTGGCATTTTGGCGTTCATTTTATAATGGATGTAATCTATGTCCGTTAATTTTTTCGTTTATTTTCAATGTTGCTTGTTAGTGGATGTGTTAAATATCTTAGATTGGCAGATGAATAAATCTCTTTATTCTGTGGTAAAGGTTATTAAGTAATTTATGTATCAATAGTAACATATCATCCATGCTCAGAAGCACATTTATGTACACATGGAATTATTCAGGGATAGATTGATTTAAGTGCTTCAATTTTTTTAAATGTTTATGATTCAGCTTCTAAATATTGTGCCGTTGTTTTTCCACTGAAGCTGGCTCTGCTAAAAGAAATATGAGACTTTTTCATTTCAAACGCGAAACGCTCCGATTCACTTCGATATCTCAACCTAAATCCATCCAAGCCAATCTAGAAACCAGATTATTTCATGTTTTAGTTAGGTTAGTGATAAAGTTTATCCTTCAATTTTAATTGCTTGCAGAATAAATGTTTGTTGTTGCCCAAACACAATGTAAAACAAAGAATTTTAAATTAAATGTGAAAATTGTTATTAGCTATACCATTTAGAATGCATTGAATTTTTTCATGTTTCTATACTTCTTCAACTGCTTAACTGCACATTTTTATATTTTAAATATTATTTAAGTTACACGTTTTAAGATCACCTGCATCCACGTGATTTATTTTTGAAATGCCGTTCCGTTGTTGTAGGTACATATTTATGAGCGTTACTTTTTCTCCTTAACCCTGAACGGCTTGCGATGGAAATTTAGGGTATTGGTCAAAGTAATGAAGAATGCAAAAAGTGAGAGCGAATGAGTCAGAGGGAAAGAATTTCGTTTTTAGATAGATTAGAGCAGGATATAGATTTGGAAAACCTTGGAGTATTGTTGGTGGGGAAAACCCAAAGGTGAGAGTTATTAAGGCAAAGGTCTAATAGGAAGTGGAGAGGTGAAATAAGGAAAATTAAAAAACAAAACAATAATTTGAAAACAAAAATTAAAACATTTTTGTGAACATGAAATTTAATGCAGACCTTGCATTTTTTATATTTGAGAAATCATAATTTGAACATAATTTTCTAAACAGTTAGAAGTCTAAAGTCACTTTATATTATTTTTATTTTTATATTATTTAGGTATTTCGATCAAGTAAAAATAGTATCAAGGAACAGAAGTTGCTAACGTCCCTATCTAAACTGTTTATATAAAATTTATGCCATAGCGTAATAACAAAAACTGTAGTGTAAATTGTAATTAAAGATAATAATAATTGAATATAAAAATTGAAGAATTATTTTAACCATAGATGTAATTTTCATGAATAAATTTGCAACTCAATGCGAAAATTGATGCCTAAACATTAAAATTTAATTTTTACATTTTTCTGAATCTGTACTGATATGCTCCAGATGTGATGAATAGCATCTACTTTTTTTATGCTTAATCCTTCTTGGCCTGTAACTAAACAGGATTTTACTAACCATCCCTGGACAGCCTTTTTTTATCGGCATGATTTAATAGAACGAATGTTTAAATAAGAGCTAAACGATCCGTTGATGTTATAACAAACAGTCATGCGATTAGGTGTACCTACTGTAAGGAATGGTATTGAATGGTATTAAACCTACACATTGTAAATTTAAACTACCACATTGTTTTGGCTCAAAGAAAACAATGCATCCAGGAATAAATGGCAGTAATGTTTTGTTATTGTAATAATGCATGGAAATAACATATTTATTTATTTAAAATTATATCCGTTATGAACCATTTATCTGGAAAAAAATGTATTATTTACATCATTTAATATTTTCCATTAGCCCGTTTATAAATAAGAAAATGTTTATGCAGATATAGTTATTGAAGTCGTATGAAGAATGATGCAGGAACTCTATTTTATATTTACACGGTTATGCACGAGTATTTCTTCGGTTGTGTCGGTTACACTAACTTGATGAAGTAATCTCGTAATCCCTGTGACTTATGGCCGGAAGGAATTATTAAAAGAAATTGATTATTTTGAACTAATTACAAGCTTTCGAATATTTCTCACAGAAATTATTCCTGCTTGATGAGGGGAAAATTGCTTATTCCAGTTCCCGGGTTGCTCCGTGGCTATTTCTGCAGATGAGAGAAAGCAGAGGGTATCGCTCTGCATTTTCCATTAAACATTTTTTCCACTTCCCTTTCTCAGGATTACCGGGGTTGGGAGTCATGACCAGGGCATTCCTACCGCTTTGAAAATTCTAATGTCTCTTCTCATCCATCTAGTTCAGTTATATCTCTTGCAATACTATCATTGCGCGAAATAGCCTTCGTTTTCTTTTCGTTTATGAATTACTGCGAAAACGGGAGAAATGAACTGACTTCCATCATCCTGAACTAAATTATATAGTCAGCTATTCTCAATCGGCAAACTGGAAATGTTTCTCCTAATGGAAACAGGTAGTTTTGCTTGGTGGGTACCATTTGGCTCCAGAAGAAATTATAATTAACTTCATGAATGAAAATGTGTTTATTAGCACAAGATATAAAAAATTAATTATACGTATATACATATATTATACCAAACATAGACCATGGAAAAATCCTGCTGTCGTAGTCTGCATGCTATTATTTTAATTACCTTTATTTTTAAAAATGAAATAAGTAATTATTTTAATAGACACTGTAAATATAAGTTATATAAAATCAGTAACAATTATTTTTTTATATATACACATTCTTCGTCAATTCTCCATGTTTACGTTAAAACTATAAAAATAAATACATTCAAAACCTTATAAAACTCAACATGTAAACAATTTAAAATCAATAATTAGATTTCTGTATTGAAATAAATAATAAATACGGCAACTATATTAGATGCTTTGCAAACAATATACTACATAACAACAATTAATAATGCAGAAAAACAATTCCCAAATATAATTTAATTTTTTACGACATAACTATTTGAGCTATTAGGAATGTGGCTTATTGTACATAGTTACTTGAAGATTTCCTGTTGGCACCTATTAAAAAGCAAAATAATTTCTGGAGAACAGGTGAGCGGCCGAAAATATTTTTTTCGTAACTCACTGTACACAATGCCAAGCTCTAGAAAGTGAATTTTATTCTCTTTTACTACGGAATTACATTCCGAGTAGTTACCGATGTCATGCATCCACAGCTTTAGACAAAGATTTAGCAATTCCGTTCTACAACGAAAAATCGACCTTATTGATACAAGATCATAATGTTCATTTAAATTGGATGTGACAGTGAATATAAACATTTTTCTCTGCCTTATTTTTTCTCTGCCTCCTCCATCTTATATCCGGTCAACCTTCCGCGCAGATCGGCGACATTTGAAGTATCGAGATTAAATACACATAGATCAAACATAGATTAAATACACATAGATACATTCCTCGACCTAACCACTTCCGGTACCAATAAACTCTCTTTAAGTTAACTTTATCATATAACATATAATATAATATATATGTATATATGTTTTATTTTATTTGTACCTATGAATGTGTATATATAATATATATTATATGCATATGTATATATAATATATAAATATATACATATGTATACAATATATATTATATATACACATTCATAGGTACAAATAAAACAAACGATAATAATTTAGTTGTGAAGAGAGGGTTGTTTAAGTTGATTAACTTTTTGAAATTAAACTGGCCTAAATTCGAAATGTTTCATGAATGATTTCGATTATTTTATCATATGGCTTATTTATCATGCATTTATTCACGGAACATTTCAATTATGATAAAATTATTGATAATTAGACAATTATATGAAGGCCACGGGGGCAAGAATGTGACAAGATTCAATTTCTAAGTATTTTGTACAAAATTTTTCTGTATACAGCTCAGTTTTATGTGAGTTTTTGGTACATTCCATTAGATAGTCCTATTATCTCATGGAATGCAACCAAACTAACAAATTACCGCCCCCAAAGTTCTGAATTGTTGGTTGTAACATTCTTGCCCCAAGCCCTTCATATTTTTTCATAAAACCTTGTATAAATTATGAAATAAAAAATTGTTTTTATTATGCATTTTTTTTTTTTTTTATGCATTGGCACAACAGTCTATGTTTTGAAGTACCACATTAATATCCATTGTTAAATAACTAGGATTCCATTTATGTTTATTAAAAAAAAAATTGTTTAGAGTTGTTATAACATTTAACAAAAAAAGTCGGATCTAATAATAATAAAAAAGAGTAGTAAATTATTAAATACTTATTGTTAGTCTTTGTGAAAATATTGGATGTTTAAAGATAAAAATCGGATAATTAAAGACAAATATTTTTATAAATATCTTAGCTTATATTTCTTCAAATTTATAGGATTTTGTATTCTCCTAAAAGGAAATAAATAACTGGACAGCAGTTAGTATCGTCAATTTTAAGCATCCCGCTATTTAAAAAATTTAATGCGGTCTTGAAAAGAGGTAATTTGTCGTTAGTTGGATTAGGGTGTTCTGAATTTTTTTTTTTAAGTCTTGAGGTTTGGGCTCTTCTGTCTCGAAACGGATTATCATATATCTAAGTTGTATATTTTACCAATTATTTACTCTGTAGTCACAATGAGACCTAAACCTACTGTTATGCCAATCCTTCGGGAATCATACTTTATAGCTAATGGCTTGGAACGTGATATGAATATAATATAAAATTGATAGGTATATAATGTTATTATTATGATATAATTGCACATTTCCTAATTAATAAATTGTTAGTTTGTTTAATTTTTTTTAAATATTCATTTCACACCCAAAACTCACTTTTTCTGTGATACCAGCAATCTATCAAGTATCAATTATCGATCAAGTATCTACCTGTTTATCAAAGTTACTGCTAGAAGCTAAATATGCTTTTTTATTCAATCTCTTCTGCAATGCTGATAAATATTTGGTTTAAATAGTTTATTTTGTTCAGTAACTACTTATCTGATGTTTCGTAAATTAAATAAATTGATGACAGTGAAGGGACTTTTTTTTAATTATTATGATTTGTTTAGTTGTGTGCATTAAGTTTAAAAAAACAAACAAAAATACAATGCCATTAAGGCCTTTCAGTTTTATTAGTTGCCTCAATTATCTAAATAACAATACCAAAGACCTGACTCGAGTGCAATCACTCAGGGTGTTGGTTGAGGGGAGTGTTGATGGTTGCCAAGTGAGTCATACCTCACCCTTGTCCAATGGTTCAATAGCACCTGCTATCAGTCTACTTGCATTCAGATTACGGGTTTACCTTGTCATCATTAAATGTACCATAGAAAGGATGGCGTTTCTATACCGTTGTGCAACTCGCAACAACAAACTTTGGTTTGGAAAGGGCAAGCGATGTATCTAATTGTAAAAGAGTAATGCTCGGGATGAGAAGAGTTTCAATTGGGCTGTTTCGACACAACATCTTACAAGGTTTTTCTGGCAGCCCATCACTTTCCCTCCTCCAGGCCTCATCAAGCGATCCGTCACAGGATCCTAGAGTGCGCCTTCCAACATTAGATCACCCGATCGCTGTAGGTGTTGAAGAGGGGCGCAGTTACGTGGTAGTTATCTCGAAGGAGCCGGAACATTGAGCTGCTGAGGAAGTGAACTGCTATACGTAACCTGGATCATATTGTACCCGCTATGTTTCAATTGACACGGATCTGCTTCGATAATAGTATTATACATCGATAATTCCTTACGTTAGCTATGAAGTATTATACCTAACGAAATTGAATTGATTCTGTACAAGTTTTTGATTAAAGTTATGTCTCAATAAAATTTTACTTGAAATTTTGGTCAAGATTTTCTATAACTTAATTATATATCCTATGAAAGATATATTTTAATAGTTTTTCTTCTTTTATAATTAAATAATATGTGAAACTACGTGCTATGTGAAACCATGCATGCTATACTTACAAATAAGAAATAAAAATAATGAGAAACATAAAAATGAAATACTTACTTACATGAAAAAATAATTTATACGTATTATAAATTTATAACAGGGAATGATATGTCTGATAGTGCAGAAGCACTCGCGTTAGACAATACCGATAGTTCTTAACTTTTTAGTGCCGACATTTTTCACCCTCTTGATGAAATCATGTGGACTAAATGGCAAAGATTATGGGGTGAACAGACGTCGAATAAATTACGATTGGTTAATTCAAACGTAAAGAAGTGGGCTTCGTGCTCCAGACAGTCAAGAAGAGAGGAAGCGGTTATCGCTCGACTTCGACTATGACACTGCCTCCTTACCCTTGCCGGCTATCTTATGGCGAAAAAATCTCCACAAAAGGGTCAGCATTGCCAAACAGTTCTAATAATTAAACCCATAATCGAGGACTTTCTTGAGTGGAGAAGAAAAATGGCCTAATTTGGAATTCCTCGTGCTCTTGCTCAGGCGCGAAGTGAACATCAGAATCAGGGGCGTATTCCTCGGGCCTCGGCCCAAGAAGGGGCAGCATTCAACTGGCAAGGGGCACCTTGAACTGGCCTTATAACTATAAAATATAATATCAAGTTGTATTTATATGTAGTAATACAATATTATATGAAGTAGTACAGTTAATAACTCTCATTGTATCATTATGTATAACATTTAGTTACATCTTCAGATTTTGAGCTAGAAGCTTAGGGGACCTCCAAATTCACACGCTACTGATCAGATTTACTTGCAAATCATATAATAAATAAATAGAACTATAATATTATAAATTCGGATCATCTTGTTTAAGATTAGCTGGAAAAAACATATATTTCTTATTTAAGATGAATATAATTTGAGAGAAGACTTATGATATGATCTTGAAGAAAGGGTAGTGAAAAAAAGTCTTCGTTGAAATAAGATTTATTAATGATCAAACTGTATGATCAAAGTTTTGGGGTTCTTCCCCATGTTGATCCCAATTTGATCATTAATAAATCTTATTTCAACGAAGACTTTTTTTCACTACGCTTTCTTCAACATATATTTCATAATGTTCATTTATTTATTTTTTTTAGCAAGGGTTAGGCGAGAAAGTTCCATCATCCATCTATTTTAATATATTTCATGTTCTAAAAAAAAATTAAATTTGCATTATACTTACATGTCAAATCTGATTCCTCTTCTGCCCATAATTGGATTATATCTAGTAAGTAAGTGTACGAGTATATCACTTCTGACAATTTGACATAAGATAAGTGCATACACAACCTACCTAAACCTATATGGACCTGCGCGTTCATAAAAAAACGTTCATAAAAACTATTATCTTTTCGATCCAAAATTTTAAGACAAATAACAGAAGCCCCTTGGTGCATACATAATTAAATTCTACATACCGACTTACACCAATCAACTATTGACCAAGACACACGTACTCTTTTATCTCCGTTTCCGTTACGAACTTCATGGGCATACCAATAGACTGATAAAAGATTTGGCTATGGCTGACATGCGCATTAAATCACGGAGACGACCAAAGGAATGGAATGAGAGATCTCTCTTCGGGAATTATGGTACAGCATTAAAACCGGGAAGATGTGCTGCTGGATATTGTTTTTCCCCATACCTAACATGCCATTACTTTCCATTATTGTCCTATAATTTGCTGATCGTCACATTTATCTATGACAGGTGTGAATGAAGAGATAATGTTAAAAAAAGAAGAAAAACAAAGGTTTTGAAATGGAAGTAAGCTTTGTTGTAAGCTTTTTATAAAACCTTTGTTTACCTTTGTTTTTCAAAACCTTGTTCCGAATGATTTTTATAACTAGTCATACTAAGGTATGACTAGTTATAAAAATCATTCAGTTTATGTATGGCCCGTCATCGAAAATTTGTGAACAAAAAGAAATATGGTTAATCAGACGGTCAGGCATCCTAATTTCCATGCAAAACTAGCTAGGAAGGGGCGAGGGGAATGCTGGGTATTGGGTTACTAATGTAGGAATACATCGAAGTTGCCAGAGCTTGAAAATTCAGAACGGCAATTTTTAAAGGTTAAAATTATATGTAAGGTGTTTTAGTAATATTTTATCTCTGTACAGAGTTTTTCACTTTTCCTCATTTTTTCACTTTTTTATTCTTATACATTTCTTCGTTCTTTTAATTGGTCTTTTGTTTGCCTTATATTACCGTTTTATATTATAAGATTTTATTTTATTTAAAAAAAAAAATGGTGGTTAAAATTTACAATGGGACTAGTAAATACGCTGATTAGAAGAATTGAGTATTTTTCGAGGGGTTTTGGATCGCTGTAATTTGATTTGAGATGAAGTTAGTGGTTTGTGGAGTCCCTAAGCTCAGTTACATTCGTTCTAGTAGGCCTGATTATAGCCATGTAGTTGCGATTTATTCTAATGAATAAACGTTGAAATAGTCAGAGTCGACGATCATATTTTGCGTTCAAAATTTAATTTCAAATCAGATCTCATGCGTCACATTCCATATAATACATTCAACTAAATAAAATTAATCAACTGTGTTTTTCGTTCCATTTGATTTCCAACATACATACGCATACTTAAAATATGTTCTAAGTTGTAAAAGGAGGCTATGAAACACAATTTACATACTTAGTAAACAGTGAGAGCAGATAACCTTTGCCGATATTGATAATTATTCAATAACTGCTAAGCCCGCTAGGAGGTAAAAACACGAGGAACCGTTAGCGGCTCAAGGCCTGCATAACTGAATTAATGCAGTTCTGTTTACATCCTTGGGAACATTGATAAAGCATTACAACTTTGTTATTGGGCGGTTGATGCGAGGAGCCTGGAGAAGCAGTACGGAGATCCTGGAAAGTGAAAGGTCAATAATTGATGGTAGTGATGCTCAGTTCTGAGCCGGCAGGTACCAACGAGGTCAAGGTCCAGCGTCCGTCTGGGTGAAAGGAGTGAGCGGGTGCCGTCCGCCCGGAGCTTGTCCGTTCAGGTTCCTATAAATATAGGGTTAGAGCTATATTGGGTCATTTTTTCTCTAAAGATGAATTTCAAGCTTATATCAATCCTTGCTTGTAATATATGTATGTATATATACATACATATATATATATATATATATATATATATATATATATATATATATATATATATATATTTTTCTGTTGGCACTGTAGACCGTGGAGATCCCTGGCCGCGCGATGCGGTATTCATACCACATACATATATATATATATATTTTAATAAAACTTTTTTTTATCAAGCACAAGCATTCCAAAATTCTCGATTCAGAAACAGCGTTGCGGTGCTTTTATCTTCTAGTGGACACAAAGAGTGATTCTTCCCACTCTGGCTAGAATAGGTTGGTAACCTGTAGAATAATCTTGTCTTAGGGCATTAGATCCAATAAACAAACATAAATATTTTTTTATTTTTTAGTGCAACAATGTTCACTCTTTATTCATTTATTTGGTTAAAAATCCTCATGAAATAATAAGTAGGCATCCACTCACTAATTTTTAGTTAGCGCTTTTGATTCAAATTCAAAGACTTCATTCTTCCATCTTTCATCAAACGTTTGGTTGTTGATATAATATATATTTGTAAAATGTACGATGAAAAAGCATTATTAATTTTATTTGTCGTTCCTCCGTTGATTTACTCTTCGTGATTTTAGTTGTTCAACTTTATTGTAACCAAGCAGTTAACGTGCAAAGCTTAAATTTACTACAACCTTGTAGCTAATTACTAAAATTCCTTTACTCGTTACATATCGTTGTACATTCATGGTGGTTAGGCTATAATTTCACCAGGTCAATGTAATAATTAAACAAGTCATTCCCGTTTCTCAAAATGTAGATAGTCATAAACTATATTTGTATTTTTAAATAACTACCTAGTACCTCGGGATCATCAAGGGATACCTCCAGAGTATCTACTTTCTACGCAGTTCAATGTGCCAAGGGCATTGTGCCTTCGCGATCTCATCGACGTACATATACTTTTACTATGCTGGGAATAAAGGTCAATGAAAATGCTGGCTAGTGAGAGTGAAAACATACCCTACATGTGTTCTTCATTATACCGTGCGAATGAGAGTGAACATTATTGTTTCAATAAGATGGGAAAATAGTTAGGGATTGTTGTGCATAGGGTAAGTATTTTAGGGATGCCAAGAATGCTGAACTCAGGAGAGGCGCAGTTCCATTCCTTGTGTTTCTGGAGAGCTATTTGTTATAATTCATCGGATCATTGGTTAGATATTTATTCAATAAAATATATTTATATTGATGCATGATTTTGGTTTATTTTTTTCTGCAACCGTGACAAGTTTTTCTTCAATTAGCTATTACCATGTTAAATAATAGTTTGGTTTTTTACTACTCATTACAAATAAATAATTGATTAACTCAATTAAAACCAAAAGAGTTCCAAAAGTCAAGGCAATGCGATTTGATACTTTTCCCACTAGGCTTGTATTACTGACTCCTGCGGTTAAAAGCCTTATTTCTCAGTTTCTTGCATGTCTTCTTCGGCCATTCACTCCCATCAGTCCCAGAATAAATTAATTTATTTTTATTTAGTTTATTAAAAAATACAAATAATAAGTAACAAGGTATTATTTCTTGATCACTTCCTGGTATCCAAAATTTATATCCATCGACATGGTCTTACTCCATCTGGCTGACGGCTGCCCCACATTCTTGATTTCTCTCGTGTGACCTCCCGAATCTAAGAGGATTACCTCGCCAAGTCCCGTGCCGTAAAATAGACTTCCAACTGGACAGGACCGTTCACTAGGTTAGGATGCTTCTTCTTTCATGCACTGATTGCCAGTTAACTCGATCCTTTTTTGAGCCAGATAACTTACATTCTCATTACATTATGAGTATATCGTTATGATTTTGCCTTTGTCGGTTCAATGCAAAAAAAAATAATGGCGTTCGATACTTTTAGGTATTTTAATAAAATACCTACTCTTAATTAATTAAGTCTTTTACTAGAAATTATTGATCAAGAATAATAAAATGCACGATGCAATTAATAATACAGGACGATTAGAAGGATATTAACAATAAAATAAATTATAAGAAATATGTGATATTATATTTTTTAAATATTGTTTTTTTAATACATAAAATGATATTTTTAGGGTGAGGATGGGTAATTAAAAGTCCACAAAATATTGTAAAAAAAAGAAGTAACATAAAGGAAATTAAAGTTGTAAACATATATTTTTGTAATTTATAATCACGAAATTTGATCATTGCACTAATATTTGATCTTCCGCTAATATTAGAAGCAAAGAAATGCATCCCTGTTTAAGTTTTGTTCATTCGATAAAGGTGATGACTAAATGCTCTGAATTATTTCGAATTTGATTTTCTTATTGACACTTCAAATGTTATTGTGAAAATACTCTATTACACAATTCGAAGAATATTTTACTTTTCTGTATTAGTTGACATTATTACTGTTCTCATATTTTCCTAAATGAATCACTTTCTATGTAATCATTGATATCCCTTTATCTACCACCACTATGCTTCACCTCTGTTAGTCCTGGAGATATTTTCATGATTAAAGCTGAAGATATAGTCATGATTTAACCCAGTCTGGCAAAAATTGCACCAGGTTTCAAAGCTATGCGAAACACGTCCAGGTTGATTACAGGTGTTAGGTTAGCGATCCTTTCTGCCATGATGACTCGCCCGGCCTTGGACGATATCTGTTATTTCCACAGTTGGTTGGTTGAAGCTTTGTTCTCATAGTAAGTAAATATTGCCTGCAGCTCTATTTTTGCCGTGCACAGGTTGCTTTTCTCTCCTGGGAAATGGCGAGGATTTCTAAATCAACGAAATATGGCTCTAAAATGGATTCCTGTTATACTGCAGATTGTATTTTATTGAAATAGCCAAAAGAGTACAGAGTACGCAGAATCAGAAGCAATCAACAGCAGGGTGGTCCGTTTGAAATGGGTAATTTAACTAGCGGGTTGGCTTCCTTTCAAGGCTAAGAGAAAATGTGCTATTATTTCGAAACCGAGTGTGTACTCAATTTTTTATTAGAATAAAATTGTTTTTTATAAATGATTATTATTTTCTTTTTTTTTAACTTTAACTTTTAGTGAAGCTTTGAAATTTTATTTGAATTAACTCCTACATACGGAAAGATTTTATTCAGTGTAACGGATTTCATAAACCGATTTAACAAAAATAAAAATTCTGCAAAGATTTCCCTTCTGATGGAGATATAGATTGTTTTATGGTATAATTACATTTTATTTCAAAACGCGTTTTCAAAAGGTTTTGAGCTATAAAAATGTTAATAACATTTCAATCGGACACGGTATGGAGGACTCAGGAATTAGAAGCTATTTAATAGTGTAAAACTAAAACAATTAATTTTTTGCTTTTCCCATTAAAGAAAGGCAATCGCAATAATAGGGTTTATCTTTGAAAATATTATTGCGTGTATTTTATTTATATTTATTATTACGTTTTCTTTTGCGTTTTGTCTTATTGTATTTATTTGATATTGCTTCCCATAACATTCAAAGCACTGTAACTAAAATTATCTGTCATTGCTTAGACCATTCTTTTTAAATCCTAATTTTTTAAAGCTATTTTATATTGGAAACTTGCCAAGTATTCCTTGTATGAAAACGTATTAAGGATGTATAAATTCACCTAGTACACACAGTTTTGCTTGGATATTAAAAAAAAAAACGAATATACGATTAATTTGAAGGCATTTCATAAAATATTTCAACTTTCCTTATTTTAATGGAATAAATTATTCTTTTTTTTTTACATATATAGGTTCATCTGGGTGTTTTTCTTGTAGCCTGCATTTTCTCTTACTTGTAAACCAGTGTTTCCTAAAAACTTTAACCAATTAAGTTTTAATAATTTTACTGAAACAAATAAATCAATATGAATATTTGAGGCGTATTATTGATGTATTGTCCTAAATATTTCATTAGTATATACATATTATAGGCGGCATTATTAATGTGTATGTTTAAGTGTTGAATGCTAAGAGGCTTAAAATTACTTATTGAGGCATACAAAGAATATAATGTAAAATTTCTCCCTGGACGTATGATAGTTTTAATCTCTGAATTTGATGGTATAGCATGAAGATTAAAATAATAATAGGTGAAGGAAGGAGAGATGACTCTACCTGATTTATAAAATCCAAATAGATATACCCATAGTTGTTCTGATGACGTGGCACTCACCCCGAAACGTTATAGTTGACAACGGTTGAATTTTTTCAATAAAAAAAAAATTAGGGAGAGTTCATTTCACTAATTCCCCAAACAACTTTAAAGGTATTCTAGAGGAAAGGGTGATATACTTTTTCTAGATAATTTTGGATGCTTAAGTATTTAATTTTATTTATCAATGCAAGATTCCTGGCCCCACCAAAACCCCATATAACAGGGATTTCCAGACCGTGGTACTTGTACCACTGGTGGTACACAAGAATGTTTCAAGAGGTATACGAACTAGCAAACAAAATCGAGAATACAATTATTTTATTAACATGATAAAAAAAAAAATATATATAAATTATTGAATGCACCAACTATAAAGATGAATTAACATGATCTACAAGTAAAAATTATTCAGGATGGTTAGAGAATGTTGTAGTAAAGACGAAAGCACTCAGTAAATATAGTCTCTCCTACTTAAGGTTCATATTCAATTTCAAAACGGTATATCTCAATAATGAAATCGAATTGCGTCTTGCCATTTTACATAAGTATTGAAGGGACCCGAATTGCGTGTATCCTATAACATGTATAAAAGAGATCGAAATCCGTGATTCCCCAGTTTAGTGAGCACTCCTTGTTAATGTATAGGAACTTGTATCATTAATTATGCTGAACGAACCAACAGAAGACGAATTATTCTCAGTATAATCATCAAGACATTATGATTACAGTCATTAACCAATACTTATTTCAGATTCTCGGAATGCAATTGAACGAAGGCTAAAGAAATTACCTAAATATATATATATATATATATATATATATATATATATATATATATATATATATATATATATATATATATGTTCAATCGTCATGACAAATTATTTGTATTATTTCTATGGGATAATTTTTCCAATCTGACTAGGTGTACTTGCGTTTTTGCAAGCCCACATTTGTCTGTTAAGATCAAAATATATATATTCTGAAATTCTTCTAGTTTTAAATATAAATTAATTATTGTTTTCGTCAAAGGTTTGATTAATTTTAATTTTTTTTATACCCAAAAATGTGTGCCGAAATGTCGTATTTTATTTATAGCAATTAAAAATGTATGAATAATTGTTTTGGAGGAAAATAGGTTACAGATTTCATGAAGATTTCAAAGGTTTTTTGATGATTTCATGAAACCGACTGATAGATGTTCTCTTCAGATCAGAGTTATATCTCTATTTCGCAGAAGATAATTTTTTTTTTTTACTAATAATACCTTAATAATTGATTCACGAAATATTGAAACATCACTCGTTCTCAAGCGTAAGCTATCCATTTATCAATATGCTTTTCCATATGATATTCTTATTCACTTGGAATGAGGACACTACTTCATTGACTTATTTTGTTTTTCTCTAAGATAAAGTTCATTAAAAAGAACAAAATATAACTTAAATATATTGTTGCAAAAAAAAAAAAAAAAATGACTTTTCCCTTGACCATTTACCCAAATACCACAGAATTAATGACCAATGAAACCGAGGAATTATGTTTAAAATTAAAATAACGAATAATTAAAATAATAGTTAATAATAATGAATTCTGCTATCTTTAAGTTCTTTGATTATTTTGCAATCATTTTCTGATTTCCCTTTGTTTATCTCTTTCATGGGTCCAATATTTTTAGTAATATTAATAACTATTTAGAAAAAAAAATCATGGTACGTATAGTGCAATAAAAATAAATATGCTATTTATTTATAGAGGATGAGGATTACTAAGTTCATCCTTTGACAAGGAAGACAGTATTTCTAACCTTCCATATAACTTTATAATTAGCTTCATAGCTGTCTAGTTGTTGACGAGGGCAGTATGTTCGCGACTAACTGTGTTTGATGAGATAATCCGGTACCGTAGGCCGAACATGCTAGTGAAAGGGAATGATCCGGGCAGTCTGCGCCTTCAAGTCATGTTATGGTATGGCAGGCTTAGTAAAAATAGATGCTATCTTCTGGGAATGCATATAGCGCTCAAATATAATTAAAATAAAATCCTCAATTTTATTTAATTTTCTATTGAAATACGTCAGCATGTATGTAATTCGTCAAGCAAAAGATTTAATTCTGGAAGGTAATTTAAGCCCACGTCGATGAAATAATTGCCTTTCTTGGTCTTTTGTAAAGTGAAGCTGCGGAAGCTTTAAAGTATAACACAAAAGCGCTGATGGATTAATACCTACCGATAAAATAAAATATAAGTTAATACGGTTAACTGTTGAACCTGCGTTGATTTTGGTGATGTAGATATAAGAGTGGACCCAATTATCTACAAAAGTCTTATTTTTATTTATTACTGTAAATTAATAAATTTATTTATTTTTCAAACACGCTGTGTATTTTTCAAAACAAGAACTACTTGTAAAATTGATAGAACTACAGAATTTTAGTAATCTGAATTATAAATAAAGCTCCGATGAATAAAATAAAATACATAATAATTGTATGATAAAAACATCCTTTTGTGTTGTTTAGATGTTATACTTTACACAACATAAATCTAATTCATCTTTTATTATTATTTTACAGGATTGTTAGCCTATGAAACTAGAATAGACGAAAAAAAAACACCCACAATCGTAAGTACTATGCAATTTTACTTAGTTATATGCTTATTTCATTTTGAATGTTTATCTGAATTAAAGAACAACCAATGCCAATTTTTGCTGAAAATGAAATCAAACTGATTTAAAATGACTGCATCGTCGGTTTGGAGGAAAAATTGATCAACTGCATTTTCGTGAAAATGAAGATTTGTTGCTATTTGCATTTGCCTGAATAGTTAACTGATGATTATTGATAATTTCACCATTTTTCCAATAATGAAACGTAAATTTGGTTCAGGCACAGATAAATTACAACAAACTTTTATTTTCGCAAAAATGCAGTTGATCACTTTTACTACCAAAGCGACGATATGATAAAAACGAGAAAGACTAAAGATTGTTGATGGAATTTGTTGACAGAAATCTTGATTTGACTTAACCATTTTTTAAATTATCTAAATTTAATGTTATCGATATTTATGTCTCTCCGTGTCAACTTTGAAGAACCGTGGCATATATCCATGTATGTACGTCTGAGGTAAATTGTCGTTAAGTCCAATTTTGCTGATTTTGGTTTTATTATCGTATTTGCATTATTCTGGTCATATTTTTTGGGTTTAAGCATCCTAAATAAGCTTAAGGGAATATAAAATATGCAGTACCCTTCAAACAAAAGATTGACCTCTATCCACAAATAGCAATGTGGGATATGAAACTTAATTTTGCTCTACTGTATAACTTTGAAAATGATAATTACGACAGTTTGCCCGTGATATAAAAATATATACGGTTTACATGGAAGAAAAGTGACACAATACGAAAAAGTGAAATTTTGCTGGATAAGCTGTGGCATGAGTTGGCAGAAATGAGAAACTTCAGACTTATTCAGTTTGTTATTGTGAAAACTATAGGTATTTTGAGAATATAATCTTATAATTAGTAGTTACATACCACTATAGAAGCGTTTGAAGTTTGCTTATTTTGGTTTATCGCTATCCCTGTCTCATTTTAAAACATCAAGTCGGACATTTTCTCAGTAAATTCTAATTGCCTGTATTTATTTTTTAAAAAATGTTAATCTTCATTTTTCGGCCATTTGAATATGAATCGTGAGTTCAATTGTGGCAGCTTTTCACAAAAAAGTAAAATAAATTGTTATTGCGGTAAATATTGAAACTAAAAATCTGACATTTTATCTTTGTAAAATTGTATTTTTCTTCCAAATAAGCGATATACCATTAAAATATTACTAGTCTTTATTCTCAAATTTATATTTTTTTTGTCAAAGGTCTCTTCGTTGCAGAATGCTCTTGTTTTTAATATAATTCAATAAATTTTGTTGCTCTTATGAATCATTTGTTTTATTCACTTATTTTACTGCATGTTATGGTATAAAAAAAAAATTCACCGAATAAATTTTAAAATTCTTTTAAATTAATTTTTTTTTCTTGTACTCGATACTATTAGCAAAGAATTAATGTGATGAACAATAGTGCTGCCACAAACATATTTTAATCATAAAAATAATTGTAACTCTAGCTGTGTTCCCTTCAAACACTCCAAGAATGAAAATCTATATATTTCTCTTAAAGTTGCTTTGAATCAAGCCTTATGATTTCCTTCAAAACAGATCTTTATTTCTACTTTAACTTCGTTATATGGATTTATTCATAAATTACTCATTTAAAAAAAAATTACAAAATAGTTCTCTGGAGTAGGTATTTGAATCTAGTTTCTCCTGCCCTTGAGCCTGGTACACTGGTTTTCTGATTAAATCTTGATCTACGTGACTCCCTGTTTCGTGAGAAAACACGAGAGTTTTGTGATTATCGGACTTGTTTTACACAAGTTATTATTCTCTAGGTTACCTAATAGTGTAAGTAAACAAACCATATCCGAAAAACCGTCGCACAGTGGGATATAGGCCATATTTCATAATACAGTACAAAAGTACAAGTGCAAGCAGATATGACTTACTTCTTATGACTATTATGACTTATTATATCTAATGACTTACTACGTTTATGACACACTGAGAAATGTTATCGTGTTTTAACATTTCTCAGTCATAGATCTGCTTGCACTTGTACTTTTGTACTTTATTATGAAATAGGGCTCTGGTATAGTCATATCGCGCTCAAAACCTTATTTTGGAATTATTATTTTTTTTTATATCAAATTGAATCAGGAGTCAGTTTGTGGTGATGGAGGTCACTAGTTGTCTTGTTTCTATCCAGTTTCACACTTTTCTCTTCAGTAATATTTTCAAAAAAGTTTCCATTATAATGCTGAATTTATAAATTTGTGAAATTCTTGTGCAAAATTGAAAAAAAAAAAATTAAAAACATAAACTTTATGTTCACAAATTTCAGTTCCACCTTATGAATTTATAAAAATGCATTAATAGATTAGGACCCATATACCTGCTTTTGAACTACACATTTGTTACCGCCACCTATCTTTCATGTCTGTCACAGTAAGATTTGTAAATTCTTTAAATCATGCTTAATTAAATACATTTTGGAAATTAATATGTTAAACGTGATTATTAAGTTCTTATCTACGTTGAATCGATACACTCTCAATTAATATAACTTAATTTTTATTTTCTGAGAATGTTATTCTGTAATAATGTTAGTAAAAATCATAACATGCTTATGTTTTTTTTTGCCGACGTTTCAACCCACATTGTGAATGAAGGCTTCCATCACGGCTTCAGTTACTGACTCCTTTAAACGGTTATTGAAGCTCTGATGTGGGCGAGAATGTTGCGTTGGAAATAAATTTAAAATATGATCTGTGGTTTTTTTTGGCTTGATGTGATTATTTGTTGATTTCCTAGTTCCCATCAATATTTCTCATTGTTTCTCTATTCTTCCACTCTCAACTACATGAAGATTTCGCATGGCTTTTATAATTAAAGTTCCGCTTCCTCAATTCACATTATAGATCCATAATCCATTGCATAATTTTTTGTGATTCCCCACCGAGTTCTTCGAAGGAAATGAGTCACGTTTTTAGTGAAAATGGAAACAACTTTGCGCAAAGTAACAAATAGTTTCAAAATTCGAACTATACAAAATAATAACTATAAAAAAAGGAAATCCTAGAAGAAACATTTTTACGATTAGTGAAATAAATATTTGTTTTTCTTTTTGTTAATAATTTAATCTAATTGTGTATTTTTGTATGTTATATATAGCTCCACATTTTTATTGATTTATCTGTATTGTAGCTTAAATTTAGACATGTTTTAATTTATATTTATTAATTAAAGATATCTTAATGTAATGATTATAGAAGTCTATGGAGGGAATACATGAAGGTATAATAGAGGGAATGTATTTAGTAAAAAAAAAAAAAAAAAAAAAAAAGGAAAACACTAAATGAAAAACGTTAAAAATAAAATTAAATCAAATGAAAAAACAAAACAGAAAACAAACATGCATATCTATTATGTATTATACTGTATAATTATTATAAATACTAAAAACTCTCCATTATGATATTACAGTAGTATGCTGCGAATATAGCAACCCAACACAGCTGGGCAGCTGGGCATAATAAAGAGTTTCTCTCTCTTCCACTTCTCTAATTAATTACTTTATATATTTAGTGGTCATTTGTTCTAATCCTTTGAATTTGCATTAAAGATTGAGGGCTTGTTAATGATTCTCTACTAAAGTATGTAGTTTATTTGAATGATGCAAAACGTCCGTGAATGCCTCAGTATTAGAATTGACCGATAGATGTTGGGATGCAACTGTCAATTTTTCTGAACAAAAACTGTATTATATGGTGTCAACAATGTTAATTCAGATACAGCTAACGTTGAAAACCATCGGAGTAGTGTGATTACATAAAATATACTTACACGATTTGCCAATATCAAAATTATATATGATTTTTTAGCGTGGAAATATTTGTTGGCCGTTTGTAATCTTATCCATAATGGCTAATAAAGTTTCGTTATTATTATTTTAGAATAACTTTGATGTCATGGACGCTTAAATTATTTAATTGTATTACTTATTATTAATGTTCATTTTATCTTTTGAACATTTAAAATCTTTCCAAGCTTCCATTGGTTATATTGTTGTACAATATATTTTTTCAATTATTACTTTAATATTTATAACGATCGTTATTTCCAATTCTTAAAGTATGTTGTTATGCTAAATAATAAAAATCCTCTAGGCTATAATTCCCTTGGTGACATTGTGGGGATTCTCCGGGCTAAGAAAGTGTGAAGTTGGTGGACAATGGGCCCACTTCCATGAAGCCAACAGAGATCTCTACTGGACATTGAAAACATAAACGGGTTAGGGAACAATCTTCTGTAGGATAAAGGACTATAATAAAGCCAATAAAGCAGATGTGAAAGAAAATATCCTTCACAAAGAGGTCCCGCGGGGTAAAAGCGAGTTTTTGTTGGGACATGCGATTCACGACCTACTCCTGAGATTTTCTTTTCTACTTTTTTTTTTTGTTAGATTTTTCTTGAGAAAATATTTAATTAAATTATTTTATATTATCTTTGTTTTTTCATTTATTTAAGATCTTTCATTGGCAGTGGTAAAACGCCATTCTTCACTGATTAAATTAACAATTTATTTTTTCATTCATTTGTACTCTAAATCAGAATTCAATAAATACTAAGAAAAATAATGAGCTTATGGGTATGATCATTATGTATTGGGATGGCTGTGCCAAGACTGACATCTTAGATCTGGGTTTTGACTGGGTTAGATGGAGGGAGGTATGCTGGGAACAGTTGTGGATTTTATCAATATCGAACCTTTAGGTTCATTAAACCTTATCACTATTATTTTTATTACAAATAGGAACCCTAAGGATCTTGGATTTTTTAAATTTTGAATATACATTATCGTCTAGAGAATATTGTAGGCATAACTCTCTGTTTATATAGAGTTTTTACATTTCGAAAACATTCAATAATTAATAGAATTACATAAGTATTACAATATATAAGAATAAACAAAATTGAGATAAAGCAAATTTTTATTGAAAATGTTGATTTTCAACACTTTTTACTGAGGAAAAAATTTTGATTTTTGAAAAGATTTGAAATAACAGAATAATTTTTGGGTGCAGAATATTACTTCGTCACTAAAATCTTTGTTTTTGAGAAGTGGATGTATTAACTTTTGACAGAAAACTCAATTACAATTTTATACAGGCTTAAAAGTAGCAAAGAATAATGATTTTTCTTTCAATTTCCTCAGTTTCATTTGAAAAAAAAAGTATGGCTATAAGAAGTTAGCCTATTGACGTATGTATTGACACCATTCTTCTTTTATCAGCATTCCGACATTTATTATCCGGTTAAAATGTTTTATTAGCTGATATCAGTCGCGTAGAATAAATTCTAGATACTACTCTAGGTACTAAATACAGCGAACAGTCGCTTTGTTACGTGACACGTGTAATTTTTCGCTATGCTATAATTTCGTTCCTTTAATAGCTGATTGTATTATGTTACCATTATTAGATCTGAGTTATTTTAACTTACCATAAACAGTCAATTTACGCGCAGACCGCGAAACTCCTTGCAAGACCACAGTGTTATCACGTAAGCTCACGTAGAGGGAACGTACATTGTACCGTAGTGGATATCTTGCAAGTACACTACTTTTGCATAGGAGTGCAATAGAAGTTAGTTTATTTTATTGTAGAGAAATTAATATTGTTTTAACTAATAAGAAATTACCTTTTTTTAACTGCAGTTTGGTTTCCGTTCTTTTATCCTTTTGTAATTCACTCTAAATTTTAGCTTAGGATCATTATACTTTTTTAGGACTTAACCCCAATTGTAGAAAAAAAGGAAATGCTTTTCAAATGATTTAGAACGATCCTTTCGAAAAAAAAAGAAAGAACGTTGAACATTATTACACAATGGATTATTATTTACTTTTATGTTTTGACATAATGATTCCGAAACACTTTATATTTGATTAGGGATTGATAAATTATTTGCCACTTCTATAAATTTGTTTTATTGAAAACTAGTTTCGAATGTTATACATTCATCCTCAGTTCTAAAAACACACAAAAAATTCAAAATATAGTTTGGTATTATTATGCATATTAAATTAGATTAATATAAATCAGTATTATAAAGCATTTATGAATTATGAATTTAATTAAGACAAGAAATCAAATACATGTTGGTACTCACCAAGGTTTAAATGGATTATATGAAACAGAAAAGTTTGTACTGGTTTCTTCTCGCATTGAACTAACAATGAACGAAAGGTATGTAGGATGTTTTTAGGTAAATGGTTTAAGGGTCAGGGTTTTTCCAGTAATGCCAGTGAGTAGTTGTTTTTTCTTATATATTATTATTATATATCTTCATAGGTTGTCGAGATACGTGGGTATGAAATCTCCAATCGGTAGCCATTTTGTTCCAAAATGGCTGATGGTCGAGTACCGAAAATCGGCGCACTAGTATTTTAGTATAGTAGCCGCATATGGACGGATTTTTGTTTATTCGAATTTCGGATTCTGGGTATCTCGAAACGTACATCCTCAAATTTTGAGGGAGTAAGTTAATTTTTTTTCATCGATTATTTAACAAATTTAAGCAAACAAATTTTGTGCCGCTGCTAATTGTTGAAAGTTAAAATGTTTGCTTGGCACTTAGACATTGTATGTTCGCGAGGCAAAGGTTGTCGAATTCCAAGATTTCTTTAAGATGAAGGTAGAACTAAGTTTGGATTTAAAAAAAAAAAATGTCATATAATGCTTTCATTATAAATCTTTGTATTTAGTAAAATGTTGCTAGCATGCTACTTTCACGTGGCAATGTGATAGGATTTCGTTTATTATTGAATATGGATTGTAATTCTTGGGATTGGAAAGGAGAATTGAAATCTGTGGCTGTGATTGCTCTCAGTAAAGAGAAAGGAATGCGGAGAAGAATTCATATTATAAATAAAAGTGAAGAGTTTTTAGGAGAATTTTCATTGGTTAGTTTCGGAATTGGCAAAAGATCTATTTTTAAATAAGTAAAGCAAAGTGGAGTATGATTTCTTTATAAAGAGAGATATTTTTTATTTATAATAATGCAATTAATTATCTTCGGTAAATAATATTTAAGTTGCGATAAAAATTGCTGTATAATAAATAAAAACTAATTAAAATTAAATGAAAACATTCTTCTTAATTTTTCATATCCTGCTAATGGAAGTTATTTTTTTCGAAATTATTGTTTTATTTTTTCATAAAATAGTTTTTACTCCTCTTGACTATTCTTAATTAAATATACCTTAAAAATAGCATTACATTTCTTACAAATACGGACGTTTTTATTTTTAAGAATATGATTTCAATTTGAGTTTTAGCCGTTCTAATATAAAAAAAACAAAAAAAAAAAACATCGGAAACGTCCAATCTCAATGGAAGGTGATGGTGCAAATAGGGTTCACTTTGAATAATTAAAAAACACTTTTCCTTTTGAGCTCTCCAACATTTACAAAAAGAGACATTATCATAGTTTGACTGGAAATGATTATTACCGGATCATAAATGCACTATTTTTCGATGATATGCACTATCATAAGTCGATGTTTTTTTTTTAATTTATTAAATTTCTATTTTTTGTATATATATATATATATATATATATATATATATTCTCAGCAATTTTATTGGATGAAAGCAATAGAAAATCCAAATATTACCTGCCGGCCCTGAATATCTCTGAGCATATAAATATGCCAAAGAGACCGAGAAATCGTATGAAATATTCTACTCACATTGTGCCCTTGTAGACATTAGGTTTTACATTTGGAGTCAGCTGATTTTCATGTATATTGTGTATTTATATTATTTATGTATGTTTCATATCGGTTTTGCAGTATCCAGTAAATGTCTCCGATTTACTCGTTCTGGCGTACTATGATAATTATTCTTAAACATCCCTATCTGAAAATTTTCATAAGGTTTTTTGATTGCCTTAAGTTAACGCTTGCTTACATGAGTAAGTTATTTGATCAAAGTTTCGATCAAAAAACTTATTCGTGTAAACCAGTCTTTAGAGATATTAGTAGGATAGTACTGATTACTCATCTTATTTAGAATAACCGCTGATGGCATAACGTTGCGAAGCTTTTAATAGGTCATTTAATGTTTTTTATATAATTTATTTAAATTGAAATTGATACCAAATCAGTTTAGTCAAATGATACTTGTTGTGCTATCGTATCCATAATATATCTCCTACTTTTTGTGTAGCAACTGTTTTCTCGTGCTTTTTGTTAGAAACTAACAAGCAAATTTGCATGTTTCGCTCCGCTTTCTTTTCCGTTGCAATCGGTTTACCTAGATCCTGTGCGCTCTGTTAACCGTTTGTGGGTCCATGATATTTAAGCTTGTGTTGCTACCCCGTTTGCAAGACTATCACATTCGCAACACCTTTTACTGGTTTATTTGTAACATTATATAACTGGAAAAGTAAAAATTTTCACTGTAACACTTAATTGCTAAATCTACTATGCGGATTTGTTAACAATCTATAATAATAGAGTCAATTAAGCTAAAATCAAAGATCTAATGCCGATTGGGACAACTATATCCATTTTTTTTGGCTTTTGCATAACATGAGAGATATTAGAAAATTCAATTGAAGGAAATTACTTGATCTACATGCCCAGTAGAGTAATGTTGGAGAACAACTAACCTGTCAACTTTACGCCTATACAGCCATCATCAGGAGTGAAAGAAATGATATCTAAATGCGGGCTAGAGATAGTACATCTCACATCAACAGTATAAAAAAAGGAATAACCAAATAGAACATAACCTAAAATAGTTCAGCATATACTTTTATAATTAATAAACGTATACGAGTATACTTCAATACGTCACTGAAATACCGAAAAATCTCTGAAAATCTCAAATTAAGGGTGTAAGAATACAATGCCGTAATAAAAGACTGAGAGACCTGGGCTCTAACCGGTAACCTACAAAGCAGACTCGAGATATTTGAATGGAAAGGATATGGGGATAAGTGTAAACACTCATGGAGGAAAAGGACCAATAAGGAATAGTTAGCGGAAACTGGTCAGTCAATATCTCATGATATGAAGGCCAGAAAGTTAAGATGGGCGGGGCATGTAGCTCGAAGCTATCCATCAAGACGCTTCTTCACAATAATGAATGCCACAATAGTTGGCAAGGGACCACGTGGGAGGCCAAAAACTAGATGGATCGATAGAATCAACAAAGATACGGCTGAGCTGCATGCAGCAAACTGAAAATCAGTAGCTCCTCAAGATAGACAGAGGTGGAGAAGGCTGGTTATAAAATGAAAATAAAAAATCCTAAAGATGCCAGGTGAATTAGTGCTAGGTTCACCGTTTAATTATTTACTGCAATTTGAGGACTTAAACTTTGTATTGGAATGTTCGAATAATATCCTCATGATGAGGACCTTGTTGATTTCTCAATTTTCTTTTCTGTTTCGTACGTTTTGCCAGTGAAAACTTCTTTAGTTATAAGCAGGTGATTTTTTTCTTCTATTGCTGCTGAGAGCACAATTATAACATGCCCTGATAGCATTTGTAGTTTAAAAATAAAAATATTACTTTTTCATAAACGACATTGAGATATTTACGTTTTATTGAATTGCGTTAATAAAACCTTTTACCCAATTCATCTGAAAAACGATCGAATACGGTTCCTTTACTTGAAAACTATAAAATATGGTAAATAATTGTTCAACGGGGTGGAGTTTTTTAAAAGATTTATTTTGATTACAACAAAAATTACACTAGATTAGATAATACTGATAAATTAATATGACATACTGGGATATAGACTAACGGTTAATGACGACTAATGGCTGCCTGAAGCTGGGGTATATATATGTAGAAAGTGCTGACTATGCAGTAGATAAGGTTTCCTTGCAACCTTAACTATATCTTAATACGAGTTATAAATGAATTAATACATCAACATCTTTTTAAAAAATATAAAAGGCTTGCCACACCGCCATGCTTAATCAGTGAGCGGAGTGTTACATTTTTATTTAACTGACTACTCAATTGTACACTAGATAAGTCAGCAGATTATTCTTTCACTTCAACGACAAATAAATAATTTAATAATAATTATTTAACTGATAGGTGTTTGTGTACTACCTTTACTTGAAAACTTAAAATTCTATTCATGATAACGGTATGAATGTGAATTCCTTTATCACTATTACTGTTTGCTCTTAATTAAGACAGATTGCTATATTTGGCATAATATTCTATATATACTTTCATATTATAATGTTCTATCATACAGCCATGCTTAATCGGAGATCGGAGCGCTACGCTTCTATTTAACTGGCTTCTCAATTATACACTAGATTCAGAGTGTACATGTTCCAGACAAAATCCCTTCTTAACTCTCCCTTCTTAAGGCTGGTTTACACGAGTAAGTTTTTTGATCAATGTTGTGTTCAAATTCACCTTGATCAACAAACTTACCCGTGTAAACGGGCAATTTACTCGCATAACTTACCGTTTACACGAGTAATTTTTTTTTATATATATGAGTCTGATCAAAGCTTTGCTAAAAAAACTTACTCATGTAAACCTATCTGCATTTAGACGTCTCAAATCCAGGGGTTCCCACCTTTTATGCCACTGCGTACTATTTCTACTTTTCAGATAACTGGGCGTAGCTGATATTATGATTTTTTTTGGCTTGTTCGCGTATCACCTGCAACCTCCTTGACCGTATACTACCACTGATAGTCGTATCGGCGTTTGGGAACACCTCCTCTAATCCATATAGTACAAATCAATTTATATGTACGTATTCCTTAATCGATGAATATATACTTGAGTAATATTTCGCAGTCTGCTATGCAGGCGCAGACGCTAGGCAGAAAGAATGCTTAACGTTTCATATCACTGATATGATTATTATTTATATTAAGTTCTGAATAAATCAAATATATCGTTTTAAATTGAAGCATTGGGCTATAGCGACCATAAAGCCTTATAACTGGGAGGCGAGCTGTCCCGGAAGCTGGTGGACAAGAGAAACCCCAACGAAGTATCCGGATTGAGAACCAGGGCGACCTCTGAACCCCGGCTCACTGCCTACCTGATCTACTCGACGTCTAGTAGCAGTTCCTGTCCGTGGCAATGAATAAGTCCGTGGACTTTAAAAAAAAAAAAAGTCCACCCACACAACGGCACCACTTGTACTTTCTCCAATAACTCTCTAGATATTGTAATCGTGAAATGGGTGCAAATAATAGTTGAACTCAAATTTGCCTGATCTTATTTATCTATTTTTTAATTTCATCAGTTTCTTAAAATCTTTACGATTACGAATATTTACGATTTGATAATTTCTCTTCACGGGCTTAATCTCAGTACCGTTATTCATGCATGTGAAGTTTATTATGGAAAAGGAGATAAAGAGTAGGTTTGTGCTGGTAGAATATTGGTTGGTGTAAGTCGGTATGTAGAATTTTGTTATCTAAGGACTTTTGTTGTTAGAATTATTTTTTTTTTACTGGAAAGATCATGCTTGTGAGTGAGGAGTCTATGAGTATGACTGTTTGGTTTTCAGTAGTCACGTGTATGGATTTAGTTTTTGTAAAATTTTCACTTTTCAGTTATCGGAAAGAAGTGAGTATAATAATTTCAGTCGTTTGCAGAGAGTCTTTCTTCAAAAATATTTTCTTTATCTGTCTTATGATTCTGGAGGTTGCAATTAATTGACTCATTTATTTGATTGTTTTAGTCAATCTAAGTTCAGTCAAATTCGGAGTTAAATAGCTCTCTATTGGTAATGTAAATGAAACATTTTTTGATCACTGCAGGAACAGTTTGGATAAAGATTGAAGTGCTGTTTGATAAACCGCCGAAATTAATTCTGTACGCTTATCAAAAATTTTACTTTCACTTGTCTGTTTTTGTTTTTTATATTGTGTTTAGCGTCCTTTCCTACTCTTATTAAGGTAAACATGACGGGTTATTTCTACAGGCTACCACCCAGTAATTATGAAAAATTTCAAATCCGAGTTTTAATCGGAAATACACGCTTTGAGGTACCTTGATACCAAATTACCAATTCTAGCAAAGCAGTCTGTGTGTGAGTATGTTAACAGCTTAGTTCAAAAACGAAAGTTTGCACGGAAATTAAATTACGTATTTAAGATAGGATGTTACAGCAACTTTTTCGTTAAAATCGACTCACCAGAAGTGCCACTTTATATTATTGATTTTACACTTTAATTTTTACAATTATTCGAAAACGGCTCTTTGATTTTGATTTGACTCGTTATATCAATGTACAATTAAATGGTCTTTAATATCAGCTTGGTCTTATTCTTATTGAAATTTTAATTTTGTTTATTTGAAATAATTATCGCTTCTCATTGTTAGTATTAATTCAAATTTTTAATTATGAACTATGAAAGAATTCGATAATTAACTAAAGAAGAAATATTTTTCCCAGTCTGAAAACAAATTTCCAAAAATAAGAGTAGTACAATAATATAGATATATAATATACCATCGGATAACTGGATATTTTTGTAATGTAAAGTATTGGAGAATGATGGAAAAGACATAAACTTAAGTGAATGTTGTAGTTAATTATTTCTACTATTCTTATCATGTAATTGCACAACTATAAAAATGATTAACTTGGTTTTATTTGATGTGCAAGAGATTACTGAATTTTTTAGTTAGACCAATTAAGTGTTCGTATCTAGAAGTGTTTTAAGACTGAAATAGAAAAAAAATCAGCAGCACACGTCAGCCTTGTAACGGAACAAATATTATTTTTACATTGGCCGTTTCTTGTCTACTTTATTATTACTAAAGCCATTTGGTATTTTTCGGAGCGTCAATATTTGTATGATAATTTTTTTCGTTATTACTTGAATGTTTTGTTTATTGTTCATTGAATTAACAAGATCAAGATTGATTTTGATCGAATATTTGACTTTTCCAGGGTATTTGTCCTGAAGCTAGATTTTGAATTTTTAAAATTAAATTTTAGTTATTATGTTATTTACTTATTTAATTTTCAAATGTTTCAACCACTTATTATGAACGTAATCAGAGCTATAAAGACTTGTGATTAATAAGTCTTACTTAGCCCTGATCAACTCCCTAATAAACACTTGATAATGGCAGTTATGTCAAGAACTTTTGTGAATTAAATGGAGATGTATTAATAGTGGGAGCACTTATAAAAAATTGACAAAATTATTTTGTAACTATCATTAGTACTATCATTCATGTAATTTTCATCTTCATTCAGTCTGAGCATTTTTGATTATTTTATTAAACATAATATTTTATATTACTTAAAGAGGTTATCCTAGACAACTTTAGTCTTCCTAACAGGCCAACTTCAAACATTTTCTACATTACTTTATTTCTCAATCTTGAAATTCTCTATACGAATATAGGAAGCAGCTGTTGAAGTTGGCTTATTCAATTGAATCTCGCCGTCTTTTTTTGATTTCTTGGTGGTTTATATTTCATTCCTTTTATTTTGTTAAAAATTTATTTAATTTTCTATTAATTAAATATTTTTGTTTCTTTTATAAATATTCATGAATTAATACTTCATACTTTCAAGATTTAAAAGATTTACAATTCAAGTGATAACTTGGAGCATGAAATCTGTAAAAACTTATAAATCCACGACCTTTATGCAGGAATTGTATTGTACCTTTTCGGCCATTTTGGCAATAATGAATCATTATCCACAATACAGTTATTAGCTAATATAATTCTATATTTTTAATATCAATAAATATATAAATGTTTGTAGGTTTGAAATTTTAATGATATTTTAATTTTATATATTAAATAAAATTTAATTAATTGTATAGGATATAAAAATCGAATGAATTCATGTGTTTGCCATTTAGTTTACTTTATAGTATTCAATGCAGTATCTTTCATTGTTTTTCACTATTTTTATTGTAACATAACCCAATTTATTCTCATCCATAATGCGAAATACGAAATATACGGATGGAAGAATATTGCACCTGCACAAACCTGATTGTAAGGAATTTCGGTAAAATGTAATATTATGGTAGAATTACCCAAAAATTATATTTATTTAGTAAGTAATACTTATTTATTTTGTGCCAACGTTTCGCCCTAAGTTTTAGGCCATCATCTGGACAGAGATGCGTCCGGCCGAGCGCCAACTAGATATTTATTTAGAGTTATTTATCTATTCTCTGGTCCTTACCCTAGTAATATATTTAGCTTAACAAATTCATCTTAATAAGATACGATTAATAAATCAACTGGGTACGTCTAGCTTTTTAATTAACTAATTTGGTCTCCTACTTAAAAATTCTCCAGTTGGAGAAATTTAAAAAAAAGAAATTGGAGTAAAAAAAGGCGTTAAACCCAAGAAATCAATCCTGTAAGAAAAAAATACTATAAATGGAAACCTGGAAAACAGAAACAAAAGATGTGGGAAGTAGAAATGTCTAACAGTTAAGCATTATTACCTTTCACTATAAAAGGTTACCTGAGGATTGAATTATTGTCAATTGTAATAAGATTGGAAAATGTCAATTTCCAGGTCAGGTCTCAATATTCTGAATCACTTTGCTTTAAAAAATTACTGTAAGGCTTGTTAAACCATATTATATTATCTTGATAAAGTGTTATTAGATGCTATTTCGATTCCAAGCTACGGAATGCCTAGTTGAGTGAACCTGAACTGATCAATTTTTGTTTTGGGAAAATGGTTTCATATTTTAAACTATTAGTTTTGTGAACAGTAACCCTCGCGATAAAACCCTCTTTATTGTAGCAAGAAATGTCGAACATTCGAGTTAAAACACTTTCTCACAACATTTTTTTTTTTAAAGTTCCAAAAGTAACCATAGAAATAAATCTTTTAATAGAAATTAAAATTACAAAAGTATGTAATTTTTTTTTGTTTTGAACGTCTTGTTCTCTAACTAAATTACATTTTAAGGCCAGATTAATGTCATGTGTAATAACTATGGTTATTGTTTACATGTAAATTTGTAAAATGTTAACACTGAAGGTGATGGGGTTCACTCATTTTTTGTATTTATGTCTGCCTTATAATTAACTTTCTAACATTCGTAGTGCTGTTTTGCCAGTGAACTGGAGCCGGTGTCGGTGTCAGAGTGCTGCAGAGTGGGTTGGAAAGGGCTTTTAGTGAGTACAGAAATTTGATTTATAGTGATAGTACTGGATGTGATGGAGATGGTAGGATTTCGTTCTTACGGACTTTATTTTAGATATTGACCGAGAGTTTCATATGCCGATCCATCTTAATGCCAAGGTAGACAATGAAGTGGGACCTGTGGCTGAACTGTGTTACCAACTCGAAAGATTTTTTTAATCCAGACTTTTTCACTTTCTGATGAGTGAATACTACATAATCTGTTTTGGAAGCATTCACTTTTATGTTCAAGAATGCCTACTTCTGCACAGTAGTTTAATACACCAATTCGGCTTGAGTCAGTGTTCGAGTTGGGTTTACAATTGAGCTGTAAGCAGCTATTCCATCGGCGAAAGCGGCGCATGGTAGCGCATTTGTGACCTATTGTCTGCCATATAAATGTTAAACAAGACGGGTTATTGCTTCCTGCGGAACACCGCATGTGAAGGGAACAGTGCTGGAATGATCATCCTGAATTCGTAGAGCCAGGCTTAGGATGAATAGGAACGATACTTTGATACTATAAAGCTGTTCTGGGAATTCGAGGTCTACAAGTTCCTGAAAAATATTACCGTGATACATATAGTTAAATTCCTTCAAACAGTCTATAGATGTCATAACTGTCATAGTGTTTTTATTGAAAATGTGGCAGATCTCAGACTGTAGTTTCATTAAAAGATGTTCAGTAATGAACTGTGCTTAAAAACCTGTTTGTTCATAAAGTATGACCGAATGCTCTTAACAAAAAGTATAGAATTATATCCCTATGGTATTCGGTACCATCGCCTTTTTCTGCCGGTTTCAGTAACAAGGCGCTAAATAATGTTTCAATTTTTGTAGTAATTACTCGATTATCTTGGTATGCACGCTTTAGTCAGAACGTAATGTAATACGTACTTGTATGTTCTTTGTTACTGACTGATCCCCAATAAAGAAATTATTTTTAAAATAATTATAACTCTGAATGGACGAATATCTAACTATCTAAAAATAAACTAAGGTATAACTAATAAAGTAAGGTACTAAAACCACCATAAACACAAATATCAACAGCTGAATTTTACCATAGGTGATTCAATCTGACTGGAATTCGAAAAGCCGTGTTAGAACCATCAAAGCTACCTGCTGAATTGGTTTATCAATGCCGGCCGGCTATAAACCGATTTTGACAATAAACAACTTGGTGCCAAAGTTGCCAAATGAATGATACTACTAATAAATAAAAATAAGTCTAATGATAAATAAAACCAACTTGCATAAAAAAAAAGATATTTAAATGAGTAGCGTGTCGACTGAAATGTTTCTGTTTCTTATTAATAACTTATTATAAAGAATTAATAATGATTAATTATTATCATTAGTAGTTAATTATTTAAATACAAAATACAATTATAATTGAACATTAATGAACAATATTTTTCCACAACATACAATTCCAAATACAGTCTGGATTTACATAACAGGCCGTAGTCTTTCCACAATTTATCAACGCCTTTCAATTAACGTTCACGTAAAGCCCACTCTTTATTGGAAAATTACTCAATATACAATTACACTGTCGAAACAGAATTAGTGACAATTTGGAAGCAGCGTTTCTAATGGATTCCCAATTGTTCTAGTTTCATAACAGGTTGATGTTACATTTAAATTAAGTAATATTTGTGTCATGTGGATTTTCTTATTCAATGTGATATCTGTGTGATATTATATACAATCATGATATGCTCTTATATATTGTTCTTCTTCATGTCCTCTATTAAGTACTGAATCCAAGACCATTCTTGGGTTGAAGTGGTACAGGTTAATTTATTTTACATTCTGTGATATTGCTGCTTGAGAGGAGGGAGTTAAAATTGCTTAATTTGCATGCAATTTTTTTTATATCTAGAGTAGCTGGAGACAAGGCAGTCAAGGGACAGTTTTTTCATCGCTGAGGTGAATTATGTTATGGCTGACATGATAATGTTGTGGTCTTTCCCGATCATGGAGTAGCGACACCGGTTTGAAGTTCATTGCCTCGAGCTTGACCGAAGTCTTCGTCTTCTTCTTTTGCAGTCCAACCTGTTGTGGGGAATTCCCTATATTGGCAAATGACTCTTTCCCGAAGGAATTGCCCTTCAGGTTCTCTTTTGTTTGTCATGAGCTTTGGAAAGGGTGAGTTCAGTTTCTACAGCAAGTTGATATCATCGAATAATCAATGATTTTTTTTTATAAGTGATTTGTTATTTTAAGGTTAAGAAGATTCAAGAGCAGAAGTTATTAATTTAAAAGTTATTCTATACTGAATGACTTTTGTCCCCCTCATGTCAATATTAATTTCGAAAATAGAAAGGCATTTAATTTTTTAATATACGACTAGATATAATTATATAAATAATGGATAGTCCATTTCCATGATCCACCTCAATTTCGCTCCCTTGGCCGCGAAAGTTTAAGTAGTCTTGTACTAGATGTTTCCACTTTAAGCTCCTAACCTGGAGAAACTAAGGCGAACTAATTTATCTTGGAACTGGACGCTAACTTTCCCCTAAAAGAAAGATTAGAAGAAACCTAAGTAGTAACTGCTTAGTTAAATGAATGTAAAACAGTTTGTAATTAGAAACGTAGGGCTAAATGTTATTTTCTTATACAAACCTTCAAAAGCTTCTAACAAACCGACCATCCATACTTCCGGTCATTTATTTTTTATCATATTCCATTGAACGATCGAAACTTTTTGATATGTATAACTCTATTTCGGTAAAAAAATGTGATTATAACCCTTTTTTACTCTTCATTTGAAAATGAAAAAATATTTGGTTAACGTCCATCTGGTTTTTCATCATGGCTTGTTTCAAACAGTATTCTAAGTCGTGAGTGATCATCGAATTCGTTTTTTTCACCAACACGCAGGTATAAATAAAACATAAATATATTGTTGGATTTTTTATTTGTTTAAATAACATTATTGCAGCGAAAAATAAGAAAGATTTATAACACTAGAAAGAACATTAACCCGAAGTTCTACTTCCATTTTTCAAATAATAGCAGTAATTGTCCTGAACAATACAGTCATAAACAATACAGTTATTTCTCTCATTTGTCCTTCACTTAATTTTTTCATCGTTTTGTAGTCCTGTCTTTAGAGTTTTACAACTATATTTTAGTATACCATAAAATAATTTCTACAAAATCCACGTCTTTGTTTATAATAAGGCTTGAGGGACAGGTCTTTGTGTTTCGATAGATATGTTTCTGTTGGTACCAAGAACATTTTTCTCTTGCAATTGCAGAGGTTTTTATATTTTTATTTTTATAATTATAATGTAATTCAAAAAACAGTTCTTTAAACTCATTCATTAAACCTTTTTTTTTTAATATTACGGAATGACCCTGAACTCACGTGTCCGATGCATATGCATTTGACTTTCTCCGAATGAATAATGGTAATTCAGGATTACCCGATTATATTATCATCGCATATTACTTAAGACGGTGAGAAAATTTCTGAAAGCAGTTAAGAATCCACTTTTATTTTCGTTATTGGAAATTATATTCACCCATAGGAAATGAACCTCGACATAATAGATTATTATTATTTATTATTACCACAAAATTATAAGTGAGACCAGCTATTGTATTTAGCGTCTTCTATTACTGATATAGTTTATTCGATTAAATTTATTCCTTTTCTTCTAAGGTTTTGCTGCCTGAAGGTTCATTCATACCCAAACACGGAGATAGGTATGCTGAGATAAAGTGGGCACTAGTGTATGTCGAGTATGTAAATTAAAAATTTTTAATTTATATTTCTCATTACAAATTACATTTACTAATATATAGCTCTATTTCTGTACTTCTACTCCTTTATCCTTATTTATAAATATTCATCAGGTTTCTTTCTGTTTTGGGATTTAAATAATATTGAATTTTATTAGAAAAAAATTGTCATAATTTGATAATTATTCCGTGAAGGGATTTATTTTAATTATTTATATTAGTAGAAATATATAATGGTATTTGAGGTACCTTGAGGTACAATAAAATGTTTATTTTTTTTAAGAACTTTTTATTTAATTTAAATACATGAAGTCATACATTTTTTTAAAACTAAATAATCATTTCATATATGAGTTTCTAAAGTTAATCATAATCGTTTTTTTTGAAAATTGAGACAAGTATTGAGTTCTATATATATGATTTAAACACCCTAAGCGTGTTTAAATATTTAAAAATATGGTTTGAAAACATGTATATTTCCAAAACCGGACTTGAACAGTGTTATATTTTGTTCCGGAATGTTCCCAGGTTATAAGTTCATTTCATTCCAAAATGTATCTCTAACAATAGCAAAATTGGATTTAAATTGTTATTTTCTTTCCAAAAGCGATCCTAATTTTCTAATCTATCTACTGATTGTCCTCTCTTCTGTGTTTTTTTTTTCTTAAGGATATTAATTTATTATTTCTTGTTTGACATCGCTCGGTGGCAGATAAAGCATTCTTCAAAATTGGTAAAACTGATCCTTCCAGATCACTCAACGTAATCAAAATATTTCATCAACCATTTCTTTGTCACTCACTGTCCATGTTTTCGTTTTGCTGTTGTTTAGAGGTTTTTTTTTAAATTTAATTTTGTGAAGAGGCTAAAAAAATAAATAATTTAATTATGCAGGACGAAAGAAAAGGAAGGAAGACATTTGAAAATAACTGAGTCTCTTGTTGTGAGCATAAGAAAAAAATGTTTTCAGCCAGAAAAGTAAATACGCGAAAAGTAAATCATTGAAACACGATAATGATTTGGATTTTTACGCAAATCTTTTCAGTCGTCAAACAATTTTGAAGGAATGAAAACTTGTATTAAAATAATAGAGGAAATCGGAGACGAGATAATTTCGGATGATGTGGATCTGGAATTGATTACTGTAACTGCTGGAGTCCAAGAACCGGGTTACACTACCGCAGCTGCATATGAGTACGTGATTCTTATCGCTGAGCCAAATATTCATTTAGAAAATTGGGACTAAGAAGACAAAGTTGCGTTTGAAAATCCTGTTAATGATATTAATTTTAATAATTTTTAGGAAGAGCATATTTTAGCTGCCGAAATAATTTTTACTGATTATTGTGACTTGCAATTCCAAATTTTAATATAATTAAAAAAAATAATTCTGTTTTGTTTTTGAAACTTAAATATTATTATTTCGATGTGCAATTTTATTTATTTTTCCAGTAGTGTTAATATATATGCTTGCATTTTTTATTGTAACATTCCTTTTATTGTTCTGTTATTAATACTCTTGATTGTTTACCTATTTTTAAAAAAAATACTAGTTTTCGTTGATTTGTACCTATTTTAATGTACCTAGGTACAATTTATATATACATTTTTTTTCTCAAGGAATTTTATTACGCTTATCTGAAATATTTAAAAAAATAAATAATAATCAAATTCATCTCTTAACCTTTTCATTCAAATAAAAAATTAATAATAAATTGATCTTATAGTACCATTATAATAAAGGAAAAATAAAATGTTTGAAGTACAATGACAACTTTCATTCATTCAGATACATATCCGATTTTTTACTTTACCTTGCATATGTATGAAATATATAGTAAGGGGGAGTATTGCGACCGTGAAAAATTTCGAATTAGAGTTTTAAAGAGAAATACACGTATTATCCCTTGAGTAATAACCAAGTCTCGCAAAAAGGTTTGTGTGTACATGTGTGCGTGTGAACAGGCTAGCTCAAAAACGAAAAGTCGTACGGAACTGAAACTGCATATTTAAGAAAGGTATATTATTAGGATGTTGCAGCAACTTTTTCGTCAAAATCTACTAACTGGAAGTTCCACTTTATATCACCGATTTTTCAAGAGTTTACAATTTTGTCGAAAACGGCTCTAATGGATTTTGATAAAACTTGCTGAAAATATTCTCCTTGAAGCCTTTTAACTTTTCATATATGGAGTACATCGTCGAGGAAATGCAGGGAAAAAAGCTCGAAACTCCGAACCTCTTCCCACAAAGCCGCCAACATGTTAACAATGCGCTCTGTAACAATGTATTGTCATAATATAAAAGTTGAAATTAACTTAATAATTTCTACTCTTATATTTTTTAATGGAAACAAAATGATTCCATGGAAACTAAGCCGAAACTTTTAAAGTATATTTTCAGCTTGACAAACCAAAAATATGTAGTTTGTAGAATTGTCTTACTAAAGTTTTATTATACTTATTAAAATTATTAAACTTATTATACTTTTGTGAGAGAAGACTTGAAGAAGTGCATTCTGCTAAGTTTATTTCGAGTAGTGTTTATGTGACTCTTTAAACTTATGTTAAAAAGATTATTTTTATAGGTTGATAAAGGAAAGTTGTGTGATGCGCGAACCGCGCCAGATTTTTTTCTTTTCAAAATGAACCACAATCAACCTTCTTGTTCCAATAACGGCCTACTTGTTTAATTCGTTCCAAAAGCGGCTCTATATAAAAATACTGCATATCGTTATTAAAATAATCAACGATTTCTGGAAATGTGTGCTACAAATGAAGAATTTTTTAATTTATAAAAAAAAAAAAAATGGCTTCACACTAGGAATAGAAAACGTAGTTTTTCACGTTTTCTGAACATTAGTCAATGATGATTAGGATTCGTTTTGGAAATAATCGACACACAAACACACACACACACACACACACACACACACACACACACACACACACACACACACACATACACACACACACACACACACAGATAAAATGTTGCATTAATATAGGCAGCCAATGTACAATCCTGTGCCGAACGTACCTGGAGTACAGAAAATCCAGGATTAGCGACTGCTGCAATATTTTATTTATTTTTAATTATTATTTCAAAAAATTAGAGCAGATCTTATTCTATGTTAATAATTGAATGTGATTTTTTTTTTTAAACTTCCTTATAGATGTTTTAATTCAAAACACAACGCACATTAATTCAACGTTTCGGCGTTTTGCACTTTTCTCGAGAACATTCTAAAAAACAATTCAAATTATTTATAAATTACTGGCACATTTTAAAAGGTTACAATACATTATAAATAAATATTTACATAGAGCTACAATTTAATACAATGTTAATTTATTTACCTTATCGTTCCACATTTATCACTTCAATATAATGAAAAATCCATAGTTCACTATGTCAAAATATTGTTATAGCCTTATATATAATAGCTTATATGTTAAAATATTGTCACGTTGTATTTCTAATATTAGATAAACTGTATCATTTTCGGTTCAATATTTGTAAAAAAAAAAAAAAATACTGTTACTACTTTATTTAATGTTCTTGGGGTATAATGTTATAACATTTTCATTGATCTTACATCTTGAATCGTGTCCCAAAGTGGAAAAACCTTTAAACCGAAGCAAGATTTTCGTACGATGCTTGTAGTGATGATTTTAAAATACAGAAAACTACTTTTCCCCATTATAGCTGTTACTGCATAAAAAATAAAGGTTTAGCTTCAGAGAGCTCCATGAAATAATTAAATTTGAATGAAGGATCAGGATCCTAAGATGAGGCACGTACTTAACACTTGTTAAAAGTTTTATTTTTGGGTTTTCATTTTTTTAATTTTCTCCTTTCATCGTTTATTTTAATTATTAAAGTTTTCATAACAAGGAAAATATCGATTAATCTGTGGCTACTTCTCTACCTGATAATATATTACCCCAGATATGGACCTGTATTGAACATCTGACGATGAAAGTGAGGGACGGGCCAAAATCTAGTGAAAGAGGTTTCACTGAAGCCACTACGTGCTCCAGGATTTGCCTCTAATCTCTTTCTAATGGTGCCGCACTTTTCATACAGGTGGACCACCAATGCGCACACCGAAGAAAGCATCTTCAGGCACGAAGGCACAACCAATCCGAATAATTCGTAAGTTCCTTTTTTTCTTATCTACTGCAAGGGATATTACAACGATAATTAATTGTGGTTTTATACTGTGCTCAAATAATCCAAACTATCGAAGTTGTGTGTTTAGGAAAATTGATTTGTTCTAATAATGAGATAGTGGCAATTACGAAAGGTGTATCTTTATGTGTATATAATGTATAGATGCATATTACTTAGTAAATTTATAATATCAGATTTATATTTACTTTCATACACTTTAATATTCAACAAAACGAGTGTTAAATTCTTTAATAAAAAATAACCAGCCAACAAAATTTATTAAAACACTTTTTTTAATTTTATATTTTTAACATTAAATAAAACTTACTTCCTGCAATTTACAGTATTTTTCGCAGTTTATTTTTTAGTACATTACAATTATCAGATATTTTTATTTTTTGTTTCTATTTTTCTAGACTCCATATTTTAATAGGCAAATAATCCGTATTCCTTAGTGTCTATTGATATGACAATCAATTAATGAAAAAAATATGAATGAAAATAAACATTACAAAACACATAAGAAGAAAAAACCAAATATACAGTATAAAAGAAACACTAAAACAAAAGTAGTTAATCAATAGACAATGAAATAAATTATAAACAGAATGGAATAAAGATAGAGATTATCATTAATATATTATTTTCTGTTAAGACGTTTGAATATCCTAAGTTATGCTACTAACGAATTTTTCAAAAGTCTCACATAAGAAATCATTGAAAAAGAAAAGATATGGTGTTAGGCTATTAACCCTTCTGGAGTTATTGAAGGTGAGAATTAACAACATGAGTTCCTAATAAGTCTATCTAGACCCTCTCCCCCATTAAACATTTTAGATGTGAATAAATATCTTGAAAGAACTAACCAAACATAATAAAAAAAAATACATGGAACCCATTGAACAATTTTTATCCAATTAACTACTATGTAATTTGGTGATTAAATCTTTTTTTACTCGTAGATATTGTGTGATCCCTGCAATGTGAAAATTGACTTTACTTGAGTTTATCCTAAAGAAATCTTATGGTGGATTAAATCCGATATTAAATTAGGTTGGCCTTACGTGATGTTCTCCATCCTTAGTCTTCTTCACATCTTCACGGCCTCCAATATTCACTTCCTCAATCAGTCTCAAAGCTTTACTTTATATAACTGTTAGTTTTCTTCAACTGAGCTGCTGTTCCTTGCCTTGATGTAATTTCATTTAATAGATAATTTTATGAAGGTTGGAATTATATAAGATCTTTCATGTTCGGCTTTTCTTCACGGAATCTGATCAGATTGTTCAATCGTTATCGTGTTGCTTTAATTGTTACCGTATGATCTATTAGTTTTTTAGATTGTTGGGATATACGCAACTTGTATATCAGAGGACAGTAAAGACTTCTTCACTAACACTATCATAAATTTTATTTTCAATTACCGTCGCTTTGGGTTTACTATATCTCTTATGGAATTTAATGTTTGTTTTTAAGTCTTGGGTTTAGTAACTGAGTTTTTTTTATTTTTTATATATAATATTTATTTCATGCAATAATTTTCAGAAATGTTTTTCTGAGGTAAACTACTTAAGTTCTGTCGGGAACCAGTTTTTTTACTATTAGTGAAAACTGGTTATCCCCAATCTTTCACACCAATAATTACAAAAAAAAAAAAAATAGTTCTGTGTCCTTTTTTTTCTAGTTTGGTTTCATTATAAACATTTGTTAATGGAGTAACTTCGATAAGTAGATACTTTTTCTTAGAGGATTCATAAATCCTCTATCTAGTGAAGATAAATCTTCCAATTGTATTATTTGATTTTATAATTTATATAACGTAAATAAAATAAAATATTGCAATTGAAAGATTTACCTTCACAAATCCTCTAAGATAATTACCATTTATTCCTGGACACTACTAAATTAAAAATAGGCACTTTCTTTTTTTTAGTTCTTATTTTACTCAACAACAATAGACTACCAATTGCACTGCATTGAAACTGCTCATCGAATTAGAGTGGTGGCACATTTGAAATCCTTGAAATTCGGTTTGTAACCCTGAGAACACTTTTGAACCCTTTATATTAACACTTTATATTTTAACACTTGAGTGCTTTTCAACAGAACATAGGAGATAAAATATTGTTTCTACAAATCACATAACTGATTTTTGGTCCTATAGGAGGTTACTCGACGGCAATAACGATATATTTTTCCCCCACTACATTTTAATATTTTCAACTTTGTACTTTGGGGAAAATACTACTATGATGGAGGATCTCTGCTGCTCATGTTTTATTTTATTTTTACTTTTTATTGTTCCTATAAGTTCCTGTATCAAACCAAAAAATATTTAAAAATCTTAAATAATGATTTAAGCTTATAATTTTTGTGAAATAATTATTGTATACAAAGAAAAGAGAAAAAATTAACAAAAAAAAAAACGTTTATTAGAATGTTATAAAACATGAATACCTCAATTTTTATTACAGTTTTTTCCATCAATGATAATAATTTTTCCATCATGACTTCCGATCGTGATAATATGAAAAATTACTTAGGTCTCATTGGAAATTATTTTAGTTCTCATATTATGAGATCTCAAGTAATATTCCTTGAATTCGCTTTTTATGAGCGCTTTTATTATCTCCTCACAATGGCCAAGTAATGGTTGGATTTATTGCCTTGAATTTCAATATTACATTTATTTAACATTTTCCTTTTACATGAATTGAAAATTTTATTCTAGACAATTTTATTCTAGAGTTTTCTATCGGTTTAGTAACACAACAAAGGTAGAGACACCAAACTAGTTATCTTTAAAACAATATTTTTGCCTATGCTCCTATATGGAGCAGAACATTCGGACGACCACGGATTGGCATTTCTCAAGAAATGATGATATACTGCAGAGATGGTGTTCCTCAGTAGAATTGTAGGTAAAATCAAGAAACGAAACCATTCTGGATGATCTGAATGCAGTTAAGCCAAACATAGAGGAACGCCAACATAGGCGGTTTGGACTGGTGCGCAGAATGCCTGAAACCGGGAAGACCAAATGGTACATGGAGGCAAGGGAGTACCTGGAAGGATTGGAGAAAAGATGAGGAAAGACTTGGTCCCCGATGCTCCAAATGGCCGGAGATAGGAGTGAAAGGTAGATGCGGACTGAGACTCGTGTTTTACGCTATGTCGCAACAGAAACAAAAGAGAAAGAAGAAGAAGAAGAAAAATCACTGTTCTTTTTAAAAAGAAAAAATATTTGGCCATACTTTGATATATCCTCTGTGTTTGTGGTGAATGAATGAAATAAATACCTTGTTTATGGATTGAAATCTTCTAGAATAACTGCGAAGTATTAATTACGAAAAATACTATAAACTCATGGCACCAAGAATACAACAAAAAAAAGTTATATATATATATATATATATATATATATATATATATATATATATATATATATATATATATATATATAAATTGATAAGTATACTGTGTATATAGCACTCCAAGGCATTTGTGAAGCATTTCTGTGAATAACCCATATCTCTTCACTCTAAAAAAAAAATCGACACAATGAAATATTATGAATGTTGGAAGGGAGAGAATTCCACAAGATTGGATTAGGATGTATTTATCATATGCTGCACTTATGTCAACAGGTAGATCGGAAAATCGAGAGGGTTCTTGAATTGGAATAGATCAAAAACAAAATGGAGATACTGTACGGAAGTAGTCTGGTACAAGAAGGAGCGAGCCTTGGATGCAGGTGTAGGAAAGAACTCTGGTGTAGTCGTTAACGTATTTGGCCACGAGCGTGGAGACACGGTGAGGAATTGATTCTAAAGAGCTTTAGTATGGAAAATATACTCAAGCTACTAGGAATATCGGATTATCCAGTTAAATTTCGTAGTAGCTGTACTACAATGAAAACGGAAATTAAACTTGGCAGAAATCACATATGGGCGACTTCTGTATAATGCTTGATGCCAGTTACCAAAATTGATGCAAACGACTCGATATTCCTCTTAATATTTGTTTTAAATATTTCTTTAAATATTCTCTTCCATTATAGTTCATCCAGCTCTATTTTTGTAAATATCGGCTATAGATTTTTGTGTATTCCCGGATAATAAATTAATGGTAACGAGGAATCAGGTATGGGTTATTTAATGGAAGAAAAGTTGCATGGCTTCAATCAGTTTGAATCCCTACCTGTTTTTCTAATAGCATATTGCGTTATTTTGGATGCATTTGTTCCTTTTAAGCAACCTGTATAACTGCGAATATATTTTTGTTGTTTAATCTTTTTAAAAAATCGTTTATTGAATATATCTTTGAATTGTTGCGAGTAGAATATTCTGGATTCCTTAACTCAGTAAGCGGGAGGCAGCTGGTAGAGCTGGCACGGGTTCGCCCAACTGTGAACGTCATAGCCTGCTGCTCGGCTCTTCTTTGTCTCGCTTAGTTTTGGCCTTCCTTCACTAAAATATTCGGCCCATTGCTGTTTCATATGCATTTTATTTGAGCTTATTTTTTATTTTTAAATAATGATCATTTTTATGACAACAATTAGGCTCCATGCAACCTATCTTGCCCGCAAACTATCGTTGGGTTCAAGCTTCTCTCTTATATATTCCTTCAGAACCCAAATAAACGAGAGGAAAACTGCTGAAATGTTCCCTTCAATTTCTTGATTTATCCCTTTGACGTTTATCCTTCGTTTCATCGAAGACATTTTTAAATTACCTGCACAAAATTTCTTTATATTTGGTTTTCGTTGATGAAACGTTTTTATAGAGTTCTCATTTATTTTTGTTAAGAATTAATTTATTTGGATATAATAGCAAATAAACTTTTTATTTGTGAATAAAATACTTATGAACTTTTTCGTTCGGAAAACCCGGCAAACCTTTACCGCCGTTTTTTTTTCGATCAGTATTGAAATTCTCGCGTAAACTAAAATATTGTTTCTTACTGTTTTATTCTTTATGTTTAATATGAAGTATGTATTGTTTATCTCCATATTTTATTTACAATTGCATGTTTGGATGATTTTTTTTTTTTTAAACCTCACAACAAATATATAAAGAGCTAATAGATTTCGAAGGTATATTCTAACAAGAAAACTAAAATATCGTGTGTATTTTTTTCGATGAATGGTGATTTTCGTCAGGTCACAAATTTGAGAACGCCGAAGGACACTAAATTGAAAGCGAATTTAAATAATATGGAGGAGAGAGCTTAGTGTGCATTTGGAGCGTGCATTACAACTTTCTTGACGTCAATCGCGTATGGAAGGCGCTAATTGAATTTATAAGCTTTTCTAATTTATAAACAGAGATGGATTTTCCACGAGCCTAGGGGCGCACAATGGCAGGGCGAGCACGCTAAAAAAGTATTTGTTTAATTTAAAACAAAATGCTTATGCTGAGTTGAGAAATAAAATCTATTAAAGTCTTATACCCTGGATCTGGCCACTAATCAGTCATCACCACAACCTACACGCCCGAAAATACTAGTAGAAATCTTAAAAGGAGCTGGTTGACGGATCTCCTTGCCTAACGTTAAGCTGTCAAGACTGGAAGAGGTGCCGCTGGGTATTAATCTCTGTCATGCCACTATATTCAATTTTTTATCACCCAAATTCACTGGTTGGCTTAACATTGAAGGGTGCCAATGAAGAAATGCAGGTTTAAAAAAAAAAATTAGTAAAATTTCGGACCGACCTTCCCCTCCCCTCTGATGATATGAAACTGGATAATTAGTATTCTCATGAACATGAATAGTTGGTAGGGAACATGGAGGCTAATATAGGCAGGTAATTGGAGACACCTGATGGTGTCAATAACCCAAATACCCACATGGCCTTCCATTTCAGTATACCTTACAATGCTACGTACATGGCGGATTTCAATGTATACTTATTATTTTTCATTATAGCTGTTGTTATAAATTGTTACGTAATTATATTTATTGTTTGATTGAAAAATCACAAAGAATGTTATAAGTCCGTTGGTCCTATGTTCTCAAAGAGAATGCATTGAATCAGCAAACCGATAAGTTGCATTTACTTTTTAACACGAAGAGAAGTTGGAAGAGGGACTTGTTCGACACACAAGAAGCTAGAATATTAATAAAGTTAGAAAATGTCGCTGGGTATAGATTTCCTTCGAGCCTCTCATGCCATATTCTTGGATTGATATCTACGCCATCCGATTTGCTGGTTGTTAGTATTTTATTTGACAGGTGTGAATAAAGATTTAATGTTCGATTTAAAAAAAGAAAAAAATCAGTTGTATGATTCTGTTAGACGTTCTCACTGTTATATTATCAAAATACTGATGCATTGCATTGGATTAAATTGCATTAAAGAGGCCTTGGATCAATTTATTGTGTTTAATTTTAATACAGGAATATTCGAATTTAAAAAAATAAAATAAAATCTCTAGCGAAGGGTGAAACTAGAATTGAAATGAGATTTCTAAGTTACTTTCTTTTAGATGGGAATTTCACTTGCTATTACGAATGATAGGTTAGTGCCTTATTGGATGGGATGTATCTACGCGTTGATGGGAACACAGTATTTAGTTCCACTTTTCTGAGAAAAGTTTGAAGTTTGTTTATCTTTTCGGCTTTTCGTGCGTCCTAAGATCTCCCGTTCCCCCGTAGTTTTGCCGATCACTCATGTTATGGTAGGGGAGACCGGGTCTAGTTTATACACTTTTTACTTCCTGATTTATGTAATTTTTTCCTGTCATCATTTTGAAATAAAGTTGGTGTAATTCGTAACTATAACTATTTGGCTATAACTTGCGATATTTAAATTTTTTATAAAATTAAATTTGTCTTGTCAAAAAAAAAGCTTTAACAACTATGCAAGATGTATCAACTTAACCCGGTCTGGGTCGCCTTTGAGGAAGCTAATACGGTGTCAGGAATTAATAAAATAATAAGCAAAACAGAAATATGAACAATTTTTATAGTAATTATAAAAGATATTTTAAAATCTATAACATTCTGGGAAACACGAAAGCTATAACAACCATTTATTGTGATCGATTACTCTGACTCTGAAGAGAAATTTGGGTCTGATTGACAGTTAATACAAGTCTAAAAGGGGTTGTTCTCTGCACAGACGATGTGTGTCCACTTCTTCCAGAAAATACACTGTATCCAGTCTTGGCTAGATTTGGATGAAGATAACTCTTGAAGCACATTAAACAAAAAGACTCTCCGTCTTATCAGTGTCCGATACTTCTTTTTTGATTTTTCATGGTTTCTTTCTTTTTTTATCTTTAGCTTCTTTTCTTGGTTTGCCTGTGTCTTTGCGTAGTTTACCCCTAAATGATTTAAATAACTTAGCTTGTGTTTTTCTGTCTTGATAGATTTCTTTCTCTCTCAAGTCTAGAATAGTACGCCGTAACAACTTGACCCAAATGAAGCGTATCAACTTAACCCAAACCTCGTTATTATACTAAACTCTAAAATACATGAAACCGGAAACAGTTAGAACAAAGTTAAAAAGTTGAAATTCTTACCTTTACAGCATATAACAACGTGATGTCATCGATAACACAATTCACCAACAAATAAACTTTCACTAATAATTGAAAAACAGTAGTCAAAATTTACTTTTGACGATGAAAAACAGTGTTTCGTTCGCATCTTACAGAGCGAAGCAACCTCCTCCAAATAATCACGTGTGGTTAGGAAGTATCCAATCACTTGTCCAACCAAGCCAGTCACCACTTGTTTGCGTCTGCATATTAGGAAGAATTTCGGCCTGTATCAACTTGACCCTGTATCAACTAGACCCGGTCTCCCCTATTATTATTTATTAATTTGTCTTTCTTTGGAATGATAACTTCAGCTGTTCTCATTACAATCAAGTACCTCAGATAATTTCAACACAAAATTCCCTTGACATTATTTGGTTAGAAAGGTTTTTTTTTGGAATTGGTAATACGTAACCGTTGAAGATGCCGACTCATATAGTTATGAAACATCGCGCCAATTTTCGATGCCTGTTTACATCAGCTAAAAGCCAGGAGCACCTTTTCTGATTGAGCCTGCTGAGTTGGTGTTCGTCATTTGGCAAGTCATGGTCGTCAAATCTCGTCATCTGTTCTGGGCATCTATGACGTTTTATGAGACGTCTGTTGGTTTTAATAGTTCACGATTGACCGTGTTTGAACATAGTAATAAAAAAGTTGAAAGTTGACTGATATTTAATCTCTCTGTCTTCGTTGCTCAGTTGCTAGCAGAATTATGGTTTATATCTGAAGAAAAAGTTTACTTTTAATAATAGAGATGCAATCAAAATGCACTTACTGAATTTTCTAACACCTAGGAAAATATAAACTAAGATTTCGGTATTACTTAAGAAAAAAAATTCAAATTATGACTTCATATTAATAGTGTAGAGGAGAGCGAGGCTGGTTGGCATAAGGGGTAGGTATGCCAACTCCTTTTTATTATCAACACTAGGGGCTCTGGAATGTTACTCATCGTGTGAGTTTTTACTCTTTTTACTTTTTACTTCGTTATTATAAAGTTTTCAGTGTCGTGTGAGCTTCCCTGGAAGAGTGGTTTATGAAAGTTAGTTTTCAGCTTGATAAGTAATTTTTTCCCTAGTATGGAGAAATGATCTTCTTAAAACGTACATAAAAGAAAAAAAATATTTGTTTTATTTTTATACCATTGATTACACAGACCAACGATGAAAAAAGTTTTGTACTAAAAATACCTTATTCATATAGTTTTTAGGGTGCTGAATCCAAATATGATATTAAAAAAGCTATATCACTCACAATTTCTTCCCATTTTATAGGTAAATTTATTAAATTAAGCGATTTTTAAAGAATTGAACAGCTTTAATATTTAAAATAAATAATTGAAAAACTAGGTCTATTGGTGTGGATGAAGTTGGTAGCACTGCTGAAACACATTTGCTGACCAAAAAAGGTTGATTTTTTTTCTGTTAACAGCTGATGTTTTGTTTAGTGTCAACCTAACCTCACTTTCACGTTTCCTGTACATGTGCTCAGTACAATGTCTAATCGCGGTTGTGAAAACTCTGCTGACAGTTTTTGTTATATTTGTGGTGAGTTTGTGATTAAAAAACACCAAAGAAACATTACAGACTTTGTCAAAAAGGTTTATCTATCATACTTTATTCATATCATCCTTGGTGATAAGGATAAATCTTGGGTCCCTCATAAGTTATGTTATGAGTCGAAGATCTAAGAAAATGGCCAAAAAAGGAGGAAAAAAATTTTAAATTTGCTGTTCCTATGATATGGAGGGAGCCAAGAAATCATTCCGATGATTGCTACTTTTGCAGTGTCGATACTACTGGTCATAACTCAAAAAACAAGAAGGTAACAAGCTACTCTAACCTTCCGTCCGCCATCCGACCAATAAGGCACGGTGTAGATTTGCCGGTCCCTGAACCACCAGATGTTGTATATTCTATTCCAACGGAAGTATTTTCTGATGTACAATCTGAGTCAGATGAACAAGATGATGAAGAATTCCAATGTTTTACAGAAAATGTAGAGCCTAAACTGTTTACCCAAATCGAGCTTAACGACTTGTTTAGGGATCTTGGTTTAACGAAAGATAAAGCTGAATTACTTGGCTCTAGACTAAAAGAAAAGAACTTACTAGTTCTATTCTTACACTTCTATTCAAGAAGCTTCAAAGAAAAAAGAGAAAGAAAGTCAACCAATTCCAGTTGACAAGTGAAACCTGTATTAGCACATTATATCACTGTTTTAAGTAGCCACTGTAAATACAAACTATGCTTATGATGTAACATAGTGTTTCATTAACTCCCCCGTATACCGTATAGGGGCTTAGATAGGGGTTTATTCTATATAATACAAAGCATATTGCTGGAAAACTATGGGTGATACAAAAAAAACTAAGGCCAGATTTAGATTCAGCACATAAGAATCTATAAAGATCAACTATTAAAGTTAAAAAAGTTTTCAAAAAAAAAGAAGGCCTGTGTTTGTCATTGTTCGTTCATTATGTTTTCCAAAACAAATCCTTGTTCGCAGTTGTTATTCAGTCTTCTTCATATTCAGTGTTTTTTCAAACTGTGCCAGCCTAGGCGTGGAAGTTTAATTGGCACACCTTCATTTTTTGACTTTTTCACTTGAAGTTCTGAAAAAAAAATACGATAACATAGTCTCACTGATTTATTAATCAAAGAAACAAAGTAAATTTGCACACATTACCTGTAGTTTACAAGGAAATTAAAACGTGAAAAATGTTTCCAATAAACGCCTCTTCTCTACTACTTATTGGGATTATTTTTGCGTTTATTTTAAATTAACTTTTCTGTTTTCGTCTATTTGAAAATTATTTAATATTTGAATGTTATTACCTATTTGAAAATTAGTTATACATAATTGAGGCATTAGTCCGGAAAAGGGCGTTCGCGGTCCAACACCCTTTTTTCAGAGATTGCATTTTTTGTTTCTTCTAAAAGTTTCGAAGTCGTATCATAATTTATAAAGCTTTTATCACAAGTTTACATGCCCTTTATCCAAAGACCTGTTCAATGATGTTTGAGTGTGGACTTTCATTCTTTTTTTTATGATTTTTTGAAGACAAGTATTGACGAACCGATCGTATGTGTTATCTAATTTTCAAAAAGTGACTATTTGTTTTTATTGAAAAAAGAGCATGTACATATTATAGTAGTAGATTTTATTCTATTTTGAATGCTACTGGAGGTATTTTGTTCTTTGTAGATTTAGTTCTTCTTAATCTGAATGGTTGCTTGTTCGTTTTGTTAAAAAAATACAGAATATAAAATTTCGTTATCATAATAAAATAAAAAAATGTATATTTGAATCCGAATAAAATGGAGTTTGTTTTAATTCTAAGTATTCAATGGAAAGAAGAAAAATTCTAGTAATGTATTAGTGGAATAATTTTTTCCATATATCTCAATATTACTTTATTTATTTATTAATATTTATTTTATTCCTTTAGTTCCACCAACGTTTCGGAGTACTCTCTCCCATTCTCAAGACATTTTCTCTATACTCCTATTCTCTAAATATATCCATATTAATTTCATCTGTTAATAGAAACAAATAAAAAAACACACAAAAAAAACACTTAGTTTTATATGCTTTAAAAACATCGCCAGGAGTGGGTACCACATATATTTTCATCATTATCACACATATGTAGTACACACTTCTTGCAATGCTTTTAAAGCATATAAAACTCAGTTTTTTATTTGTTTCTATTAAGAGACAAAATTAAGTTGGTTATATCTAGACAATAGGAGTATAGAGAAAAGAACATCTTGAGAATGGGGAGTACCCCGAAACATTGGTGGTAATATGTAAAATAAACCAATAACGGAATATTGAGATATATGAAAGAAATTATTCCACTAATACATTACTAGTTTTTTTTTTAGTTTTTCTTCTTCTTTTTTTTACATTCTATAGAAAATTTTAGGAGATGGGTGGGGATGGTCAAGAATAACATAAAATAGTAGTAAATATTTATTGGATGCCCACGTTTCAACCCATGTTGTAGGTCTTCATCAAGGCTCAAACTCAGACAAGTTACTAAAATAGTTAGACAAGTTACTACTGTTAATAAATAGTTACCACTAGTCAATTTTATTCTTTACAGCCACTCGGACTAATTCCATCTTGATTTACCATAAGGTCAACAATTAGTAAATAAAACAATATTGAAAATTTATTTTCTTTCTTGTTTATGGAAAAAGGGCGTATGACCACTTACTCTTCTTTGCTACCTATTTTGCAATCTACAGTCGACTGTGACCTTAAAGTAAGTGTTTTTATTATTCACTGATACACAGTATCGATACCAATACAAAATACAAAATCAATACCAAAATAAAAGAGGGCTCATTTCAAATGGTGATTCCTATGAACATGTTGCCGTTTTTCTAGCTACCGTCTCAATTTCAACGACATATTATTTAACACTGTACATTACATTGCAAAAAAATAAAATAAAAAATAACAGAATTCTAGTTTTATTTCGTCAAATTTCATAATTTTTTTTTTTATTTTGTTTTCTTTGTAATTTAAATGTATTATGGAATAGAAAGTTTATTACTCTATGCTTTTTTTTTTTTTAATCTATAATATAATGTTTTTTAAATCCGGTCACTTCATTTAATATCGTCATTATATTTCAATTATTTCGCACTAAATAGATGCAATACGAAAGAGGAAGAGAATTGATGATGTTTCGTGATATAGTCCATTTATTAATTATACACATAATATAATATAAATTTTATTTTAAATAATTTCAATTTTTTTTTTTTTCAGTTCGAAATATGTCATAGATAACTGAGGTAGCCAATATCTTCCTCACCAAGCTGGATTCACAATTTCAGGTAAGCTAAACCTTCTACTTGTTTTAATAGTGTGTAGTATGAGTTACACATGCAATTCCTAATGTATAAGTAAGCATGTAAAATGTTATTTTTCTTAAGGATGATGAAAATTTGTAACCATGTTCTCATAGTTTCGTGTGCAAGGAGTGATTTAGTATTCAAGATAAAGTTCTGAGAGCGTTGAGTGAGATTGCCTCTTGTGAGCAAGAAGCAAATAACATAATAGTTGGCACACGTCCGGCTAGAAACCCCCATAAGTACACCAACTTTCATACTTTCCCTACTCGACCGTTACCAGATATTTTCTAATTTTGAAATTGGATAAAATTTCTAATTCGTTTATTGTATAGTTTATCGGCTCATAATTTTAGAAGAATTGAATTCCATCGATCATTTGTTAATGAGATTAATTCGACGTAATATGCGAATACAAGTGGCTCGAAGATTTCTTATTTTATTATTTAGCAATGCATAGATGGGAACGGTTTCTCATTCCCCAATCTTATCACTCGTTGAAAAATTAATACAAACAGGATATAAGTTTGCATGTGGAAATAAAAGTACATGTGGAACGGATAGTTTGATGGCACGACAGTGCTCACCATTGAACTAGTTATAAGAAAAATTGCTCAGATCCTGATGAAGGAACCAAAGCAAATCGGTTTAGAAATAAATAAAGATTAAAGAAACTAATTAGGATAAGCTAAAAACTCATCCGATTCGCGTGATCATAACAGGTGGAATGACGTTGATAAATTTTTAAAATCATTTAAATGTTATCCAGGCTCGCTTTATTCAATTTTTTTTTGTAAATTTGGCAACTTTGAAGAATATCAGATTGTGTTGGCATTATTTATTAAAAAATTGGATAGAATTTTAAAGAATCCACAATTTTGAATTTTAAAATGTATCTTCAGATTTTGGAATCAGCGATCGCGATACCCCGAGGATTTAATTTTAAGCATGTCGAATGACTAAAAATCTAAAGATTTTTAAGTATGTATCTAGACTTCTTAGAAAGGTATTTATTTGAGACATTAAACATTTTTTGGCTTAAAGTTTAGATGGAAAGTTTCAGATTTGACAAATAATATATAGAGATATATTTAAATATATTATTACTTAAACATACTATATATTATTATTACTAAAATATATTATTAATGTTTCCAGTTTCAAGTTTTTAAAATAAAATAATAGTAACATATCGTTGGCTTGGAAGAAGAGTGCCACAGAATATTTACTATAATAACAATTTATTTTAGTTTTTTTATGAAGAGCTGCCACAATTTAATACTTGATTCATGTTTAAATGATCAAAAAATGAAGATAAACTTTTTTTAAAAATAAAAAATGTAAATAGTATTGATTAACAAAATGTCTGACTAGATGTTTTAAATTGAGTTAGCAACAAACCTGAATAGACAAATTTCAAACGCTTCTCCTGTAAAATTCCACTTTTTTGTATTGTGACATTCTTCTTCCAAGACAACGATATATTGAAACAATATATATGTTATTTACAATAAAGTAAGTAAAAGTATACATCCAGTTTTCTTCTCGGTTTACCCGAAATCAATACATAGGAATAAGCATTCATTAACATTTAATATCAGAAATTAATTAAATTAGAAGATATAGTATTCTAATACATTTAAATGGTAAGATATAGGATCATGTTAATATAAATTTACTTTATCATAAACCTTAATATTATTATTTCATTTTAATAGTGTCGTTATTGCTGGATGACTTTACAATATTTAATGTTTGTTTACTTTTATCAACTTAATTTTACTTTTATTATATTATACTTTTTTTTTTATTGCTGTTAATTTAGTGAAAAGTACCTATTACATGATATGGAAGATATAGATTCCGCAAGAATAATTTATCTTATCTGCCAGTATTTCTTATAACACCGGTTTGTCACGTTATTGCAATTGTACGGTGCATTATGTTAATATTACGTCAGTGAAAAATCACAGAACAGAACGATATCAAGGAAACACGTAACATCTCGTTTCTGCATTAGACTTTACATTCGACGAAACAACTTGTAGAATTAATTATCCTGATAATTTTAAGTTGATAAATGTAATGACTTTGATAATCTATATCTTTTTTGAGATTGGTAAAAGGAGATTGACTGTAAATGTTTTATCAAATTCTAAATTTATATTTGCGTTTCTTTATTATTACGTTATTTCAATTTTGATTAATTAACCAATTCCTCAAATCTACTTCAATAAGAATATAGTTTTAAAATTAATCTCTCAAATTTTGTTCAGGTTTAATTTTGTATTAGTTTATTAATTTTATTAATTGGGTGTGATTCGAACTAAATTATTAACTGTATTAAGGTTGAAAATGACTTCTTAAAGAAAATAAATATGAAAGAGATGGAATTTAAAACTATTAAACTGTTTAAATAACAAATAAAATTACACAGGCCTATAAGAGAAAATTTGTCTGTTGGCTTCTAGGATTTTGGAACTGATCTTAGCTGTATTTGGGGCGCTGAATCTTAATATCGCATCTTTTTTTTTTCTAGCAGATTTACTTTTTAAGATAAGTTTGCAAAAAGAAGCAAAGCCGCCTGCTTGACTCAATCCACTTCCTTCCTGCTTGACCAGGCTGAGAATCCCCACTTGGTCACTGGGAATCCCATCCTTCATTTCAACGCTTCAACTAAATTTAAGGCCAGTCTGTAAGTTTTAGCCGTGCAGAATAGATCGAAGTTGATAAAAAATGAGTTCAAGTAGAAGAAGCTGTGTAAATCATGCTGATGTGTTTTGCAACATTTGCGGAGAATATACGTTAAAAGATAACAGAAAGACTGTTAGTTACCTTCTCAAGAGAGCTTATCTTGGATACTTTGGTGTTAAGCTCGGTGATCAAGATAAATTCTGGGCACCGCCTCAGGTTTGTAAAACTTGTACAGAACATTTACGCATGTGGATTAGCGGGAAAAGAAAAAGTTAGAAATTCGGCATACCGATGGTTTGAAGAGAACTCTAAAACCAAATCGATGATTGTTATTTCCGTCTAGTGAATATTGCTGGAATCAATCGAAATAACCGTAACAAGTGGACTTATCCTCATTTAGTCTCTGCAAGATACCTGGTCCCTCACTCAGAGGAAGTACCGATTCCCGCATTTCACCAATTCCAGAGCTATCTGAGGACGAGTATTGTCCCTTCTGAAGGGTACAGTGATTATGATGGGATGTCAAAAATTTATCTACGTTTCAATCAGGATGGCAAAATGACCTCGTCACAGATCTTAACCTGTCAAAAGAAGATTCTGAATTATTGGCTTCCAAGTTGAACGACGAAAATTTACTGGGGCAAGAAACCCTTTATTTTGTCACGACATTAGAGGACTCCTGGAAAAAATGAGCCTTCCTGAATATTTTTCAGATGATTAGCCCCCTTTATTGAAGTGAAGCTTGAAACATGTTCTACTCAATGGGAACAGATATGGTTCAATACCAATTGCTCATTCAACGATAATGAAACAAACATATAACACCATACCTGAGAGGAAGATAAGGAATCGTGAACATCAATGGGTGATTTGGGTGGATTTAAAAGTGGTAAACTTTCTCCTCGGACAGCAAAGTGACCACACCAAATATCCTTGTTTCTTGTGCTTCTGGGATATCAGAGACGAAACACACCGCTGAATTAGACAATAGTGGCCTAATAGAGAAGACATGGTCGTTGGATAGAGAAAATCATCAAGCTGGGCTTTATGAAGCAGTGTGTAAAGGCTCTTGATAAGGACCACCAAATTCATATGAAATCAGCTCCAAATATCCCGATACCAAAACTACTGGTGGCCTGTGTTATCAGCCTAAGTTCAATGCTGGTTAGTATTTCGGCATTTCCTTAAGATGCTAACCTTCATGGCAAACGTAGCAGAATGGACTGGTTGATATGCTAGTACGAGTAATTAGGAGTATATGTTTCAGTGTTGTTAGGGTTATGTGGTACAAGTCATTCTTTATAATGAACGTTTTTTCAAAGGTAAGATATAACATAATATAGACTGGCCGGATACCAGTTTTCTGAAAATTAAAAAGGACTCTGAACATATTAATTTTAATGTTAATTTTTCTTTTCCTAAATTTTTTCGAACCAGCATAGCGATATATGTACTTGGCTCGCGGTAAGACATTGTCTTTGTTATAGTATAGCTTTATGAATTTTCAGTCAGAAATATTTTTCAAACCTCATAATCAGTTTCCTCGTTAATGCGTATGAATGGGAACGAAACGTTAATTACTTTGGCAATTCAATGGCATGTAAATAATGAATAGGCAACATTTATGGAGTGATTAAAGACTTAGAATAGGTAAACATTTATTATTACTATATATTTTTTTATAAAGAAAATATAATAAAACCAAGTTTCTGAAACATCATTAAAATTGAATTGGCCTAAAAGGGTCAGAATATTGAAAGAGCCTTTAGTGTAATGTTTTAAAAAATAATTTATGGTTTTGAAAAGTTCCATTTACGAAATGAAGCTTGCTAGATGGGAGTTATGCTTACAACTTGGATTGATGAATAAACCTTTTATTAAAATTTCTTTTGAAATTTTTATCATGGATGTTTTAGCTAATATTATGTACATTTCAACAGAAAATATGTTTTTTAAAGTATATTTCAAGGAGAAATTTAAATAACTGATGGATATATAATTTTATTTTATAAGTTTAAATAAATGATGAAACCACTATACTCTTCTGCTTTATCCAGCATTTGTAAATTCTTGATAATTAAGCATAATTTAATTGTCTAAAAATAAGATATGTTATATTGATTGAAGTTATATCGATCATTTCATGAGTTTTTCTTATTATTTTTCAATTCTATAGATCATATTATCAGGTTATAGAAGAGTTAAGTATGGACACAACTGCAAAGTCATTTAGTACGAATACCTATATAAATAATAACTAAATAATAACAATACGGAATTGTTATAAATTATTTATTTTCATTAAAATTGTTTTAATTATTTTTAATAAATAATATTACCACGGATAATTGACTTTTTCCTGAACTAATTCGACTTTTAAAAATTTCCCCAAAACTATGAATTTAGTAAATCCTCTTCATGTTTCGAGAAAAAGAAGTTCAAATTGGAAAGAAATCTATGTGTTAACTACTTATCACTTAAGATTAGCTCTGAATATGTCGACTACAAATTTATTGATTATTATGAAGTGCTGCAATTAATGATCCGATAACACTACCTCTCCATCTTAAAAGGTTAGTTGATAAGAAACTTTATGGCTAGACTCCACATTTAATCGTATAACTATGATTACAGAGTGTAAGTAATTTTTCATGGCTAGAAATTAACTTTCAATCATGTTCCTTAGCAGAGATAACTTTGCTCTCCCCTATAACTCATTGATACTATTGTAAGTTTGCTCATTACAAATTATTCCTTTACTGCAATAGGTACTTTATCTTACAGTTTACATACCAAATTACATATGCAGTTGGTGAATACAGATACGAACACTCTACAAAAGTTTTGAAGATAAATTACAGGGATAACTCGTGCCGGAGACTGAAAATAATTTGGATGTGAGATCTCTCTGAACATCTCAAAACCGGAATAACGGCACGGAATTGATATCGGTCTTCTTACTGGCGTAAATAACATATACCTAAATAATAAAGAAAAAAATATTGAATAAAAAGAATACACTGAGTAAAAATTTAGATTTCATTGAAATTATAGTCTAATTAAAGTTTAATTATTTATTTAATTATCCTTAACGCTTTCATAGTGTATATCTAAAGAAGGTCTTCTTTGACTCTGTTCTAATTTACGGATTCATTATACTCTTAATAATGATCATACAAGTGAAAGGATATAAAAATATAAGAGAAGAAGAGGAAATTAACAAAATAAAAAAAATTAAGAGATTTTCATTTTTTTCGGTTTCTAGGAACCTCGTTTAAAAATTCCCTTTTTTATATATTAGATATATACATATATATATATATATATATATATATATATATATATATATATATATATGTGTATATATATACGAAAAATGGTCATCTTTAATAATACATAAAGCCAGAGAGAGGGCTTTAATAATAAAATGGGAGGGTAAGGAAAACAAAAATGTTAAACTTATAAGTGAAATTGTATTAACGTTAATAAAAATTTATTGTCGTTTTGACCTTATTCCTTGAAAATTTCTGCAACAAAGGAGACTGAGTAACGTATTACAGGTTATTATTTTAAAGTTTATTTTGTATTTGAGGGATTAATTTAAATTTAACACAGGTGAAACCGCGGTGCACAGCTAATATATTATTACAATTTCCAATGATATTATACTTAGCGTGTTTCTAACTTGATCAACCTGATCCAATCTTGCATTACCTAATTGTATGGTTTCTCAATTTGGACGGTTTTTGATTGAATTCATTGTGCTGTGCTATTGACAATTATCCCTCCCTATACCTGGTCATTGGCTGAAACTAATTCTACCCGCTTTTTTTAAGGTTATTTTTTATTTTCCTGGCTTCACAACGAGTTTTCCCATAGAAGGAGGAAAGTCCTAAAACGGGCCGACGAAGTGGTTTTTATATATAGTAATTTCTTTTAGACGAAAAAAAAATTGTTGTGGGTGTAAGCCTTTTTTTTTATTCAATAATTATTGTCATGTTTCTTCGAAAAGTATTCGACAAGAGAGGAAATCCAAAATGAAATAGCGTATAATACGACAGTAAAGAGATCCATTTTCTCTCCTTTTGTTTGACCGTCGGTTCTTTACATTTTATGATTTTTTCTTTCATGATTCGGTTTTCTATAGACCATTAAAATAGCATCAGTCATTCTATTTCTCTTTCTTTCAGTTTTCAGCTAGGTTATGTAAGTCTTCAGTTTATAATTTTTTTTTCGTTATGTTTTACTTATATAAACAATAATGTATAAATAAAACAAACAAGATAAACCAATGAAATTAACTGTGAACTTGTTGACTTGTATTTTTTCCTTTTAAACCTTTCTCTTTCCTTGTGCTTTAAATACTCTTTCTTGCATTGTAGCACAGATGAATTTCCTTTATAATATTTTTATTACATAATATACCGTTACAATAAATGTTTTTAAGTTGTTTTACTCATTAATATGTATATACCTGTCTCTAGATATAGCATGCATATACATATAAGTTCTATAGTTTCTTGTGCTGATGCATAATGAATTAAAATTATAGAGAGAAAGTTTTCATTTGATCTAAAAAGCAGTTAAATTTTGATTGTTTTGCAATTGTAATTAGTATCTTGGCTTGATCATGTTTAGAACTTCCTCTATTTTCTACTTCGTAGCCTTCTATTTTTTCTGTTCCATCCTATCTTTAAGGACATTACTTTTAAACATTTTATTGCTGATTTTTTTAAAAATCTTTTATCTTATTATTTTTCTAAAAATTATGAAAAATATTTCGTAGCTGTTATTATTAATTATTCACTTAAAAAATTATTTCTGACGTATAGAATGAATTTCTGCAAAACCGCTATCTCAGGTAAATATGAAAAAAAGGACAGATTTTTTTTTTTTTTTTTTTTTTTTACTGCAGTATTATTATAACTTGCTTTTCTGCAATCAAAATTTGCCATAAATCAGCGAAATCTGAAACAGCAAGTCGACCTCTGAAGGCGTTGGACTCCTCCATGTCGTAGATTAGACTGTAACAAAGCCTTCGATACCATCCATTGTCCCTAACGAGGTGCTCGTTAGTTGTCCAGCTTCTCTAGTTTATGAAGTTAGCGTGACTGCTTGCATGGAGTTCCATTATTCCATTCCATTCTTGAACTGTCTTCCTGCACCATCTGTATGTGACATAGTCCAGGTGGGATAGGGAAAAATAATAAATTTAAAAAAAAAATCTCCAATAAATCTAATAAAATATTTTTGAAAAATCAAAAACTAGTGCGTAATAGTGCTTAACAAGACGAAAAAAGTAAACTTTATACAATCGAAATTGGTCATCAACTTTTCGAAAAAAAAAATTAAAAACCGCGAAATATGGCCAATTTTGGACATTTAATTACTGGGCTTCAAATTAGCGTAGAAATATGTTTCGAGGCTTAAATTGGGGATTTTAATAGCCAGTTGTTATCCGCATGATGGTATAGAAGGATCAATCTAATTAAGGATTGATAAATTATTTGCCACTTCTATAAATTTGTTTTATTGAAAACTAGTTTTGAATATTATACATTGATCTTCAGTTCTTAAAACACAAGCAATTCAAAAATAAGCAATTCAAAATATAGTTTGGTATTATTATACATATTAAATTAGATGTAATATAGATCAGTATTATATAATACATAATTTATCAATCCCTAATTAGATTTTAATAGTGCCTATCTATAGTAAAATTTCGCACGTCCGAACAGCTGAAGCAAGAAAAAGTCCGTTTTTCAAGAGCACATGTTTTTACATTTACACGTTTTTCGTGAAATATTATCATTATTATTGCATGACATTTTTATTGCTCGTAGGCAACACTAAAGTATTCAATTTAATTTCCCAAACATGTCCCTACGACAATTACAAAACCTGTAATTAAATGTCCTAAAATGGTCATATTTCGCGCGGTTTTGTTTATTTTGTGAACATTTGGTTCAGACCGATTTCAATCGTTTAAAGCTCATTTTTCCGCCATTTTATCACGCTATTGACTAGTATTTTATATTTTTCTCAGTAAATATTCGCTTCTTGAATGAGAAAAAAATAACTTTTCCTCAGTCGGTCTTGCCCAATCCTAAGCCGGCGCTACACGATGCGACGAACACCTCCGAATGTACGGCGAATATAGTTCGACGCTTCCTGTGGCCGTACTATAAGCGAATGTCAAACTACGAACTCCAGACGTCATGTGTTGAATATCTGTGTTCGGGCAGTTGTCGGTTTTTTGACACGAGTCAAAGGATTTACCAAGAATCCAACATTCGTCTAGCTCATCTGTTGAAGTGTTTTTCAGGGCTATTTATTGTAATACTTTTTAATCAATGAGTTTCATCAATCATTTCTTTCGGCGTAAAAAAATTAATAAAACGAACTGTAATTTAATTTAAATCTGATTAATAATGTTTAATTTTAAATAATGTTAAAGCTAATTCCTCATTTAAGTATTATATTGAATCAGAATATCAATATTTTGAATTTTTTGTAGGAAATATAGTAAAAAATAAATGATTTATTAGACGATTAAAACACTTACAGAAAAGTAAAAATATACTCTGAAATTGAGCTAGTTAATAAAATTAATTTACACGTAGAGAAATTACAAAAAAAGGGTATATGTATATATATATATATATATATATATATATATATATATATATATATATATATATATATATATATATATATATATAGATAGATAGATAAAAGAACTTTATTCTGGGGCTAGGTCCTTTAAGAATAACATGATTGAACAAATAAAACAGAAATAATATACAAAATACAGATCAACTAATATTTACAATACTTTCAGTAAAATAAACGAGCAAATAAAATTTCTTAAAAGTTCTTTTCTCGAAAAATATAATTAATATAAACAAAAAAAAATAGAAAAAAACACAAGAAAAATGAAAAGAAAAAGAGAGAAAATGAAAAATACAAAAATAATGAGTTGCTTAGCAAAGTTGATGTTTGTACATTAAAAACTATTATTCACTTCTGATTCAGATGTTAATCCTAAACTGAAATTTCCCAATTAAAGAGCATCATTTTAGAGAGAAAGTTTAGAAAAGGAGGAGTTTGAATGAGGATAGAGAAGAAGCATGGCGGATATTAGAAGGAATAAATTAGGAAGATCATTGATATAGGTATTGAAAATCAGTGGAGAAATACTCGAACCTTGGACTACTCCTGAGGATCTGTATTTTGTATATTATTTCTGTTTTATTTGTTCAATCATGTTATTCTTAAAGAACCTAGCCCCAGAATAAAGTTCTTTTATCTATCTATCTATCTATCTATCTATCTATCTATCTATCTATCTATATATATATATATATATACATATACCCTTTTTTTATAATCTCAGCTCATGAATCAATTTAAAGAAGATTAAGTTATGAACCATTTATAAAGAAAATTTTAGAAATTTGGCAACAATAGCAGTATTTATAGGATCTAATAGGCAAAACTAATATATTCCGTTGAAAAAAACATTTTTTTTCTCCATCTACAGTTTTTATTTTTCCTAGTGGAAAAAGGTGAAACTGCATTTTTAAACAATATCTACTGTTCTGTTTTTCAAGCGAAAAAAATTATGCCTTGCCTTTCAGCCAAGTTTCTTCTTAAAAGTTTGTATAAGTTTTGTTGGTACATCTTGTTGAATAATGCATCGTTATGATTGTTTCGAATCATTGTTGTATCGCTCCTATTTTATAATTTTCATTGAAATTATATAACTTCGCCAGCGTGAGAACCCAGGAGTAACTCACCTATGTTTAAACCCAGTTTACCAGCCTTCTCTTAACTTATCTCTCTTAACCACGGCCAGTTGTGCCGGACTGTTTGAAAAGTAATAAATTATCCCACCTGGTTTTGTTTACTCTTAGTCAACCGAAATATTTTACAATACAGCGATCTTATATTTTAACAATATAACTATATTTGAACAATACAAAGATATTCGTGAATATAGTTTTTCTATCAAAAAAATAAATGATTAAATAATGGATCTTGAAAATGTGGAGAAAAGATCGATGTCTGTTGTGGTCTCAAGTTTTCTTGGATAAACATCCAAGCATCAACATCCATTGTGTTATTGCTTTCCTCTTTACTTTTCCTCTTGAAATGTTTATTTTTACTTCCATAAAAAATATACTCTGAATGACTGCTTTTTGCTGAAAATTACTGATGTTACTTGAGATCCGAGATTTGGAAATGGTTTGCTTCTTTGGGTACAACTCATGCCTAATGAGTTATAGGCAATGTTTCTTTTATTTACAATCATTGTTTTGGTATTTGAAAAGATTTAATTTATTTTAATTTTAATTTTATTTATTGTTTCAAAATAATTTTACTCAGACTAATTTATCGTTTTCTTTGTCTTTTCTTATTTATTATTGTTAGAAGAAAGATTAGATTAATAATGTATTTTATTATCATTATTTTTTCAATCGTAAAAATAATGGTTTGAAATATATTTGGAGTTGAAATAAATATGGATTTCCATTTATTAAAAAAAAATAAATCATAAAATAAAATAAATAAAAGAATATTTAAAAACTGAATAATACATTTTTCATGAATACATTTCACTTCATGGTCATGCAGATGTTTATTTTAGAAAATTTTATTGCCATAGGGTCAGTACCTAGAAGGAAAGTACTGTTGTTCCTTGACCAATAGTAACGCAAGGATACCCATTTTATATGGTACTCCAGAGGGTTTCCCGACTGAGCCAATCCACTTGTTTATTTTAGAAAGATAACTCTTTAATTTGAAAAAAAAAAAACTATTTTTTCTGAGAAAAATGAAAAAGATGTATTCATTTTTTCAGAAGTTCTGTCATTAGATACAGGAATTGCCATAGAATGTATTGCTAGTCTTCCAAAGATAAGACCACATCCCTTTTACTTTACAAGGATGTGTTTGCTTAATGCCTTTGCATGTCCAGTCGCCTTATTATTAGCAAGGTCTGGTGGATCAAGCCTTTCAAAACCAGTTGTGTTCAGTGTTAGCTGTTTGTAGCAGAACCGATTCTATCTTCTGATCGTCGCCAGTTTAAATAGCATTCACTGCTTTGAATTATTTTTTTAAAAACGTTTTGCATTTTCAAAATTGTAACACAATTACAAATTTTCAGAATGCACTTATATGGTATAGTATAACGGGTGCTGTTCAATTTTCTTATTTTCTTATATAACATGTTCCTACATTTTATTTTCTCTGAAAAATACCAAGTAAAATATTTTATTAAAAATCCTAATTATAAAATAATAGAGGTTCACAATTATATCACAAAATGAAGTAGTCATTTACTAACTACTTACTAAAGTAATATTAATTTTGTATACCTTTACGGCAGTCTATTTACAAGTAGGTATTATGCCATTATTCTATTATGGAATGATTTTAGTATTAATATTAGAATGAATTTATGTCGAAAGCTTCGACTAATCAGTTATTAGTTGGGTAAATTATAAATAAAATCATTCATTGATATAATAATTCAGAAAATACTTTGACAAAATGCTTATTGACAACTCTGGAAATTAAGTAAATCTGTTTCTAATATATTATCTGTAATGTCAAAAAAGGAAATCATATGTAAATATTAAAAAAAAAATACAAGTCACATTTAAAATACATTTAAAAGTTAATTTCATGTGCCATAAACAAATACTAATTAAATTAATTAATTAATTAAATATATCTTGAACTAAAAAAAAAAAAAAAAAAAAATTAATGAACCTTTTGATAAGAACTCGTTTCATTTAAGGGAAAAAATAAAATAAGTATATGATGCTGCAGAAACAGTATAAGATGCTGCAGAAATAACGTTGTCAAATACTTTACAATCTAATTTACAAAATATTTCTTCAATTATTTTACTTTAATTTGAACAATCCTATGGCTTATCATTTAAAACAGTAATGTATAACTTTTAATGTGTATGTAATTTTTGTGAAATAATTTCTTCTAGTATCGTTATTTTATGTAAGACGAAATAATTGTAATTGTGGATTTGATTATGATGAAAAGAGTATAATGATATTGCAAATAGTGCTATAAGACATGGATTATATAAAGTAGAGTATATGAGGCGCCTTATAATTTCAACAGTTTTGTCCAACTAGATTGTATTTCTGGACTTACGTATAAATCTTTGAAAATGTGTCTTGCACCAATTTCATTCCCAACAGCTCATTTATATGTTAATAAGCAAGAATTTCTTTTTTTCGTATCGATTACTTCTACTTTACACATATCAGGGGAAAAATAGATATATCATTGGATAAGTATAATCATGTAGATGAGCTTGAAATAAAAATCATAGATATCACAGATATTTGTCTAGCCTTTTTTGCCTCCTCAGCTGACAAAACTTTTTTCTCAACGTCTCCGTCAGAGGAAGGAATTCCCTATAGTGGCTGAAGGATAGCCATGGACAGGAGCGTGTGAGACAAAGGCTAGAAAGCATCGAGGATGACTTTTTGCCGAACTAACCTCGAGGCACAGATCGGCTCTTCTCGCTCCAGATCTTCACAGCCCTGCCGGGAAAAACTAAGGAAAAGGATTTCCCATCCCGGGGGGCATTTCACGGCTTCCTTGATTAAGCATTGTAGAAGGCTGTCATGGTTGGACGAGGCTGCGGGGAGGTAAGGAACAGTACTATAAAAGATATGTTCGTAAACATTTCAAATAATTATCAATTGGTTATTATTTCATGTAATCTTTTCTTGATAGTACACCATGTTAAAAGATAATTGATCAGTAGGCAAATAGTACACCAGACTTTACATTGAAAAATTAGGTCACCAAAATAAGTAGGCACTTCTGATATTTATGGTATTTTTTAAAAATATATATTCAAATGCATATAGCCAGAGAATATGCTGACATATAGCTATGAATCCAATAGTGGGAGGTAGGAAGTAGAGTTTCTACCTCTTTCTGAGTTTCGTGGAAGTCAATCTCTTTTTAGCCTTTTATGGTTTTGTCGAGCGTGGTGGTTATGGTGATTTTTCTTATGAATGAATTAGATTGTCCTTGTAATTTGACGTGGAATCATTCATAGTGGGTCCATATGAACTTGCTATCCGTTTGCAAGCATTAAACGAAAAAGTGACATTTATGAAAACAAATTTAATATTTTTTGTTAGCTCTTGGAACCTTAAAATTAAGCTAGAACTGATATTAAAAGAAGAAAAAATAAATAAAAGCATATCATCATAATAAAGAAGTTGGCAGAAAAAAAGAACGAAAGGTAATGCTGGGTAAATGCATTTTCGAATGCGTAATCGTCTCCTTAAATACAAACCTTGAACTGGTAAGAGATGCCTTTAACGGAGCATAAATATTAAACACTGATGTGTCATGAATCAGCCACTAGAGTTTGCTAAGGTCAAGTATAACGAATAGTGAAAATATAAGTTCCGATCTGTTGATTAATTTAGATCTTTCAACTTCTGCTGTAGAGCTGTATAGATGTGTATCTACCATTAGGTCTATATTAATTTTTGCGTTAGTAGAACCTTCGAAAACTGTTCTTCGAAATTCTTTGTGATTTACATTTCTACTTGACAGTTTTATAGTTTTCAAGCGCTAGTCCGGAGTCGTCCCGGCAAAACATGATAGTATAGGTAAGTGTAGATCTCTGTTGTGGGACAAGTGCGTATGGTGTACACTTATCCCTACTATCGTCTTTTTTTAACTTAAAAAAAAGTTAATTTTTTTCTATAAATTTATTCACTCATGCTCCATAGTCCACTTTAATAACTCATTGAAGATTGTAAAAAGGGAATTTCAGACAAGTTTTAACTTTTTTCAATGATTGCATCAGTATTTTCCTTCGGAAACGAACTATATAGCTCTTGCCACACAACTGCTACTGCTTGAATAATGAGTCTTTTAGATTCCTAACGCACTTACCGTTTAAGGCAGAGGCAAGTACCTAGGCACTATTAAATTGAATTATCGATATTATAATAATGGCTTGAATGTAATATATAAACATTATCGTCTAAGGAATATTTAAAAAAAAAAATATAGCTCGTAAAATAAAGATTTTACATATATTTTAAGTCAAACTTTGTAAAATCTAGTGCACACTAACCGCACATTACCTTACAGGAAAAAATTATCGGAACTCACGATTTAAATATTTGTACTAAAAATCTTTGGAGAATTATTTCAACGAAGTTTATGTAGAGAATAATTAATACAAACTAAGGTAAACGAATGGTCGTTGGAATCAACAAGATTAGCGTACGAACTTTTATTAGACAATTTGTATTTAATTAAAATAAAACTCTTCGCTAAGCTATGTTAGAAGAGGTGCCATAGCTTTGGAATGGTATTGGCCGGCGAATGCAGTGACGGTGTCAGGAATGTTTGAGGCTATTTCACGCTCTCCTAGGCCGGTGCCTTACGGGACTCTCGGCACACACTGCCCTGCTCTAGTTAAAGAGTACCTCTTAGTTATCAGCATTTATCACTCTGATATGTGTGGGTCATAATATGCTGAGGAATACGATTTCTTTAGATTGTAATGATCAATTCCTACTGATCCCGTGTCTTCAATAATTCAATAATTCTGAAGATCCATGGATTCGACTTGTAGTGTGGATTGAACATTATACTTCAATCAGTTTGTGTTTCTAAATTGCATAATGTGTTTACCTTTCTGTGCTATAACAGTATCAATGTTTTATGAACCGTTGATCTGTTATCAGTATTATTTACTAGTGGTTCTTTGAACTGTAAGCCTCTCGATTAAATCTAAAATCAGATCCTTATTGAAGGATTGCCCAATGTTGTCATTGATTGAAAAGCCATTCTTTCCAAGGATACCGGACATCATAATTTGTTCAAATTCAAATCTCAATATATATTTTTTGTATTTAATTATCAATTAATCTAATATCCTACCCGATACTGATCGATACAAGTAAAGTATCGATACTTTCCTTTCAATATTAAGTAGTTTTGATATATCGATACCACTGACTCAATATTTCTTTAGATTTCGAATGTTTTATTTAAGTGCTTGAATGAGCGCCGGTATGGATACTTTGTTGGCAGATAACTTAGAATTGTGGCAGAGGGCAGCAGAGTCCAAAATAGGATTTTTGCCAAAGGAGGAGGGCAAACTCAATTTTGCCGCCTCTTCTTGAATCTCACCAATAAAAGTCAAGTTTTATAACAGTATTTTAGGTAATATATTTCGAAACTAGCATCATCTCAAACAGTAATTCGTTTTATTGACTGGATTAAGGTCAAAACTATCAAAAAGGAGAAACAAATATTTTTTACTTAACCTAAAAATAAACTTTCACTCGAAATTTGCTGCACTATAGTTTCTGCCGCTAGGGGTAAGTGCGTCCTTTGCCCTTAGTTCCGGTCTTGGCGGGCGGCAATCTTGAAGTTTGCCTCGGGTACCATTTGACTTAGCTACGCCACTGGAGGGGGTTGTTCATTATTGTTCGCTAACATTTTATTTATGTATATTCACTTATAGTTCATTATTATATGTCGAAATTTAGGTTTTTAATATTAAACCATGAACTTCCAAATTAGACATTAAGAAAAGAAGTCGAACTAAAAACTTTTAAACAAAATTTCATCTTCTCAAAGCAAATGGTAACGACTATTTATAGGAGAAAACAGGGCACGAATGATGAATGGCACGTTTCAAGATGACCCAATGGTTTGACTCCGCGTCAAACGTGTGCATGGAGTTCGTCGATAGTGATTTCACTGGAGACAGTAGGAGTATTCACAGTGATTTGTCCCATATCCCGGTTTCTAATTTTTTTTCTGAGCGATAACACTTTCCACTGTATGTTCCCTTTCAAGCAACAGGTTTCCAATTTCAGAGCTTTTTCGACGGAATAAATTATGCATTATTTACCAGTGAAATACTTATAATAATGAAAACACTGCCGAATCCTTATATATCGACCTTCAATACAGTCAAAATTTCTATTAATTAAATTTTTTTGTAGTTCCGTACTGCAAATCTAACAAAATTTTCAATTTAGTTTTTCTCAAAACAATTAGGGGAAAAATTAAATTTAAAAGTGTAGACAAAAAATATGTATATTTCATTTTTTCTTAATTTAACATAGGTAGGACCTTATACCACCATTACTCAGTGTTATTTACATCGCATGATTCCATTAAATTCTTTTGTAATCTAAATACTAAATAAAAATTATCGATATCAAATATAGAGATCATTAAGTTCGATAGTGTAATATTTCGTAAAATATAAAATATCCTAATTCCTGAAAATAGAGGTTTGAAAGCCATTGATTGGTTTCTTGCAAGTACTGAGTATTTATAATAAATTATATTGGTTTGAACCATTAATTGTTATTTTTACCAACAAATGTGTAAATATTTCTTGAAAAAAATAGTACAATACACGATCCGGTTCGTGACTTCAACATTTTGAATTAATCTTTTCGGTTCAAAAACCTTATGTATTTTAATTTTTCATATGTTTATCATATAAAATAAAAAAAAAATTATATGATAAACATATGAAGAATTAAAATACATATTTTTTTCTCATGCATTTACTAATAATTAACGTCATAATACTAAACGATATGTAATCGAAATCGTCTCAACATAGAAGAATATTGTGCAAATGTAAACTCCATGTTATCCTACTACTAGAACGGTTCAACTGGGAAATTTTGTTTTCATAAAATGATAATTACACAAAATAAATAGGTGTTTGTTGATTTTTAACATTGTATTATTAACTGTTGATATCTTAATTTTAAATATATTATATCAGTAATTTAATGGCGGCTGTCGTTTATTTTGATAATTGCGTATCAAGAAGTTGCGGTCGGTTATTTCCTGGAAGATGATTCAAGATTTAACAATTGGGCTTTCCCCTTGTCCCAGGTAACAGTTTATGTTTTTCTAGTTTTTTTTATATACTTTGAGAGGTTGGATAACGTGTTCAGTACACACCAAATTCTTATGTTAGAGATTATTCTTGTTTATATACAACAAAATCGGTCCTGGAATAAAGCACATGCAACAAAATAAAAAAATGTTTATTTTTTTTATTTATAACCACTTCACAGTAACCAACTTGGAATATTCCCTCGTTTCTGCACTTTCCAACATTGATCAATTTGCAGAACATATTTGTCAGAACATCAGCAGGAGTACTTTGTAGGGTCAATAACTCGGATTTCGAATGAGAAATAACTCGTTAAGTTCGAGTTAAACGTATTTTTTTATAATCAAAATAATTGTTTATATTTGTGTGGATTTGTTCGTTTTATTTCAATAGTAATTTCAGAAACACCAGGTATTCAATGATCAATAAAATATTCAATGAACGCTACATATAACTTAAATGATTTTTGAAAATACCTTTAAAAGATTGTTTTCGTCTCAATGTTCTGTAAATATCAAATCTTTCATAAAAAACATTTTTATTAAATTAAAAAAATATATTTGCTTTGTGCAAGATTAATTTATCAAAAGCGCCATTTTTCGCGGTATTTGTGTGGCATCACTTTTCATGTCGAAAAAGCTATTTAAGCGACTTTGTTAAATTTGATCTAATTCTGTGATTAGAAAAACAGGAGCGAAAACCTTCGTATAAATAAGTATTGCTTGTGCTTGTGTGGAAGAATACAACGAAAAGTGTACCATATAAAGAATCTTTTCTCGTTCCAAAAGACTCAACTATACGAGGAAAGTGGTGTAAAGCCATGAGAAGAGATAAAGTGCCTCCAGTAACTAATTTGCGCTGTTTCGAAGATCACTTTAATGAATACGTTGTTTCCTTTACAATCGATCACACTCGAAAAGTTTTGATTGGACATTCGATGAATTTTTATCACTTTATATTTTTTATTTATGGGATATTGGTTTGCATATCAATGTTTTTATGTGAATTTCATTAGTATTTTTTTTTTCGTTATAGTTAGAAGAGGGCACAGAAAATTTATGCAATACAAAATGAGTAGCCATATGACTCCCGTTGAGATATCAACAAAAATATTAGATATAATAATTCTAGCTTTATTATATTTTAATAAGTGAAACATATGTACCAATTTACTCGATAAAATAATAAGTATTCATATACTTTACGCCATTAGTTGATAAAATTATTTTTTCTGCATTTACAGGTTATATTTAGTTTTCCAAGTTAATATGGAAAATTAAGTATTAAATGACCTTCAAAACTGAATTAATCATCACAAAATTATCTTGTAGCTTTTACTCCTTCAAATTCAATCGTTGCAAAATCTGAATTTGAAGACTAAAAATAAACGACATCATAATCCCATCTATTCTCGACTGCGCTTTAACAAATACTCTTTCAGTCATTTTAATTAATGAAATCACACAATACTTAATGATAGAAGCCGTGATATAATTCAGTTTATTATGGATCACTTAAAGAAAGTACCCAGAAATCATACGAAGTAATTAAGCTGGCATGAAATTTGACGTCACACTGCGGTCCAACAATAGCATTGCGTTTAGATATTTTAAATTTAGGGCGTATGATTGCATTTTTGTTTAATTAAAACTTATTATTTAGCATACATTTGTAAAGAAAAACTAGGTTTTAATCAATAGAAATAAGGATTTAAATTTTTTTTTTTAACAAAATATATTTTTCGTGCGTGTTCCCTATTATTCAATAAAAAAACATTAAAATATAAAAGTGATGAAGTAAACATGCGCTTAATTAAATTTATCAACGAAAAAAATATGAAAGGAAATACAAAATAAATATTACAAAATTAATAAATAAATAATAAAACTTGCGTTTTCATACACTTTCTTTTTCATACACGTTTTCAAGCACCTCCACGAGATTATGTTCCTACCTCTTCAGTTTGTGGTCAGTTTGTCCAAGCCCAATTCATTTTAACAAAGAATAAGTTATTGATTCTCAATATATTGCTACCATAGTCAACAACATTATTATTTGAATGAATATTAATTAGAGTTGAGAGACAAACATAATTTGTATTATGTTCATTTTAATAAGATACATACTCATTATTTGTTTCCATTTGTTAAATTTTTATTACATTAATAAAACTTTTATTTACCAGCTATTTGTTTTGCCACTTACGGCTATATCATATCTTGTTCTACGGAGTCATAAAATTTCTTTTCTGTAATATCTGTGGAATTCTTTCAAGAAACAAGCTTAACATAGTTATGTTGAACCATTTATATTGCAAATGGCCGTGGAATATGTGCTGCCCAGAATAGCGGGTTACAGTTAACATATCTAAATATTTCATCAGATACACATACAGGATTCGCAACTTCAGTAGCGGAATAGACAATGACATATTTCTGAACGCAAACCACAAAAAGCTATCTCATCTTCGTTGATATTCTGGATGTCTTGTGGCCATGGTTATGACATGGAATTGGTAGTGGTGAATGTTGACATAGAAGATATTCAATGTTTCGGAAACAGTTATATTCTTAACTTTGTATCTTGGTGAACATCAATGGAAACATTTCCATTTTGTTTTATCTTAATTTTCCTATAAAATACTTTGCATAGTCCTATCTTTTTATTGTTGTTATTATAAACAATAATGATTTAAATATAGATTGCTAGTAGCTTCGGTTTATTATAACTTTTTCAGGGAATGTGGAGAATAACCTGTTTATTTATGAGCCAATTGTAAATCGTGGAAATTTGCATTTTTTTTTTGTGGACACTAGATTTTTGTTTCCTCAGATTTTATTTAAAGGATTTTCTTTAACCCATCATCAATATCATCTCATATCAGATTTGGCAAATCATATAAAATAATTAATCCATATCATCTGGTATACGATTTTATGTGTATCTAATGGAGAAAGATTGTTGCCTTCTGCATTTATATTAATTGGTCTTGAGATGAGTCTTGTTTCTTGGGATCTATGCGATACCTGAAATTGTTTGCGGAAATTTATTAAGTTCTAACCGCCGTTTTGAAACTCTAATCTAGAGATTTCCAAAAACAATGTCACTGCGTACCACTTCCACTTTTCAGGTAACTGTGAGTATCATTATCTGATCTTATGATATTAGTATTTAAAATTACTCTTCATAAAAAAATACAAACTGATATACAAAAAGCTATTAGACGAACAAAACAATATATATTGCAGTACCTATGCTTTAGAAAATAATAAATTGAAAATTAAGCTCCAAAATCAAAAGTTTATCAATTTCACATAACAACAGCAACTGTCACATTCAAATAACAACACAAAAAATTCTGCAAATGAAAGTTTATCCACTAAAAGTAAAGAATATGGACCTTGTGAAGAATAGCATCAACATTTTTCATTTGGAAGGATGCTATTGTAAGGCATGATGAAGTTCAACTTGATTTTTAAGTCCTCTTCAACATTAAGTGCTTTCGCCTTTACTACGGTAACCATTCTGAATCTTTTTATTAATTGTAGATCCTGTTTATTAATCTTATTATTTATACATTCAATTATTATTTTTTTTTTATCCCTCATTGAATGCGTGATGAATTCGAGTTATCAAATATCTAAACAAAGGATAACCAGTTTCCATATGAAAATGTACATTTTACCTTTTTAATAAATAATGACTTCAGTGTTTAATACGCTATATCTCTTTAAATCTTGGTCCGATTACGAAAAAAAAAGTAAAATTCGGTTATTATAAATCCAATGATCCGCCATATATGACATTAGAGTTATGTTGGACCAGATATTTTGTACAAAACCGATTTGGTGCTTTTGGCTACTAATGTCGATGATAGTACTCTGGTTCCCATGATATTCCATTCAAAACAGAAAAAAGTTAAGTTTTTAATTAATTTAAAAATACTGGAATTATCCACAATTATTTTAGTTACACTTGCACATTCTAGGTTCAATTTTGTACCTTCCTTTTTTTTTAAATTGGCTCAGTAGTTCGTCTTAAAAATGGATCTTTGGAACGGAAAATATAAATTTAAAAATAAATATTTTTATGACCTATTAGGTTTTTGATTGATTTTCGTAAGGTAAGATGCCCTTAACAGCTCAAACTAAGAAAATGAGAAAGAGTCATCTACAATTTACTCACCTCTTCTTGATCAACATTGAAAGATCAGGATTTATATTTCAGTTCCACCTCACATATAAATGTTAATTGTTCAAGCAAACGTGAAAAAAACTAAAACTGAATGAAAAGACAGAATTATAAAGGATCTCATTGACTTTCCTGCTGTTAAATCGAAAAAAAAAACAATCTAGATAGATAAAGGTATGTAAAGGCAGCAAATATCTGCAGGGTATATAAAGCTAACTAGATTTATAATAAAATATTTAATCTATTTTAATTTAAAATACTATTTCGAATGAATAGCAGTTTTATTTTTCCTGTGTGAATTTTAATTTTTTTATTTTGCACCTACTATTCAATTTAGAAGATATTTCTGAGATACTGACATTTTCACTTGAAAGAGTTCAAGCAACCCATGGTGACTGTCCTGACGAAATGAAATGAAAACTGTAAATTAGAAAAAGGGACTTGAAAAAATGAATAGAACTTTCTTACGTCAATCCTCATTGTCCCGGTCGTGCATTGATTTTAATGCCACGATTTCAATTTCTCTTCAAACTGAATTATACAACGTATTTTTTTTTTTTATTTTCAGTTGATTTTGTTTGGAAATATCATTTATTTGTCTGTGATTTTATTGCAGATTGAAAAAATGAAAGAAATAAAAATGGAAATGTGGCGGACAAGGTAATAATCCTTTGGTGGCTGGAATTTCCAACCACTTTGCCAGCTGCTGGAAAACCTGTTATTCAGCTAAGAGAATCGTAATAACAAAATATTTTATTCGATCAATGCAATTTTAATTCTTTCGCTTTGCTCTGCGTTCCTTTACTTGATATTAATCATTTCCCGTGGTGTTTTTTGATTTTTTGTGACTGTTCTTCTCCCTTCTTAATTTTATTTGTCCCGAAGAAGGGCTATTAACTGAACCAAAACATCGTATAATTATTTTTATTCTATTGTTTGCTTTAGTGTGACTGTTTGTAAGCTACAGGATTTTGTGAATTTTTAATCTCGGTATTGTATTTATGCAATATTTCATTTATTTTTATTCTTCGTCACAGACCGGAATAACCTAATATAAGCTATTATCTTTTTTATTTAAAGATTTTCTCAGAATTCTGCATGTAACCAGTGAAATTGTTTTGGGACATATTTTTAGTTTTTTTGTAAATTACTTCACTATAATTATTTGCTACTGTTTCTGTCCTAAATTAAAAACTAAATTTGACGACCTACAGTTTTTACTCCACCGTTTAAAGTAAAGATCGGAATAAGGCCTTTTCAATGTATTTGCACCATTCGTTTAGAGTAGAAGGAAGAAGGAATTGATTTCAGAAACAAGAGTAATCGAGGAAGAATGATCTGGTGCGTGTCGTCTTTCCACTCGGGATTTCTTTATCCAACCTCTTTGTCAAATAGACACTGCTGCGACTCACCCTGACAGCACAGTCCTCGTGAAAGCGTCTTTAATTGCCTTGTTAGGAGCTGCTGCGGGCAACCTTCGAAAAGGGTCCTTTCCCCGGAAAGTTAGACCAAAGGACATAAAGGACTCTTGCGTAAGGGCGATCTGCTTTCACCTAGGTCCTCTGCAATTAGATCTCCGATACTCTTATACAATCCACTTCGGCTGTCGATGGTAGTCACTGGTGTTGCAACTGCACTGAGGACTCTTGTCTCCCTGAAAGGTTAAATGGTCTACTTGTTTCGATAATGATTCTTCCTTGTGGAATCCATGCATGAGAGGTGAGGGTGTTGTTACTCTGTTGAGTCGCCATGCTTCACTCGTTGATTCGATTGGAAAGCACCAATGAGAACATATTGAGTTATGTTTCAGTCATTTACTTAGTCATGCACAATTACAATTTTACAGTCGAACCTCTATATATCGAATATGATGGTATCTTGAATTACATTCGATATATAGTTGTTTCGATATCGGTATAGAAATATTGTAATTTTTCATACTTGTCATTCTAAAAAACAACTACAGTTATTTTTTAGGATTAATGAAATATCAAAGGAAATTTTTCAGGGTTCAAGAAGTATCAAAGGCAATTTTTTTGGTTAAGGAAAAAATAGAACGAACAAAAACATTTATTTGAAAAATTGTAAAAATTGTGATTGTAGATATAATGTATAACTCTGCCGTGATAAGTTAAAAAACTCTAACTTCAATCATTTTTCTAAATATCTTTTTAGTAGTTTGCCCTAATTGGTCTAAAAAATTGGATTAGGATCTAACTGTTGGATTTAGGGTTATCTAATATCATAAAAAGGTGTAATTTTAGACCAACTTGGGTATACAAAAACAAATTTATTTCGAAAAATGATTTGGAGTTAGGGCCTTTTAGCTTATCACGGCAGAACTATAGTGTGCAAATATTTAATTATTACATGTATTAAAAATTTATTTAATATAATTTTGGAGCAAAGTAGTTACTAATGTCTTTCTGAGCATAATTCGTCATGGAAGTCCTGTTTAGGAGCCACCTTCACAACAAGAATGGTTAAATTCTAATGAATTTAAAGGAAAATTTCACTCTATGTTTAGAAAGAGACTCAGAAAATCGGTACCGTATTGCTTCTTCGGAAACATGGTCTTCTCCGAATTTCCATTGCTTTGCGAAAGAGCAGAACATACTCCCTTTTTCTCATTTAATCTTTACCTCTTCTTATGAATGTAAATTAAGAGCTTTTTGATGAAAATTACATTTTATATTTTTTTTAATCTGACTTTTCGTTCGATATATAGATATTTGCGATATATGGAAGTTTGATAAACAGAGACTCGACTATAATTATAGTAGCAATAATAAAAATAAGGTATTTTTCTAAGCAGATAAAAGCGTCCAGAAACCATTGATGCATATATTTTGAAACATTGTACTGTGCTTTCTATAACAAATTTTTCATCCATAATCGAATATCATTTAAAGTGGAATGTAGTTGATATTTTTAGTATATTATGGACTGCTTAAATAGATGTTCTACATATTTGTCATAACTTTAAGGTTCATTCATTCAAAATCACATCATTGGCATTTAATAGCTAATAAACTAAGTTATCATTGAGTGAGATACCTTTCACCTTCCTTGTTATTCATTTAAATATCAACGATTTAGGGAAGATAATATTACATATTTGAAAATTGACGAGTCTTATCAACATCACAAGACAATCGCGAACATCTTCAACTCGTGACTTCAACTTGCATACCTGCTTGCTTCGAACAATCGTAGAAGGCTGAAATGAGTTCTATGAATGAACTATTCAAATAGCTGATGATGATGCAGTCTTTGATGTATTTAACATAAATAAACATATAATAAGAGCGACAAAAATTACTTCAATGAGATTGCATTTCTTGTTTAAGTGTAAATACACTGTTACAGCCCTGTGTGGTTAATATTTAATGTTATGATCCAATGTTTAGGGCATATGTTGGCCGGCTGAATCAAATATAGAAACTAAGGTCAGACAAGAAAGTCAGAAACAAGGAGGATAGGGCATATGATAATTTTTTCTTAGTAACGAATTCTTTTGTACAAGTTCTCATACTTCTCTTACTTTTAATAAGAATAGATAAACTATTCTTAAATTATGCCTAGATATTACAGGAAGATATAAGAATAACAACAAAAAGACGCCATCCTGTAAAATATTTAACAGGAAGACAAAATCTTTTATTCTTATTGCCAGATAAAACAATTGTTTGTTTTGGTTTATACTCGAGTACGAATGTTTATGAGGTGATTAAGGTAGTAATGGTATTGTCTCATTATACGTATTTGAATATAAATATATATGTTTGATTTCAAATAAAAAGTTATCTTTAAATTTATATGGTACAGAAAACCGAAACGAGATATCAATAAATCACCGGATGACTAGCTGGTTAACCTTAATTATTCCATTAATCTGGTAGTAACGGACGAATACATATCATATTAGTCCATGTCCACCCGCATAGTTAATAATTTTGTTTCATTTTACTGATGTAAAATAAAATTACACCAACATAATATTAGAAATATATGTTGAATAAATAACATTATGAATATATAAATATTCTAAATGTATACCGTGCACCATATATAAACATAATTCAACTAATTAAAATTATGAAGTAAAATTGCAGAATTAATTAAACAGTCAAGTTGAGGCAATGATTGATCTTGACCGTTTGAAGACTGAATTAGTACCGATGTTACTGCTTGGTGTTCATATTATTTTCCATATGTGATCTGTAATAAAAAAACATTAAAAATAAAAATAATTCTTAGAAATCATAAGTGAGAAATTTATATTAATAAAATATAAATTATAAAACTATACAATTAAAAATTAAATAAAACACAACCAAATGTCAGTCACAATGAGATTCTCTTTCTTGAGTCGATAAATTCTCTTCCTCTGCAATTTTAGATTTATCACGTTTCTGGGCACATGGAACGCTAAATGTTTAGGCACTTGATCGCTTATTTGTGGGGCATAGGCATTGGATGACTAAAATAGCATGGCTTTAAAATCGTTTTCAGTCCGAAAGGGCATCTGTAAATTAGGTGTGTCTTTATGATTCCAGTTTTTAGAAATTATATTTTAAACCACGAGTTAGTGTGGTAGGCATTGTTATTTTTTTAATTTACACTATCATTCATAAAATAACGCACAGGACTTGGTTAAAATATATAGGTAATGAATAAAAATAACCAAAAACACTTATAAGCCAGATGTACTCTGGTGACCCTGAAACACTGAAGTGCTCAGATGTACACTGATGAAATTAAAGACTGTGAAAATGTAGGTTTTCAGAAAAAAAGCGAAATTGTCGTTTATAAGTACAAATTAGAATCTAACAACCCAAATAACCAAGGCCAAATAAATGATTTTAATACTGATTCGACTTGACGTATGCAAACACATACACACACTACATACTATACATATGATAACAGATTTTTAATAGGCTCTATTATAAATCATTAAATACTCGTACTAATTCCTCTTTCCTTCACTAAGGATAAGAAAAACTAGTGAATTAGCTACTTTTCAAGAGGCCAAAAAAAGAACTTTATGTTTTACTTTTAACTTCCGCTTTGTGAATATATTTTTTTTTTTATCTCTGATCCTTTTTACTTCTCTGAGCCCTAGATTTCTGTTTATAAGATTTTATTTTGCAAATATACTTCTGGCTAATTAGTAATAAGAAGAAATTAGTAAAATGCGATTTATCACATTCGTTAGTTAAATTCGTTGTATGAACATTGGAGGGCATCATATCATGAAAATGACATATTTGGGCAACATGCCGCAATGGGAGGAAATGGATAACTTCAGGAAGACTCCTTTTCTTAATACGTGATTGCTTTGCCGAATCAGACTGAAATATTTCGCATTGCTTCGACTTTCTGAATCCCTCATATTGAATAAAAGGGATTTCTTTCTAGCCAATACGGATTCGTTTAAGTTGATCAAAGTACCAGTGAATTACGTCCGTTTTTGTTTTCATTTTATTGTAGTTTCTATTTCGTCATGCGACTGGTTCAGAGCTAGCTTTCAGCTGTAATAGACTTTTCCTTTTGTTTGGAACGTGGAATTCGCAATGTGCATCTTATGTTGACTGGTTCATAGCTGTGTGTTAGAAAGTAGTTTCCTCAAAAGAACATTTTTTACTGCACTTACAAATATATAACTGTCGTGTACTGACTGCTACAAGTGGAAATATTAACTTTAATCGCTTTGTAATGGGTCTTGAGCATGGGCGAATCCAGAGATAGTATTTAGGGGAAAAACTATCAGGGCAGAGCAGGAACTTCTCCCCCACTTCCTTCTTTTCCAATATAAGTCAACAGTTTTATAACTGTGTTATAGGTAGTATATTTCGAAATAAATAGCATTGCCTCCTAACATTAACATTGACTGAATTAAGAACAATATAACAAAAAAAAAAACAGAAACAAATATTTTTTACTTAACCTAAAAATAAAATGTTGCTCTAAATTTGCCGCCATCTAAATTCTGCCGGTCGGGGTGCTTCCTTAGCCCTTCCTCCTTGTACCGGTTCTGTATCAGGGTGGTGACAGAATTTGGAATACTCGTAGAGCATGTATTCTTCCTTTGAGGCGCCAACAATTTGTAAGTTGTAAATATGTATAGCAAAAGTGTTAGCTCAGTCACTTTCTCATCTTTAATTGCGTAATAGAAAAGATGAATGATCAAGGGAAGAAACAGTTCAGTCTAAAACAGTCAGGAGCAGATCCAGAGGTTGTTTTTATGGGAGGGGGAGGAGGGAAAGAGGAAGGACGATCAGGGCAGGGTCCGAACTAGGATTTTTGCCAGGGAGGGCCAGCTCAATTTTGCCACCTCTTCCTTCACTCCTCTTTCCTCCAATAAAAGTCATCAGTTTCATAACAGTATTGTAGGTAGTATATTTTGAAATAAATGACTTCATCTCCTAACATTACCATTGTCTGCATTAATGTTAAAATAATCAAAACACAGAAACAAATATATTTTTTACTACATTTGAAAACAAAATTTCGCTCGAAATTTGCCGCTCTCTAAATATTTGTCCCTCTCTCCTTCTCCCGGCCATGTATTATGGTTGCCACACAATTTGGGATAATCGTAGAGCAGGCCGGGATTATACTATACATTTTTTTAACGTATTCTTTGTTTACGTTTTTTTGTACGTATTCTTCCTTCGAGGCGTCTACTATTTTTAATTTTCAATGTATATTTATAAGGGGATATGGGAAGGATGACGTGCAGAATTTTGTGATTGTGTTGTCTTATCCCGATTTAGGAGGGATTGACAGGACATCTCAATAATTAATAACCCAATGACCAATATACAGTTTGAACCAATTTAAAACTATTTTGACCTTGTTTAGGACTCCATTTTTACGAGTCTTGCGACTTAACCACTGGACTATATAAAATAAGTTTTGAGTTTTCATCAGGTTTAAAAAATAATAAAATGATATAAATTTAAAAAAATTATTTTCATTGAATTAATAAAAAATGTAATTACAATTGACAATTATATAATTACGTTTGACAGTTTCGACGATCGATTTCTCATAAGGTGAACCATGGTCAATTTCCCTCCTGCCTAATGAATGATAATTTATCACAGTTATTCACGAGTATTATTACAATTAGATATATTATAAATTAGCCGTAGTTTATTTATTTTTTCTCAGTGGTTATTTTGGGAGCGAATATGTTCCCCTCATCCCTCTCTTGTGGATCCGCTCCTGATCTAAAGTATCTTCTAATCATCGCATAAACCATGAAGTGTTATCTAGAAATTTGAAAATCTTCTCCTTCCCAACAGCCTATTTCCTGAGATATTGTAAATTACATTCAAGCTGGTTGCGATAGAATTTTTAAACCATTCTTCTCTTCTACTACACAATAATCTATGTGATTGCTACCTATTAAGACCGTGCAAACGCTCTTCCTTCTGTATTCCTTATTCTAGGATTTCGCCTATCGAAAAAGAACTGTACTTTAGAAGAACACGGCAGTAGACTATCATTAATAGTAATAGAACTATTAATGATAGTAATAGAACTATTAATGATAGTTTACTGCCAAGTCTATAATGAGTTATACAAAATATATTATCGGGTACAAAAAAATATGTAAAAAAAATAAATTAAAAAACCCTGTAAGTATGACTAAAACTCATAAAAGGCTTTGGTTTTAGTATTCCTTAAGGAAGCTCTGTTTCTTGATTAACAGTAATACAACGAGGTGATTTGTTCAGCATCCATGCTCAACCGCCACGTCAATGACCCCAATAAAATAACGGGTTTCACTTTATAGAGGCTGGATGCACCCCAGGAGGTTCTCCCAACTCAAGACTCGGCTTATATAAGACAATAAATAAATTATCTGCCACACCCCGACTCGATCTCAGGCCCAGGAGTGAAGATTCACAATGCCTTAGCCACTGAGCTACCCCAATTCCCACATTATGGTATTTATTAGAAAAATGAAAAAGAAGTAAGAAAAATATTCACTAGAATAGAACTATTACTCAATAATGATAAAAAACAAAACAATTTTTCGATTGATTGAATGAAGTGTTATGGTTTATTTATTTATCGATGGTCAACCTCACAGATTTTGTTAATGCAAATTTTATAGCTTCGAATAAAAACATTATTTTTTTAGCATCAATTAATTAATTCCTTCGTTATTGATTCCCTCTCTTTTTTACATATATTAGGAAACTTTGATGTTATTATACCACTAGTATTATATCAACAACATCTGTGAAGTTATTTTCTCATTATTAATTGAAAATTTAAGAAAGCCAGAGCACTGCTGGGCTACAAGAAGTCGGATAGCGGAATTGCCAAAGATTTTGGCATAGAAAATAAATAAATTATTAACATTGCCATTTGTTATTTTATAAATGCTACTAGTAAGTGATAAAAAAAAAAAAAAAAAAAAGTGAAATTAATTAATTTTGCCTATTGTTTGTAATAGAGATACTTCAATTGGCAGAATATCATCAGTTATATTTTCCTGTTTTATTACTTTTTATAAGTGTGATTTCTATTTTATTTCAGTGATAAAACTAAAACCAGTTAAATTTCATGTTCACTTGTTATTCTTGCTTTACAGTTTCAGTTCATTTACAATTTGTGAAATAGTTTAAAAAAAATAAACTTTTTAATATGATTCAGTTTGTATTCTTAACGATTCGATGGGGTATCTGTCGCGGTTACTTCATCATTACTTTACATTTCTCGGTCATTTAATATTGTTAGCACGAATTTCTGTACTTTATGCATAGTCGCAGTCTGTAATATAATATTACACAAACTCGTTCTTGTTATAATTTTTTACATATTTTGGCGTAAATAAAAGCTCCAAAAACTTTCGACCTCATTGTCCATTAATTTCATAGAGAAATCTGTTTGGAAATCAATGAAATAGTTCGTACACGGCTTATGCCTTTGCCTCAGATATTCTGAGAAATATTTTGTCGAAATGATTTCCTAATCAGCCAATTGAAAAATATTTACAGGAGTTGAGCTAAAAGAAAAAGGAATGACCGGCTTATTGTTGATCATAAACTCGGCAATGATCGTGAACTTGATGACCGTTGTAAACTGAAGCAGGACCGGTTTTCTCCAGCTGCCGATGGAATATAAACCGCAATTCCAGTGCTGGAATATCCAGCTGCAGCTATTTATCTTTTATCCACTCTCTATTTCTCGGTTTCCATTTCCGGTATTACATATCTCAGATATTCAATGGTCTGATTTAGAAATGAAACAGCATTCCTATCAGTTGAAGAAAAACAAATATTTTTCTTAATGCCTGAAAGGTTTCCTGGTTAAAATTAAAATATGTCAAAATTGTCACAAACTTTTTGTGTTTCTGCCTCAATTAAGGTCATTTTTTTTATTCATATTTTGAAAATATGAAATTTTTCTAATATTCATAACAGATTTGAAACACTTTTCGTAGACTTATTATAATTATTCTTATTAAACTGTTAAATCACATCATAAATTTTATGTCCCAAGATATTGTAGATAAAATAACTTAGCCATCTCGCTGAACTTTATTTGGAGAGCAAGGTAATGAGAAATTATCGCGTCTATTATTTCTTCAAAGAAGTGGACAGACAATTTGGCAGGAATTGACAGATTAGATATTGTAGATATTATAAATTGTATTTTATTTTTTATATATGTAAATGAAGAATAAAAATACTTATTTTATTTATTTATTTACTCAAAATACGTTGTGGCAGCACATTAATTTGCCATATGCAAATTAATTTTGCAATAAGCAAATCTGAGCTCATCCGGTTTTTGCGATCAACTTAACAAGTCTTGGCCACCGCTTTGAAAGTCGTCGGGGTGTTTGTATGGCTTCTTGGAGGACATTAGTGTTTGTGCTTAGAGGTTTATGTTGTAAGTCAGTCTGTTGTAAATATTATTGTGTTTTTCGTAACAGTATCTGAAACTATTACGATGTCCAAAGTCATTTTTCTCAATGCTTTTGACTGGAACGACTGAATTCATTGGATGTTTGAAGTCTTGGAAGAGCTCCATAGCTCCATCCCTTATGTCTATAAATAATTTCCGTAAATTATTAGTACTTTGTAGATTTTAAGTCTGTTTGTTTAGGATAATTTGGAGCGTCTGTCAAGTAACCTCAATAATAGTCCAAATAGTTTGTTCAGTTGTTTTCTTTTTAGTCTGATGTGGTCCTCCATGTCAGTATCTTATCTAGAAGAAGTACCCAAAAATATATAGATTAAGAATTAAACTATATAAATGAAAAATTCGGAGCTTCTGAAGTTTTCTATAGCAAAAAAATGATGTTCAATGACGATAAATATATAAAAATGAAATAAATATATAAATATAAATAAATAAATATTTATAAATATTGTTGAAACACTTTTTCCGGTAGCGATGACCATATCTATCGAGTAGAAGGTATTAGTTATGAATACGTTACACATTTGCATATTTTATCAGATTAAGTTATGAAATTATTATTTCAGTATATTTCAATTATTATTAAGTATATTCAAGCTAGTATTTTTCGGTATTCTAAGTTGACTGACAGTTCTCAATTTTGTTATACAAATGACAAAATATAAGTATTGTTGAGGATATGGACATTGAGTGACATTGACAATTTTTCTCTAAAGCGGATTTTAGTTTAAATCTTTTATTTAATACAATCTTCCATTTCAAAATTAAGCTTATGGCACTTATATAATGTCTCTTGTGTGTGCTTTATGAAGTACATTCTCTACATTTTATATTATGTTTTATGAAAAACGATTATCTTTGCATTATATACTTATTGATGTTTCGAGGAATTTCCCCATCCTCGAATGTAATGGGTTATTTATAAAAACATTATAAATAACCAAAACGCTACCAAGACTAACAACAGTTATACATAATAATCATTCACATATAAATTTATTTATTTATGTTTTACAGTTTTGGTTATTTCTTATGGGAAATTATAATGTTGTTCTGTAATTTTTAGAATGGGTTGTCCTGAGGATGTGAAAATTCCACGAAACGTTGATAAGTATAAAATGTAAAGTTATAATAATTGTTTTAATAAAAAATAATATATAAACAAGAAAATTGACTTCATGAATTATACCCAAAATTAAATTTAATTAAAAAAGTATTCTTCCATAAATAACAAGAAATAAAAAAGGGTACGTTTTATATACAAATATAATAAAATTCATAAAATAGAAACTAGAAAGGAAGGTGATGTATTTAAAAAAAAAAAAATTAAAATTTCAAGTATAGATTAAAAAAAAATAAATAAATAGAATTATAAAATACCAGTGAAATAGAAATATATTTAAGAAAACACTCAAATTATTACATTAAGACCTAGTGAGTTTCACAAAGTGCCATTACGAGAAAATAATTAATTACCGACCTTGTTTAACAAGCCTCAAGAATATATTCTTACAACATGCTAAAGTGAACTTGGATATTAATTTACTAAATAATAAAAAAAAAATTGCTTTTTGTTTCATTATTTATAATTATGGTACAAAAGATAAATCTTTTTGACAGAGAATAATAACAGTTTAAATAATCCTTCAAACTCTGAGTATGCATATCAATGCATAAACGATTTGAAGGTGAATATTTTCACTTTATTCTTTAAGATGATTGTGATTAATCTTTGATTAATTTTTTTTTGTTACAGGTACGTCTACGTGGGTTATTATCACATTTGTTGGTTAATTATTGCCTGGTGAGTTTCTATGTAAAATTGAGCTACAATGATTAATTGCATTTCTCATAACTTTTTTATTGATATGTTTTATGTATTTATAGAAAGGAAATATTCGTGTTACCACTGTATAGAAATATTTACCGCGAGAATATAATTCTTTAGCTGAACTTCAAGGTATCTGTCAGTCTCCGTTTCTTTCCTTGTGTCTGATTATCTTTCTATTTTTCCTTTTTGTATTTCTCATCCACTTCTCAGAAGTCCTACAGCCCTTCCTTTTCTTTTTTCTTATTTTATCTTTTTGTCAGTCATTATCTTTTCGCCAGTCATTATCTTTTCGTGGGAAGGTATTTTCGGCTAAAACTCATTGAAATCTTTATTCTATGGTTGCATTTATTTAGCTATCTCTAATCATAAGAAAGATCATAAGCATAATTGTCATATTAAATGTTAAATACTTTTTTAAATAAATAAATCTTTATTTATAGGAATTACAATTAAGGAAAAATATACCTTTATACCAGTATTGGTTAAAATTCATAAATGTTTCTATTTTGAAATGTTAGTGGGTCATTTATTTTTTAGTTTCTTAACAAATTTAGGAGATTTTTGCTATCCATATATAATAAATATTTTTCGTCCCCAGTCTTTGTCTTGGCGGAATATTGTAGTATAATAAAAAACGAACGTCCGATTTGCCCATCTTTCCTGCTTCTGTCGGAATATATTTCGTTGCTTTCTGAATTTACAGCAGTAATACTATGTATTAGTTAGGAATTGCTGTAGGGATGTATACCGATAGTCAGTCCACACTGTTCGACTTTAGTTCGGCGTATTGGCCCTAACCAGTTGGATGAATTTTATTTAGAAAAAAGTAATAAACAATGTATAACCAATTTATTGATTATTCTATTATTCAGTGAATGGATTTATCCATAATTTTTTAATCAATAATCAAATAAAAATAATTATTCGACATCACATGCCTCAAGTTCCCTTCCCCGTTCCTCATGACGAATTGAAAATCGAACAGAAAGTCGACTGCTAATGATGAAGCGATGTTACTTTATCTATATTGTTGGCTAATTGATTTATATTCTGTACAATTTAAAATAATACAGAATATAAATCAATTTGATTATAAATCGCTTCAGTTAGTATTTCAGCCAATACACTCACTTTACACCCAGCGAAAGTCATTTTCTGTCATACAGATTGTTATACAAAGTTGGGTTTTTTCACATAATACACATCTTTACAAAGATTCATAGTGATCTATCATCACGAAACATATTATCTCTTTCTCTATAATCTGGTATTCCATATTTTTTTTTTAACTGTGCAAGATTCATTTTATTTTCCATTTATCTAATGCGGATTTTTCTCTTCTTCAAAAAGCCTGTCTTCTTTACCGTGAACTTGCCTATTTCTGTTTGATAAGACGTTTTTTTTCCTTGTAAACCGCGTCGTGAAAGGTCCTAAACGAGAACTTTATCCAAAATATTTTTTTTTGGTTTCGTATTTTAATTATTTCACATGCCCCATATCGACATCGTTTTTTGAAAAATGCTTAAGCGCCATTTAGTAAACTTTACAGGAAATACTTAAAACGTTTTTGCCCCAAATAACAATATATATTTTTTTAAATTTTATTCTTTGTAGTGTACAGTAGAGGTTTATTCAGGTGACAAAACTTTTAGATTAGAATACATTTTTAAGGCTTTTAGCACTCGCTAAGGACATAGTGATGACTCAGAGTCGTTAGTATTTGATGCTTACGTCATCAATAATCGATTTTTAGACCATTTCCAATTTTTTAATCGATATTTCGTGAGCGAGAATCGATGGAGGTGGTGTTTACGTCACATAATAAATCAAAACCTAAATTTGAATATTTTGACGCTTAAGCCTTTTTCGAAAAACAACTTCGATATTTACAATTGTTTCTTATCATTGTGAATCCACTTATATTAATATTTATATATTTTTGAGTCACAGTTATTTAAAGATTGACAATGGCCAACAGATCACTGCTAAGCGATTCATGAGAATTACTTTCAATTTGGAAAGCTATCCCTCTGCCGGCGTTAACTGAAAGCTATTTGCACTAACTGTGCGGTTTCAAACGGTTACGCTCCTGGGCTTCAAACTTTCTCCGGTCGGGCCTGGTCAGTATAAATAGTTAATTCAAATAGGATTAGCTTATACAATATTTTATCGATTTTAATAGAAGCTTATAAATTTGTTATTTGGAAACTTTTTTCTTGGCATAGGGCACCCTTATTTAGTCATATTATTAGTCATATTATCGTTAGCTTTTATTTGATGCTACAATTAAAAAATTCTTTTTGATAAAATAAATTAAATATAACCTTCTAATAACTTATAATGAATAATAATAATTATTTCGTTGGTTGATTTTATTAGATTGAATCTTAAGCCTTGCTTTCCCATATTGACGAACAACAATTATATTTATCCTTATTTATTATTGTCCCATGTTTAATTTTATTTGGTCTCATTAGTGATAGTCAAATTATCATCGTAAAAATGGCGCAATTTATTAATCTATTTTAGAATTTTGCTTTGATATGATTATTGCTTTCTCGATTTTTCTTTGATGACTTAGGAGTTTAATCAGATCAACTTCAATGATTTTCGTATGTGCATACATGCCCGCCATCAGCTGTGGGAAGGGAGGGATAAAATCTTCGGAGTCCGGGTTTTCGGGGGCCCCGATAAGATTTGGCTAGAAAAAATGTATACAGTTAAAATGTTTGTTAAACAAATAAATGCAAATAAAAAATCATTTCAATCTCCAGTGAATAATATTGCGTATTTTTACCATACTCTGGCAGTATTGTCTAATTTATAAATAGTATATTGTTAATAGTTTTATATTGGGTCTAGGTTAGCAAAAAATTGAATTTTGACTCGATTCTTCAATCTTTCGCAGAAGAAAAGGCAAGAACATTGTCATTATAATGTAATTGTAAGTTTCGTCTTCATACTATCTGAATCTATATATTAATATTATTGACAAAAATGAAAATCATGAAATATTCAGTGGGGAAGAGGGAGGGGCGCTGTACCGTATAATTTCGCTCGGCAGGACATATGCTATTATATTTCTGATTAATTGTTTTTTACATTAAAATAAAAAGTCTTGCTGGACAGCGAGGTAAATCTCAACTCAATTTTATAACCTTATTTAGTTAATTTAAATAATTGTCATCTAATAAAGTGAACGAAAGTAATACAGGCTGTTAACTGATAACGCGCTCTTCGTGTCCTCTTTGGGGTACATAAATGCGTCAAACCCAAGCCAACATGGCCAAAAACTTATAAATACGCTCGAGACAAACTATTGTATTTCCGCTTACCAATCCTCTAAGATATAACTGGTATAGTGATTGCTTGGAACCCTTTCCACTTTACACTGCCTAACTAGTTCCCTGGAGTTGAATAATATCCACTTACCGATATTCTATCAGTCCTATATTTACGGTTATCCCAGACCATCTGTAGCGAAGGAGGTTACGGGTAAATAGCAAGGTCCTTAGCGAATGTAGGATAGAGCAGCTTCTACGTCAGACCAAGGAGAGCCATTGAGTGCGTCTCTGTTGTAGTCTATGCCTTTGCGAAAAACATTTTACATTAATAAATATCATCTGAACTCACAAATCAAGACCGCTTCATTTGGTTTAGGTGTTTTCTATTTTTTAAAAGTGTGTTACGGAAAGAAAATTACTGCAGAAAGTGGGGTGGTCGTAATTGAGAAGCGAAATGGGAATTAACTCAGTACTTAAATTAACTCTAAAGGTATGATGCATGGTTGCAATACAGAACTCATAAAAATAAATTACCTAATTAAATTAAATAAATAAATTAAATTAAATTAAATAAATTACCTAATTAAATTAAATTTAATTAGTAATTAAATAAATTACCTAGATTAGAATCTGAAAAGGTAAATTGTAGTGGAACGCTATGGACTAAAGAAATAATTTAAAAATTAAATATTCAGTTTATTAAAGAAAATATAAAAATAAATTGTCGTGATATACCTATCTATTTTATTTTCAGAAGTTCTTCAATTTAAGCAATAAGATTGAGGTATCGTAATTTATTTTTGTTTTTATTTTATTTCTTCATATATTTCTTTCATTTAGTTCTGATTGATTTAATTGATATCTCTGTACTCCTCATATAAAGAATCGACAAATGTAGCACAAATTCTTTTTATTTATTTTTCACATAGAGCATTCCCAGTACAAATGAGGGTTTATATTAAAATTCATGAGCCAATAAACAGCTTCAAGATAAGATCATAAACCCAAAATCTGATTTTCTGCTGTTCTGGTACTGTTGGAAGTAGCTCAAAATGAATTCATATAAAGTTTTCAAAATTTCATATATTTTTTTCATAAAATGAAATACATTCATATTTATTCATAAAATTCGTAATATGAATAGAAATTGCGTTGTTAATAGCTCAAAACAATATTGTTCCAAGGGTCATATTTTATAAACAAAAAATTTTCATGAGTGTACCCTAATTTAACACTTTACGATGTAATAAAATAAGATATAAAAAAGGATGAAATTTAATAGATTAAATTAATCGCATGATGTGTCCCTCGCCGATTTTGATCAAAATTTTTTGGATGATTTTACATTGAAAAAAGTCAATAAATATCCAACAGTTTCTTCCAGATGGTCCTAGGAGCTGAGAAAAAAAACACACCTCGAAACTACTTTCTTTTATATCTCGAGCAACCTTTGTTTTTATGAGCAATTAATGAAAAGAAAAATTCAAACATTAAAAATTATTGATTTTTGGTCATATAAATTTTAAATGAGTGTTTAAATAATTTATTGAATTAGCCTTGCAGATTTACATAACACCAATAATTATGGGAGATTTTACTCAGTACACCAAAAACTCTTAATGTTGAAAATTAATCGAAAACAAAAAAAGAAAATGTGACTTCGGAGTGTGCTCAAAATTTTAAAAGCCAAAAAATTACGTTTCGGTTTGAAGCTCTATATTGCTTTCTAAGCTCTATGTATATCAGCTGACATCCGCATGATGGTATAGAAGGATCAATCTTATTAGGGATTGATGAATTATTTGCCACTTCTATAATTTTGTTTTTATTGAAAACTAGTTTCGAATGTTATTATGTTATACATTCATCATCAGTTCTAAAAACTCATAAAAATTCAAAAATAAGCAATTAAAAATATTGATATGAATTGATTATTTTGAATGTTTGTGTGGTTTTAGAACTCAAGATAAATGTATAACATTCGAAACTAGTTTTCAATAAAAATAAAATTATAGAAGTGGCAAATAATATTTATCAATCCCCAGTGTATATGGGACTGATTCTGATACGAAGTTCGTGGACTCGTTAGAAAGAAGAAAGTTTCTCCTTTTCATACATATAAATAACTATTGCATTAGCTTAGAAGATCAGTGTAAAAAAAAAAAATAATAAAAAAAAAAAAAATTGAGGTTATTTGCGGATAACGTAAATATGGGATGAAGACGAGATACAGAGCCTTAAATCGGAACGTAATTTTATGGATTAAGACCTTAGCACCCTCGGAACTGAATAATTTTTTTTTTTTTTCAATGATATTTTTAACATTAAGGTTTTTTGGTTTGCTGAATCAATATCTGCCGTCATTTTTGGTGTGAAAAAAATCTATTAAGCTAGTTTACTCAATAATTTAAACACTTTTTTAAAATTCATTTGACCAAAAATAAATTAATTTTTAAATTTTGTATTTTTTTCTCTAATATAATCTTAAATACAAATGTTTTGCAAGAAAAACCATGTCGATATCATTTTTCAAACTCGAGATATAAAATAATATATAAATGAGTTTCAGGTTGTTTTATTTTTTTTCTCAGTTCCTAGGGCCCATCGGATGAAACGGATTTCCAACGTATCTACTTTTTTCAATGTAAAATCACCCAAAAAATTGTGGTCAAAATCGGCGACGGACACATCGTGCACTCCCCTTTTGAGTTTAATTTAACTTAAGCAATTTCATACTTTGTTATAGTTAACGTTATTATTTCATTTAAGTGATATCACAAGGTTTACACCCCTTGACGGGTCAACGGAGATGAGAGCTCGACGGTATGTGGGTCGCTGTAATAACTGACCGTCCGTTGTCTATTGTGTAGTTCTTCCGGGCAGCCTCTTGTCGCTGGTATATCTACTTTGGTTAACGGATGTGTCCACCGCAAGGTATTCAATATATTATGTAAGCGACAAATTTTTTAATTCACCCCTCGTCAATTTGTAGTTTATTTCGATAAAATATATCAATTTCATCCCATGTTTAAGTCATTTAATTTGGTTATTTTACAATATGATTAAATCTTGATACTGACTGTATCATATCCGTACATAAATTTCGCCTTTGAATCTGCCTCGCGTTTTATGGCTACATACTATGTACTATGTAATTCGCTTGATTATTATTTCTATAAAGTTGAAAACGAAATATTTTCAATCCTTCCATTAAAAGATTCAAAAGCTCTTATGCAATTTCTTTGAATTCTAAATTTTGTTTTTATTGATTTATTCTGTTTTTTATTGTTTTTACAATCAATACTATATTGTTCCAACTATGAAAAAAAAATTTCAACTTAAACTGTTTTTATTGTAATTTTTTTTTATTTATATTTTTTATTCTAACATTTATGAACGGCTATAAATGTAGATATGTATATTGAGTTTGTTCAATTGCACCCTTTCAAATATCCAATAAAATATTCGCTATTAAAATAATAATGAAAAATGAATGAAGATTTTGTTCATAAGAGGTAATGAAAAGAAAATAGCAGTTAATTCAATTAATTATTTCTTACAAATATGGAATGAGATAAAGATAAAATTTTGAAGAAAAAAAAAGATACATTGTGAATGTAGAATTATCATACGTAACTTAATGAAATTGAGATTAGTATACCATTTAATTCAAAATTTCCCGCTGAATCTCCCTGAAAATATTAGTTTAATAAAACTCTTGAAGGTTATTTTTTATAATAAAAACTATATGTTGTTTTGCAGTTTAAAAGAAACGTATGAAAAATGCATTTTTGTTTACTCTTCTGCAAAGTTGACAAAATCGAGATAAATCAAGTTGCTTCGATAGTTACGATATAATAAGTATTATTGACTAATTGCACTTGTTTAGAGTCAAATATAAACCTTTTTTTTTTTTTTTTTTGTTCACCTAATAATTTAGGCTTAGGGAACTACCTAATTTTTATTTTTATTTGTTTTCGATTCGGTACTACAAACACCGAAGATCTTTGAGGGAGGGCAGTGTATTACTGTTTTTGTGGGTATTATTTCTGTAAAAAGAGTACATCGCGCCAATGATCTTCATGGTTTGTAGGAAAAAAAAATCATTATATAAATAAAAAATAATCCTTACGGTCATATTCATGTGAATGCTGAACTATTTCTTTTACCCCTACGAACTTCACATTCCTCACAAGAAAGAACCATAGATGACATTTCGCTTGAGCTCCATTCCAAGATCCCCAGACCGCACTAACGGATTTCCTATTGAATGTTTTGATAATGTCTTCTGTTAGATTGTTTTCTTATGCAAACTTTTTTTTGCTACGATTTGTACTAAAAATATGTACAAGTCAGGATCAATTAATATCTTTAGTTCATATCAACGTTTTAAATCAGTAGTTTAGTATTTTACAAAAAAATATATTATAGGCGAAGTAAAAAATATCTTATCAAATAAAGAAAAATTATATGACCGATTTATTTGTACTTCGTGTACATTTAGTTTAGCTGTTTGTTTGGAAAAGTCTATTTTCTTCTAGATTGTTATTTTTAGATTTTTAATATTTCAATATATCATTTTAGATTTTCTCAATAGCTGTAACGGTGCATAACTGCGATGTTACTTCTTAATACAGAAGTTCCAACTCACATGCTACCCATCCGGAATATGTTTTTACTGCCAACTTTTCATATTTGTATTCAGTTCTGGTTGAACTAGCACATACCGGGCATAGATCGAAATTTTACCGTTACAGAAAGTGGCACTATTTTCTTCTGTATCCTGCTATTTACCAAACAAAATAAGAAATGGCATCCAAAGTTGTAGTTATAATTTTTTGTCTGTTTGAATTAAATGTCAGAGAAAAAGTCCCGTAATTGGTAGCTGGATCTCTGACTAGGGACTTTCAAGACAATGGTCAGATTCACAGTGAATAATATTTATCCATTTAAGATCTTTTAAAAAGTAATTTTATGTAGAGTGGTGTTCTCACAATCAGACCCTGAGATTATCGCCTATTCAAACCTGACATACGTATGACATGGTGGAATTGAACATCTGATTTGCCATAATGCCAGTAAAGCCAGCAGATACGAATCCATAAAAGAGCTTTTGGACTATTTTTTATTTTCAAATAATAATTTCATTATAATGAACATGAGTTTGATGTTGTACAACAATAGACCAGTAAAGACTGGTTTATTATTAATATAAAGTATTAATAATAAATTTATATTAAAAATACATCTTCAAATTTATACGTACGACTAATAAGTATCCTTAATTAAAAATGAAAGAAAAAAACATATAAAAAACTTTCTCATTTATTTTTGGACTTTAATATATTATATAAGGGTCATTCTTTGAAAATAGGGAGATTTTCCAATAAGTTTCTCATTACTTGAGATAGCATTGTAATTTAAAAAAAAAAATGTTAACTGTTTAATTTACATCTCAGATGCTGTTGTCAAAATATCCCTTCTAGAATATATCATCAAAATATATCGTTTCTAGAAAGGAAGATAAATCAAAATATTTCTAGTTCGGGAAAAATGAATTGAAATCCAATCCATCGTCACTTTGCACCTTTAATAACAGTTTCTGAGTGAACTATCGAATATCACTTTAAACCTTTATTCATTGCGATAATTCAGTTTTTCCAATAATTTTAATTATCACCTTCCTCCAATTGGCCCTTCAATTGTTATGAAATAACCTTTTTGGAAATTAAATCTGACCTAAAAGATAGGGATGCTCGTCTTAGCTTTATGGTTGAAGACAAGATTGGGGCTTGCCCAGAATGAGGGATGGTAGAGGAGCGTGATTCGCATTACATATAATAGTACCAAGATACACTTTGAGCTAATGCCATGCCACGGAAGAAACTGAGATCTTCTTTATTGTAATTTGAGACATTGGAACGAAAGTATTTTACTTTGTTTGATTGAAATTAATCATTTGAATCCGAATTTTACCTTGCTCCGGTCTTCGGTTTGAGTTTTGTTAAGTCGTTGAATGCTGCTGTATGTTTTCCCAATCGTTGCATATCCAATTTTTGAGACCAAAAATAAAGTAAGATGCTGATCAAATAAAATATTTAGTGATTTAATCTCAATATGTTTACAATATATTATAAGAATAAATAATTAACTTCAGGATTCAAAATATTGTTGGCTTATAGATATTCTGACTGGGCAGAATATGGATACCTTAAATTACTTAAGAGAATACCCTTGTGTGCCAATATATTAGATTTAGTTATTAAATAAAGATAAATTGAACAATTTTTTTTTTTTTTTTTTTGGCGAATTAGATCTGTATGAACTTGTTATTTATATTTTTGTGCCTGACATGCATTGTGGAATGTCACAGGTGTTTTATTTCTGTCTCCAATTATTCCACAAACAATGCTCGAGGACTAACCTTGCGTGCGTTTGCACAAATGGTTGAGCACAAATATTATGAAAGGAACTGGCTGTGGTAGCGTTACTAACCTGCGGAAGATGGGCACACCTGTTCGAAAGGTAATTAGCCGACCTCATGACATGACGTATCGAACAATCTAAATTTAGCAACTCGCTTGTTTGATATTTGCCTTATAACTGCATCATGGAAGTTTTTAATTAACTTTTAATTTATCTCTTTTGGGGATCTATCCTTTGTCCAGATGATTGTTCTGTTGAAATAAAATGGGAAATTCATTATTTCATTTAAAGAAGTCACCATTGCCAGTGTCTTTATACCATAGAACTTTACTCATTTGTTAATGTTAATAAATCAAGGTAATGGTTTTCGTGTGAACTTGAACTGGATTATTTTTGTCCTATAATAGTCCAATATGATATAGTTATTATTCCAAAGTGTAATATCTAATGGCACTGCCAAAGTCAACTGCAAAACAAAGCATAGCTTTTAGACTGCTAATGTAGCAGTCAATGTTAACTATTACTTTAAGCAATTTAAGGCTTACAAGTTTCAACTATTGAATATTTAGCTCAAATGAAAGATGAGAACCTAATTTTCACTATTATATGAAGTTGAAGAATTTGTGTGTATAAACGCGTTAATTTCAGGAACTACCAGTCCGATTTGAAAAATTATTTTTGCGTTAAATAGACCGTTTAATGTTGAAGGCATTAGGGTTCATACCCGTTGGACCAAGTTGATTACACAATTTTTTTAATTTTGGTGTGGATGTAGTGGGTCATAGATGTAATAATCGTAGACAGGTATAGTATATCTGTCTCTATTTATACTACTAAAATTTTAATACTTTAATGGTTGCTATTTTTTTATTTTTTTTTTTTTTTTTACCTAGCCTTAATGAAGGCCTATAACTTTGGCCGAAACGAAAGTAGCTCTTATTAGTGTGTTTTTCTTCATTGGCCGCACTCCTCGGCCAGCTTCTTCTTCTTAAATTAAACATTTTAAAAGTGCTAAAGTATTATATCAATTCGGAATAAGAGAAAAAAAATTGTTAAAAAAAATATCGCATAAGTCTATCGGCCGGCTCTCTTTTCTATCTCAAGGCTCGTTAATCGGTCCTGAATAATGTCAAAAACCTTTTTTGATAAAGGTCAGAACGAATTCCAGCTCCAGATTCCGGAAGGTTCACTATCGAAGAGCTTTCTAGTATGGGATAATGGCTCAAATAAGACTATCTAATGGAACACAGCGCCAACAATATGCCCCCAATGTCTCGTAGAGATCTTATCGCGTTCTCGCATAATCACACCGACTGCTTTATTGAGCAGATAGCATTGTCTGTAAACATTTGCTTCTTAACAGCCTCGTTTTCTTCTTCAGAGACAATTAGGCAACTCTAGCTAAATGGTACATAGAAGATAGCTTTCTACAATTATCGTACTTATTACTAACAAATAGCATTGGCAATACTAATACGTTTGCCCCTTATTGTTAGTTGAGTCTTGCGTTTTATTTTGCTCTGATGAAAGTAATTTTCCTTAGGAGAGACCAAGAAAATAAATAGTAGATATTATTCGTTGCGAACATGAAGATTTATGAGGTTTATAAGATATTATTAAATTTTATTCATTAGCAACTATTAATAAACCTTCAGATTTTTTTCGTCTATTGAAGTTAGAATTATAACTACGACACAGGATGAACGGACGTTGTAAGCATCACCGTGAGTTTCCCTGATTAATATGGTTTAGAACTCTAAACCTCGTATTGGATAACTATGCTACAACGTAGGGATTTTCGTACCATGGTTTTTTGGTCGGACAAAGCCTAAGCATTTTTCTTTCTTCCATCCACATGCAACCAAGAAAGGTGTTACCGACAGTACGGTTCAGGTACTAGTCAGTTATAAATAATCCAAAATAAATCGAGAGTTCTTTATTCCTTCGTTCCAGTACGTCAAATCGTACTTCTCATTTCAATGTGAAATATTGGTCACTTCTTTTTCACTTCCATAACTACCTTGGTAAAGAAAGGCTATGGTTTGGTTAAAAAAAAAACAAGAACAAACTAAAGACATGTATACAACTAAATCTCAATTCCGTTTACTCCAAAAAGATGCCTTTTTAAGGAATTCTCTTTTTTTTTCCGTTCCTTGTTTCTAAATACCCCGCATTATACAAAACATCAGGACTGTTTTCGAAGAAACTTTAGGAAGTGGGACTGCTACTGGTATTTGTGAAAGGAACTAGTCTGCCAAGTGGAAAGAGTGGGAGTGATTTATTTCTCGAGTCTGTCGCGAAATAAATATTAATTGAAATAATACGTGACAATCGAACCCACACCGCTCCAAACAGAGCACTCTGAGACCCTCGCCACTCTGTAATATTACGGCTTCAAACTTTAGAGGGATGAAGCAGTTTGTTGAACGTTGATAATTTCAAGAAAAATCTTTGAAGGGAGATAATATTTGCAGTAGAAGTACAATTCGTTGTACAGCGATAACATGAGTGAATCTAAGCATATTTTAACCAATTCTTGAAGCGTTCTTAGTTTTGGTATAATTGAAATATTGCATCATTATTATATTATTGTAAATTATTTTGTATGGTTTTCGTTCTACTTCCTGTACGAATATTATTTATAGAATCACAGTTATTTTCCACATCTTATTTTGTGAGTCATAACTGTTTTGATCCTAAACTCTCAGATGGAATTATTGTTTAAGAGCTAAATTCCTTTTTGAAAAACTTTTAAATCAATATGAAACATTGATTTAACAACCTTTTGTGCTTGTGAGAAAAAAAACAAACAATAATATTTAAAAAAATTTCTCGGAATTTGTTTAAAAATAAAGTTGTTTTTCAAAGCTAATGAACTGAAGTCGTTTTCAGAAAAAGGATTTTCAAATAAAAATCATAACATTTTTCTTTTTATTTAACTTCTTATAGACATTTATTCCTTACGAGGGTACTAATAGCCTGGAGGATGTTAAATAACCTCATGTTACTTACTACTACCAATCATGGTTTCCATGCCGTTTTTCAATGGCGTGCTGCGGCAGGCTACCCATAGCTCCATAGCCAGTCTCTTTTGGGCCAATTCGGCAGTATCTTTTCTACAGACTCACTTAGGTTCAAGGACAGTGAAAATTTCTATATCCATTTCTATATCTAAAAGTCTATATCCACGGATTCTGATGGTACTGGCTTAGTTGGCACAAGAAGAGCTATATTATAAAACGTTTATAGAAAAAAAAAATCTGTTGAAAAATGTAAATATTTTAAATTAATTTTTTGTTTTACTTAATAGCTTCTTGTCATGTAGAACTTTTTTAAAGCAGCATTCATTGATATTTTTAGAACGTTAAATAAAAAAAAAATTATTGTAATAATTATCGGTCCTGAAGGAAGAATATGTGGAACATGGATCAACATTTAATCAATCTCTTCAAGCATAATATGAGCAAGACTTAATTTCTGAAGTGGCTTGAACGAACGAAGTGTTCATTTACCTATGCAAGGCTTGACAAATACAAAAGCTGATTGCTATGCTGTTCAACGTTTATGACGACCTTTCATACAGCTTATCCGTTCGGCATCACTAATTTAGACCTCCCTTAGAAATGGTACTTTTCTCCCTATTCATCTTCTACCGCTTTGTCACCCACGTGCAATGCCCGACCTTGTAATTTATTCGTGGTCGCTGGCTTTTGAGTCTGCTTTCTTGTTTCATACCAAAAGCTACTACGAGTAGTTACTAAAATTGATCCTTGTAACGTTAACAATATTTATAATAATTTAATGAAATATGCTTTAAGAAGGACAAGAGATCGTCTTGGAGGTCCGGCGGACATAGGTATAGGCTTCGTAAGTTCCTTCAGTGATTGATGCTATGCAAAAAAAAAAAAAAAAAAAAAAAATATAGTAGATACATTTTTGTAATGACGAAATAGTGAGATAGATTGATTGTTGGGCAATTATGAGTGGATAAGTTAATGGATAAGTTAAATCCTGTTAGAGTAAAGATAGAGTAAAACCTCGAAATTTTGGTTGTGTTTATGTATGAGTTTTAATAAAACTATTATAAAGAAGAAGAGAAATATTCACAACCTTTTGTTGAAAAAAAATTCCTTGGATTAATTAAGATTCTATTTCGTTAGTTTATACAATTACTATTCTTTTTTTTTTCAAAGAGGTATTTTTAAAAAATAACTTAACTTATTCGTTGCTATATGAAACGTTAAAAAAAAATAATTAAAAAATAAAAGGAGACTATCGTGAAAACGATGGATACCGAGTTAATAAACGACAGGCTCCCTCGAAAAAGATTCGGGCATTGAGAATTCCTGAGCCGCAGTTGAGCCGCAATTAGAGATGTAATTAAATGTGGAATGTCTTCTTATTGTATTTCTTACTACAACCATCTCCTTTATGGGCTTCGCAGAATAAACTTTATTACAATGGTAAAAGTTAATTGATCACTGGAATTTCGACCGGTCCTTAGTGTGCCTACTTTAAGGTCATCGTCTGTTTTATAAGAAATGTTTCCATCCTGTCCAATACAAGGTTGGATGATTTTTTGGTTGTTAAAAAAAAAAAAATATTTTCTTTATGAATTCTTTATTTCTAGACCGATATTACTATTTCCTTTTTTTGGAAAATATAACTATAATATTCGTCAATTCTCGTTTGAATGAAGCTGGACTTTATTTTATAGGATACGGTAATCATCATACTTTTTTTTGTCTCTGTCTTTCAGTTTTCGGTTACTCCCTAGCCCGTTTTTGAAATACAACCTCACAAAGGGAAATCTTGGTTTGAGAGGCGATCAGGCAATACAGGTAGGAAGCAGAAAACATTCTGTCTCCTTTGCTCCATTGTCTCACCTCTTCAGTTGCTTCCAGAATGTGAAAGTGTTTGAGTATTTTTATTGGCGGTCACTCTCTAGTGCTCAACAAAATCCTAACTGTCATGATACTTATGTTTTACATATTGCATAGTTTCGTAGTAATTCATAACCTCTCTACATGTATGTTTATCTTTGATTATTTATCAAACTTCACTGGCTTATGTTTAAAATGATTTGAAGAGATGAGCTAAGTGTGTTGAATGTGAAATTATATAGATTGCCATAATGAATGGTAATTTTTTTTTGTTTAAATATAGCTAGAACCATCTTTTAAGAATTTACTGCTAGAGGCATGGAATTACTGATATCTCCAACTGTTAGATGTGGAATTTACAGGTGAAAGAGCTTGTGCGATTCAACAGTTTAACGAGAAAAATGTATAGTGAAAGTATAACTTGCATTCAGATCTTTTCAAATCAATTCTTCATTGGGAAAAAAGTATACTAATGCTGTTGATTAAATTGGCTGGCACTTCAATTTCAACATTTTATAGAGATATGAATAACAGAATACAAAGAAAGAGATGGATCCAATATAATTCTTTCTTTTTCATATAAAATGCTTTACGATTTTCATATAAACAATAACACCACAGACATCGTCATTGGCCTTCTTTCCAGTTGGGCCAAATTGCGCTATTTTTCTTGTGAATAAAATCAATTTCATTGAAAATACTCCGAAATTCATAAATAACAAAAATATAAACGTTTCATATAAAAATTATCTTCTACTCTATTGAACCCACGAGGTTAAATGGCTTGGGTATGCAATGGGAATGGCACAGAAACGTTGGGCTAGGAGAATTTTGGAAGGAAGACAGGTAAAATATAGGATCTTGGTCAGATCGCATGAATTTTTCCATTGGCATATTCAACGAAATATTGTGCATGGAGAATTTCACAACTTAGGTATCAACGATACATACCTGTTTCTTCTGATAGTTACTCTCACTTCTTCAAGCTTCATATTTCTGTGATGTATTTAGTCAATAAATGAATTAATGCCATTTCGATCCCACTCGGTAATTAATGTAAATTAGTTGGTAATTCTCACCAAAGAGATGTCTTATTTAATATTCTGACATTGATTAATGTTAATTCAAACTTTTGCTCTCTTGGAGGCCGTTATCCATCTTAAGTACCCCGGCCGTGATTCAGCCAAGGTGCCCAAAGCTCTCTGGCTTACCATCGCACTTGCGCATGATCGGAATAAATTGCTTTCTCCCTTATTTTGGGACCCTCGTGCCGCATGGACGACTGCCTCCAGTTTCTCTTTCGGTTGTTTTCTCCGGACAGTTTTCAGCACCTCATTATTTGCACCGGTTGCGCAACGGATCATCTCTCAAGTGCTATTCCTGCTTCTTATAGAGCTCGTTATATCTCCGAAACGGGCCCTGCTGTAGCCTCCAATTACAGGCGAGTGGCTTTCGAAAATCGAATACATAGTATCTGACCTTCTGTAAGATGTTTGGTATTCTGCCTATGGCGTGATATAATCTACTTTCAGTTACATATCATCGCTCTAATGAAAGCAAAATGCGTCTCTAGTAGAGACTGAACCATGAATCTTACATTCTCTGCTTTCATTTTGGTCAAGTTCAAACTTCGGGCGGATTAGATTACGGTATAATCTTATTTATACCTTTCTTCAGACCTCTGCGCCATTAGAATGCACAAGTTTAAGCCAATTCAGACATCTTGCGGTTACCATCAATATCTCACTTCCTGTACCCATAACTTAGAATCTCGGATATTAACATTTAGACGCAACATGGTTATTTATTTTATCCTTGTATATCAGACATTCTTAAGACATATAAGAAAAAAATATTTAATTTTGCGTTACTGATTCTACTTTGAGTACACTCTTAAATCCTTAGAAACCATATCATAGCCTAAAAAAATAAATAAAAAATAGATCGATTTCACTTCATTTAATTGTTAAAAACCTTCAAGCTTTTCATTCGTAACATTGATAACAGATACCAATCATATTATCATAGTTCTGTATAGAGTGTATTAACTGTTGATGTTTTCCTAGTTTCCTTGGATTACCCAAGTTGGACTCTTACTCTCTTTGCTTGGTTTCGAGAAGCATGAAGATAGAACTAATATTTTGATTTCAATATTTGTATGCTCTTTGCTCTGTTATTTCAGACTGGAATAATCACCTTCATCCTCTACCACATATAACTGAATCATCAAATCGTATGCATTTCATTAGCCGGTTTGTATGCTCTAAACCGGAAGTCTTCAAAAGCCGGCCAAATCTGCCATTGTATATTTTGTTTACATTGTGATATTTACAATGCTAATATATCATAAAAAATATTAATCAGATCTTTTTATTCAATGAGTAAGTAGGATTACAATAACTGGCGTACATAATGAATTTGAGTAGTTTAATATTAATTAATGATATGAATATGTTGGTATGATGAGCTGCCCAGGTCTTGGCTCCTGGAACTTTTTGGAGGAGTTATTGTGGCCCTCGTGAGAAGAGAGAAAATACATTTTTTATGTTTTCTACGAAGTATTTAGAAAAGAAATATTATTTACTACCAATATTTAATATTGATGGTTTCTTCCCCAGAACATTGAAGAAAACTTATTAAAATATTTAGTTCATATATTAATTTTTCTATACGTCATTTACGAATGTTTAAAATATACTAATCTGCACATTTTAATGGATATTTTACTCTATGCACAAAAAATCGCCACCCGTCCAGGTTCGAATCAGAATAGGCCTGGGGTATCTCCTGCCAGTCGTAAAACGCGACAAAAAGGGGGCGCAGAAAGGGGGACAGCACCCCCACCTGTAAGTATACCATAAGCTCAAAAACCTCAAAAAAGCCTCGGATTCGGACTGATAAATGGCAAACGACACGGAATGGAAAGGACTAAACTATTAACATTTGGAACATGGAATGTGCTTAGTCTTAGTAGCAAATAGGAAAGAGCCAGATTTTAGAAGACTGCCAGAGTAGATATAAGATTGATGCTGTGGCTCTCCAGGAAATAAGATGGAAAAGAGAACCGCCTATAATGGAGCTCAAAGAATATATTCTTATCAATAGTGGATACGAAGAAAATCTATTTGGAACTGGATTCATAGTAAGAAAGAATATAAAGCATGCTATAAGGAATATGCTCCTTAAGATTGAAAGGAAAGTTCTTCAATATCTCTCTGGTAAGTGTACATGCTCCCACAGAAGAGAAGACAGATGAAAAAAAAGAAGCTTTTTATGACCAGTTAGGAATCACCTTCGATGAAATTCCTAAATATGATGTCAAAATTATTCTTGTGGATTTCAATGGTAAGATTTGGAAGGAAGAACGCTTGGGAAGAGGAGTAGGAAAGTTTAGCCTTCATAAATATAGCAATGACAATGGGTACAGAATAGCAGATTTTGCCGTAAGAGCCTAAAAATCTCAAGTTCAGCATTTCAACATAAACCTATCCACTTGGAAACATGGGTCTCACCGGATGGAAAAACCAAGAACCAGATTGATCATGTCATGATTGATAGCAGGCACCAAAGTGATATAGAAGGTGTGAGGAGTTATAGGGGTGCAGATTGTTCAACAGATCATTATCTGGTCCGGGTAAGATATAAGCAAAGACTGGCCAACAAACCAAGAGGGAAAACAAAGAAAGACAGGAGTAGATATAAGGTAGAGGACCTGAAAAATCCTGAGAAGCAACTGCAGTATGTAAGGAAGGTGGAAGAAAACCTAAGAAACAAAGCCAGAAGAGACAGAAGAGGAAGATGTCCAAAACAAATGGATTATAATAAGTTAAGCCGTAAGGAATGCGGCGGATGAGATAATAGGCGAGGAAAGGAGAGGGAAAAAGAACAGTTGGTTTGATCATGAATGTGAACATAGTGGTACAAGAGAAGACTAAAGCTTATGAAAGGATGTTGCAAAGATGTAAAAGACAGACCTGTGGAAACTACAAACAAAAAAGGAAAGCAGTGAAATGGATCGGTAGAATTAAAAAAATAAAAAAGGAAAAGGAAGAACTGGAAACAATGCTGCAAGATTTTGAAAGTAAAAATAGCTGATATTTCTACGGAAGAGTGAAAAAAATAAAAAAAGGTTTTCAACCCCGGATATCTTTTTGTAAAGACAGGGAAGGTCAAACTATTGGGTGACAAGAATGATGTGATAGACAGGTGGAAGGACTAATTCAAAGATGTGCTAAACCCAAATGAAAACCGAGAAGAAACGAGTTGGGAACTCGGAACAGCAGAGGAATAAATAGAGCTGGAGCCACCAGATTCTAAAGAAGTAGAAGACGTTATAATGAGCTTAAAAAATAATAAATCACCAGGAATTGATGGAATCCCAGTAGAAGCTCTCAAGTTAGGAGGGGAAGCACTTCATAAGGAAGTATATGAATTGATACTGCGGATATGGATAGAGGCGGTTATTTTGCCAATCCATAAAAAAGGAGACAAATTGGATTATGGAAATTATAGGGGAATAGCACTTTTGTGCACAGTCTACAAGGTGCTGTCAACTTTGCTGATGAAGCGAGTGGTCAAGAGAGCAGAGGTTATAGGCGAGTATCAGTGTGGATTCCGTTCGGAAAGATCGACAATAGACCACATTTTCAGTATGAGAATGATACTTGAAAAATGCCGGGAATGGAATGTGGAACAGCATCACCTGCTTATAGACCATAAGCAAGCCTACGATAGTATAGACAGGAATGTGCTGTACGAAAAATTAAAATTCTTAGGATGTCCTTTGAAACTTATCAGGCTTATCAAGATGACCTTGCATGACAGCAAAGGAGTAGTGAAAATTCAAGGAGAACTTTCAAAACAACTCAATATTCTGAAAAGGTGTTAAGCAGGGAGACCCTCTTTCTCCGATATTATTTAACATGGTGCTAGAAGTAGTCATGAGGTCGATCCGCACAAGTCCAGGAGGATGAATATACCACCGATTGACACAGCATCTAGCGTTTGCGGTTGATGTTGTTAGGAAGAACAATCAATGCACTACTTGAAGTATTTGAGGAGTGCGAAGAAGCTGCTAGGAAAGCGGGACTGGTAATCAATACAGAAAAAACTAAATATTTGCTAACCAGCAAGGAAGAAAGAAGGAACAGGTATATCGAGGGGGCTGGATACCGCTTCGAGAGAGTACCACAATTTAAGTATCTGGGCACTGTTATCACGGAGGATAATAATATTAGGGAGGAAATTAAGACAAGAATAACAGCTGGTAATAGATGTTATTGGTCCCTAATGATAATGTTTCGAAATCGGGATACATCCAGAGCCCTCAAAATAAGAGAATACCGTACGGTCCTGCAACCAGTAGTTGTGCATGGAAGCGAGTCCTGGACGATGGCACTTAATGATGAATGGTTATTAAACAGGTGGAGGAGAAAAATCCTCGGAAGAATATTTGGCTCTACAAAAGAAGGAGATCGCTGGCGGATGAAGACCAATGAGGAACTAAGGAACCTTTTTGGAACACACGATATTATTTCCACCATCAAGAGTGCCAGGATAAGATGGCTGGGACACTTACAAACAATGGAGCGTGGTATGCTCCCTAAAATGATGATGGAGGGACACCCTGATGGAAGAAGAAGCAGAGGGAGACCTAGACTTCGTTGGCTGCAGGATGTGGAAGAAGACCTTCGGTCGTTGGGTGTCGACGGATGGAGAAGGGCAGCCGAAGACAGGTCTGAGTGGAAGAGGATCGCTGAGGAGGCCAAGGTCCTGCAAGGACCATAGCGCCGTTAGATAGGATAGGATAGGACTAAAAATCGCTTTGTCTATTCACTTTTAGTGTGGCCTAGAAAAAATAAAACATAACTCACATTGTAATGCTAGAAATTAAAGCTAATAAGGAACTACAAATATTTAATAAATCTTGTATAATGAGGTAATGGATAAAGTTGTAATTGTAATTTGTTCCGCTGAAAATATTAAAATTCCAATTTTTTTTTTCAATTTCGATTTTCCATTATTAAAAATACCTGAACCAAGAAATAGTTCTTTTCTATTATAAATATTAAATATTAAACACTAATCCGATTCAAAACTATATGCATGAGAAGAAGCACGATTCTACTGAATGTAAAAATGAAGTGCAATAAGGGCCCATATTGGCCAATTGTTTTAGTTAGACATTTAGACTTTAGACGAGGTAATTTAAGTAAATTAAAGTTGCTATTCTGCGAGTTTACTTGTACCCGCAACAACTAACGCTGATTAAGAGGATAGATATAGACCAATAGGGCTTGACAAAATTTGACGAAATTAGTTAAGATGTCGTTAGCCATATGGGACATACTAACTCACACTATTTAAGCATTAAAAATACATCAGGTTACTTAGCTTAATATTTGTACTTCGGATTAAGAATTAATATTTTCCAATCCGGTATTTTCGAACCACACCAAGCCGTACTTCAATATCAATACCGTCACAATTCAGTCACAATGGCCCATAAACTTCTGCCATCAGGCTGAATCTTCTTGTAGTCAGCCTTTCACAGTTGTCAAAAAGACAATTTCCGCTTGAAGCAATCCGACGTTTTTTATTTGAAAGGATTCTTTCTCTGTCATTAAGTAGCCGGCACTGTAATCTTTTCTCTGAAATTTCCTGTCAGTTTTCTTATTGTGTTTAATCTGGGTTTCATTTTTCTTTTTTTTTATATTTCCTTTTCATATCTTTCTATTTGATACCTTCACTATCATTGTGCTGACGGAAGACCAGCGTAAACGGAAGGACGTTCCCAAACGTTGACAAATTTATTTACTTTGGCTCCTATGATAACCTCCCTTAATTTTCTACGCATTTAAAGAGCCAATGTATAACGTATGCGAATATAATCATTTTCTCTCCTTAACAGAAATTAATATATTTTGACAGGAGCGTTCTTGGATAAAATATTATAAAATAATGTTACTAAATTTACAACTATCTATTTTTTTATATTTTTTACAGTAACTGTGTAAATAAACATGCAAATGTTAATCATTCTCTATGGGTAGATGTATGATTAATAAAAATGAATTATATTTATCCTTCTATGTTTATCATTATTTTTATTTTATTATTTTTTTTTCTTGTGAATAAGATATGCATGTGCAGATTTATCATTATTATCTATTGTCATTAAATGTAGCTAATTTTAATTTCTTTAAATAATTATAAGACCAAAAACAAATAATAATAATTTCGAGATATTAACAAATTTTGAATTTGTTGAACTTAGAAACAACTTCAACTTTCTGATTTGCTTTCATCAACATCCCTTTCTCAATGGTTTTTAAATAGGTATTCAGATGTTACTATCTAGCTTAAATCGCACATAATGGTAAATTAACTAAATCTTTGGATCTATTTCATGCTAAAATATTTTCTTTGATTTACATTATTTTATGAATTATTTCAGGCTAATTTTTATTTTTATATTTAATTTTTTAAGATCTCTTGAAATATCCATTTGAATGCAATGGTTTAATTTATATCTTTTATAAAATATAAAATGCTTCAAAATTGTTTTATTCCACAGGCTCCAATCCATGGTTTTAGATGATCATGGTATTGCTGTTTTTTCAGACGAAACATTACTGTCCACATTGTTTAAACACGGAAATTCGTGAGTACTATATCTGAAATTCCAATCAAGGCGGTTGACAGGTCATAATCATATTTTCCACTTATTGCCGAAAACGAACCATTATCTTGAAGCCTTCCCATGAAGATTCGCTGTAAATCGCTTAAACGTAGCTACTTTGACCTTTCCTCTCGCCGGCAATCTTCGCTATACACCTCTATAATTTATAACCCGGGTGCTGATGTATGCTATGAGAAATGGTTTGGGAGACGTATATTTAGTGATGGGTTGTTTACAGTTTGGCAATAAGATATTAGACGCCAGTTTTGGTCTTAAACTTAACCCAACTGTGTCTAACTTGGCGAAGTCGGATTGATGGAAGGTCTGTTTTCTTCAGATCAATTTCAAACAGCAGTTTGTTGTTCTTGGAATAATTTTTTTCAATGAAAAAGGAGGTTGACAGACACTCTTTACTAATCAAAGAATCCAGTGGAAAACTTCACTTCATTTATACAGAAATTTAGTTTGCATAAGAATCACGTTTCATTTACAATTATTGACGAATAATTCAGCAATTGGAAAAAATATGCTAATAAAACATTTTATTTGTATAAGAGAAAAAGCAACTTCAATCTGGATCCATTTATAGCGTGAGGCTGATCTTTTCGGCTCTTCATTTACTATTTCTAATGACATATGAATACGAAGTGGTAATACGTTTTTTTTTTCCAAATAATCCTGAAATTGGTCCTTAATTAGTAGAAAGTGTTTCCTAGTGAAGCGGTTGAAACAGAAGCGCTGGGATCTCCCGGATTGCTTCTTTTGGAACTTGGTTCTATAATTGCTTCGATTATAATGCGTATTGTTAATATTATTTTATTTTAGCTTTAATATATATTTGTCTTTCTATGTATTTATTTTAGTATCAGACCTTATACAAATTTGGCTTATAAAAAATATATATGAACTAAATATGAATATATGAACTTCATATAAAAACTATTTACCATATATTTCGATACATACAATGAACAGTTCACTAAAAAATAAACTCATTTTTCTCACTTGGTTACACCCTTCAGTTCTGATCTGTAGTTACAAAGGGGTTCTAAAAGTAATCAGTAAAGTAGTAATAAGTGCTCGTTTTTAAAAGCTTAGAAACGGCTTTCTAGCTGTCGGGCCAAATGCCTATTTCATCTTTTTTTTGTTTAATCTGAGTTCTCAAAGTTGGTATTTTCTCAAATAAATTTCAGGAAATGTCCATTATTGCAAGGTTTGTTCCATATTTATTATGCTGTGAATAAGCACCATGTTTTAGGATAAAGAGAACTCTGTTCTTATTGATTTTTATACATCATCTTTTAGTTCTGCCTATCAGTGCTCTGGTTAATTTTTCACATCTTTTTCAGTATCTTTGTTTGATGACACAATAGCTTCATGAGATTCATATGTATTTATGAATAAACCGTATCGATACCCGACAAGCATATCCTTCATTTATAAGTTTTTTATATAAATAAATAATTTTAAAAAAATTATAAGGAAAATCATTCTATTGTCCTATAATATATTGCTCATTGTTTAGACATGGAATATCCAATCTACAGACCCACATAGTTATTTCGATTACATTGTAAAATTTACAAAGTGAGTTAATCATACCCAAAATAATTGGGTGTAAAATTTACAAAATAAGTTAATCATACCAAAAATAATTAGATGTAAAATTAACGAAGTAAGTTAATCATATCGAAAATTATCAGATGTTTTTATTTGAAGACCAATTAAAAAACACAGTAACTGACGTAAGTGATGAAACTGAACTTCTAACTGTAATTAATTATGTATGCATGCTGGTGTGACGAGCTAGCTATTTCTTGGGCCCTTGGGACTTGCAATTAGTCGAGGGTCGATGTTCACTATAAAAATTGACCATAAAAATTGACCATAAAATTTGCTAAAGTATGCCATATTTTTGATAAATATTATATCTCACTAGAATTTTCTATTCTGACAAAATCTTCTGAAATCCAACCGTACAATCTCTTTTCTACAAAATTAATTTAATATTTTGTAACATTTTAGTATGGTACGACAAAATTATTAATTGAATCAGAATATTTTTTTAGTTTATTGGCGTTTTACATTCTAATTAAAGAGTATAGAATTAATTTCCTGAATTCTGACTTAAACTTTGTACAGCTCATTGAGATGCCTTATTTTCCATCCACATAAAGATTGAGGTCGCGCTGTCCCCTACTGATTTAAAATCCGCGCTGGGCATCGGCCTCCATTATCACAGTGTGGTTGTTAGAGTCTTCATCATCCTCAGTCTTTTGTTCTTCTTCCCACAAGACGATCATAAGAAATCTCGAGAGCTGTAACCTCTCATTATGGTTTGAAGAGATTATGTATAAGAGGTTAGCCGGGTTAGTAACCTAAAGAACCTCAAAGCTTTGTGATTATATTGTGAGTCGGCGATATTAGTAGCAGTTTTGGTAAAGGTGTCGTTAGGAAGACTGAGCAGTAATGGCTATACTTATCGCCTTGCCGTTTTGTCTTTATTATCGAACGTGCTTAAAGAATGCGAGTCATTTAGCGTTACCTCTCATGCCACGTTTTATTGCCTCTTGGCTTTTAAAAGTTTTTGTCGGAAGTATATTTTCATTTGGGTATCGCCTTTACTCAGCTTCTGGTGCAATAGTTTTAAATAAAAAACGGCATGAGTCATCACTCATTGAACTTCTATATTTTTTTCCAAATTGCGTTGAACATAAACAGAAGTGTTAATGTATTTTTTTCTGAAACGATTGTTTGTAAAAAAAAAAAATGAAAATTGAATCACTTTAACTCATATCAATTAAAAAATCAAAATAAATAACTGAACGGATCTCAAAAAAGTATTTTCTCAACCCCTCAAAATGAGAATTTTGTCCGAAATTGTTAATATTCAAATACAGCATTTTAGAAGTAAATAATAGTTAAAATATTGGATTGATGTTAGTATTTGTAATAGCAATAGGATTTATCTTCAATATTGATTTATTGCACCTTAACAAATAACCCAGAAAAAAAACAGTGTGTCCAAGAAAGGATTTACGGAGTGAAGTAACCTCCCCGAAAAAAAAAAATTGTTTCTACGAATGATCTAAGCCAAATAATTAAACAATACTATACGATCTAATTTTAAACGCAGTTTTGACAAGTGACTTTCAAAAATTTCTCGAGGGAGAACCCTCCCTATTCCAATGTGGTATCTCTATTCCTAAACTCTCGGCGTTAGTTCCATCCTCCTCAAAATTAAATCCTGGATTCGGTACTGTGGACAATTAACTTCAGCAAAGCAAGCTGTGAACCATCTCCAATAAAATTCACTGTATCTAATGGCGCCATGCAAAGTCTTACACCCTTATTTCCTTAAAACTTATCTAGTAATACAAATAAAAAAAAAAAAGAGATGAAACTTCTAAAAAATTTCTAGTTAGGAGTGTTTAAAACACCGTTATTTTTTTAATCAAATAAAATGCAGTTTTTTTTAGTGAGACTGATTAAAGAAGGTATTTGCGTAAGATTATGACTGAGGACTCTGAATTGTCGTAATGCAGTACAAGAGCGATTCCACTTGGCCCTTTGCTTAGTACCACTTATTTTTTATAATTATTATTTATTATTATTCCACTTACTTTAGCCGGATCTTCCTATTGGATCTTCACGCTTAAAATAATGCGACATCCTTCGAAATTCCTCCACCACTCGCAGACCGAAAAACTTCCTGTCTTCGTGACTGTTAGAGCCAAATTTATTCTGGAACAGTCGTTTCTGTTTCTTATTCCATTCCTGGCCATAAATCAGCGCTGCCGTTTCGACACCATTCGTCTTCTTCTGGATTAATAACTGGAAGAGATCCTGACATGTGAATGGAGGGACCTTTTGGTTGTGACGGGTGGGTGTCGGGAACTAACGGTCTATGTTCCGTCAGAATTGGCTGCTCAATTCTCGGTCAATGTTTCTCATGAGATTTGGACACTGGTCGGCATCATTGAACTGCGGAGTATCATGTCAGATAATCGGCTTTGACTACATTGATAGTGCTGGACGGTATTTTCCGGTATGTCTCCGAAAAAATGTTTGAATCTTCCAAAAAATATAGGAACATCTGTGTTAACGTGGCTCACTAGGTACCATAAGATGAGAAAAAAAGAGTTTAAATTTTAAACGAATCCATAGTTTACTATGGATAGAAATAGAAATCCTAATTTGTTTTCTATTATATTCGCAAGCTAAGATCTTGATCGACCATTGGTTCTAAATCCTGATTTATTGTTCTAAATGAAGTGTGGACATAAGTAATGACATATGTAAGTGTAATTTGGGTTCTTGTTTAGAAACGACATATAGCTTGGTAAAATAAATTTAGATTTTTTTTTCAGGTAACAGAAGAAATTTATATCAATGGTCCCATTCTCAAAAGTAGTTGTATTTAATTTAAAGTCAGTTTAGTAGATTTCAACATTCCGTTTAATAATTTCGTCATAAGAAACTCTATACCTTTCTTTATGAAGATAAATATTCTAAAATTTATAAAATATTTGGCGTGTTCAGCTATTAAGAATAATTAAATATAAATGCTGATTGTACTGCCATTAAACCTTTTTCTAAAGATTCTTTAGAGAGTATGAAAGGAAAGATTCTTCCTCTTAGTTCTTCCGAGATATCAGTTTTGCCAATTATATAAATACCTTTCCGGTTATATTTCTTTTTTTTTTATTTCAGAATTACTTTGCAAACGTGTTTCTAAAATATCGTAACTGTACGTTTTTTTTTTTTAATACGTTTACAAAATTTATTTGTAATTGCTGTTTTTTATTCACTTATAAAAATAATCTCTATTTTATTAATATTTCTATCAATATTTTAATTTTTACCCAGGAATTATTTAATTTTATTTGTATCACCATTTAAATCTTTCCACACTCCAACTAGTTCAGAAGAACGGGATATTCTGAAGGTTGCAAACCTATTTCAGCCAGTTTGGAAGGATCGAGGTTTATTCCGTTTTTCCGGCACTAAATAAAAGGAATCCTACGAGGCCGGATTCGAACCTTGCTAGTAAAGGCTCGGCCATTATTTTATATAAACTTCGCCCTATCTTTGTCTGTTCCATTATTTTAATTTTTTTTTTTATGACGATTCTTTAGCTTCTATACTTTAATAAACCATAAATTTGTTAAATAAACTAAAATAATAAAACTAAATTAAATAAACCAAAGTATATGCATCCACATACTAAAACTCGTCAAGAGCGCATATCGAACAAAAATGTTTTACAAAAAATAGTTATGTTCGTTCTAGCATAAGATTAAATTTATCATTTTGAAGATCCTTTTCCAAAATCGCCAAAAAAACAACGGTATTTAATCTTTTTTTTTTAAAGAATTGTGATAACTTTATCATTGAACTCCACTCAAATTATTTATTTGGATTAGATTAAACCCTTCAATTTGATATAAAATTTAGTCAAATTAATTTTGTTTAATTTTTATTTTATATTCTAATTTGTTTGAATAAACCGAATATATATTTTCCCCAAAATTTTATAATTTTCCAACATGTTCTAGAGGTTCTTATATATGTATTTTTTCATATCATAATCCATAAAAAAAAAAAAGATTCTATAATCCTTTAAGCTTGTTTTTTTTTTTAAAGAAAATTATTAAAAAATATTTATATGCATGATCCCGGACCGAGGTTTTTCTTTACGTAACATCATCATGTATCAAAACATCGAGACCACACTTTTAAAAGCTGTTTTTATATTTATCTTCCAAGTAGCAACTGACAATCTTTGATCTGACCGTATTACTGATTGCAGTGGATAATGTCGTTAAGAACAGAGGGTGTCATAAAATAATGCTGAGAAACCCGAGATTATGGCTGAAATTCAAACCTTTGTGTAGCGATAGCTTGAGTCAATAAAAACCGTGATTACAGGCTCTTGCGGTTTTATTACTTCTTGCTTACAGATAAGCTATATACTGTTTTTTCATTTCGGATCTAAGAAATATTTTTTCCCCAACTTTCATTTTTTTTTTTTTTTTTTTTGCGAAAATCTCTAAACTGAATGGTTGTCATACTCTCTTTCAAGAATGCCACTTCGGTCTGGAAGTGGTTCCATTGAGCTTCGTGGGGACTTTTAACTAGCTTCCCAAAAACACATAATTAGCGGTATGTATCGAAAATGGAGGTTGGTTTGTGAGTTCAAGTATGCTTGACTAATAAGAACCTAGTGAGGTATGACGCCGACCATTACCACAGAATCCCTTTAAAAGATATCATATCACCCATTTATTTTATTAATAATAAGTAAATTTGGGCTTGCTGGTCAAGGATATCAAACAGAGGCTAAAGTCAGAAGGAAGGTGCTTTTGTTGTCTTTAGAGAAGTGAAGGGAAGAGCGGAGTGTCCAAGCACATTCCTTACAATACTGAGACATACCAGCAAATTGTGGTCCTCTCTACCAAATACAAAAGTTAACTTCAGAGCATGGGTGTGGGTTATTTGAGATGTATACAGTGAAAAAACAAAAATAGCAATACCACGATAAGTTTTGTTCCTCCAGGACCATCCTATATAAACACACTAGAACATTACAGCATGGAAGCCTTTACCGCTAAATTTATTTAAAGGAGCAAGGCACAAATAATTTTTAATAAAAACAGTCAGCCAGTAGTAACAGTTGTAGATAAATGCCGTAAAATGGCTACAAAACTTTTTCATAATTTTGTTCAAGATGACTGATGCAAAGTAACCCCAAACATATATATCTTTGTATGTATATCCCACGGACACAATCGAACCTCTATATGTTGAACGTGAAGCTTTCTTTAAAAAAAATTGATATATGGAAATTTAAAAATATAGTAAGATTGAAATTTTTCATTCATGTTTAAAAAATTACAATTATTTTTTAGGATTAGAAGTGTCAAAGCCAATTTTTCAGGGTTAAAGAACTTTCAAAGGCTTTTTTTAGGATTGAAGAAAAAACAAAACAGAATGATCAAAAACGTTTATTTGAAATTTTTACAAATTACATATGTGCTGCAGATTTTTTACTTATATTTACACATGATTTGTACATATTTAATAAGGATATGTATCAAGTAAATATGCATCAAAGCATACAAATTAATTTATTTTTATTTTCGCACAAAGTAGTGAGTGGCCTATTCTACCACTACTACCGGTGATACTCTTGTGGGTTCTGTGATAGGCTTACACGAATTTCCATTACTTTGCAAAACAGTGGGATATGTTTTGTTTTTTCTTATTTAATTATTACCTATTGTTGTGAACGTAAACTAACGGTTGAGAATAAACCGTTGTTATCTCCTGGCGCTCCCTATACTCTCACTTTCAGTAAATGGAATTTCACTTAGAAAAGTAAACATCATATTATTTACACTGAGGCAGATAGGATGTTTACATATGTGACAGTGTGCTTTAGTAAGAGCATGCTTTTTTGTACTGGAGAAACAGATGTACAAGCACGAAATAAAAACCGGGCCTGAATCATTCTTATCTCTCTTATCGTATTAAGCTTTCACAGTTTATGTTCAGAAGTGGGCTTGGAGAGTCCGGATACGCCATATACCTTGAAAATTACATTTCTATATTCTTGTTAGTCCTATGGCGAGTATTTTTTCAAAATCAGTTAGACCGTCATGGAATATTATCGCAGTATTAAAGAAGTGTTAATATAAATGAATTTATTTTTTATTTTCACGCCCTCACACAGATCTTTATTTTTCGGGCTATAATCGGTGAATTCTAAATTCCGTAGGTGTTCTATACTCGTGACTTATTAACCACTAGATCATTTATTTATTTTAAGGTATTTCATCCATTACGGCCATTTTCATGTAAATTATGAAGTTACAAAATTATATAGATTGGCTGGGAGTGTAAGACACTTATATATATAAATTAAACATGTATTAAGTATTACAATACACAATAACCTATTTTATTAAAAACTATTATTTTCTTTTTTTAAATTACGAGATAATCATATCGTTAAATTAGCATTTAAATTATCGAGATAAGCATACAACTACTTTAGAGCCATTTCTTGCATGGTAAATTTTTTAAATTTAATTGTTAAAGGTACCTGTTTATTTTTAATGTTTTTGATATTTAACAGCTAGTACAAACAAGCATAATTGGAGTTTCTGTATTGGATGTTTGTATATATGAATTTAATATAAGTTTTATTTTATTCGTGGGACATCGGTTAGTCATCTGAGTGTAGTTGTGTATATATATATATATATATATATATATATATATATATATATATATATATATATATATATATACATATACGAGTATATACATGGAAAGTAGCCTTGGGTCCTATATAGGTGTTATGTTATTGCTAAAGAGTGTAAAATCTGACGGTTTGATTTTTACGATTTTTCGATTTTATAGGTACCTTAAAAAATAGAAAATCTTTTTGTCACGAGATTTACGCACAAAAATTTCTTTTCTTAATAATCTCTACTTTAAATCCATTCTGCTTTAATACAAACAGGGTGCTGATTGAGGCGTCAAAAAACAAACAAAAAAAAAAGAAAAAATTAAAAATGTCAAGCCTGGAAATCTCAAGATGGCTAAAGTGGCATTTTATAAGATCTAAATTGACGATCTTAAAAACATGGGCTCCGATTTCGTTACACTTAAATATTTTCTTTTACAGTTAGATATTCAATCAATAACTAGATTTTATGTACCCATGCGGTATTGGATTAATAAACGTGATATCCTTTATGTCTCATATTCTGAATTTCCTTGTAACTCTTACAGTATTGGATATATAATCGATCATCATTTTACTAGTATATCATTTTATTCTACGGCTTCCATCAATTTTTCTGACAGCGGCCATATTTATCGCATGTAACTCTTCTAGTTCTGCAATATTTCAAGCGCCTATCTCAGACATACATCTTTTTGAGAGATGAATATATGAAAATAATGAAATAAAATGAAGCTAAATTAAAAACACTATCCTATAAAAATATCCATTTATAGATTTATAATAACAGTAATGATTCCTCATAATTAGGTAACACGAATCAGAATAATTTGACATTGAAATCACATGTTGATTGTTTCCTACGTAAGCTTTTAATATTTTACTAAGATCAGAAAAATAGAATTGAATATATGATTACTTTTTTAATGTAAATAATATTAATTTAAATGAAGAAATTTTTTTTCTAGGAAAGTAATTTTTTCGTTGGGTTTTTAGGCGTGCTGTTACTTTATGAGTCCTGGTAGGTTATTAACTATATTTTTTTTTAAACTTCAAATAGTTGAAGTGAATCCAACTATGTTATATAAGTTATAATATGAAATATTATATTTTTTTAACCGCGCTGTAGTAAAGATTATAATCTAATCATTATCCACCATGCATTAATTTAAATGGATTTTTAAATATTATTAATTGAAAAAAAATCGAACATTGTTACATTCCAACACATTATTTTTATATTACCGTTTTTCCATCATACTTGCATATTGGTTTTTCACGGTTTATTGACTACTTCAATTCCAAAAATGGAAAAAGCCAGAGCTTTTATACGCTCTATAAGTAGTACAATAGAATCTATAATGTACACTTAATAAAGAGAAAAAAAATAGGGTTTTCAATAATATCAGCTGAATGAGTTTATTCATTTTTTTTTTTTTTTTCGTCAGTTTTAGTTGCGGTTAAACTGTTTGCTGCGTTGCTTCTTAATACGTTAGGGCCTGAGGTCCTTTACAAACTACCTCAGTATGCACTTGACTCGGGAGACCTATTGCTGCTTATTATGCAGGGTGGGTGGGTACTGAGGAATTGCTACAACCTCGGTAAAGGTTATTCCTGCCCCAACCTTAGTGAAAGTACCCCCTTCTATTTACATCTTCCTTCTCTGGCCTGTACCTCTGCCTGAATCTGTAAAATGTGTATATATTATTTATCGGGTTATTCTTTTTTTTCTTAATTCTCTTTCGTACTCTAACTACTAAAACTAATTATTGGGTATATAACTTTACAATTAAATTGTGATCCCATACATTCTCTATCCTCCTGTTATCAACACCATTACCCAAGAGGCTTTAAATATAAAAAAAAGGTATGTAAATAATTAAATAAATTCTAATAAACGAAAAAAAATTATAAATAAGAAAGCATTTTTCGTTCTTATTTAAAATATAATATAGATATTACGAATATTCAAATTTGAAAATTACTCGATTCAAAGCTGTTATACCGTTCAAATCATTTATCACGGTTAGAATCTGCATGAAAAAAAATCTTTGAAGTGATTTGGTACATTTTTAATTCATGCTTTTGGGAGAGCACTCAGCTCTGACAAACGTTTTAATATTTGTAATATCCTGTAAGTTACACGATTTATTAATATTTTATATTTTACAATTTGGCGGCAATAAGAGGAATAAGAAATATTAGAGAAACGTGGTTTTAATAAACATGATTTACAAATGATTCTGTGAATCGTACGAAAATCTCACTGGCTTTTTAATTTGTATTTTTCTCAAAAATTATATTTATTCATTCATGTGGTATTAAAGGTATATTTATTACGAGGAAGTAGAGAAAGTAAGAAAATTACAGAAAAACAAAACATTAATAACATGAATACGTTAGTAATCGCGAATTCAAGAAATTAAAATGCAAGAATACAATGGAGAGAATCGTTTAAGCTTCATTCAGAACGATCAAAGTTTTGATTATGATGTAATCATATAGTCTGTGTTATCTTCCTTGTTACTTTTACTTTCCCTGGCTGGTATATTTTAGGTATGTCAGACTTTAAATTATGTTATCTTTTTTGATTATTTATATTTTACTTTCGCAAGTGTCATGACGAGTGGTTGGTGGATTTTTCTAGATATTAATTAATTTAACTTTTCGACAGTATGTAAAACCTCTTAAGTGCTTCTGGCATAATATTTCATGAGAAAATAAAAATTCAACCTCTCTTAGCCTTAGCAGATAAAGTTGATAATGCAAAAATGGCAAAAAAACAATTCGGTGCGGAACCTTTTTCTTTTTGTTGTAGAAATGCAAAACTTTTACTTGAACAAAAATGGGACTTACAAGATTTGGCAGTTATTCTGTCGATTTGTTGACTCATCTGTTCAGAAAATAAATTTTTAAAAAACGTGGCTCTAATTTTAGGGGCCTTAATTTCTTATCAATGTTTCTTCTAAATTATCGTCGTCGATGAAACTTCAGTGGTTAGTTCCGAACTTCAACATTTGTCAGGAAAAATCTTGTTAGTGGAGCTATGACTTAGCGCAGTATAAGTATAATAAGTTTGGTGACAGCAGCTTGACTAAAACAAAATCGATCAAGCGGCATTTCGGTAGTTTTATTTGTATTGGTATGTAGTTGAACTGTACAATTTTATGGTCACAGAGTATAAGTTGTTAAGTCGAATTAAATGGCCCTCCTGAGTTATGAGTATTGTCATCATCTCGCAAGCCTTCTGCAAACAGTGAAGAAGGAAGTAACGCACAAATCTACTCTATTGCTCGTAAAGGTTTAGGGCAGTAAATTGCCAACTTCTTCGCAGATTGCAGAAAGGTTGGGAGATGATCACAGTCCAGATAACTCAGGAGAATTATTTTTCGACTTACCAACTTATTCTCTTTTACCATCTAATTTTCAGTTTATATCGTCTCCGAGACATTAACGTGCAAGGGCTGATTCCTAAGGAGAATATAAAGAAGATGACAATCTAGTTACTTTCAATATATTAATCAATCTAAAATCTCTATCCTTTTCCAATAGTTCTGTTCTCTGGTTTCAATATTTCCTTTCCGATCGGTCTCAAGCAGTTGCTATTCCTAATCAGCCCATATCTTCCTTCCTTACCCTGTCCTCAAGAGTAGCCCAAGGTTCTAGCATTCCCCCCTCTCCTTTTCAATTCCTATATCAATGATATTCCCGATTCAGTCCACCACAGTTCCCACCACCTTTACGCCGATGACTTTCAAATCTATTTATCTTTCTCTCCTTCTGAGTTATTAGTTGCGTTTGCCAATATTTAGGAAGACCTAAATAGGATCAGTGCCTAAGCAAACCTGAATAAATTAACATTAAACGTAACGAAAACTCAGGCCATTCTCATTGGTTCCAACTCCCTCCTCAGATCCAACTCCGCCTTCCCTAATTTATTCCTAAATGATCGCCCTATCACTTTCAGCTCCTGTGTCAAAAACTTAGGGATTACTATTGACCAAATTCTTCTTGGAAACCCCATATTGCCCAAATTTTCCGATGGTCAATAAGTGATTGCCACTTCCCCTCTATTCGTAGACAATATTTCCTTGGATCTTTCCTATACCGAACCATCAACTCCCAGCACCCTTCCTACATCTACAGCCTCCTACAACTCGACTCATCGGTCCACTCACAGGAAACAAGATCGCGCCTTTCTGACACTCTATATCTCTTCCCACAGAACCAAAACATTCAAACGTTCCTTTCTTACCCGCTATATTGTCCTCTGGAATTCTCTCCCTTCTAATATCTGACGTTCTTCTTCTCTCTCCTCATTTAAATCCCACTTTTTTCAACACCTCACTTCCCAAAAAGACGCTGTCAATTCACGAATTTTTAATTCAAGATCAATATCTTGATTAGTTACAAATAATTGTGTAAATTATCATACAAAGCTTTACCTCTGTGAATTATTTCATTATTTTTATATAGTTGAATGAAATTCTGTTTAGAAGTGAGAATTTGTTTTTAATGTTGTTTTAACTCAGGATTGCTCTACTCATATAATTTTTTATATTTCTATTTTCTATGGTTTTCCTCTCTTTCTTTTTTTTTTCTTTCTCTTTACATTTTTTTTTGTCAGTAAAATTATGTTAATTATATTTTTTTATCAGAAGGATATTCTTTTTTAGTTTTTCGTTACTTATATGTTTAATTTAGATTATTGTAAATATTAAATTGGCCTTTATGAATGTAGTATTTGGCCTGACATTTTTTTCTGTTATCTTTTTTACTTGTACATACTTGTTATTCTTAAGGGACCTGGTCCCAGAATAAAATTCATTTGTCTATTTTAATCTATTCAGAATAATTAACAATACCTGATTTAATTGACATATTTTGCTTTGTTAAACTACAAATTAAAATCAACTTTGAATTAATCGATACTCAAAGGTGAAAGGAAAATACCAGTTTGTGTACAAATATTATTAGGATAATGTTTAATGTAACTTAAAGTGGCACTTCTTATATTATTATTTCAACTCATTGTCAGTTTTAAAATACAATAAATCGTAACTAATACTGTATACTGAATTATTGAAATAATTTTTGTTATTGGTATGGAACAAGAAATTATAAAATGAATATAAATTCAATTTGATTTCCAAATGAAATCACTTATTATTCAAAAGAGATCAGTTATCCGAATCGCTTCTTAATTACCTAAGGAACGATTAATTAACCCATATTTAATAATACAACTCAAGGACTATTGAATTATTCATTATTCGCCTAGGGGATTCACATCAGTATTCATCGCCATTTCATCAATCCTATTATTCTGAATAATTGACAAGATCCAAATAAAGGGGATTGGAAATTGATATTCTTAGAGATGTGAACACCAACCGCGGATTTAGTGAAAGTCAAACACCGGACCAATTTGAAATATTGCTCGTTACTTTATTAAAACCAATTCTTGCATTTCCTAATTTATTTAAGTATTATTTATTTTAAAAATAAAAACAAGAAAACATGATTCTTAATATATCGTATAACTAATAAATAACCTCTACTTACAGCCATCCTAATCTCCATCACGTCCCAGCTATACTGATCCGTATAATACTCCTAGAAATTTACACTTAGGAGCCCCAAAAATAAAAGACCTCTTGTAAAATATGTCTTTTTGAATCCCGGTAATGACTAGTTTCTCAACCTATAACCTAGCTTTCAGTATCACTGGGGGAGGATGAAGGATATCTTATGATCCTGTATTGTAAAATTAAAAAAAAAAAATATGCCGATAACAGTTAATAAATCTATCTAATTCTAAGGTTATTCGTTTATATTTTTTTCACTTGAATCGAATCTCGTGGGTTTTTTTAAGCTGAATTATCTATGCTCTCTTATTATTTTTTTGTCTAAGACCCCTTCCTACTGTAGATAACATAATATGTTCTTCCATTCCTTAATTTCAAATCATTCTTGGTCTATCTCCTCTTTATCACATATATCCACCGGTCCATCATTCTTTGTAATTCTCCAAACCAATTTAGGCATGCTTTCTCAATCTCTAACGGATTTTTTTTTCTTCTAATGTTATTCTCTAATTACTTTCTTTTTTTTTACTTTTTCTGCTTTGGACATTCCTGCCAGTTACCCGTTTCCGTGGACATTAATTTATTTCTAAGGTTGCACTTTATGGTCACATTTTCTGTTTCATACGTCATGATTCACCATATTTTGCTTTAATAATAATAATTACTAATAGTAATTAATAATTATTTTTGGTTATACGTATATACGTATACTTTTTTAAATAATATTTTTGAAAATAGTGAGCGATTCGACGATGTTTTGTTTGCTGAAATACCTAATAAATTGTATTAATATTTGAAAAACCTTCAAATTTGATATATTTTTGTCACATAAAAGATATATGTAATATAGAATAGGAATTTTCCTTTGGAAGTCGGGGAAAGTAGCTTCATTTTCCCAGAGCTTGTGACATCTGTTAATTAGGCTAGAAAACAAGAGACACTTTCACAATAGAAATATCTGGCTAAGTGATTTCTTAGTTTGCTAACGGATCCTCTTATTATTTGATCATGTTTTATTAGTTTTGTGGTTAATATCATTATTAAACTCGACTAATAATATGAATATTTTTATAATGACTTTATGAAATCGTTAATGCAGCTTATTACGTAAGTTATACAAACTCCGAAAAAAAATCTATTATTCATTGGATACATACTGCATTCGCATCCGAAACCATCTTCCTTCTGTACGTATAAATAGGAATACGTATAATTAACAAGTTTCATAGATCTTCTTTTCTGAAACCAGATTTGGAGCTTGCTTCGATGTTCACACCTAGTATCTGTTCAACCGATTCCACTTAGTATTATTTAGTCTATCATTTCGTCTTGGCACCTCAATGGATAAATTACAGGTCTCTATAGGCCTAAAAGATATTGACCAACCTAGTGCAAGTCTTGACTGATGGCAGTCCAACAAATCCAACTCATTTGCGCAACCTTTTGCGCGGCAAGTGGTACAATGGGGTTTACGATCTAGTGTCCACCATTAACTGTGCTGCGTAATCCATTTGGCTCAGTTCTAATTATTGCAGCGAGAGGGTATATGAGGTGTATGATTGGCATTTATTCGAGAATGTAGAGCGCAGAGGGAAATGTTCTGTTATGCAACACATGGGCAGGAGTTATGGTACATTAGACTCCTTGAGGAGTGTCGTAACCGATGCTCGTGAATTAAGCATCTCTCATGAATACATCCTAAACGGTTTTTCTTTTCTATTAAGAAGATGAGATTACGTCTGTGAGCTATATTGAACCTTTTTTTTCTGACACAATTTTAGGTGAATTAAATTTATGAATAAAGCTAACAGGATTTTGAAAAATTAAAACAACAAATTAGTTTTCTTGTGTAATTTTAGTACTTAATTACTATATAAGTATTCTTGAGGTAGCGAAACATAAATAATCCATTTAAAGCTTGGTATACCGTACGAATAACTTTATACCTCATACTTTATCCTATGAATAAGTTTATATGTTAATAAGTTTACTGTGATTACATTATCAGCCTAATTATTCCCGTTTCACACTTTGGGCACATTTTTTTCCCTCCCACATAGTTATCATCTTGTACATTCATCTTAATATTCTTATCGTTCGTCATTTTGTCAGAATGGTCATTAAAAAGTAAATTGATATTCTGGGATGATATCATTATACATAACATGATTAAGGACAGAAGAGCGTAGGTCATCATGAGGAAATAAATGTTTTCAGAATCAAGGGAAATTCTGGAAATCAATGCGAGCAAGGAAATGATTGCAGAAATCTGAGAAATAGGATTGATGAAATAGGCCTTCCTAAACATTTAAACAGCATTCGACTCCGTCCTAAAGAATGAAATATGGGAAGCACTAAAAGCCAAAAACGTTCCAAGAAGCTTAGGAGAATCCATTAAGTTCATATACCACGAACCTGAAGGAATTGTCAGGTTGAATAGACAAGAGTCAAGGTATTTTAACATAGCTAGTGGGTTCAAACAAGGGGATAGTCTAAGCCCCTTGCGATTCATAGTGTATATGGACGAAATTTCAGCCATCTGCAAAAGACGAACAGGAGAAAGAAATCTACTTCCCGTTTTGACGCAGCGTCGTATGCTGACGATATTTTCCTCATTGCGGACTCCGAGGAGAAGATGTAGCAGACAGTAACGGAATTACACGAAGAGCTCCGGAGAAAATGTATGCTTATCAGCAGCTGCAAGAGCAAGATCCTACAGGTAGGAAGGGTACAGGAAGATGCGCAGGTGTATTGTAACGGAGAAGAGCTGGAAGTAGTCCCGCAATCAGCTTACTTTGGAACAGTTATTACAGCTACGGATCTGGAATAGTGGATCCTGAAATCCTACGAAGAATAAGTAAGGCAAACTCGGTCTACTACCAGATTTGCAATATTTAGGTTGGGAAGCGAAAAGTAAGCGATAATGTGAAACTCCAGACCTTTAAGTCTGTGTACTTAACTGTACTCCTGTATGGTCCTGAGAGCTGGGTATTGAAAGACAAACAGAAGAGTAGAGTATATGGCTGCGGAAATGAGGTTTCTCCGAAGGATTGCGGGGAGGACAAGAAGGGATTGTATCCGCAATGAGAGAATCGGGGAAGAACAAGAGGTCGTATCGATATCCCAGATACTCAGATACTCAGATACTCGAGATCCCAGATACTCGTCAGCTGAAGTGGTTTGGCCATGTCGTCAGGATGGAAGAACACCGAGACCCACTGAAGACCATAGATTTTGTACCTGCCGGTAGAAGATCTCGAGACCGATGCCCAAGAACCAAGGATGTCCTATCTGGAGTACTTCGACCGTTTATGCAAAAGGATAGGAAAAAATCTGAACTAGGCCAGGAACCTGGTAAGAGGCAGACATCAATGTTGAGTTGGACGCTCCCCTCCGCTGAGATGCATTATAGGGTAATGCAAAAGAAGAAGAAGAAATAGGAATGTAGTTCATCATTAGAAGCAGTATAGCAATTGCTAGATTGGTAGTTTACAACAGAGAGTTTTCTGAGGTTTCTTCACTTCGACTTGGGGCCAGGAGCTTGGTTAATAGAACTAAAGCATTGCGCTTTAGCGCTGCGGAGGAAAGACAGAGATTTCAAAGGAACTCCTCTATAGAGGAGGAGGTGCAAATAGGTTCCATGGAATTGGATCATGTGATGAGAGGAAAGGTACTGGATATTGGAAGGATGATATTGAGCTGAATCGATTATAATGAGGGCTAGTCAGGTATCTGAAAACTGGATATGATGGGTAGGTTGATAGGATATAATAAATAAGTTAAGGGAGTAAAAGTGAAGTACTAGGTAGTGTTTAGCAGGATAATTTGAAGACTAAGAGTTCTGATCGAAGAAATCATTATAATTTAAAAAAAAAATATTTTTATACTTCTTAAAAATTGTTCCTGGCGATTTTAAAATTAAGATTGTATATTTTATTTAAATATTGATGAATCGTTTTAATGGCATATTTTATTTATTATAAAATATTATTATTATCTATCTTACCTAATTTTTATTTAACTAATGCATTTATTTATTTTTCAGGTAATTATTTCTGTGGTTGAGAGCATCAGTTGTATTAGGAGTTTGTAAGTAAAAACTCTAAACATAAAAATTATTATTGCGGCGCAACAACCCGATGACGGGTCTTGGCCCCCACCAACCGCCTCCGCCAATCATCACGATCCTGTGCAGTTGTCATCTAATTCCTGATACCAAGGATGTCCCTCGTGTCGTCACTACTCCAGAGCGGCTTTGAAAGCATTTTCTTCGGTATTTTATTTTCTTCCATTCGTGCTAGATTTCCCGCCCATCGCAATCTGGCCGATGTCAGGATCTTTAAATGCTTGGAATACTTCCTGGTTAGGCCGTCTTCTCCAAATCCCATCACACTCCATTAAACATCCTTTGGAGGATCTTTCTTTCGATGATAAGGAGATCTTGTTCATTGGCTTTTGTCATAGTCTAAGTTTCTGAGCCATATATCAGAACTGGACGAATCAGGATTTTATACAGATGGGGTTTAGTCTGTCTAGAGAGAATGTGGCCGATGAACTGTTTTCTTAGCCCACAGTATCATTGGCAAGCAGAGACGATTCTCCTCTTCATCTCAGGTCTCCCATCATTAACTTGGGTCACCAACGAGCCCAAGTACACAAAATCTTGAATCTTTTCAAAGCTGTACTCTCCAAAGGCTACACTCTCATTGGGAGGAGGCACTTCCCCCATCACGAGATATTTCGTTTCTGTCTGGTTTACTTCAAGCCCGAGTCTCACCAATGCTACAAAAGCGTCCTTAACTGCTTGAAAGGAGCGTCCAGTGATGTATATGTCATCGGCGTAGGCTGGTGACTCCGATCTGAATACCGGAGTTTATTAGTTCATTGGTTTATACTCAATATTTGTTTTTAATTTGATTTTTAGCTCTTCATCATCGCTATTCAGGTGACGTACTGATTGTTTAAACCGAAATTTTAAATACGTCTTATTAAGGATTTAAATGTAAAATTAGGTGGAGCATTTAGACTTTTTGACTTTAGAGCTTTATAAATATGAAGTTATTATAGTAAATTTATTATTGTACTATTATTTATTATTTATTGATTATTTAATACTTTTATTGTATTCCTTTGATTTTTTCAAATGTAGAAATAGAAAGGGATGGTTTATTGCCTATTCCCATCTTTCTAATCATAATGTATTAAATCACATGTTCATACTCAACGATATCAGTGTTATTTAGCTAATTAATATTTTATTGACTATAAAATATCTGTGTATGAATCTCTATATTCGTATACTGTATTTCTTATTGCATTTTAGCGATCCATTAGCTGGCCCACAAGAATATGGGAGACCGCGGGTGAACTCACACGGCACTAGATCTAAGTTGAAATTAACGCCCTCTTTGTACCTTTTTACATAAACCTTATTATGATAATTAATTTATTAATTTCTTATCTTCATTCAGATTATTTCTAACAAATTTTCACATTTACAGTGAAATGAAAACAAACATGTCACTTATAGTTCAACTGCTCGTAGGTGAATTTAATTTGTGGAGGAGGTTTTTCCTACCCTCTCGTTGTGTGTTTTCATTTCTTCGCTGCCATATTCTTGTGGGCGAGCTATAATTACTCTAACAGTAAAACATTTTATGCTATGATGTATTTTTTTCCTTATACTTTGTCATAAAGTATTTAAACGACACCAAAGCCTATAAATAATTGTAATGTAATAAATAATGTGCCTCTGAGCCAGTAGCGTATCTAAGGTAGGGCGAAGGAGCGCCAACCCCGGGCGCCACTTAAAGGGGACGCCAAAATTCCAAGAAATAGTTTTTAATAATTTTTTTTCCTTCGTTAAGAAGATTTATTTTATTGGATTTAAGTCGTACATACGTTTAAATCGGTAATCATGAAATAATGTGAATAATAAGCAGATAGGGACTTACAATACCGATCGATATAAGCTGAGTATTAATAATTTCCTTTCAATACCAAGTAGTTTTGGGATCAATACCACTGATTCAATATTTCTTTCGATTTCATAATGGCATCGAATATTTGATTTAGTTCTTGAATGAGTGCGGGGATCTGGTATCATATTTCCCTAGAAGCAGGTAACCTGAAATTCTGGCAGGGAGCGGAAGGCCGAATATAGGATTTTTGCCGGAGAAGGAGGGGATCAAGCTTACTTCTGCCGCCCCTTCTTTCACCCTCCTCCAATAAAATCAAAAGTTTTATAACAATACTTTAGGTAATATATTTCAAAATAAATATCATCATGTTATAACAGTAACTCGTTTTATTGATTTTATTAGGGCCATAACTATCAAAGAGAAGAAACAAATATTACTTATAATAATATTATATTATTATATTATATTATTATAACTTATAAAACTAATAAAATTGTCGCCCTCTACTTTCTGCCGCTTGAGGAAAATTCCCACTTCACTCCCTCCCCTAATTCCGCTCCTCGGAGGCTTGAAGAATGTGGCACCAAAATATGAAAATTAAATTAATACATTTGATACGAAAAAAAGGGTATTTTATAGCCGAGCGCAGTTGAATCTGAGACATCTTTATATTGTCAATTCTCAATAAAGTATCACATTTATAGCTTACTCCTTTTTTTCTTGTATTTTTTTTTTTAATTTTCTTCCAGAATTAATAAACAATCTATAGATTGAATTAAAGTAAATTAGGACTGTTAGATTTAGATGTAGATCCCTAGTAGGATTTCTTAAACGACGTATTAACCTGAATCGGTTGTAGAAATCTACTCTCTGGGTTAATTAAAACGATCAAGGAAAGTGTCCAGTTGCTTAAGAGGGCAGAGGGAAAGCCCACCCGCACGATCTATCCTGGCAATAGGATATTGTAGAACATTTTTATACGTCTTTATGAAGAAGCTAGAAAGCGTTGACATCCCGTTGTCCTCCATTGATTGGTAATTCAGCCATTAATTAAATGAATAAACTCAACAGATTTAAGGCTAGTATTCCAAATAATTGTGAATTATGGTCTTCAGTTAGTTCTCCTGTTTTCTTCGACTCCATACAAAAGCGGAACTTTGTCTTTTGTAGAGTATATTGTTGAATATTATGATAAATGATGTGGTAGTATGATAGGATATAATGGTTTCAAGTTTGAAGTTTTGTTTATCAAGTTCAAATTGCAGTTATTATTAATATTATTATTGATGGATGAGCATGCATGATTTGCTGAGCATATTCTTCAAGTTTAAGATTGGCTAATGGAAGAAGATGAATATAAGAAGATGAAATGAAATGAAACTTTATCTATCCTGAGAATGATATCCCCTTCGGATATATCATGTGGATGTAAATGAGACCCAAATAGTTCGGCTATAGATAAAACAATAATAAATCTTAACATTGCCTGATTTATCTTTACACTGCTTCAGAGCAAAAGGAAACTATGATTCTTATTAAGGATTTAAATGTAAACATAGGTGGAGCATTTAGACTTTAAGACTTTAGAGCTTTATAAAGATGAAGTAATAACAATCATTAGTGTATTGGTCACGTGCAAAAAACTTATAGAGAGGGATATTGAGGTCAGTATGGCGGGTTTATTACGGGAATGAATCAGGGATTTGAAGAAAAGAAGATTTAAGGGGGACGATGAATTTGGATGATGAAATGTATTAAGGAAGTAATAAAATACTTTTTGTGGTGGTCAGAGAATAGCCACATCAACTCGGTAAAGAGTATTGAGAAACGCGAGTAATGAATAAATTAAAAAAAATGATTAATCTTTTATATCTAACTTAAAATTCGCAATAGTTCCCATTGTAAACCCAACAACCGTAGTCGAAGTAAGGAAAAAATAATGATAATACAAGGAGTTTGCGTGTGCATTTGGGAAGGAGTTGGCGGGAATAACTGCGTTCAGGTCCAGAACTAGGGTAGGGGTGCGTAGGGAGTTTTTGTCCCGAGCGGCTGAATATAGAGCGCGATGCAAATTTCGGTCAAGTAAAAAATATTCGTTTTTGCAGTTTATTCTTTTTTCTCTTAATTCTGTTAATAAAATCAGTTATTGTTATCAGATGATGATATTTACTTCGAAATATATAACACTGGTGTAAAACGGTTGACTTTTATTGGAGGGGAGAGGGCGGTGTAAAAAGGGGTGACAAAATTTATCTTGCCCCCTTTTTCCGTCTCTGATTGGCTTGGAGTGGAGATTGATCGAGGGGATAATTTTTTTCTCTCTGATTCAAATGGTAATGCTAACGGTATGGCTAGTTTGGAGATAAGACAGTTCTGCTGTGATGCGAAGATATATGTTGGCAAGGTTCCTCTGATATTGTATTCTTATTTCTTACCGAATTCTTAATATAAGCAATCATATATTTTTTTGAACAGTTGTGTATTCATTTACTGACACTGATTTTGTTATTAGATACATGACAATCTATATATTTATTGTATCCTTATTAGTTCAAATTAACAATTTCAAAGGATCAGCAATTGTTCAATGAACGACATTTAGATGTTTAATAAAAATGAAATACAAACAGCATCCAGCGATAATATTTTTGGGCATCAAATGAAAATTAGTATCTTGGCATCTCATTATTTTCGATAATTTTTACTCAATCTCCGATATTCTCAACAGTGATGAGTCGTACGAATAAGAACCAGCTCTCATTGAAATCAGCATAGGAAAATACGTAGCATAGAACCGAGTGATGCTTATATGAGATAAATTGCTGAATTTTATCCGCAAAATGATGCTTCTGAACCAATGTGCGATTTTTGCAGCCAGTTCAATAAGCCCTTATCGAAAAATTAACGAGCAATAATATGATTGAAGATAAAATTCGTAGCTCTACACCATAACGATATATAAAATAGCTAATTACGCAGGTAGTCAAGATGAGTATGAAACTGCTAAACTGTTTTTCGTTACGAATTTTCTTACATTTGGATTTTTTCAACTTATTTGGCAAAATAATAAGGAATTTTTGATATGTAAGAATCGGGCGGTATTCCTTGAGGTGGTTGCACCGGCGGTCGTGGGTTGCATGGTGGCTATAGGTCAGGTCTTGGTCACATCACGATCTCAGCGGCCTCAGGGTGAACCCCTCCTCCTCTTAGCTCTATCTTATATATTACGTCCAGTTTAAGTAATAGCGAAATTTCCATATCCTGGATGTGCCTTCTATGGACTTGAATGTGGGTTTTCTTTGCAGAAATTGTTTCTAAAATAACAATCGTTAATCATTAATCTTGAAACTCATTAAAAAATCTAGCAGAAACGGACTAAACTAAACTAAAAGTACCAGTGCAGAAATGCACTTAATATTATTCTGAACCTAGAAAATTTTAATTGAAAAATGAAACCTTATGCCAAATCCTAGGTTCGTTTAGATAGTTTTTCTATACATAAGATCAGATATGATTTCTTAGGGGATCTTATTTTGCTTCGCAAACTTTGGGTATATTTGTAGCTTCACTCCAATTTTATGCATCTTATATATTATATTATATATTAATTTAATCATTCTCTAAAAAATGTTCATCCGATCGGTTTTAACTTACATATGTGTCCTTGAACTGGTCAACCATCAATGCCGTAATCCAGCAGTAAATCTTTTAATACTATAGCGTAAGATTCTATGACGAATTTACGGCTCAATGCCTACTTGTAAATGGGGAATGGCGGCGCAGACAAACCAAGAAAATCTACCTACAATAGGTTTACCGACCCCGATGTTGTGAAGTTCAGAAAGCGGGCTCGCAGATGAGCAGGCCATATCTATTCATAATGGCAATATGCTCCCAAAGCAGCTCCTGACTGAGATGCTCTGTGGAAGGCGACGTTTCGAAAGCCCTAAGAAGAGGGACTGCGTGGGCAACGATGATAAAAGAACAGGACAGGGACGATTGGCGGTTGCTTTTGGCTCGCAAATACAATACATTATTGTATTTCGTCAATACTGAAGCGTAAATTTGGTTCAGCCCCAGGTAGATCAACAATCAACAAACTGATCTTCACTAAAGTTGTAGTTCATCACTTTTACCTCCAAAACGATTATATATTACTTTGTTTAATTTATATATTTTGTTTTTTGAGGCTGCATCATTCAAAGCGGGACAAATTCAAAGGGACAGTCCTGCGTACACCGGGACACATTGCCTAAAAGTGGGACTGCCCCGTTGAAAGCGGGACGTTTGGTCATATTAGTTCTACACCTGCTTCAAGTAGGAAGCTAGTGTTGGTCTGAGGGCAGACTGGAAGCCAAACAAAGAACAGGACATGCGTGCGTGGACCGGAACATTACTGCCTTCACCGCCTCTGAGTCAGCCTCAGCTTTGTCCATTGCATGTTATTTATTTTTTGAATATAAACATTAGAAATATTTTCGATTTATTAATAATAAGTAAAGATAATTCTAGAATTACTTTACAGTCAGTCCTCTTGATTCATTTGTCAATTATATAAGATATCTGTTCCATCTTTTATTGTTTATAGTTAGTAACAGGTGGTTCAAATGAATCGCTGAATATTAAAAAGGCTGATCTTGATAGTCTATTAAGATCAGTTCATAACTGTTCTAACAAATAGCTAATTACCCTTTGGTAACTCTTGGACATATACAATATTCCTGTATACATAATCATGCAGACTAAAAGAAAGTAATCCTGCAGATGGGGAAACAACGCCGAAACGTGGATACAGTTGGATAAATAAAATATATGTAAGAAAAGAAGAATAAAAATGTATGTAATGTCACCGTTGCTAATTGTTAATAAATTACACTTCCTAGGTGCTTTAATAGAAAAAGAATTAATTTTTAACATTTGGTTATCATTTTTTTTTCACAGTGGTCGAGGGTGTATGGTACTAAAATACCGTAATACAATTTCATCCATCAAACGCGAGCAATCAGTGTTATATGTATATTTGAAGATCTAAAGCCCTATATTTTAAAACATTACATATATTTGTAAGCCATTAATTTAGGAAAAAATCTGAAATATGCTTCAAATAATCTTACTTGTAATTTATTTTTTCTATTGGAGAAATTTATAATTTTTATAAACATGATAAATTTCGAAAAAATAGTATATTGTTAATTAAAATTATATTAGTTCATTTCTTTCCCTTTGGAAGGCTCCTGAAGGCCCAGAGGCACACTATATATTTTTTTTCACTCTCACTAATAAAGTGCAAAAGAATTTTTCGTTTATCGTCTAAAAAAAAGACGATGTATTTATAAATAAATAATCTCGGAGGGAGAAACATAAGAAAAACCATTTATCGTCAGTTAATTAAGAGTTATAGACAGATCTTTGGCCACTACATGGACAATTTTTCCCGCTGTGGTGCTGTTTCATACATTATTTTCAATTTTGATATACTTATGCCAAAATTATATCAATAATATTCTCACCAAACCAAATCTATAAAGCATCAATTAAACATTTCAGATATAAACTTAAAATAAATTTATTTTTCGTTTTTTAGAAATCATTCCCTCAAAGATGACCTGTCAACTTCGCCAGCTTCAAACAATAATTACTATTTATTTTTTTATCATTAATTATTATTTACTTCTCTCAACATATGAACATTGGTCGGGTTGGAAATTTTGATGAGTAATAATTAGGTTTTGCTTTAATCGCTTTTGATTATTCTATATAAATTTAATATAAATCAATTAAACAGAAGATCAATCAAATAAATTAATTAAATCAATTAAAAAAAGTAGATGGAAGATTTGGATGGATGAAAAAACCGATGGTGTAGGGGAGTATCGTTCTTCGTGCCAAACAGACGGGTATCTCCCTCCATTTTCCATCGTTCAAACCGACGGTTCGGATTGATGAAAAACCCATCCTGTAGGGCCAACTCAAGCCACGTTAATACACTCAATCCTTCCGGAGAACGTCTGGTTCTGCACAGAACTAAGCAATACATCAAATAGAATACAATAATGAAAATAACTCACATACCCCAAATTATTGGAGAACGGCCCTTAAAATGAATTCTTTTATAGATTGTCACTCTTTCGTGAATTTATTTGGTTACTAATATTGTATTGATAGACTGTTGATTATTGTAAAATAAATTGTTCAAAAACAATGATCAGCTTCAATTTAACCTCCACTCCATATAAAATTCATTATAATAGGGCAGTTTTCAAAATGTACATGACAAAATGACACAACCAACAAGATGCCTCAAAATGTCCTCTATTGATCTTGAATTTTTGAATCTGCGAACCATATATAATATATAACCACCCCTAACCATATATCCAACCCCAAATACACTAATATGTGCCGTTTATTCAGTAAGACATTAAATTTCCGTTGATAAAATAACAAAACATTTGGGAAGAGGCGCGGTGCATTGGACAATACACCCAAGCTGCACCCTCAACTAGGATTGATTCAGTTCGATGAACTCTCCGGAGTCACACCCTATCACTTTCTATAAGGTTGGTACCTGACCTTTCGTCAGTCAACCGGTCCTAACCACGGTAGCTCCATGGTAATAATAATTTTAATAGACATAAGTTAATTAATGGCTTCTGTTTATGTTTATGTATAAACCAATTATTATTATTTTGTATATATATTTAATCAATCATCCTCACAGGCAACTACATGTATAATTCCCATCACGTCCCATCTACCACCGCTTTAGATAACTGTTACAATAAGATCGATTTAAATCGCAGTTATACGGTCTGAACCTGCGACTAACGCGACCCGCGTGCGCGACTAACCCAGCGGAAGCCTGTGTTCCGGTGTAACGATTCCATTAGTGGCTTCCGTTGGTCGCCACTCTTATTCTGAGCGCAGTCCATAGGTTACCTCAGTGAAGGATGGGTTTTGGATTATATATATATATATATATATATATATTTTTTTTTTTTATTTTTATATATTTACTAATAAATATTTCTTAGTTTAAAACTCCAATGGAAATAAAATTGTTTCATTTCCTTAAATTCCTTTATTTCCTTTTTATCAAGTCCTTTGAAATTGTTCAACCATATAGTTAGTCTGTAGACTTTAAAATCGGTTCCAAATGTATAACAATTCTTTATGTGCAACTATAGCATCCTAATACTTATTTAAGATTATTTCCCAATCTTCATTCCCTTAGTAGGTCGTCATGCTCTTCACGATAGATGATTTCGTCACTAAAGAAAATACTACTAATACCAAGTACCATTAAATTTGGTTATTGTATTGGGCCTGATCAAACTAAGAGAATTAATCTTTATCGGATTTTCTTACTTTCAATTTATTTGGTTTATTATTTTGAATATGAAGAGTCCACGGAAGAAAGGGAGAGCCTCATTTTTTTCCAAATGGAAATACACTCAGAAATATGTTCATATTGTTCAGAATAATCAGATGGTAAAATGAAACAACGGCAATGTAGATGATTGGTTCCTTAGAAGCGTTTGAAGACTGCCAACCCATAGAGTGAAAAAGTTGTAGTTCCAAACTTTAAAAGTTGATTTTCTCGAAATGTTCAACGCGTGAAATGTCTCCTTTCCTTCCGTGGACTCTTCATATAATGCACACTGCTGTGGGTCAGAAGTTTTGAGTTTATTCTGAAATATCTTGAGCTCGTGAATAGCAACATCTATTTATGTTATTTTGAAAGTAGTGCTGATATGCTCGATTTATGGATATTCTGACTAATCCAAGAAGTCACCTCAAAGTTTGAATGATGTTTGGCGTCTTGTATTTGTGAGGAGAATCGAATGGTTCTAATCGGGATCTAGGAACTAAAAATCAAGATGACCCCTTGCCGACATGAAGACGTAACTATTATAAAATACAACAGCATTCGTGGATAAATATTACAAGTGTACTTAAAAGTATAACTTTCTCTATCCTCTGTTTTTCTAGATAATTAAAGTGCATATAAGGTGCAACTTAAACCTCGAACAGTTATGCTTAGTTGGATTTCAAGATTTTGGATTTTGTCCCGAAATGTGAAACAATTAAAAAATCCTTATAGGTAATATAGGTAATAAGAACAATATAAACGTTCCATTTTTTTTTTTCGGCAAAACTATAAACTCTGAAAACAGTAACAAAAGCAAAAATCAATTCAAATCATCAATAAGAGCATTATCTCGTTAAAATTAATTCTTGGGAGGAGGTTTTACAGTTTCACCTCTTTCGGTTTAATGTAGACCACACAATGTTTTACTAGACGCTTCCAACACAATATATTATAAAGCTTTTTCAAATTAGAAAAAAATTATTGGTAAAACAACCAGGTGCCTAATTAATTAACGAGAAAGTTGCGAAAGTCGTTAGTCACAATCACTGTCAGTTGATTGTTTTTTCTTATTTAATTACTGGCATTATTAATTATTCCGACTTAAATTACCTTGTAATTGAAACTAGCTTTTTCCATATCAATTATTCTTTTCAGCGGTATTTTATGATGTAGTTATAATTTATTAGAAAATAGCAGGAATAATTTGTCCACTATATTTCGAAATTCGTTTAGGTTCGGGACTTAAACAATTAGCGATAGTGGACTAAGAGACGATATTAAAAAAAAAAAAATCGTAAATATTTTATTGTCACATAAACTGCAATATTTAAACAAGTGACATAAATAAATGTACCTTTCCATCAACTACATATTGGCAGACAAGATGCAACTAAATAATATCAATAAAAATAATAGCAAATGAATAAATAGATACAATTAAAATTAAAGTTAATGGAAAATCAGAATTAAAGTTAATAAAAATAATTGAAATTAAAGATAAATAAGAAATAAAAATAAAATTAGTAAAAAAATATAATAAAAGATAATAAAGAAATTAAAATATATGATTAATTTTAATGTAAAAAATTAAATAAAAGTTCTAACAGAGTTCAAATTAAAATTTAAAAAAGAGTGGTAAAAATGTTTTACAAATTTGCGTATGACTACCCACATTTTATCTCTTAACTTTAATTGTCATAATGATGGCAATCCAATCGTTACTTCGGCCTTGTCCCGTTGAAGTTCACTTAGCCAACAATTTATTATGTTTATTTTTATGAAACATGTAAAACACTGATTTATTTGTAGTTTGTTATTATTTTTCTCAACACAAATGTTTACTGTTACAGATTTTCTTTCAAACCTCTCTTTTTACATCAATCTAATTTTGTCAAAACATAAACATGTAGGAAATACACGTAAAACAGACATATTAGAAATCTGAGATTTTTTAGATAAATTATTTAACAAATGAAGTGTTATGTATGAGTAATGTTACATTCACTGAAACCAAATTATTTCAGAAAGAAAGATGTTAGCGTTGTCACTTCATAACCAAATTACTTTTAAATTTTTAAGGAATAATAAATTTGTAAAATTTGAAATTTATTTCTGTGCCTCTGTTTATTTATTTGTTTACCAGCCGTAGTAATACTATTGAAGGTTACATGTATTTGCAATTTATACAAATTTGATACTGAAAATTAGCATATAATTTTAAATTTTACTATCTTTTCTTATGAGTTTTAAATAATAATTAAAACATTTATATAAGAAATATTAAAATTAATGAAACACTTCAAAAGAAAGCATGTAAAAAATAAATAACATAAAAGAAGCCAATATCTACAATTAATTTAAAATTAAATAAATTATAAACAAGATAAAAATAAATAAGTGAATAAAAGATGTAGGGAACCTGAGCTTGAGCGTCGAATATTCGTTCCAAACATCAAATTATTTTTTTTACTATTTTTTTTTTAGTTTTCCGTTGTTCCTTAGTAGGAGTAGATATTAAAATAGTGAATTTCACCTACTCTTTACTGTATTTTATAACTAGAATTTATGCGTCTTTATTTACTATCGTCTTCCGATCCTTACAATTGTAAAAAGTATTATACGCTGTCCGTTTAAATGAAGCGTTTTTTGATAAACTAAATGAACGATGCTATTGGCTATTTTCTTCCGAAAACAGAAAGTAGGTTGTATAAGTTGCCATTCATTTCCAGTCGTCACCCCAGCCATGGATTTCCTTTTATTATCTTTTCCAGATATTAAACGCTGCCACAATCTCTCCCGGACTTCCAGCTGCTGGAGGAAGGCCGAGGTCCATTACCGGCTATTATACCGACTCCCTCGCAGTCAGCCCAAGGTGTTGAAAATGAGACGTTGCAGGTCGTGTCCAGGACTCTCTTACGTCACATTACGGAACCCTGCTGTAGTATATGCCATGCTATGCGCCTCCTCTTCCGCCTTCGGGATTCAGGTGATGTCTTCCTCTGTTGCGGTTCTGCGGGTTCCACAATACCAACGTGACAGCTCGATCGGTCGGAATGGGGTTGTCATAGCCAAAACATTGCCGAGTTGGTTTATGATGGTTACGCAAAAGTTAATTTTGTGTTATATGCATTTGATCAAGAGGTTGCCACAATAATCGACACCGGATACATTGATCTATTTCAACATCTGTTAGAAACAGTTTGTTATAATTTATGAAAAACAAATTATGGTTATTTTCATATAAAATAATATATACTTTTTGGGGAGAGGGGAGTGATATTATAACATAGTCACTAAATGAAATCTTTGAAAATATAACTGAATATAACAATTGATATTCTACATACCTGAAATTATAAACATAAGGAATATTAATTAACATACGAGATTCCTTTTTTTCATACTCATTGCCTATTCAAAATTTGACTGCAAACATTAATTAAACCAATTAACACGATTTTAAATATTAAATTAGAGCAATTCGACTGTATACCTGAAAAATCGTATTATTTAAAGTGCATTTACGAGCTTTTGCAGGTATACTTTAAAATTATTATTTTTTTTTGTTGCAATTATTTATAAAAGAATAATGACGTTTTATAGGCCTATTTTTACCAAAGTTTAAAAAATATAATATAGATCCGAGATATAATGCAAGAATTCAATTAGTCATAACTAATCTGACTAACTCGATTAGTTGCGAAGTTTAGATTATCTAACATGCCTAAAATAACTTTTACTCAACGGAGTTTTTTACTCAACGTTATTTTAAGCATAACGATTGATTTTGTAAACCAAATGCTAATTCAAAATTAACCTTAATTGTATGCATATATTTTCAAATATTTTATTATGATATAACTTTTGTTCTTATTATAATTAGATATAACAACACTTTAAAAAATATTTTAACCAATTTTAGAAGTGCTTCCTTCTTTAATGAATTAATACGAATGCAGAAATAAAGTAATCAAAATTTAAAAAGAGACAAATACTTTAGTTATTAGAAATGTTTCCAGAATTCACTTTTATGATGATTTAGTAGGCATATCAAAACTGTCTACTATTCTAATGTCTCAATTGGCTTGGTGATTCATTATTATATTGAACCTGAAAAATATAATAAGTAATAATAGTGTAATAATCAAAACTTCATTTAAGAAATTATATACACAACAGCCAAATGATTTTCTAAACAATCTAATTTAAAACATATTTGAAAATGTTTCAATGGGATCTTTTTTCCTTCCTTTCAAAGGTTGCCTTTGATGATATGAGATAGCTCCTAGTCAAAAGAACAATTAAAGAATTTCTACTGTAATCACCTATCTTTTAATAAGTAATTTGAAGCTACATAATAGTAATAACAATAAGATATCTTTATTTTTATCAAATCTACATAATTCATAAAATACGTGAATAAATTAATCTAATTTCTTAATCATTTTTATCAAATCTACATAATTCATAAAATACGTGAATAAATTAATCTAATTTCTTAATAAAAAAATATATATATTGCGGGTTATAATATTATTACGATATAAACAAAATGCCACATAGACATTTAAACGGATATTTGTCGAACATAATGTCAGTCTAGATTTGTTTGTATGTCGAACTGTTATCCTAGGTTGTCAACGAAATTAAATTATGATAAAAATTGGGCTTTGGCAATCTTAGCCAAACCTTGGGTATAGGTTTGCGTTTTCAACCAATGAAAGTGTTACGTGTATATTACCCAGCGACACATATTTTTTTTTCTGAAACCACAGTTAAACACTACCAATCACTACTAAAACAGCCGATACTTTCGCTTTGAAGTAAAAAATTGTTAGCTCAACCACTTCCTCGTCTTTAATTGCGAAATATAAAAGATGAACGGAGAAGGCAAGAAACAATTCAGTCTAAAACATTCTGGGACTGTATCCAGAAGTTGTTTTTAGGGGGAGGGGAGGTACTATTAGGCTAGGACCGGAACTAGAATTTTTGCCAGGAGGTACGCTCAGTATTGCCGCCCCTTCCTTCTCTCCTCCCTCCACCAGTAGTCCAAGTCAACAGTTTTATAACAGTAATGTAGGTAGTATATTTCGAATTAGAACGCGCCATCTCCTAACATTAGCATTGACTAAATTAAGATCATTATAATCAAAATGCAGAAATAAATATTTTTTACTTTATCTAAAAATAAAATTTCGCTCGTAATTTGCCGTGCTCTGCCCACGGCAAGTGTCCCTCCTCCCTCTTTGTTCTGGCCCTGTATTAGGGTGACCAAAGAATGTGGGATACTCGTAGAGCATGCCGGAATTATACCATAAACTTTCTGGACATTTTTTTAACATTTGTATATATTCTTTCTTTGAGGTGCCGATCATTTATAATTTGCTATCCCTATTTTTAGGAGAATGTGGGAAGGATGATATGCGTTGTAAGGTTGATATATGATTGTGATTTCTTATCCCTTGTCAGAAGGGAGGATATCTCAGTAATGATGAATGATACAGTTTGAACCAATTTATAACTATTTTGACTATATGAGTCCAGCGAATTAACCACAGAACTATGCTACAAAAGTCTCTGTGCATGAACAAAAGCGCTAATTCCAACTCTTATAATTAATCTTATTAGAATGTGTTTGTTACGACTATTTAAGCCAATGTTTACTTTGACTAATCCTTTAATTCCTTGTGACTTGGGTCTTCTTAATGGGGTCATTTACTTTTTAAAGCGCACGTGCAATGTCAGAAGAAAAAAAGGAGTGGTACCGGCATCAAATCCAATTATTGGCAGAAAATTGGGTGAAAGTAGTTGAAAACAATGGACTTTACATTGAAGATTAGTATTCAATAATGTTTAAAATTATTTGAAATGAAGCTGTAGTAGTGCAGAAGTTCTTTTGAAACAACCAAGTATAAATAAATATAGTATAGATAAATAAGTTTTGATTTTCCATCAGGTTTAAAAAATAATAAAACAATAGAAGTTTAACATGCTCATTTTATTGAAATTAGTAATAAATGTACTTACAATTGACAATTATATAATTACATTTGACAATTTCGGAATTAGATTTCTCATGAAGTGAACCAAGGTTAATTTATGTTAACCTATTTAGCATAAATTAAAATTTAATAATAATTTTAATACCTAATATAAATTAAGAAATAATTTAAATTTAAAAATAAATTAACTTTATGTTAATTTATAACTAATGAATGATAATTTATCACAGTTACTCACAGGTATTGGTACTAGCAGGTATACTTTTAAATTAGCCGTATTTTTGGTGGTTATTTTTGGAGGGACAATTTCCTACTTTTCCACTCTGTGGATCCGCCACTGAGGCAATCGGGATCTATTTAGAGCTCTCTGGGCCAACCTGCTAAGTCAATTCCTTGATCCTACAGTATTTCTGGTGTGACATTACATTAAGGCATCTCCATTTTTCTTTTTTATTTTTCTTATGCAAAACTGTCTTTGCGGCATTGAAGCCGATTGTAGGAAACCAGGTTTTTGGTCTCGTTCTCTTTCCTGACACGTGTAAGAAGCAATAGCGTGGAATCGATTCCATGGACTTCTTCCCAAGTTTTTCTTTCGGCATGGATCAGTTTATTTTAACCTTGACGTTGTTAACACAGTTAAGAACTTTTTGCGAGTGTAATAATGGTTCCGCGGTGCGGTGTATTCTCAATGTCATCGCCAGTATATGCTATGAAGTAAAAGTGGAATGTACTATGTGGGCTTGTCCGTGTTGGAGCACGACTTTTTCTCTCGATGTGGTAAGTTCTTTTTAGGTATATTTGAATCATGTGACTTTAACTAACTGAGTAAGAATTATGAAATCAACTTTTTATTTTTAAATAATAATTTTAATTAGTCTTCAATTCACTTCTTTATTCAGTTCTAAAATTAATACTTTTAACTATAAAGGTCTCCATCGTTCTACAGTGAATTTAAAGCAGTCATACTTACGATTCATTCGTTGTTATTAGAGATGGCATTTTAAAACTTTAAGTTATTCGATTTTGACAGTAGTGTAACATATATATTAATTAAATCCTTCGGAACAAAATTGATGTCGGAATTTAAACAATAGAGATAATTTGCCTCAATTCAGGATTTTTTTAAGGGCTAAAGAATTCTATTTTTATTTTTTTGAAAGTAAGTCCTTAAATTTTCCTAACCATTCAGTTTTGGGAACTGGTTATGTAGGCCATGTTTTGGAAAAGATCAAAGTCCGATTCCAAAAAAAGAAACTGGGAATGGGGAATAATGTATATCTGACAATAGCTAACGATTAGCTAACGGGTAGCAACCGATTCAGTAGTCATTCAGACTTTCCTTAAGGGGTGGCGCAATGGATTTATTTATATAATATGTGATAATATATCTTTAATATTATTATTTTTTTTTATTGTATTTACTCCCAACAACTCTGTTCAATGTATTTGCATATAAGTGGCATCTAATGCATTTTTTTTCTAATTTAATTGGTTTCGTATAAATCATTGTAGTCAATAAATCAAAGTAAACTTCTATCTATTGAATGCTAATATATATTTCAATACATTATAATGTGAGATGGTACGTGTAAAAATATATGGACTAGTTGTTGAATTATTTCAATGTGTAAAACAATAAACTATTACAAAATAATCTAACGATCTTATAAATGTAATAAGCACAACCAGAAAACATGACGGTCTATTTTAACGAAACTATGAAATTCAATTTTGTTAGAAATTCATTAGAAAATGTTGAAAGGGATCGTTGTCTCTGACAAATTTGGAGAACTTTTTTCAATATCCTAATAAGAGCATTGATTTATAACGTATCTTGTCGGACAGGAGACATCTTATCGAAAGTAATTTTAAATATTGTAAATATTTTAGATTTTAATTCATGTCATGAACGTTTTTATAACCTAATGCATTTTTATGTATAAACTCGTGTATGAAGCAGGAACATATTCGGAAGGCACTTCAGATACAGTTGTAATTATACTATTTTCCGGCGGAATTCACTGTTTAATCACTGCCCCTCTCTTTAATGTTGACGAATATTCTTGCTTATAATTTCTCCATATTCCATGACGAAAAGTGACTTAGTTGTGTGAATTTCGATAGGTTCCCAGGGTTCTCAAGTATTCCTTTGGAAGGCCGTTAAACAGTCAAATAAGTGGGGTTTTTTTTCTTCTGAAAACATAGAAAATGTTATAATTTAAGCAATAAAAAACAGTTTATACTATCATTTACTAATTGAGTTTTACAGATGTATACAATTAACATACAAAATTAATAATTATACTGAGGCTATTTTAAATTAGATTTATAATTACCAAAAGATGTATTTTGTCAGCGAATATAAATGGTTGAGAAGAGGGTGCAATCAATGTTTGATTACTTGATATACATGACCAATTACCAGAGAGGAAGAAGAAGATGATTGTCATTGTATAACAGGAACCGGCTTTGATATTTTTGAAAATAGCTCTTGAGAAAATAAATCATGCGGTATCTTTCCTTCAATCTCACTTAAATTCTTTTGAGACCATGGTTCTCTTTATTTCAATATACAAATTATAATTAGTTTTTTTTGGTATACAATTTCTCAAGTTCTTCGAAGAAATCAGAAACGAGAATCTTATAAAGTAATAAAAGTGTGGTTTGTGGTTTTTACTCACTGAAAAATTCAGTACAAAACATATAAATTTGGGTTTTTATCGAAATAACATTATTTCTCATGCATTCTGGAATCCATGTCGACATGAGTGTTTTTCGAAACATTTTCCTCTAAACAATTCTTGTTATTGCCAGATAATATAATGCTAATGCCTACTGAATCTGGCGTTGTTGTTTTTTTTATATATATAGTCATTCAGGTTGACACGAGCCATTCAATCAATTTATAAATGCTGACGAAAAAAATATTCAATTTAGTGAACCAAAGACTGATAATAAAAATGGAAAATTAATTTGTATTCTTTAAAGTATTATGCATTATTAATCCTTATAATGTGATATATACCTTAATTATACTTTTTTTTATTGCAATTTTCTGAATCAATTATACAAATTGTCTGCATTCCACTCTAAGGCTAGTTCTTACTTGATAAAATGTGTGCTGCCATGCTTTGATCCACTTCATCTTCTCACCTTATTATTATTCTATCTTTTTACTTCCTTGTGCGAAGCAAAGGAAGTATTGTAATCGCGAAAATTTTCGGTTTTCAGATTTCAACGGAAATATCCATTTTAACCATCCCTGAATCCATTCTGACTTGTTTCGTCGTGATGTCTGTACGTACGTTCGTACGCGCGCATCTCGCATAACTCAAAAACCGTATTTGTATGTAGGATTATTGAAAAATTTAGTTGTGAACCTTCTTCTTTGGTCAGTACATGATTACCGGAAGTGGTACTTTACTTGAAGGCCATTCCTGATTTTCATCAAAAATTATATTAAAATATAATGCAAAAATTCTCAAGTTTGTTATATAAGACTTGCATATCAATATAAATAATATAATAAATTTTTGGTTAAAATTGGTGAGCCACAAAGGGTACTTTACTTGAAGGTCATACATAATAAACTTACATCAAAAATTGTATTAAAATTAAATACAGAAATCATATGGTTCGGTAATGAAGGTTACAAACACGATTTTGTTTCTAATCCAATTAAACATTTTTATTACTTGTTTTAAGTGTTAAAATTGGGTGTAAAATGCTAGTTTACCTCCCCATTTGTGAGCTGAACAAGCCTGCAGTAGGAGAATAAGATATAAGTTAAGTGGGTTCGTCCGCTTAAAATGTCGAAACTGTCGATTTCCAATGCTTTATCCTAGTGATATTGACAGTTCTAATTTTGTCACGAACACGAAGAAATTTCTTAGAAACTAATTACCTATTGTATGAAAACGACATATTATAACGGAATGAGATCTCCTGAAACAAGGGTATTTCTGTGTGTGTGTTTGTGTCAATAGATGGATGCCGCGACGCCGAATGTTGTTTTTGAGATACTGCAATTTTCGGTAACTGGTAACCAAATTCAGGGTCACTTTTTGAGCCGCCGATTTATAGTTTGATAGGCGTGCAATGAAGTCATGGGGTGTCCACATCAGATATTTTCCATTTCTCTTCCCCTTTCCATTGCTCACATAACTTCCGTAGCCTTTCAAATGCCATTTTCGTGGCATTAACTTTTTAGTTTGTTTTGAAAATGTTTGTTAAGAAATTATACCATTTTTAAACCAAGTTAATCTTTTTTTCTTCTATGAATTTGAGAATGTCCTACTTACCCCCGTCAGTTGAGTTATCCTTTTCCTTTCTGTATTTTATAGTCATTTCCTCCAAGAGTTCATTTCAGCAGGAAAAAGTATTTTGTTGTGTCCAGCATTAATGTACATACAAGGAATATTTGCACTCGAATGCAGACTTTTATATTAAATTTTTCGTACTCGAAGCATATTATGACTCAAGAGGTCAATACATTACGACTTAATACATGACAAAAAGAAGATGATGGAGTCATCTGTTTGAAGACAAAATCGATATTCAAATAGACAAGAACCGTAGTGCCTTCAAATAAATAAACTTTTTAAATTTTGCGCTTACAGTATTCTGTTTTTACTGTCAGAGATATAGATCTATTTGTCAACTTTGAATCAATCTACTTATGGTTAAAAAAAAGAATATATATTTGGTTCAATTTTTTCAGTTGTCATTTCTGATAAAGTGAGTTCGATTGTTGTAATATTAAACGTGGAAACGTAAAGTTACGATATAAAATCTGTAACTAATATTGATATTATTTCAATCTTGGATTCGTATTATTGTCCCACTCATGAGGAATGCTTGCGGTGGTGTGGTGTACCCATATTCTGGAAATAACTACTCTTCCTTATTATCCTTACATCATTGCAGTAATCTGTTACACAACGGAAACACAATTTTGTTTATATATATATATATATATATATATTGCCACAGCAATTGTTGTGAGATGAGAAATGGACATCTTCTGCGGCATAAACTGTAAAGAACGGCCTTAAATTTGTTATATGGTGTTGCGGTTATAAAACCACGACAGTTGCGTAATGATAGCTGATTGCAATTTTTTACGGCAATTATTGCCTGAATGTGCCTTCAAAGTGGCAAATGTGAAACCATGTGTCTGTCAGTACTTCGCCGGTCTACCAACTGGCTTGAATCAGTGACGCCTGTCTGGAGAGAACATGAGGGGTTTCTTGTCTTCTCTGTGTTCTTTTAAATCTGATCCGACCTGGTAAGTACGAGGTGAGTGGTGTTTACTCTAGGAGAATAAGTTGAAAAACGAAGAAAATTTGCATTTAAATACCTGTATTTGGTAAGAAACACATCCATGTTTTCGATTTCAACACGCTGGATTAAATTATAGTACTATTCCTCATCAGCTAATATATTACTCTGCTGGTATAGAATAGTGTTAGGTATAAAATTATACCTAGTGATATAATAAATAATAAGTTTTTATTGAGAGAAAAAAAAATAATAAAACAAAATTCGATTTGTCTAGAAAACCGAGTTACAAGTAATTATCAATTAAATAATGATATAAATTTTTTTTTTATAATTTAAAGAATATTAAACGAAAAACGAAAGTATTTTACAATAAATATTAGGATATTTAAATATTAGATTTATGGTTTCTTCTTTTTTTTCTTCCCTTTACCGAATAGTAAAGGCTTTGTACACGTGTATCTCCATCTGGAGAGATGCTGGGGAGATTTTCATTTAAAAATAATTTAATCAGTGAGAGCCCCACTTCAAACAAAGGTCGAAGGATTATATTTCAATAAATATGATCCTACCCCTCGCATAGTCATGTAAGGAAGAAATACGTAGATGCAGCGAAGACGGTAACGATTAGAATAAATTAAAATAAGACTGAGAACATGCGGTCATCTAGAAAAAGCGGAGCTAGCGGATTACTAATAGGAAGAGCATATGATTTTGAAAGAGATGTTACTGGTCAGTTAAGAATTTTCCTTAAAATCGAGATACACCCCGCAGTCTTAAATTATATTTGACAGTTCATCGTCCTGTGGTTACATATGGTAGTGAGGCATGGACTCTTATCAAGCTCTTAACCAACCAAACTCCTGATTCATTTAAAATACTAAATCTGTATCTTTATATAGGTCCTAAGTTTATTTTGGGCATTTGTACTTGTTCTGAAACCATTTGGTTCTAAGGTTGGGAACCGTATATATATTTTGGAAAGGCTACTTAGCACGTGGAGTACTTTATATTTCAAGATGGAGTGCTATATTACCGTTCTGCTACACAGTTATAAGGCGTGCATGGGTTTTACAATCTCAGGAATGGACAAGAAGATAAATAAGAGGTGAAAGGTTAAAAGTGATATTCACATTAACCAAGAGGTGAAGCCGTTGATGCAAATGAAAATGAGGAGCTGTCGATAGTGTAGATACTTCCCCGGAGTGCAGGATTGCAGGGAGGAGATTAAGCAAGGAGGCTCAGCATTATTAAAATAAGCGTAGAGGTAGAAGTAAAGGTAGGCCTCGCAGGTGCCAAGGGTCAGAGTCGTGCCTCTTACTTTTTATGGAGCCTCCGTGAGATATGGCTCTCTTGAGGTGGATCTGTACGAGAGCTGTGAAGCAATCCTTGCCACTCTGAATTGATGTCGATGGTACTGGCTATCTACTAATGACCAGAGGGAACTAAATCCAGTTCCTATATATTCCAGGATCGTCATAACAGAAACAAAATCTAAATTTTTACTAACTTATTCTACTGGAACTGGTATTAGTGAGGAACTTGTCCGACATGTGAACCTATTGCTCCTTTTTGCTAACCCCTAATGGCTACCAAGTCGTTGCGGCTCAGTCTTAACCTGGGGATTATATCAAAATTAATTTTTCGAGACGGCCAAAAAATTTATATTTACTGATATAAATGAGAATCAAAACTATACAGCTTCGAACCATCTCCTGCGAATTTACAGTATTTTATGGCTCAAATGTGTTCGAACCATTTTTAATATTTCGGTTATTGTTTTGTTGTTATTTCTAATAAATTAAAAAAATCATTCATCTTTTGGCAAAATTCTCTTAATAAGCGTAATTATTGTGTAAATATAAATACATTTCAGATTGATTTTAATTATACTATATTAATTAATAAATTAATATATAAATTAATATATTACAGAAAAAAAAAAAAATAAAATAAATAAAAAAAAAATTAATATATTACAGATATTTGATTAATAAACTAATTAGTGAAATATCAATAATAACTTTTTGTGAACCGACTCACGGACTATTGCTTTAGGTTGTTGAGGAAGTAAAATGTTTGAACAACATAGCAAGGAAGTGCTTATAATTTTTTTTTCAATACGATTGTGCTTCAACCAGATTAAAATTTAATATGTTTCTTAATAGTTATCTCAACAGTGTAGCTATTACGACTGAAACCAATTTACTAACTTTAATAACTTTAAAAAAAATAAAAGTCTGTCAGCTATTACAAATGTTTTAAACAATGGGCAAATGGCCTACTTATAACACTCAAGTTATAAATATTATGGCTTATTAATTTTATAGTCCTAGAGCTATATAACGAACATTATCTATACTACCTAACGGAACTAGCCATCAATATATTTAGTTCCCACCACCAGCTATCGGATTCTCTGACGCAGAACTGCTGAAAGAAAGCGAAACTTTTGAAACTCAGCGGATTTTAATTTAAATCATTGTGTAGCCGAGTGTCACTTTACCGCGAAAACCCGGTTAATATCGTAATAGTGACCGAAATCTTGAAAAAAATGTACTCTCACTTCTATGGTATTGTTGTGCCTAGAATTTCAGCGCATTTGATCCAAAAGGGAATCCCCAAAACTGTGTTCCAGGGGTTATGAAACGGATTTCAAATGTTGACACACTTTTTTTTTTCTGTTAGCACTGTGCAGATCTTTGACCGTGCGATGTGGTCTTCTTACAGATTATCTCTTGCGGGAGCTCAGACAGAGTGGAGGAAGTCACCCAACCTCACGTTTCTGCAAACCATGGTTTCCACGGTGCAGAGACAGGCTGTCGATTGCTCCATAACCGGTCTCTTTGGGGCCAATTCGGCAATGTCCTTCCCACCGACTCACTCGGGTTCAAGGACAATGATAAATCGGCCTAAACCCACGGATTATGGCTGTTCGGGGTCAGCAGGCGTACGAGGACCTATGTTTCTTTCTCCGAAGCACACCGTATATATATATATATATATATATATATATATATATATATATATATATATATATATATATCATACCCCCGTTATCGTGTTCTAGTGGGGCAACGATATGGATATAAAATGCACTCCACGACCTTCAATGCTGTTTAATTGTCAATTATTTTAGGAGAAAATACTAATAAAAATGTTTGTTTTGAAACACAAACATTAGAAGTCTAAATCTATAGATTCTATAGAAATTCTATTTACTGAAATGCCATGCCTGAATTTTGATTGTTTTCTTTCTTCTTTTTTTTCAGAATTTGATATGATGATTCGAAAACACTTTATTTTTCCTCTATCTTCATAATAGACATATGGGTAGAGATAAGGACCTATGAAACCTCTAATCGGCCGCGATTTCGAAACAGAATGACGGATGGTAATGTTGAGTTCTGAGGATCATTTTGGGGTGACCTATGATTTTATGACAAATCTAAAGAAAGGAACAAATCGATCCAGTAGTCATAGAGAAATACAAATCCGGTCTTTAGACGGACGGATTTTTTTTTTCGATTTTTTGATTCGGCGTTACTTAAACGTAAAACCTAAAATTGTGAGAAGGTTTATTTATTTTTTTTGATCGATTACAAAGGTTCATATCTGAAAATAACAAACAAATAAGCATGAAACAAAAATTTGTTATATTCCACTGGAGACTATAGAATCTGAATTGAACAGATCAGGCAACATAGTTATTGATATAGTCTGTTACAAAGTATACTATAATCAGTTTAAAAAATAATTTAATTTTTTAAATCGACTGGTGTACTTATACATTTATACTTTAGAAACGTTAACGTTTCGTAGATTTCAGACTACAGATTCAAGAAACGAGATAGATTCATAGTTATTCTATGTCCTTTCCCACATTTGAATTATTTATACCATATTTCTTTCCTATCATGTCGTATTCTCATACCGAATTTGTAACCTAAATCAATAAAACAAGGCTGTGAGGTATTCCTCACCTCTGTTATTTTTTGTTTAATTACTGTTAAATATCCTTATGGAATGAAGAAAAAAAAAATATGAGAAAAAATTCATTGATTTAAATTGGCTGTTCAACTATTTATTTTTACGACTTATTTAAATTTGATACTGTTCAAATTGTTTTGTAAGCAATCGACGGACATAAAGTGGAGAATCGAACCTTCTTTGGATGATATCTGATCAATTCAGGCTTCGAGAAAGGAGGTTGTTAAACATCCTGCAGCACACTTCTTCCTCTAATTATTAGGATTATTATAGCGATACTAGAAGGAATTGAACTATCTTATTTTTTAAGTGAAATAAAAGTAATTTTGTTTCGTTAGAACCAATAAAAGAGTTATTTACGAAATGGCCAACTAACTGCATCTTGTATTTGGAGTTGACCTATCTATCTTCTTAAAAGGGCCGTGATAAGAAGGAATCTATCACTGTGTTGAAATAATAATTTAATCATACCTTTTAAAAATATGGCTTAGTAAGGAAATAGTTCTATCTAAAGTGATTTTGAATCCGACAATATCGAAAATTTACTAGACTAGGGAAATCGAAATAAATGGTGCTTCAACTCATTATATCTGGGCAAACAGTTGGACAAAATGTCCCCTCTATCATGGGAGAGAAGCAAATTTTACTACTTGTTAAAAGACGAAAAATAACTTTTATATGCATAAGCTATTATTTAGATATTGTTTGATCTTATAAAACTAATTCAATTAATCTATGTAATGGATCCCATAATGTTATATATAATCTGATGAGGTGGGAAGTGAAACATACGAAGACTAATAAGTGAATATAGGCTAAGAAATCTCCAGAATGATTCCTAGCCAAAGTTTATGTCACCACATAATGGTAGTCTGTTTGGTATAACTTGAGACTTTGATATTTCTATATATTATAGATGATTCTCTATACTATTCTTGATTAAAAGTCTCTCTTGAAATCTCGAGGCGCTTGAGCTATAGTACATTGAAAGAACTATCCGAGAATGAAATTACACTGAAGAGACTAACAGCAGGGCCTTCTTCGCTTGATTAATGAGCTTTTTCATCATTTTTTCATAGCTGGAAATCGTTTGTCTCTTCTTTTCATTTAATGGTCTCACATTTTTGGTTAAACAAAACATGCCTGTTTCTACTATATATATGCAAAGCAACTATTATAACATGATGAGATGGCAAGTTATTATTACGAGGACTGGAAAGTCGCAATGTGCAAGAAATTTCCTGTTGATCGTTCTTGAATCTTGGAGTGTTTAATTTTTTTATCGTTTTTGCTGAAATCGAGATAGCTTCTGAAATGTTTTGTCGCAAAGTAATCACGGCATTTCGAGAATTATATTTGGATTGTGGATAGAAACAAACTAGCGACGTAATTTCTCCATTTGGCAACAAAACTTTTAAATTTTTTATATATTTCTCTTGACTTTCAAAATTGTATGGAAACGTCTTGATTTATCCTTTTGGGGCGTTTTTATTTAAACTGCTATTTATTTCCAAACCAAAAGTAATTTAAACTAACGATCTATACGAAAGCACTATTGTCGGTTTTCACGAGTTTCACGAAACACTGTTCTGAATTATCTCAGTCTCAGGCTTTAACATGAACTAACCACTACTGAATGCGCATTCAACTCTTACTGACTGGATCGTCTGTTTCTATGAATTTATAGCGTTATTGAACCTTCTCAGATATACCAGCTGGAATGTTCTAGAATAATTGAGGAGCTTTCTATCAAAATTGGACATCTCCACTTCCGACCAGAACAAATTTCGATGAGTTCTGATAAATATGCCGAAGCTCTACTTAATGCTATCTCTACTTCTGTCAAGTGTGTTTTTCTCCATAGAAAAGTGAATGGAAATTTTGTTTTTTTAAACACAATTGAAGCTCAGAGTGTTGGAAGAGAGAGAGATTTGACTGTAGCTTTACAAACAAAAGTGGAAATGGAGATGTCCACTTTTGATAGATAGTTTCTCAATTGATCTAGAACTTTCCCGAATAATCGACAAAGGCCAACTGTATTATCAAGTCAGTCGTGTTTATCGATTCACTATATTACCACGTCACCACATATAATATATTTCTCGATTTAATGTTTTTTGTTTGAATTCTGCGACAAATCCTCATTTATGCATATCTAATGCATCAATCATAATTTTGCCATCACTATCCGCGTTAATAATTAAGTGTTGAGCTGGGGAGAGAGTGGAAAATGATTCTGATAAGAAATGCCGCTATTGAGGCGTTTAAGAAACTGGAGAAGGGACTGACGCTAATCGAGAATAGACTGCTTCTTCTTTACATCTGCTTTCGTCGCTGGAGAGAACGATTTTTGACGAATGTTCAAGTAAAAGAGATAACTGCAGTCTTCTTTGAATTGTTTTACTGTCAACTAGACCATCGGCTAGCGTATTATGCTCTAACCATAGCCACAAAAAATGCGCTGGATCGGTTCTAGAATGTGAAAATTGGTAGTAATACTAAAAACAAAAAAAATAAGAAAAAAATTAATTAAAACAAAAAATTTGCTTACATATAGAAACTGCCATGGTTTCTAAACATTATTTAAAGATTAGATATGGGCCGATCACAATTATTTTCATTATTATTGTAAACCATATAGCAAAAGCATTTTTTTGATCTTCCACGAAGTAAGCTGAGAGGAATTATTTTTAATACAATACCTAATTGTTTCTGATCAATAGACCTAGGGAAATTTCGAATGACAAATGGGTCATTCTCCAAAATTTGGTGCTATTTAATTATCAAACTTTTCGGAAATCAAAGTTGAGTGTTTCGATTTTTTGAATTTTTATTACCTTCAGGAAATGCTTCTTAATAACTTTCTTAACCAGGCACACACATAATATCGTAGTTTTCGTGATATAGATTTTAAAAAAAATCTTATTCTGTTGAGGAACAAGTGTAATGAGAGCAAAAAATATGGAGCATGAATTTGGTTTTAAAAACGTCGGCCATGATTTGGTTTAATGTGGATGGTCAGTATGTCATTGGTTCAGTATAAAAGTGCAAAATGCCAGTGAAAAGTTTGAACGTGGAGGATATTTTTTTTTTAATTCTTGCTTAGCTACGAAGCTTTTCTACCTTTGCTAGTGAAGAAGAAACTTTAAATTGTTTGCGAATTTCATACTAAATATTGAAGGAAAATTAACCGTTTGTCTCTCTCTTGCTATCATGATCACTCCCTACACTCAATGAAAATTCTTACGAGACTAAGGAATGACTAGGAAGTGGCAAATCATCTATTTTTCATCAATGCATGCCTGAGATACTTCACGAAGAAAAAAAGATAAGCATATATATAGAAGTGTTATAAAGTATTACGAACCTATGAAATAAACAAAATATAAGCCATACCTGTATTGATTTTCTTGGATTCTAGGGATTTCGTGTTCAATCTGAAATCCAAATTATATTTTATCCCAATACTCGAAAGAATACTTAAAAAAAAAATAAAATAAGGCATATTTTAGGTTTACTACGAAATAAATTGACTCGTAAAGTCACTGCCTCAGTTTTGTGACAGGGCTAGGGAGTAACTAGATACCCATTAATTATTGGAACCTCAAAGTGAGAAGGAAATGTTGACCTCAAGAAGGATTATAACAGGGAAAAAAATCATCCAAATTCAGATGGTTGATCGTTTTTAAAAAGCTCTGTGACTGAAATAGTACAGAAATTGGAGAATGGCCCAAATAAAGATTAAAAGCTAATTTTCCAGCAAAATCCATCGGAGATAGCCTCCTAGATGTTGTGAAGAATTTTTTTTCAATATTATTATCTTTATAATTTATTTCATAATCATAACAATCTTCAAAGTATTAATAATCAATTAATGTGACCTGGTAGTAATGTTCGCTTCGGATCCGAGTACCCTACTTCTTTTCAAAGTGGTTTTGTGTTTTAGCTATTATCGAACGTTCCAATTATTTATTCCGTTTTCTTTACTGTTCTGTCATAATGATAGGACGTGTTTAAATGGCCGCTTTATGATTTCATTGTTTTTTTCATTATTCTCCTTCATTTTATAGATGTGCAGTTGAATGAATTGCAGACGTGACTGCCAATGTAAATTCTCTTGGTGTCTAGTTGAATCATGGCTTTAAAATTGATCATTACCTGGTCCGTCTTGAGATTTTTTTGTTCCTTTTCAAAATTTGTACTAATGTTACTTAAAAGTTTTTATAACTATAAATATATTTTGTTATAAATATATAACTATATTTTATAATATATATATTTATAATAAATATATGACTCATATTTGCTAAAATAAAAATATAATGATATTTCTGAGTTGCGCAATGTATCCCGCACGTACATATTTTTACAATATGTGCAAAAGATTATTTTATGAAGCTCATAATTAGATTGATGCCCTTTAAATCTCGTATTAGTTAATATTAGTATTAGAAAATTGAGTGAGAATGAAGAGGGATACTAGAAAATACACACCAATAAAATAATTATAAGACCCTTAATATCTAACAAAAAAAATTAAAACTTGATCGCAACGATATTTCCATTGTGCCTGGGATCGATATTCACAATACTACTTTTGGGATGAGGAGCGGAGAACGCTTGAAAATCTCGGCACTTTTATCACAACTGCGTCACTGTTTTTGAAAACCTAAAGAGAGGTCACTGTACTTGAAAAGTTAAGTAACAACGCATAAGCCGCTATCACCCAGGTTATGCGTGGACAACCAGACCACATGAGTGACCACTGCCAGAACTTCAAAAGTCATGTTTTGGAAAAGGCCGTGGGTTCATTGTCATTTTAGTCCCAAAAGTGGTAATAAATATGAATCGAACAATTAATAATTAAATAAATACATAATAACTTATGTTCAAATATAGCGATGGAACAGAAAAAAAAAGTCAGTTGCTTATTAAATATTCAACAAATGAAATAATCATTGACTAAATAGTCAATAAAAATTAACAATTGCGAAATGAGGTCTATTTTAGTGCCCTAACTTGCGAAAAGAAAATTATGTAAATAATACTGGCAGAAGCATTGAAAGAAATTGTTTCCCGTTTTTAAAAGATTTTTTTTTTTGTGAATAAATATGAGGCATTAGTATGATAGGGCATAAATATGGAAGCTTAAGGGATAACATTGCAAAAGTCCTTGTGCATGAGGACAACCCTTAATTCCAACTCTCATAATTATCCTATAAGAATGTTTTTGTTCCTACTAGTTATGTCAGTGTTTACTTTGACTAATCCTTTAATTCCTTGTGACTTGAGTTGGCTTTCTGGGTTCATTTATATTTTTAAAATGCACGTGAAATGTCATAGAAAAAAATAGTGTTTCGCTGTCTTTTGAGACATTACTGAAAAAAAGGTTTAAGCGCAAAGGCAGCCGCCTATTAAATTTGTGCTATGGAAGGAGAGTCAATCCATCGAAATACTGTCGCACAACCCAGGTCAGGTCGCCCATCGGTCGTTTGTGATGACGTTCTTCTTGAATTTGTGATCCAGGACTCTACATGCAACACTAGTGATTTATCGGCTGTAGTAGGGACTCAAATCTTTATTTTGAACAGCTAGACAGATTTTATGCACTATTGAGTGCAAAGTACCTTGCTTAGGTCAACAGGAACCAAGCCATTTTGCAACACGACAATACCCTTGCTCATCGTTCTCGCTACACCAAGGAAAAATTATCGGAACTGCAAGGAGTAAACGTTAATGAAACGTTAAAAAATCTTAATGAACAAAGACTTTTGAAAAAATCTATTTTCATTATACACAATCATGTGTGCTTCGAGAAGCACATTAACGAAATTAACGAAAAGTGTTAATCAGTAAAATGTTTAGAGCGTACGTCTGAAAAACTGTTCATGAAAATTGTAGGCCAGCATGACTATCTGATAATACTGGTATTTATTAAACAATTGCTTGAAAATCAGCTGGTTGTTGATAAATTTTCATACACTCGTAATTTTGATGTAACGCCAACGGCCCAACATATCAGTAGGCCTATTTTTTTTTTCGATTTCCTTATCAAATTATCCTACGATTCAAGTGAAAAGCAAAGGGTTGTTCGTACACCATTAAATTGACCGACATACACATTATGTTTTCCGATTTCTAAATTGGAAACACGAATTTCTGTAGATAAAAAAGTTACAGGTTATGATAAAATGGCTTAATTTTAAAACTTCACGAAGTTTTAGACGAGTCTTAACAATTTGGAAAAAAGGACCCTCTGCCATTTACTATTACTACTTTGTAAATTATTCACCAATTTAGAAACTGTTCACTCATACGTTATTGTCAGTCCCAAAACTGACTGGTGAAACAATAAATACCATATGTGTCCTAGCATACGAAGTATTTATATTGATTCACGTTGATATTCTGCTCATGCATAGTAACTTATTATTATTTTTTTTTTTAATGTACACTGTAGTTTTTGCTTAGTAATATTACTAATTACCCCGCGACTGCTAAGATTGCTGAAATATAATGTGGCAAATAGGTCATAGGCTATATTACCTTAATGATTACCCGAAGGCAAGCTAATTAAAGGCAATTTTGTCGATCTCATGGCTTACCTTTTTTTCCCGTGCCTAATGTTGATATTTTCACATCCCCTTAAGTTTTTACGCAACTCTCGCGGGAAAATAACATCTGTTCCGATACGGTTTCCGGCTCGAAATCATAACTAATTCATGATTCCTTCTCACCAGGATTAATCTCATTACTATAAATGATTACTGATGCCCGTATCTGTGTTGTTGTAATTTCAATTTCAGTTTGGAATTGGAATTCATCATGCCACAAGCGTTATATGAAGTGTGACTAGTAAAACCTTACTCTGAGTAGATATTTAAATAGATTATCAGATATATTGAGGGTAAAAAAAATAGGTCGGTATACATTTTGTTTTGAACGTTGTTTTCATATAAAGGTAATAAGATAATTAAGCGTTAGACAGTGCATATACTATAATTGTGGAACAACTTTCAAGGCACAAAAAGGAATTCTTGTTAGCAGTACTTCAGTTTTTAACGTTACATTATTTTCATTCATTTGTTTACACATATCAACTGTTTTTTCTGCATCCAATAATAAAACAACAACAAAAAAACAAAACAAGATTTTCCTAAGTTCACAATTTTATTTCATATACCACCATTAAAGTCCCCCCTAAACTTTAACTCTGTTGCAGATGGCTTACACCGGCCGGGGCAGCTACTCGACCGGCAGCTCCGAGTCGACCTCATCCAGCGGCGAGTCGAGAGTGCGAGCAGTTTGCCTTCATCGCAGGACCTCCGCAAAGCTGGGCTTCTCCATCCGGGGTGGGAAGGAGCATGGCACAGGATTCTTCGTCACAGCCGTCGAACCCAACTCGGAGGCCTTCAAGCAAGGGCTTATGGTTTGTATTTGATTTACCAACTTTTTGTTAGTGTTTGATTTGAACCAATTATTAATTGATAGGATGACAGTATATTGTATATGATATTGTCTCGTTGATTTTTTTTTATTGATTTTTTCATATTGATTTTTTCATATTGATTTTTTCATACTGACTCGATGTAATTAATTAATGAATGAGTGAACCAAATTAGATAGGCGAATGATAGAAGATAGTGGCAAAATAAGATAAAGAGCTGCTTGTTAAGCAAACTAGATTTCTGTATGCTTGGTACTTTTAATTTCTTATTTTTAATGTCATTTGAATTTATGTTTCAAAGATCAAGAGATCAAGTAACTTTTAGATGAGTACCCTAATAATACATGTGTATATAGTATTTTTAAAACTTATATTGTTCAAATTTTACAACAAAATTTTTAAGTGGAAAATATATATCATTGTTTAAGAATGTGCTAAAATGGACTGTTTGATTTATAGTATAAAAACAACTAAATACTTAAAAAACTAAAGACATTTTTAACTTAATTTTCCGTAGTGCTCTTTCCCTTTTTTTTTAAGGACACAATTTTCTATTGAAATACTGAACCATTTTACCTGAAACTTTTTGGGTATTTATTGGTTAGCTCAGAGCAATAAATAGTGCTCTATTAGAAATTAGAAAAAAATAATTCGTCGCATAGAACCGATTGGTATGTATGTACAATATGAATATATGTGCGTATATATTTTACATATGTATGTACAATGGATGTACCATTGTGTATCAAATTTTCAAAATTATTTTTGCATGAGCCTCTTTACCCGCTTTTAAAAATTCTTGTAGTCAGATCCCAGAGAGTAAAAATCTTTAAATCGATATGAAAGCTTATAAGGCCCATGGTTCTGGAAATCGTTCGAAAAATCTTGAGCATAATTTTTTCTCCAGCTACGTTTATCATATTACCACGCACAACCTCTTTATTGACTTTCAGAATGGTTACGATAGCATTAAAGGAGAGGTTATATACCAAAATCTACTGGACTTTGGAACTCCCTCCAAGCTAGTTCGTTTTGTAAAAATGACCATGAAGAAGGTGGAGTGTACACCTCTGATATGAGTGGGTATTTCTAGAGGTTTTGAAACGCAAAAATATCTCAGACAGGGTGACAATCTTATGTATCTTATTCAATATGGCCCTGGAGTGTGCAGTTAGAAGCTCGAGTGTATAGGATTCGGGACACTTTATTTAATAGATCGGCTCAGATCAGGTTTCGCAGACGATTTGGACGTAATGGGAAGAAGCATGACGCTCTTGAACGAGGCAAAAACCAGGTATATGAGAGCAGCTAGGCAAGGACTGGATCTGCAGGACGCTCTGATAAAAATCGAAGACTTCACATTTGAGTGATTGTGAACGAATTTATTTATTTAGGCCCCCAGGGGAAATCTGAAAATAATATGCCGCAAGAACTAAATAGAAGATTATTGCCAGCAAACAAGTGCTATTTCCGGCTTCTAAAACACTTTAGAAGTAAATGCTTCTCACCTAATACCAAAGTGAAGCTTTATAAAACCCTCGTAAGGCCTCTTCTGACCTATGCATCTGAATTCTGGTGGACAATCTCGCGAACGTAAGAATTCATGCTCCTTAGATTCGAGAGGCGGATCCTTAGAACAATGTTTAGACCAGTCTTCATCGATAATGCTTAGTGATTGAGAATAAATGCCGAAATAGCAAGCCTGTTTAATAACATAAATGTTGTCAAATATATAAAGAATGGAAGGCTTCGCTGGGCGGTCTTCATGTTCCTAGAATGAAAGACGATGAGATCCCAAAGAAAATTCTCGAAGAAAAGCTCTTCGCCAAGAGGAGAATCGGTAGGCCAAGACTGCTGTGGGCCGATGAAGTGACAGAGGATGCGTTGTCTATATTGGGTGTAAGGAACTGGAAAGCAGAAGCAATTCACCGAGATGACTGGCGGTTGATGCTATAGGGGGGCCCTGACCACGAGTTGTAGTGCCGGAAGAAGAAGAAGAAGCTACTTTTATTGCTGATTCTCAAAACATTGTTTATTATGTTTCTCCAAAACATCCAAACTGATTGTAACTGTGATGAAAGTTCGTTGAGTCATTTTTTATGTAACCGAAAAATATAGGAAAATCTTGAAAAGCATAATAAGAAATATGGAAATTAATAACTAAAATTTGTTTAATAATTTAACAATTGAAATGTATTTATACCTATATGCTTATTTATTTATTTGGTATGACTTAACATTCTGGCAATCTCAAAACGTAAGGACGTAGAACAATCGTCCGGTTTTCTAGAGATTACATTACCTATAAATGTATCAATGAGTGTGATACGTTGTACATTTTATGGATTCATATTTTGTGGCAATCTTATAAAGAAAGTGAAAGGAGGAAAACGCCTCTTTTATGATTTCCACATTTAATGGATAATAAAATCAAGGTTCCATATTCTCTTTATTATGAGAACACTTGAATTTACTACAATGAATTATGTAACGATTTATTACTACATCAAAAACTGAAGCCGGCACCTTTTCAGAGGAGGCTGTGAAGATATAATTTTTGGTCTTAATTTAACTTTAAAAGAAACATTAAGTGGTTCAATAAACCAGATGAGTTTCGGTCTGCGACGAGATATTCTTAACTTTTTGATTTACCTTGAGAGGAAAATTAAAAAAAAAAAAAAGTCTTCTTGGAAACATCAAAACTTTTAAAAACCATTTGTGTTTCAGCTGCTCCACTTCACTCTCTAGTTGGTCAATAAAGCAAAGAGTGTGGTTGATTTGGTATTAAGTGGTTCCTAGTTTTATCAAAATCTCCCTAGTCGTTCTGTATGGACATTGGGCACTTCCCATACCCAGAAGGAGGGGGGAGGAGGGAGGGTGAAAAAGATTTACAATTAAAGTATTTGTGCTCAGTCATTGAAAAATTTTGTGTTCTAAATTTAACCAAAATGGGGCTAATTATTCGAAAATGGATATTCATTTTCCTCTCTCCCCCTCTCAACCGTCCAAAAAAAGGGGATTGATTTACTGAAAATTAATTTTTAATTAGCCAATGTGTGTTAAATAATTAATGAGAGAAACAATTTTAAAAAGTATCTGGTGCGTTGCACGTATCTCAAAATTTTCACTTACAACCATAAATTAATTTATGCTTAAGTAGGGCTTGTGAAATTTTAAAATTTTCCCTTTACTTTCCAGAAAAATAACATTTAGGTAGTTTCCATGGAAAAATGTAATAACAAATGAGTAGAAATTACTAATTAGAACAATCACTTACGTGTATACATTTTTCGTCCCTCTGCATTATCTTCTACGACTTTAAATGTTAGATAATTATGTTTCTACAATCTTTAGCTTTTCAACAGTATATACATATCTATAGTACTCACCTATAGATTGTTCTCCTTTTTTTCTCCTTTAATTAATTATAAAAAAATGTTCATAGTTTATATTTATCCACTTTTCATTAATGCTAACAATGAGAGATGGTTACTTATTTCAATCAGTTGAGATCCACATGATGGTATAGAAGGATCAATCTAATCTAGGGATTGATATATTATTTGCCACTTCTATAATTTTGTTTTGAAGGATCAATCAATTTTGTTTCAAAAACAAAATTATAGAAGTGGCAAATAATTTATCAATACCTAATTAATTATTTCAAATGGACAAAATGAAAGATACTTTAGAGGTAGCCATTTTGAAAATTCGGCAATTAAACACTGCCCGGCTGTTGAAAACTCGGATTAAAAAATTTTCACTTTCGCAATACTTCCCCTTACATTATATTTCATATATAGATAATTCGCCTGTTCGAATCCGGCCTGCACGGATTGAAATTCATTTCTTGGCGAATCCACGGAATGAATCTCGACCTTCCCACTCTGGTTAGAATAGGTTGGGCACGATTTTTTCCCAATTAGTGCAAGTACTTCCGTGCACTTTACCGACGACTTGGAAATAGAACACAAAAAACCTCAAAAGGGCAGCATCATCTATGGAACTTTCAATTAACCAAGCTAAGCTCAAATACATGTAAACTGGAGCCTGAGATAACAGTCCTTTAGTAGTGGGATGCTTCACATTTGAGCAGGATAGGGAATTTACTTATCTTAGATCACTCGTGACTTCTGGAAATGATATGTCTGCTAGGATTAAGAAGCGCCTCACTGCTGCCAACAGATGTTATTTCTGTCTTCTCATTATCTTTTTCCTTAGTTTCATCAGTAGGCAAACCAAGTTGATTATTTGTCAGATTCTTGTCCGGCCTGTACTGACGTAGGCTTCACAGGTCTGGAACATCTCTAAGCACGACGAAAGGAACCTAATGATCTTTGAACAGAAAATTCTACGACACAGTTCGAAATCTATTTCGGATCAGGAATTGGAAGGCATTCGCGCAAGATAAAGCCATACGTTGGTGACTCATTGAAGGCCATTGTATTCGATTATGATATTAGGCAACATGTCTTGGAGGATTCCCTATTATATTTTCATATTCTATATTATTTTTCATTTGCAACTTTTCCTCCATAAATAATGAAAAATCAAGCCTACCTCATTGTAAGGACAATTTGGAATTCTGTTTTCAGCTGCATATATACAGTTTTGATTTTTTTTTTTTTTTTACTTAATACTTATATGCTTGTCCGTTTTTGCAGGTTGGTGATCAAATCATCCGAATAAATGGTTTTCCTGTGGAAGATGCTACCCACAAAGAAGTTCTGCAGCTCATCCTCGGTCAGAATACGATCAACTTTAAGGTCAAATGTAAGTAAAGATATTCAATTTTATTAAATGTTATACCATGTATGGTAAGTATAAAACATACCTATATTAAAATATGGTTTATAAATGAATTTTATCCATTTATTGCTACACACGCCAGAGTAGGAAAATGCATATCTCGGGAAAGAGATTATTATCTTGCAATATAATAATCTTAATATAGATAAGATAAAAGCTTAATAATTTACATTTTATTTTTTCTCGAAATTACTTGAATAAATTAATTATTAAAGAGCATATATTCTTTATTTCCTCTCTCCCTTTTTTAAAAATATATTTTTATGCATTTTTCTATTTTCAGAATCTTGAATTAATGTTGTTGAGCGTCTCAATAAAATCTTTACGCGATTCCTTACCATATACCATAATTAAGTCGTGTTTTTAGTTGCTAACAGCTGTCGTCGAAGTATGCAATGTAATTAAATGCAAATGTGATGTTATTATGTAGATTTGATTTAAACGTTTTTCTATCCACATTGCAGATTTTTATCAGGACCAATAAGAAAAAGAATAGGTGTATTTTACCGATTTTATTCATTTTACGCCTTGTCTTCTTCAGTTTCTTTGTTTTTATTTCGCCCAGTTAAAAACCTGAAAAGTGGGTCGTAACATTGAGAAAATAAAGATTCACAACAATTTTAAGTTTCATTAATATCCTAGCCACTGGCCAACATCTTCAACTATATTTATATAAAAATTATTTTGTTTCGGCCATTTAATCTATATATTTTTTTCTTAATTTCATCCTACGCATCCTTATTTGCTTTAAGGTATCGATATGTTCGGAACCATATCAAACCACAAACTTTGTGCAGGTTTAGTTATCTCAATTTACAAGAAATGCCCTTCGCCAACTTCAGAATAATATTGGAGATACTTTGTATGAATTTCGGATTGAATGGAAAGTTTGAGTTAGATTGTTCACACATGTGCATGTTACAGCAGTCCTGACAATCTGAGTAAATCTATTGTTAAATGCTTGTTTCTGACGTCTTTTCTGTATGATGTTTATATTATCAGCTTGTTTAACTTCATTTGCACTGTAATGACGTTGTCCATCGCTGAGGACTGCTAATACATGGTCTTCAACGTCTTGAGCATCATGGAGCCAAGACCTTGGCCCATGGGAACATCGCGAAACCCAAACCATCATTTATTAACAGGAATCATGCCATTTAGAGCAAGGTTGGATTCCTGGTTGTAAATGGAGGTAGAATAGCTCGCCCCGGGAGGCCGGAGGGAAAGGTCAGCCCAAGTATTAGCTGCTATTCCTTCAGTCACTTCTAATGACACGGTCCCATTGTTTGATTTGCCTTTCTTCTCGGGTCAGTGGCCTCTGGTATTCGTCTTAATAATTATCAGTTGCTATAGCAACCGTCTATGTTGTTTGTTTAGTGATTTAAGCGACTATTCTTAACTCGTAGATCGTATAACATAAACAAAATATTGATCCGGTTTAGATAAATATTTTCTCGACTCATTAAGAGTGAGGTGGCAAATGGACTTCGAAATTCTAATTATTTTTTTTAATCAGTGAGGTGGTAGGTAAATTGTCGACTTATTATTATTGAACTAAAACATATTGGAAAGCTTTATAATATCGAGTCTTAAAAGAATATATTATAACTGAAATATTTCTATATATATATTATTTTTATTACGAAAATTAAAAATTTGTGGAGTTATTATAAAAATTAAAATGTGCGGATAGGAGTGAGTTCCCGATTTGAATGTAAATAACATGGGTATGAATTTATTTTTATTTTATTATAATTTTAATGATTTTGTTTAATTCATTATTGAGTAAATATTTTATTTATTTATATATATGTATGTATATTTATTTTCTTTTTTTCCTTGTATAGTATGAATGTTAATGTATACCTATATTCCTTAAATGTGACAGATTGTAATACTCAATAGTAAAATGAAGAAAGTTAAAAAAAGATGTAAATAAATAGTACATAGTAATTATTTTGATCGCTTGTCACACTCGTTCTCTATAAATTTGTTTCGTCTGCCAGTTCTCTGATTTCTCTTCCTCTCTTTTTGGAACTCTCTTTTCATCATTCCTTTTTCCACATTCTTCCTTTTTTTTCCTTTCTTTGGGAACACCTCGAATAGAACATTTTACGGAACATCGGTCCTCTGGCATTCTCATGGAATGGCCATATAGCCAATATATTTTTGTTATTTCTCAGAAGTAGATTTACATTTGATTTTTAGTTAATATATTTATGTTTTATATGTGTGAGCAATATTTTATATAAATATTTAAATTACGACAAGAATCATCCTTTAACTTTTATATGATAACTATGAGTATTTGTATGCATAAAATTAAATTAAATAATCCAGAAAGATAAAGGTTGCATTTTTTTTGTTTTCACTTGGCAGCTGAATCTTCTCAAAATATATTACTGATAAAACATATTTAATTAAATTGTTCATAAGATGTTTCTGAATTAATAATTACATTTTCAGGCATCTTCCAATTATACATTCCATTTGTCACTAACCAGTATAAACATGTGGGTTAATTGTAAATTTAAATCAGTTCTTATACAAATCATAAGAACTGATTTAAATTTTTAAAAGTTTCATTTAAAAAATTCAACCGTTATCCAATCTTTTTCATTTCTGAAAATAATTTATTTTTTACGTTGTGTTTTAAAATATACTATAACAATCTTGGTCCAGAATTATTTTCTCGGAAACCATGATAAATTCTGGATGCTTTTTCAGCGGACAACGCTTTAAATGTGTTCCACCTTCATTAACATTCTGACCGAGGCTGAGAATTGGTAGCTGATCTGGAGATAAGTGGCTAAAGTCACGCGACCAGTTAGTTATCTACTGAAATGGCCGTGTATCTTTTGTTTTGTTTTTTTACTTGAAACCTACTTGAAAACTTTTAAAAATCTCATATTAATCCGTTTTAAAAATTATTCGCTAGATTATATTGTTTCTTAAAATAGTAAGGTGATTACTTACTTATTCCAGTAACTTAAAGCGATTACTCACTTACTCCAGTAAGTGCGTTTTCGGGGTAAGTGCGTAATTGTCTCGTTAAATTCAAACCCTCAACTGGTAAGAGCTGCGGAGCATGAAGCCTAAATATTGATGTATCAGAAATAAGCCACGAAATGGCTAAGGTAAAGCCATTACGAGTTGTAAAAATATTAGTTCCAACCCGTTGATAAAGTTGTGTCTTTCAACTTTTGCTGTACAGCTGTTTATCTGCCAGTATCCATGCATTTTTTTTCTTTTTCTTTTTTTACCGTAAGCGTAGCTTACAGAAACTGTTCTTCAAAATACTTTGTGATTTACATTTCTCCTTGACTGTTCTGTATTTTTTAAGCGCTTGTCCGCAATCACTAAAACATGATAGTAGAGGTAAGTGCTGGCCTCTGTTGTGTGATAAGTGTGCATGGTGTACATTTACCCTTACTATCGTGTTTTGTCGAGGCAACTACGACGAATAAGGAATAAGGCCTCTGAAGGCTTGTTCCGACCTATGCATCAGAATGCTGGACAATCTCGCGAACTCAAAAACTCAGATTCGAGAGGCGGATACTTAGAACAATTTTTGGACCAGTCTTCAGCGATAATGCTTAACGATTGAGAACAAATGCCTAAATAGCAACCTGTTTAATAACATAAATGTCGTCAAATATATAAAAATTGGAAGACTGAGCTGGATAGGAAATACTGCTAGAATGAAAGACGATGAGATCACAAAGAAAATTCTGAAAGAAAAGCGATATGCCAAGAGGAGAATCGGAGGATCGATGGAATCGCAGATTATACGTTGTCAATATTCGGAGTGGAACTGGAAAGCAGCAGCAATGCACCGAGATGACTGGCGGTTGATCCTACAGGAAGCAATGTCTCACCACGGGATTGTAGTGCCGGAAGGTCATCTACGGAATAGTGAATTAAAACAAAATTTATAGTTTTCAATATTTTTTTTCAATTACACTCCACATCCACTTTCATAACTCAATGAAGATTGTAAAATGTGAATCTCAGACAAGCTTTAACTTTTTTCGATGATTAAACCAGTATAATAACGCTCCGGAAACCGAACTATTTTCTATTTGCCCCAAAACCGTCCCTGCTTTTCTGCTTGGGTCTTCAGATATCTTGTACGCATTTACCCCTTGAGGCAGGAACAAGTGCGTATTAAGTACTATTCAATTAAATTATCAATCTCATATAAATTGACTTGCTTGAAACGTAGGCTTGAACGTAAGATTTAATCATAATCTTCGATTTAAAAATTTTACAGTCACGATTTTAAAAATTTTACAGAATCACGTCAAATTTAGTGTGCACTTATCCCACATTTCTCTATCATGTCAAGGATTTAATGGACTAATCAGTTTTATGTAACTTTATAGAAAGTGAATTTTAACATTAACGATTCAATAAGTAGTTAGTGGAATTATATTATGTTCAAGATACAACACAAATCAGTTACGTGTTCTTTTTTCGGATCTAGGCCATTGAGTCTGCCCAACCCCGAAATCAACTTTCCAATTAAGGGATTGTATGGTCGATATAATAGAAAATCGATAAAAAAAGTAATTCTAGCAATGTTACGTATAGGTTTTGATATCGTAACAGCAAGAAGAAAGTCGATTCTGCTAATAAAGGAAAAAAACCAAAACTTAAATCGTATTATGCTATTGGTTCCTTGAAGTGAAATATTCACCATAATCGGCTTCTTATGATCTCGAATAAGTTTTTTTCATAGTTACAGATGTTTCATTACTTTCCTTAACAAAACAGCCACTCAGATTGTTTAGGGTGTAAATAATTTAATTGATTATAAATTTTACTGTTGATTAGTTCATTTGCTATCTAAAACCGAGTTCAAATATTCTATCTCATTATTTATTTTTAATGTAGATAAGCTTCTTAAGAATAAAATAAAATTATCTTTCTCGGAAACGATTCAGGTAGGTATTTCTGCATTACCTACTTTCTCTAATAAAGTAGATAACCCTGTTTAAATTATCCATAAAAATTGTGCTGTATTTTATTTTAATGATATTACCACTTATATGTGCACATGTATTAGGATGCATTTTTGTCAAGTGTATCTTCATTAAGAAGATAAATAAATGATATAAGAAAATCGTATTTTTTTTTTAAATCGCTTTTGAAGACAATTTTGTTAATAATACTTTTCATTGCAAATAATCGGTTTAGTTGAAATATATGAAGTGTTTGGCGGGAAAAAACGGTTTTTTAGATATGCAAAAAAAAAATTTTATTTCGGTTTTTGCTATTAAAAATATACTTTATTATTTATTTGATTGTTAATCAAATTACACTCTATAGGTATATGCAATTTGAAGAAAGACATCGATTTTTATAGAGAAAAAATGAGAATACCAACTTGTTTGGTGCCTGTTCAAGCGTTATCCTCTGTGATAAAATTATGGAAAGTTGCAGAGAATTGAATGCGATAGTGGCCTGTCACAAGATTAAAAACTTTAAATTTTATAAAAATGTGAGATAGATTTAAAAAAAACTGTAAAAATTCATAATAGACCAATTTTGGAAACTAGTTTTCTTATTTGCATTATACATACATTATAATATATAAAAAATAATCCATAGACAGATTTTAAAATAAAATTTATGTACAGTTAAACTTAATCAATCATTATAAAACAATGGAAATATTTTGCTATGGATATTAAACAAGTAAATCATTGTAAATTTAAATTAAGCTCACCTCTAACCAACATAAATAAATATAAATTTTATGCTTTTTGTTTGCTGAAACATTGTACTTATAGATTTTAATAAATTCTGAATGACATTTTTCTATCGATAAGAACAATATATAGTACCTTGAAGATGCAAATAAATGAGTAAAAGTGTTTTTATTCCTGAAAAAACAAAACATAAACCTTATATACCAACATTTTAAGCATGTATTAAGTTTTGGATAATGCTAGCAGAGTTGAAATTTACTTGAACTCCTTACTAAATCATAATTTGGAAATGATAGGAGCGAGCGAGGGGTGAGAATGCCTCCTCTTCTCCCTTTTTTTTTTTTTTTTAAGATTTATAGGAATCTACAATAAATTACTAATAAATAAACTAATCGCAATGAGAATTTAATTGATTAAGCTGAGGCTAAAATCAAACTTTATGATGATGATCACTACTCTAAATAAGCTAATACATTAAATTAATTGAATGATCAATACTCTAAATTAAATATTATTTTTATTTTTTCAAACATTTTGTTAAGTATTACATATCAATTTATCATTTCAATGTTTCAGCTGTGGGGATGATACCTGTAAAAGAGTGAGTACTATTTATTTCAAGTAATTAAGTATTAATTGAAGAATTAAGTCATATTGTTATTAAAATTCTTTTGAAATAAATTTTTTTATATATGCATGTTCTTTTTAGAAATCCAGAGGATGAATTGTCTTGGCAGATTGTGGAACCCAGCCTGACAAATGGTCATCAAACTGACATCTTCAAGGGAGATGTCTGCGATGACAGTGTCATTATGCGGAGTGTAAATGATGTTAAAATGGTGCTTAGGGTGCCGCCTCGAGCAAAGCTTGGTTGCGGGTATTGTTTCATTTAATGTTATATTCCAAACATCATCCATCCATGGCATGCAATAGATTTGTAATATTCATCCTCAATTCTTTGCAACCTTTTGTTATGTTTAGATTTTCTGGAAAAAATCTGAGTATCTTCCATATTAAAGTCTGTTAATTAGGTTTACAAAAATTGAATATTTATCATACAACTGTATTCATACAGTTAAAGTTGTTGTAGCTCTAGCTGTCTAGTTGTAATAGCTCATTAATTTGTTCTCAGTTCATGGTTTTCACTTAATACCTAATCTCTTAATCAAATACAACACCCAAATTGGGCATAATGATCCAAATTTGAATGATAATTTACCCAAAATGGATCGTAATTCAAATTTTTTTAGGATGTTCTACCTGTAAATATGAATTGTTTAATTTTTGTTGTTAATTAGGTTATACGAGTTCTAATTTCCTTCACTTGCAAAAGTTAATGTGGATTGTTGTTTTTTAACATAGCCATCAGTTAATTTATTTTCAATAAATTATTAAACATATTTGTACCTAAAAAACTAAGTGTACTATTACTTATTTTGACCACTGCATTACTGAACTTTGAGGTAATACTTTGAGAATATAAACAGGCTGGTTATGGTCTTAGCTTGGATGAAATGCAGAGAGTATTGACAAAATATGTATGTCGTTTCACAAAAAATATTTATATTTACAGCTTACGAAATTTGCATGCAATATATATTTTTAAAGCTGATGAAGATTGTACATAAATTAATATAACCTAATAAAAATAATATGATTGAATAAATAGGAAATTTAGTAAGAATGATGTAATATTTTTTGTTTTCTTATTTCTTAAACTTTCAAACTTGTGAAAAATTTATGTATTTACTTATTAAAATTTTATAAATTAGTAAACTTAGTACTTTTACTAATTTACTTTTAATAAATTTGCAAACTTATTAAAATAAATAGATAATAAACTAGTCATAAATATAAATTATGTGTTAGATTATAAAAAAAAATAATAAAAAACAGATTTTAATAAATTTTAAATCAGATTTTAAATAAATTTAGAGCTAATTTCAATAAATTTCTTGGATTTCTCTACAATTGAGGGAGTAGGTGTCACATTTCTGATTGCATGTACTGTATGTTACTGTGAATTTTTTAAGTAAACATTTTTCTCTATACCTACTTAATAAATTAAACTTGGAATAATTCGACTACAATGCTAAGTATTATTTACTTTTTGTCACTGAGATTGGTTAGAGGTTAAAGAACATATGAATTTGTAAATACTTACAGGTTCCTTAGTTCTCAATGAATAAAAGCAGATAATTTTTATACAACTGTTTAAAATTCCATATTTTTTATGGATGATTCTAATTTCTTTATGATTTTCTATTTTCCAGGATCTGCAAAGGTCCTGAATGGAAACCAGGTGTGTTCATTCAGTTTACCAAAGAGAACAGCATTGCCCGGCAGGCAGGCCTCAGGCCAGGGGATCAGATTCTTCAGTGTAATAATTTTGTATTTACTCCAGATACACCATTTAATGAGGTAGATTTATATAAAATATTATATTTTATTTATTTGACATAGGTTGAAGAGACCTTAGCATATTGAGAATACTACTTTATTTTGTAAATCTCTTCTTCAAGCACTATTGTTTTAATGATAGCTCATTTAGTTTTATATATAAAATAAATCATTACTGCAACAGACTCCGAAGGATTAGGGGAAAGGTATTGGTATGACGAATTTGTGACCTTATTTCACCACATGATCAGTATTTTCCCCCCTATAATTCTATCATATGAAAGCAGTTTTTATTAATTTATAATTCAAACTACTCAAGATATGTTGCTTTCACTAATCTCCTATCATTGAAATGCTCACATTTAAAAAAAAGTGGCTTAAAGAAAAGATAAGGGTTGGAATGAGTTTTCCTCGTCTCTTCCTTTTTAAATTCTTATGGAGACCAAAGTAGCATTTATTGGCTGCCAAAAGTCTTCTCTCAATTTCTGCCTTAACATCATTGCTGGAATTCATCCGGGTGCCCAAGTATATAAGATCTTCAATCCTCTCGAACGTGTTGCTATTTCTACCTGTGGGGGAGTTCGAACAGCAGAATTTTGAGTATAATTATATAATAATATAGATTAACATAAAACTCATTAAAATCATTAAATCCCTTTTTAAATGAAGTGCATCATTTTCTTTTCTTCAATTATACTCAAAAGTAGACTTGTAATACTCTCATGATGAAAAAATAATTAAAAATTCTGTAACTACTAAAAATGAAAAAAATAAAATAATAATAATAAAAAACCATACATTAAATATATCTATTCGGGTATCATTATTCAAATTGCACAGTAACTGATTTGAAAATTAAAGCAATGAATTCCATTGAAGATTGAGTTTAATCACTGAATTTTCGTTATTCAAAAAGTATGCACACATTTATTTTATTATTTTTCTAATATGGTAATCTTTTAATAACTGGAAAGATATATAAATCATAATAAATATTATAAGTGGTGCACATATTTCCATCCCATTGTTCTATAAATTTAATTTTTGCAATTTTGATGGTAAATATCTATTTACTATGATATTCCTATTCTTATTTTATATATTTTAAAATATAAATGTAATAAATAAGAACATGGTGAAATCAACATTGAAATTGAATAAATAGAACTATTTGTCATTAACATACAACCAATTACTTATTCTGTTTCCTTTATTCCCTAAAAGGCTGTATCAGTCATGAGGTGCAGTGGTGTCCTGGAGCTTATAGTCAGAAAGGGAGCAGGCCTGGAGTTATTTCCTGGAGAATCTTCTGGTTACAACAGCTCAGCTAGTAGTGTTGCTGGGGATAATCCTCCTAGGCTTGCTGTACTTCCAGAGGAGTGTAATGGGTAATGTATCAGTTACAAAGAATTGTGTAAAAATTGAAGAAAATAAATTATAATAATATTGAATAAATAAAAAAATATTGATCATCATTCTTTCTAGTACTAGTGATGCAGCAACTAATGGAAGTGACAGACGGTTAGATCAAGAAGTTTTGAAAAATGGTCGAATGGACTATCCCAACGGCTGTACAGTAATTCATGTTGGTGGTGATGAGACTGATAATAAAAAGGTATCTGCTAAATTATTTTATCTTAATTATATTTTATTGTTATTGGATCCATCATACTTGTCATTTTTTCTTTTTTTATTCCTTGATTTTTTATCATGCAGGGAATGAGTTCACGCATTCACCTAAATTGAATGACATTTCTGTCACCATGTTTATAAATGTATAATATATCTTCATGGTTACATTTTCCTTGGATAAGCTTGCACCAGGAAAGAATTTTAACTATGCTAGATGCTTTCAATCATGCAAGATGCTATTAGAACTATTGAAACATGAACATGATATAGATTTCCATGCTGTCTTCTGGAATAGCAAGCCTTGTTTCTCTTTTATGTTCAGAAGATGTTAATGGCTTTTATTCTGACTTATACATCCTATAATTTACTTAGTCTTTTTGTTAAATTTTTGGCAGATGGTATTCTGTTGAAATACATTTTTAGTTTTATGCAAGTATATCAAAAAGCCATTTTCAAGTTACAAAAAGATAAATTTAAAAAATCTCTGATACTGCTCACTATGTTTTTTAAAAACATTCATGGTCTTGAAGTAATGATTGATAATTTTCTATTAATAAATATTTTGTTTTTAAATTAATTATGTTTTATTATTTGTCATAGATTGCAGAGATATGTATGGTTTCACAACAACTCGAGACAAAGACAACAACTGTGTTTGTGGAGGTTCATCATAGTGAAGATGATACTGTTTCGAATACACAGGTTTGCATTGGTTATTTACCTTTCAAGTTTTCCATTCCAATATTCCATTTAGTTTTTTATTAGCTGTTATTTTGAATTTTAAGTCAGCTATTTTTAATAATATAAGAAATGAGAAATCATTACTTTCATTGAATTTTCAGTCGGAAGCAAGCACTGATAGACTGACCAACAGTTCTTCAGTGAGTTCCTTTACCAGTAGTGCCAGTAGCCTGAGTAGTGCAATAAGTCAAGAACTTGAGAGGAGATCTAAGGTAAATTGCATTTTGGATTGCCTGTGCTTTAATTAATTTCTAATTCTTTTGAAATTAAATATTGAGAAACCCAAAAATTTATTGATAATTTCGCACTTACCTTTGCTTAAAAAAAAATGCACATATCTTATGTTTGTATACTATATAATAACAGAGTATGTTTACTCTTCTAGTTAACAGAAAAAAAAGATTTAGAAAATAATTGTATACATTATATTGTTGCTTGTATAATAGTTAACTATTTGTTTTCATTATATAATTATTTCTTCTTCTTCTCTATCCATCCTCTCTACCGCATTGCAGTATAGATCCAAGCCTTCCATTCCTGTTCTCCTCTCTTCCTCCACTCTATGTCACTCTTATAGTCTTCCTTGGCTCCTTCCTCCCCAGACTTCCTAGGTCTTTCCCTCGCTCTCCTTCCCTCTGTTTCTGCCTCATATGTTGCTCTTTCCTTGTTCCTCTGATGCTCTTGAGATATGCCAAAAACGTCTGAGCCAATGCTCCTCAATAATTTCCTGAGCAACTCATCATCCAGGTTGATCCTAAGATCAGATGTATATAAATATATCACAAAAGTGGAGGCTTATTTGTATTTTAAGTATTTCTATAACATTTGAAAGGACTAATGGAAAAAAGATGAGATTCCATTTTTTCATATTTTGAGAAAATCTTAATCTTAACTTCCTTGACTACAGAGTTCTTTCTGAATAATTTTTCTGATTAAAGACCATTAAAACCCATTTTTAAACCCAGGAACTACATTAACATCATGTTAGCAAGTTTTAGTAATGGTGAACTGGTGGGAACGTTCAAATGCCTGAGAGAGGGGCGACAAGAAACCGCAGCATTTTTCTTTGAGTGCGTGGGAGTCACATGGTTCTTCTGTTATCCAATATGTTTTCAAATACGATTTTCAGGGCCATTTGGTGTGTACTTATTTCATGTCGCTATCCAACAAAAACTGCTGAAATCTCATCTCTGACTATGGAACATCATCCTTGATTAATGGATCCACTGGATCTTTCATTTGTTGATACAGTTTATCGTAGTGAATTTATTGACATATTTATAAATCTAAAATAAATAAATCATTCTGCGAGCATTTTTAAAATTAATTGAAATTTTTAATAAAACTACAAACATTCATCATAAGCCACTGTTGTATTGTCCTACATTAAATTTTAATATTTAAAAATAAGTTTGTTTTTGGAAATAGAACTAATATCATTTAATAATTTAACAAGACATATTAGAACAATAATAATCATTATAATTTTGTAAATTAAATTTTAAATATTTAATTTGGTTAATCAGATACGTTTTATAAATAAGTGTGAATAACACTGATGCTGCTCTGTCTAAATAATTAATGTTCAAACATTAAAAAAAAAAATAAATAAAAATAATTTTTAATGAAAATTGTAATATGAAGTTGATGAAAAAGAGTGGATTTTAGGTTTTTAAAAGTATAATGATATTTTAAATTCCAGAAACAAAAAAAAAAATGGTTTCTAGTTATATGTCCTTTGGAATAATTTTGTCTAAAATTTATTCATATTTTTTAATTCTTAAATACCCATCTAAAAATAAGATTTGAGAATTGATTGCCTATTAAATTTCAGCAGAGGTCAATGGGGAATGAATCTCCTGCCAAAACAGTGAGGCAAACAGACAAACTAATTAAAAATGGCCTTGCTAAAGAAAAAGTTGAACAGCATGAACAATTAATGCTGGAATTCAAAAAGGCTCACAGAAAGATGTTTTCATCAGATTCTGACTCAACTATCAACAATGAGGTAATTCAATGAAAAAATATTTTTTGATGATTTTAAACATTTTATAATTAAATCAGGACATAATATTATGATAATTAGGTTTGTCGCTGAAAATAAGAGATTAATGCTTAGGAGCATAGTACTTAAGATATGCTAGATCAATTGAGCTATAAATAATTTTAATAAATTAAAATGAGCCAGGCATTGAGTTTTTAAGGGTGTCATGACAAAGAAATAGCATTTAATTATATCTATATTTCATTGTAATATATATTTTACAAATTATACTGCTACTTTTGTGAAAAAAAAAAGTCAATCACAAAGAACACTGCATACATAATATTCATATATATATATATATATATATATATATATATATATATATATATATATATATATATATATATATATATATATATATATATAGATAGAGAGAGAGAGAGAGAGAGAGAGAGAGAGTTAAGATGCAAAATAAAATTAATATTTTTTAGATAATTATTTTATATTCTGTGGGTTTCTGTAAACTAATACTGTAATAGTTTTCAGATAAATAAATTTAAAAACTTTGAATATTATATTTGCAGTGTTCTTTGTGATTGACTTTTTTTTTTCACAAAGTAGCAGTATAATTTGTAAAATCTATATTACAATGAAATATAAATATAATTAAAGGCTGCTATTTCTATTCTTAATTCTATTTCTCTCTCTCTCTCTCTCTCTCTCTCTCTATATATATATATATATATATATATATATATATATATATATATATATATATATATACACACACACACACAATTATTTTATATTACATTATATTTTATATTTATATATAAAATACCAAAATGATGTGCATTGTTTGTTAGCTTATTTGTTATTTGTTATCTAGGAAAGCCCCATACGAATATAACTGGCTAAGAGCCAGTAGTATTGTATATTCACTACTTAATTATATAAATTTCATAATAAATTTTATCTTTAAATTATAGATACATGTTTGGCATCTTTAATAAATATTAAATTTTCTTATTATCTAAATAATATTATTACAACTTATATAAAGAACAGTACATACAACTGTACAACAATGTAAATTATATCAATATACTATTATATATTATAGATAAAACCTGATATAAATAAATTAAATCAGTGTACATCATAATTTAATTATAAAATATACATACATATAAAAATGCTATGTATTACTCATACACACATCTGTTCAGATAAGCATTACTATATTATTTATGATCATAAATTATATCAATGAATATATTAGGAAGTATATAATTAAATTAAGAAAAATTATAATAATGGATGGGTTACATTGTTTTAAGAATGTAACACTTATGCTAATTGACTTAGTGAGGCTCCATTTACCAAGGACGTTGCTTCATATCGTTATCAGGTGTTTTCTCAACAGCTTTCCTTTCAAATACCTGTTGTAGTGCACTCAGTCCATTGTGTTCTCCATTATCAGTAAGTACCGTGTCTCCCAAACAGAATGAGTTCAAAGCCCTTTTTCGTAATCCGCACTTACAGTGTAGGTTTGATGAGTTTTCTTCACTTATAAGAAGCCCTAAAGTATGCCAATAGTATATTTTAATTTTTCTACTAGGAGAGAGAGGAAAATAGACTATCAGAGAAGAATAATCATAATGGATTGTTGAATGGAAATGTTAGTGCTCTTCAGAATGGCACCAAGGAAACAGATAAAACTAAAACCAAGAGGCAAACTGCACCACCTCCTCCTCCACCGGTGAGTTTGATAATAAGTAAATGTTTTATTAATGTGCTTAAGATTAGAATTGTTTATTGCTGTGATTTTATAGATTTCCTTTTATTAAAAAAATTTCTAATCTCATTGCAACAGAAGTAGTAGTTGCTCATTCAATTTATATTTATAAATCTATAAATGAATTTGTGTGAACTATTTTTATCCTAAATAAAATATCAATGATGGGCTTATTACTGAGGTAAATGTATAGTTAAAATGTCATACACATGAAACATAAAAATAAATACTTTTTCCTGTCATATTTATTTTTGTTAATTATATTATCAAAATGGTAAATGATTAGTAGATATCGATATAATATATAAACTTTGAATTTCATTTTAGACTTTTTTTCTTATTAAGCGACATTAAATATAAGCTTGCTTTGGCTTACAGACAGTAACACATCAAACGGAGGATGATGAATCTCAGTTTATTTTTCCAGATTGAAAAAAAATAAATTATATCCAAAAGACCTATAACATATAAATTTATAAAATATAAATTAATTAAAAATTATTGTTGATATTAATTTTCTTATAGGTTATTTAGTAATATCAACATATTTAATAAACGTCTTCGTTTATTGAGATTTTAATTTGAGACTTAATTCAGTACAGTTTGAATTGAGATTTTAATATATTTTGAAAATGAGAAATAATTGTTTTCTATTATATATAATGGTTTCTATTATTTTTTTTTTTTTCAAGATCAGAGGTTTCCTCAGTAGCAACAGAAGAAAAAGTAATATTACAGTCTCGGAAGATAGTTATTAAAAAATGGTTTATTTTTATCAAATGAATATTATTATTAAATTTTAATATTTATCTGACAAAACAGAGCAGTATATATGAGGCGCTTCATACAAGAAGAGTTATCTGCCATGCCATACATTTTTTTTACTTTCTTTGAAGGCTGGTATAATATACCAATTGATTAATAGAGGTGGTTTTTTAACTACATTTAATTTTTCTACTTGGAGTTATATAGTTAATCTATAACTGATGTTTAGTTATTTAGTTGTAGAACAATCGACGTGATCGTTAATTCATTATGTATTATAATATACATAATTATATAATTATGTTTTATAGTAATATGTAGTACAATGTATATTAAATCTAACAATGTATATTATATACCAAGAATACTGTATGTATACCATATATAATATTATACCAGCCTTTAAATAAAAAAGAAATTATGTTGATATGGCGGATTCGCCCTTCTTGCATGGAGTGCCTCATATAATTTCCAATTAATAAAACGCATTACCTAACTATCAAGAGTAATATTAAGATGCAATATAATTATAGTATCAATATACATATTTTCATTATTAAATTCCAATCTATAGCAAGTAATAATTCATATCTCGAAAATATTAATTACTTGATAACAATAATCTCTTGTTTACGATCACCTACGTAGGTTATGCAAATATTAAAGATTTCTTACATGAGTTATTAAATGGTAGACAAATTTGCTTAGAATCTTTAAATATTAAATTATCACTCTGCTGTAATATTTTTAGATGCCATCATTAATATCTTGACAAATGGCTTATTCATTACTGTTTAGAAGGAAACTATTGTTTCTTAAAATCTTTTCTGTTTTTATAGTCTGCAAAAGTGAGTGCATGTATGTTCATATTTTCACATTGTATATAATTATGCATTACTAAAATGAACCCTGCTAATATTTTTTAATTAGAAGAAAAGTGGAAATTTCATGTTTAAAAAAAATTATTTGGTGGAATAAAGTCATAAATTTATTTAATATAAATTACAACAATCTTTTGCCATCATTGATTTCTAAATCATGCACCAACTTCAGAAGAATGTTTCTAAATATCAATGTTACAATAGTATGAATTATGGGGATTTTTCTTTCTACATTTACAATGGCATTTCAACAATGTTGATTAAAGCATTAACACTATTTAATCTTGTTTCCTTCTCATGATAAAAGTGATAAGACAAACAGATAACTGTTTAATATAAATTAAATAAGTAATATTATTCGGAATTGCTTCAAAAAACACTTGTAATGCATATATGAATCTCTAATTAACTAGAGAACTTATTTATATTTATGAAACAGACCAATTTTGAAAACTTAACTGACAGTAGACAGAAAAATAAATACTAATACTCTATAATGTATTTATATCCAATAAAAGTGAAAAACAACAACAAAAGACTGCCAACTCTTAGTATACTTCTATTCTATAGTGATTTTAATCCATAAAACAAAATGTGTTATTAAATTATTTCCTGACAAGTTTTCTTGAATGTTTTGAGTTGTTCATAAAGTTAAGAATTTAAATAAAATCATGACTATTAAAAAAAGTTAAACTAATGCCTTCAGCTTACAATCTTAAGGAACATATATTAATATTCCTTATCTTAAAATAGTTCTGACATTTACGATGGAATTAATGTCAAGTAGTCTGTTCCCATTGTTTTCTCACCATGTACTTTTCTATTATTAATTGTAATTTTGTTTTTACTATTATATTCACTAATTCTTCCATCATAGGTTTTTGAAATATTTTTTGTACACTTATATTCTTTTTTAAAATTTAATAATAATATTTTTGAAATCACAGAAGAAGATAAAAAAATCAACACACAAATATTAAAAAAAAATCCTGTAGAAATTAATGTTTTTCTTCATTGTATTTATGTTAATTTATTTATTGTTATTATTATTATTTTTTTTTTTTACAATAGTCTGATTAAATGGTTTGGGCTGTAGAAAAATAGAGGGGATGAAACGGATAAAGGAATTAATAAATAAATTCAATATTGATGTTTTATTGACTTATATTAAGTAAATTAATATAAGTATTGGCTTATGCAGATAACTATATAAATATAAATCATGTGAAATTCACCTTTTTCCTCTTCATAAAAAGTCTTAATTTAAAATTGATCAATTATCACTTGATAAATTGATGGAATGTCTTAATCCCGAGTGATTTTTAGCAATTATGGATGAGTGCATATGAACTTTTTAACTATATATTGTAATATTTTTCGTACTGAACATAAAATATTTTAGTTTTTGTCTTCTATAGATTATTAACATGTTTTCAAATTTCTGTAGTTACCAGATGAAAATGCACAAGAGAAGCAGAAATCTCCATCTTCAAAGAAGCATGCACCACCACCACCACCTCCACCATCACCACCATATTGTCCAACTCCTGATTATGATACAGCCAGCCTTGCTTCTGTTGGAAAGAGACGGGGTGATATCGTCGAGATGCAAAGTCTTGAATCTTTCAAACTTACAAATCCATCGACTGTGAAACCTAAGCCACCAAGCACTTACTTCTCTCGCGGTCCACTTGGATCTGAAAATAGCAATGGGTCAGTTTTTGTTCCTAGTAAACATGAAACTTGTTTTCAGTAAAAAAAAAAAAAAAATAGTAAAAAATTGGTCTGCTTTTTACCTAATTACTTAACAACTTCTTAACTCTATCGGTGATTCACTTTAATTTGATTTTTCAAATTATATATTATTTTTTTAGCTGCTTCATTAAATTTTTAAAAATATTAATGAATTCAGATCAGAAAGTCCTACAAAATTATATTTTTTCATTTTTTTATTTTTTTTCAGTTTATATTTTTTCAATTATATTTTTTCATTTTTTTTTCATAGTTTTATTAGGCAAACATTTGAAAAAAAAAAAAAAAAAAAACAGTTTCATCCATATTGAACTCATTTTTTACCTTATATTTTTCAGTACACGATTTGCCATTTAGAACATTATCCATCTTAAACACTACCACTTTCACGTATAATTTATTTTTGTTCAAAGCCTTATCGATTTATAAATTTATTAAGCTCTTCAGAGGAATTTTAGAACTAAAAAATTTCCAACATTGCAACTATTAAATCACATTATTCTTAATAAGCAGCCTGAATACAGACTTGATCTTGTCATATTTTTCATTTTATATATTTACCAGAGCAGACCTTAACTCTGAAAATTAAATTTTACTGGAGAGTATTTTATACTTTTTGTTTTATCGTTTCATGATTTGAACATAGAAACCAATTTTTTTACTTTCTAGATTAGCTCTAAACCTTTTTTTTTATGGCAGAACTTTTTGTAAAATTTAAAAAAAAAAATATTTAAAAAATATTCTTTAAATTTTTTTTTTAAATCTAGATTTTAAAAAAAAATATTAAAAAATATACATCCCTAAACTTGGCAGAAAATTCGAATGAGTATAAGTGAATAAAAGAACTCTGTAATATATGATTCATTGCCAAGTTTGGGATTAATAGGATTACTTCCGCATCAAACCCTAATGGTCTGAACTTTCTTAAGTGATAAAAAATAGAAAAAGCCAAATTTGCAGATAATTTAGTTCTGTTCTGAAGCAGTGATTTTGAAAATGCAAACTTATTATTCAATCTATAAAAATTTAATTTGATACAAAATAAAAATTTGAGATACTTAAAAAAATTGATATGTAAACAGTTTTGAAAGTTCAATGTATTGAGGTTCATCTGTACTTGTTAATTGTAGCTTATAAAACCATAAATCAAATAAGCATTACTCGTTACTGTTAAATCTCTCTCTGTTGTTTAGATAAATAAAAATTAACTGTATTTATTTTCTGTTATTTAAAAATTACATTTTTTTTTTAAAAGGTTTTCATCCAATTCTTCTACCAGTACTATTCCATTAAAGGAAGGGTCAAAACCAATTGTAACCATTCGGGAATATCCAGGAGGGAGAGAGAGGAAGAACCCATCAAAGTTTGACTTTTTGCAGAATTCACCTAAGGGAACTTCAAATCAAGATGAACCAATCTCAAGTCGTTTACAAAATGAATTATCTCAGACTCTTTCTAGAGCTACTGCTCTATCAAAAAATATCAATGAGGTAATTTAAGATTTTTCTTTTCAATGAAAAATGTTCTTATGATTTCTTTAAATTAAGAAATTAAAATGTAAAGTTTCTGAATACTTATTTATTTTCAAATAACATTTTAAAAATATGTTTTGTTATTAACTCATGGTTCGAAGCAATCTGAGGTTGACGATTTCCATTTCTTACAACACCAACAGGAATGTTAATATCTACATTTTTAGTATTATTTTAGAAACAACTGTTAATTGAACATGTACACTCTCTGTAAAAAATAAACACATTTAAAAAAACAACAACATTGATCCGTATTACATACCTACATCCTCAACTACCAAATAACTCCAGTTATCATTGAGTTTATTTTTTCATTTATCTACTTTCCTTTTTAAACTAGACATTCAATCTAGAAAGTGGTGATAAGGGTAGTGATAACAGTAGAGATTGGAGCATGCCATCGTTTCATTACATTTTGCAAGCCTTCTTCAGGTATTCTATACATTGTAATGTTACGTTTTTGGGAAAATGAATAAATTAAACTTATTTTCCCTTTTTTATATATTTATTTGTTTTATTTAACTTTGACTCTTATCTCAGGGTGGGTTACTAGACAACCAGACACAGACACACAGAACTATTACTATTACAAAACGTGAAGCGTCAATTATCTTAAATTTAACACTTTCTTCTTTGAACGATGACGGTGGTTTACGGGATATAATGAATGTGTGTTACCAAAATGATGATCTTGAATGTGGATGAAGTATTACGGGAGCTCTTAAGATGTCTACCCCGGTCTCTGGTCAAAACAACAATGCTACTCTCCCTTTGTTGTCCGTTACACCAATCCAGGTTTCAAAATTGCGAACTGCCATTTTGATTATCTAATACAAATGGACCATTTATGATTTTCTGAAGTTCTCATTTGATGAAAATCTCTTCTACTTCTTTTTGATTTTCTTAGATCAAGTTTATTGTCGAAGTATTGACAAATTGATCATCTTCACCCACTCGATCATTATGGCAGTGGTTCTGTTGAAGTCCAAAATAGAGCCGCCATGTTTTTAAATGAGAGCGTATATTTTGGTTCCATTTATGATGATAAACACACTTTGCATTATAATTTTTGATGATTGCAGTCAGGATAAATAAATGTATTATTTTCCTGAGAATCCCTATTTCCAAATATTAAATCTAATTTAAGATATCTAAAAACAATTATTTACAACATACCTATAATATGAAAAAATGTGTATATTACAACATAATACAAAATATAGAGGAGAAGGAAAGCTGTACTAACTGTGAATTCTATCCCCTTTACAGCGTATGTTGTGTCAGGGAGAAACATTGATTTATGTGAAACAGTGTATTTCCACTATGTATTTCATTGATTGTCCTCATCCCTGATCATCATCAAGATCAGTGGTTCCTTTAGATTCACAGGAGTTCATGACATATTAAAATTATATTAATATTAAAAGGAGTGTATGGACAATATGGAACTGTGAAAGGTTTAGTATAAAGTAAAATGATTGTGACCAATTTCATTATTATGAAAATTAGTTAATAACAATAAATAAATTGATACCGATTTTTTACATCTTGAATATAATATAAATATAGATAGGTACATAAAATACATGTAATGAGATGCATCGCACGATGGAAGTTGAGCTGGTTACTCCTGGGAGCTGAAACCTAAATGTTTGAATCCTGCAATATGGGCCACTGTACAGAAGATGTTTATTGTTTACCCATCTTATTTAGTAGAATATGTATTTAGTGAAGTTATGACCTCATCACAAAAAAAAGGAACCGAATAGATAATATTGCTCAAGGAATTTTAAGATTGCTACTAAGAAGCATAAATAATCTTATGTTATCGTATCAGGTTTATCCATCTCATTTAAAATAAATACTGTGTTTTGTATTTTAAAACAAAAGTTCTAATTTCAATAAATACTACTTTATCAAAATGTTATTTATATTTTATTTCTGTCATCATTTACCAATCAAGACCTCAAAGTTAAATTTGTACTCTATATTGTCTCAGTAAGAAATAAATTCAATTTTAATTAATAATTTAATTTACACTCGAGACCAAAAAAAAATGTTGCACTTTGAATTTCAATTACAATATACAGATTAAAGAAATATTGTTAGGTTTGAACCGGCTCATATATAAGTCAGGCTAATAGGGTTCACATTACAGTCATCCTTTGCAGTTGAGATGAAGGATTAATGACTAATATTCAAAGATTGCAAATAAAGTTAATTCAGTTAGCATTCAGTTCTCTATAGTTATGGTATACTTACCCTGGTGCAATTTTTCTTAATGTATTCCTTATTTTCATCTTGTTGGTGTTTTTACTTTTTCAAAATGATGTTGGATGCCACGGTAGTCGCTCGATCAGTTTAAATTTACAGGATATATAGTGCTCTTCATTTGTAATTGAAAGTTCCGGTAGTTTAGGTGTGATAAAATTTTTCCTAGACTTCAATTCGCCATGCTTATTCCAAGGTCAAATATTTTCTCCTTGTTTCCAAAGAAGGCTCACCACTCTCTATATACAAACTTTCGACGGGTGTGGTTCTGAAGGTCCTTGATTATGCACTGAGTCCAATAATCAGCCTCATAGTCAATGATAGGCCTGATCAGAGGATGATACATCATTAATAAGTTGAGGAGAGTAATTTTTCCTCCACACCGGTAGTTGAGTCTTGCTTTGTTGATACTTCTTTGTCTGCCATTGATGAAAATTCTTCTCAGTTAGCTCTTTTCAATGACCATCATGGAATTCCATCTAATTAGTATTTGTATTACTGTCAAACTTTATGGTGATCAGGATACCCAAGGTATCCTTCACAATCCAATGAACTTTATGGAAAAGTTTAACATTCATAAAAGATAAGTCAATTGTGGATAGAGAGCCATTTGAACAGAAATGAGTTGGGGAACCATTATTAATTAAGATTAGAAAATTATTATTATCTATAAATTTTTCAATTTCACTACCTCTATTTATCTAATTGGCTAATGTGGAACCCCATAATTTGTTGTGGCCATTCAGGTCCGCAATTAGGATAAATGATCTTGGAAGTTGGTCAACTATAGCTTTAAGATCATTGATAATGAGTCTCTTATAAACAGCAGCAAGTACGATGTTTTTACCATCATCTACAATTATATAAAAAATATAAGGTCTAGAAGACAACTTTTGTTGTTACTAATTAGTTGTCAGTGCTATCTTCAATGTTTATTACCTTTTCTATTGAATCCCATTTCTTTTTCAGGAAATTTGATATCTTTAATTTAGAATGCCGATCTGTAATGAGACTTTTGTCAGCATATTCCTAAGTCCCTCTGTATTATCCTTGAATTCCTGTACTAATTTACTGAAATTTTTAATATTTGACGATATTTCAATCAACTTAACCATTAGGTATTTCTGCTTGTTTTCTTCAATAGCCTGCTGGGCATCTTCAAGATTAGTTCCAGAATTTATGCCGGTCTTTTTTAATTTCTTTGATTTTTTGCTACCAGTTTCAGTAGCTACCATCGGTGGAAATTCTTCGATTAATAATATTTTCAATGTCTTCCTGAGAACCTAACTTGAAGACTAGCTCTATGTTAGATACGGTGGAAGGAGGAGGGCTAGAGTGACATCGTTTTATTTCAGAAATTACTGTAGAGGGATAATATTGAATTATTGCTATTATCTACAGATGTTTATTTAATAAATTTAATCTGAGCATTATTTTTTTTATTGTGATTATTGTCACCATGATTACCAGGTGGCTGTTTCTTGGATTTGTCACTGTTAATGTCTACATTGGTTTCTGTTGAGGTGAAAGTGCCATCATGGCAACTGACTTGGACTGGCTGTACGGTAATACTGTGATTAAGTAAGATATGATTAGGTTTATCTAATAGGGAGTGACCAGCACTCGTTTTTTCAATTATATAGGAATTAATATACTGTCTTTTTCATTACTATGAGATTCTTTAATGCCATCTTCATTTTCGCACCCAGGGCAATCAGTTGATAATATGACCCAGCTGCTTAAAAATGAAGCAAGTGACTATGTCTTCACTGAGGAAAATTCGATAAGAGACATTGTCTTGCTTTATTAGTAAGGGTGACAGGAGTTTACCAAGGTCATCAGGTGAGATGTAAATTTGCCGTCAGAAACTAAGTACATGGGCCAACCTTAGATCTTGGTCCCAGGCCCTGAGAAAATGGATGGGCGAAACTAATGTTAAACCAATACTTTTAAGTTCTTTCTCAATGGTCTCATGAGGAATAGAAGGATAAACATTTGAAATTATTATGCGTTTGGCCAGATTAACCAGTCGTTTTATAAAAATTTCTTTATTGCCAATTAATATTGATTTGTGATTCTTCAAAAGGCTACTGCTTCTTTATTACTGAAGTATACAAAGTATGCAAGTTCGAGAGTTGGAGGTATAATGGATGAATTTTGGATCGATTAAGGCTGGAATTTTGAGAACATATTCTTTTTGCTTAATATCAGGAAAAGTATGTAAAGTTATGGCATTTTCTTGTTTTAAAAATCGCTCCTTAGCGGTGGCTTTGGCATAACTGGCAATTGTTACTGATGGATTGAGATTCAGTGTGACTTTTGATGCATTCCTTTTTTGGTTATTTTCCATTTCTATTTGCTTCTGAATTTTCGGTTGTATCATATTAAAAGAAAGTGAGGACATTGCAAGGCCTATCACTATTGCTGTGGAACCAATAGCTCTGGGCTCCTATATACAGCGAATAATCGCCTAATTTCATATAAATATCTCAGTTTTCTATTAGATAATGGAACACCCTATATAGTAATTTTATATTAGTCAAAGACAACTATATAGCTTTTATTCACTCTAGTATCTCTCTGGAGTTAAGATACTCCTCAGTCCTCATTCTTTTTGTTGACAGCATCTACTCAATCCTTATCGAACCACTCATTTCTTTCAATTTCTTTTTTTCCAATCTCTTCATCTTCAATATCTAGCATCCAGTAAGATGATTTCCTAGGAGAGAGAGTGAAGCTTGTTTGTCATTGCTCTTTCATATTCTACTTACCTGTTTTCTGCTTTAAATTTATTTACAGCCCACTTCGTTTTGCAGATTCTCATTTCTCTTGGAGTAGTGTTGACTGGTGTCTGCAGTACGAAAAATAATGTTGGAGATAAGTTGATGTCATCTGGGCCTTCAAAATTATAAATACATTTAGGCTTTACCAGAAAAAAAAAAAAAAAAAAAAAAGAATCTTGAACATTCACAATGTTTGTTGGTTAAATGTTCTAAGATTAATAACATGAATCATATTGTATGCTGTAATTATGTGTGTATAATACTGAGAAAGTGAGATACCAATGCTATCTGCCAGGAAATCTTAGGATCTATCAAATTAATTATATGTTCTAGAAGGTTGACCGAATATCTCCATAAGTAGTATTTGTTCAACAGACTCATGAAGAATTAGCTTTTTCGGATTCTACTATATTATATTAAACAGATATCTTTCGATATAAGAAGGAATCTTTTTTGTTCTGATTTTGCCTTTTTATCTAAGATTTTATTTATATTTTGGATTAAGTTTTTGCAATTTTTTTTCCAGTGTACTTCCGAATCTGTTCATGGTCATCAGAATGGCAATGGCTCTGTTGGAACTGTTGTTACCATTAATCTCTCACCTCATCAGAAATCCGATTCCAACAAACCATTTTATTTGTTTCCTAATGGAAACCCTTTAAATGGTGTAGACAATAAAAAGTTGTCCAGTTTAATAACATCTGCAGCTAACAAGCATACATTTGCAAATGGCAAATCAAGTTCTAACGTTTTAGACAACCCACCAAAAAACTCGGTAACTTTTAATTTCAATAATAAAACACAAGAAGTTAGAAATGGCCATACTCAGAAAAATGGAATTTTGAAAAATGGCACCGGGAACGTTTCCCAAGTACAAATTCAATCTCAAAACGGGATTGACAAAATTTCTCCTCAGAAGTCTATTAAATTTGGTGGCATGTAAACCTTTAATTTTTATAAATTTTTTTAAATGTAAAATTGTTTGTTATTATTTAATGCTCAATTTATATTAATTTTCTTAGCGTTATATTAAAAATCGTTGTGCCTTATGTGTACTATATATGACTGCTATTGTGTACATTAATAAACACTTAATCAGAACAAAGGAATAGATTTGAAAATAAAAAAAAAAATTATGATCTATATCAAGACATACAAAAATTTTATTTATCATTTTTTGATTACATTATTTAATGTTTTATATTAAAAGGGACTAACCTGTGTTGTTTCAAATGTTAAATATTCTATTCTCTAAGACATGTTACAACACATTATCATCTAAGCAATTTATTTTAATGGCTTGAAAGAATCTAACATTACCTTAGATTTATTCATTTTTGTAAAATAAGTGTTCTCATGTTTTGTAAATTTAGTTGATTATGTATATGTATTATAAATAAGTTCTAGTCAAGCACTGAAGATTTAAATTGTGTTGTAGCTACCGTAATAGATATGTATAATATGTATGAAGTATATATATGTAAATTAACTGAATAAATCTCTTCAATTATATATTTAATAATTACAGCCTTCCCATTTTAAATTTTTATTTAAATTATTAAGTTTTCAAATTTAATATTATATTTTTTAATGATTAATATCCAATGTTATTTAGTTATTGAGGGTAAAATTTTTGTAAATTATTATTGGAGTGCTAGCCAGGTGTTTCTCTTGCCTCAATTCATATCTGTAGCTCCAATGAATAAGTGGTTAAGTCAAACATTTTATAAAACCCACTACTTTAAGTAAAACAATTACTATTTTATCATGAGCTATGCACACAGCTTGCTCTTCTTTCAATAGGTTTTGCCACTGTCCTCTTTGGATCCTCCCCTATCCGGTGGCCTCACAGGTACACCACTTTCTCTTCTTCCCACGAAGAAGTGGGAACCTATGATTGAAGTTGGACCTATGATTGTCTTCCACCCTCACAAAAAGTCCTTGAAATGCGGGTAGTTTTTTGTCATTAACTGAGAGAAATCATTCTCTGTCAAAATGTAGAGCCCTGTTTTCTTCAGTAGTTTGGTCCTCAGTGCCTCATAGGTGCAAGCTATAGTAGTCTCTGGCACTCCACAGCTGGTCCATAGGGTATTGATGTTCTTTCCATGATCAACGAGTTCTGCTCAGCAACCTCCATGTCTAGTGAGTTGTTGGATACCCAGTAATCTGGTTAAAAACATGTAGCTGCTAACCCCAAACCGACAATGGGAAAATATTTCCTCAAGGGTATACTCACATAGAATTCTTTTCCATCTACATGGCTCTTCTGCCTTGATTGATCCTTGTACGAAGATCCTCCAGCAGACCTAGAATATCCTTGGCCTTCTTCGCATTCCTTTGTCAGTCCTGCCAATTAAGAGCCTTAGTTCTTCAGCCCATCACCTTCATCCTTTTGAGGCATCATTTGCTTGAATGTCCTTTTCTCAATTATTTTTTCAAAGAGTATTTTTTGTAACATTCAGTTATAACTCGTTCGCTGCACCTATTGTAGTCAGCTGATTCCCTTGGACTTGATAAATCTTTCAATAGCTTGGTTTTACAGAATGGTGTTTATTTCATTATTTATTTTTATTTTTCATACACCATCTGTGGAAGTACCCCTTTGATTTTTTCTAATTTTGCAGCATTCAAATACTTCTCTTCCATGGCTGTTATAATCCACTCAGCTGGCATTACTTCTTCTTTCCACATTTTAAATATGATTTTATGAAGTATCATTTTTTATTAAGAGCCCCTATTCCTCCAAGGATCCTATTTCAATTAGGGTCTGTGCTGAATAAAAAGTATATTTTCCTGGACTATGGGATCTTTTGATTTTCTGTTTATGAAGAGCTGATCCTAGTGTTCAGCCCAACTGTAGTATTTTATCATCCTCTTCAATAGATCACCTTCCTTATTGCAAAATACTTTGGCTTGTGGTTGGTACTGTTTTTTGGCATGGTAGATGGCTTGAAAGAGTTTTTTTTTATTCCTTCATTTCCTCCATCTCTTCTACTTGTTTCCTCGTCCAGCAGCTTCTCTTATCTCAGTAAATTTTTTAGGTGTCTCTTCTCCTTTTTTCATACCACTATATAATCTTTATTCACTTTAGTCCCTCTCTGTAGCACCCTAAGACTGTCCTCATTATTTTTGTTGACAGCATCTACACAATCCTTATCCTTATCTACTCGTTTTTTGGAATTTCATTTTCTCCAATATTTTCATCCGCATTTTCCAAAACGATTTCATTTAACTGTGCCTATTCATTCTATATATTATTGTCTTCACTCCAGGAGAGAGAGTGGAGCACTTTTGTATCCTAATTGCTTGTCTTCACCTTTAAATTTATCTACACCCCTCTTGTTTCTGCAGATTTTCTTAACTATTGAAGTAGTGTCAAGTTTATGTCTAGCAATGCACTTCACCTATTAGTGATCACATTCATAGTTCACTCGTCTGCAAGGCTTAATTCTTGTTGAATGCTTTGCAGCAACCAGAACTTGATCAATCTCAGTTGGCAAGCCATTTCACGATTTCCATGTCCCTTGGTGAATGCTTTTGTGGGGAAAGCATTTGCTCATTATTAACATGTGCATTCCTGTGAATTATCCAAATAACTTGCCATTTTCATTGTACTGCTTGTGAAGAGTATACCTATTTACCCACTATATCATTCATGAAGCATTGTTTTTCTGTTTGAGTCTTTGGAGAATTACAAAACAACTAAATTACTGAAATCGGAAGTTTATATCTAACATTATACGTTATTTATACAGAATCATACATTATCTATTTCTAACATCATTTTTGTGATTTCTGTATAACATTTCATGATCTCATAACGTATAATTTTACGATGCAGGCTACTCTTATTTGTAATGTATGTAGCGTTTTATAATGCAATATTAAAACATATTAATAATTTAAAATATAATATGTGAATATAACTTTACCATAAATTCACAGTTGTTAGAGGTTTACAAAAAAAATATCTATTCCCATTTTTATTTAGGGCTGGGAGCGTAAAAGAACTGAAAAAGGGGTGTAACAGAAGTCGATGGCCCTGGAGCACAGGAAGATCTTTGTAACCCACTACAAGAGGGCACTATGATCCCAGTATTAAAAAATATCTCAAATAGTTGTTATTCTGTCCTAATTAGTGTAATTTATATGGCATTTCCAAGTCAATTGTAACCTTTTCCAAAACAATTGTCACCTTTTCCATTTCAATTGTAACTTTTTCCATTTTAATAATGATTATTTCCAAATCAATTGTCTCCATTTCCCTTTCCATTGTAACCTTTTTCCATTTCAAGTGTAACTTTTTCCATTTTAATTGTAATCCAACCAAATGTGAATTAATTTAATTTTATTATTGAAAAATAATGATTTTAATTACAATAATGACTTCTGAAATAATTTTAGCATATTCTTCCGACATATTTTTCGTTTATTAGATTTTTGATGATAAGTGGTAATTTCAAGTAGTTAACATTTTTTAAGGAATAAAAAATTGTTGTTTATGTATGTTTGAATATTTTTTTTTTTTTTTTTTTTTTTGGCGGGGTATTTTCCGTTTATATATGTTTTTGAGGGTTGTGATTACACTTTTTAAATTTGATTTTTAATCGCGCATGCATATTTCGCTTTTCCGTTACTGTTCAAGTTTTCTATGACATAGGAATGATTTATCATAAGTTTTCGAGGGTTCTGATTGTTTTTAGTAGTTGGTCTTATAACGCATATATTTATATATCGAAATGCTAATCGATCAATAACTGTTATAAGAACTTGGAACTTGGACTTTTCCCAGGAGGGCCAAGCTTAATTTTGCCGCCCCTTCTTTCACTCCCTCTTCCATCCCAAATCCAAGTCAACAGGTTAATGACAATATTTTAGGTAATATATTTCGAAATAAACATCATCATCTCATAACATTAACGCATTTTATTTACTGAATATCAAAACATTCAAAAAGAAGAAACAAATTTTTTTTTTTCCTAAAAATAAAATTTCGCTTTAAATTTGCCGCCCCCTAAATTCTGCAGCCCGAGCCAAGTGATTCCTTTGCTCCCCTTCCTCCCGGCCTATGTCTGGTTCTAAATTAACGGAAGTAATATATATATTACTTTAGAATCTGCTCTTTCAGAGCAGTAATATTTATGTTAGCAGGAGAGGTATCTATTTATTATAATATATATTTGTTGTTTTGTTAGATTTCTCTTTGCCTCAAAACAGCTTAGAAGTAATAGTTGGAAAGGCACATTTATTATAGGTTCTATTCGCATGCAAGGCCAACAAGAATATGTTGCTATTGCATAATGCACATTATAAGAAATGTACAAACAAACTGAATATGCACGTGTAAATGAAATGAATATGCTCAGCTCATTACGTTTTTTAAGTGTTCGTTCACATTACACGCTATTAGTTAATGCCCTCGAAATCTAATAGTCCATGATAGCAACAGGATTAAAAGTTCATTTAATCGATGTTTGGATAATTTATGCGTACTACAAAATGACTGAATACCTGCGTTACAATTGGAGACATAAGCCGAGTTGAAATCGTAAATCATAGAGCTGGGTCATACTTGGGAGAAGATAGGGCAACATAAGAATTTGAAACAATAATTGCAGCAACTGCTAAAACCAAACTCCACTTTCCAGTAGAGTTGGTCAGTTCAGGAAATATGGACCTGTGTTCCCGATAAGAAAAGGTCTATAAGAAGTAGAACATAAGTTAACCTAAGACCAAGCGTGTTATAAAGAATCTTATTTCGTAGATAGTGATCTTTTGAAACTTTCGGTTTACGACGTAAAATTAGTGTTTTTATTTGGAAAAAATAAATATAATAAATAAAGACAAGCTGAAATTAATAATATATTCAATAATAATTTAGTGGAGTATTTATGGTCGATCATATGCATCTTATTGTTAGTGAATTTTATTGTATAAAATACTGTTATAAATTGAAAAATTTTGAATACCAATGAATACAATTATAAAAAACAGATGCGAAAGAATTATAAGAGATTGTAAATAGAATTGTTTCTACGGATGACTTCAAATTTTTTTTGTTGAGTGTTAAATGAACCTCAACGCATAGGCAGTAAAAATGTAAAGGTGTCAAGACGTTCTTCATATGAAAGACCAACATCCGGCCTACGAAGTTAAAGTACTGGGTATTCTTAGAAGGACGTGTGAGGAATGAGTTAAGATAGGATTGAGGAAGAGGAGAGTGGTGTGGACGGAGAGGAAACAGGTTGTGATAGACTTTCTAACTGACTGTATAAAGTCATTAAGCTGCACCAACCGAACTGTTGAACTTAACCAACCTAATATTTTAAATTTCATATCTTGATTCATTGATGCTTAATATTATGAGCATCTGAATCACGCGCTTTACATTTTATCAAATTTTTTCATGCGATATTTTCATGTTGTTATAAATTGTAGCCTTTATGATTAATAACTAATTAAAAACATTTTTATTTGAAAGCGTCTTTAAATTAGCTACCATAGTGAGGGTTAATCCGGAAAACCCGAAGATAGCAAAATTTGGGCATCAATTGGGGGGTCAGTGGAAGTGCCCAAATGTAGCGGGGGAAAAAGTATTTTCTCCGAAAATAATAGACTATTTCACTGTATTGAAGGTCATCGGTGGGGTTGAGGGGATTGAAAATTCATGTGTGTATTTAAATTGTATTTAAATAATAAAATATTTAAATAGAAAACAAAATTTATTAATTTATAATTGTAAACATATTTGAACATTATAAAAAATTGGCATCTACTAATGCAAGCAAATATATGGAAGGTTAAATCTAATAAGAAACAAAATAAAATCGCAGAAATGTATTAATTAACAAATTTTGTTCATGATTTTGGTGATTATAGTCATCTCTTTTCAATATCCTCTATTCGGTTTAAGATACGTAGTTTAAACTACAAAATCGATGCTGCCAATTTATATATAGTTCTTATTCCTAAGGTTTCTCAAGCTTAGACGAAGTTTAGTACGTAACAGTTTACTGACGGCTTAAGGAATTCCTCAGTTCACTGACAGCCAAAAAAATCATTATAAAGGCATTGCTTCTACTTGCTTTCGTTCTGTTTATTAGGAGAATTTTTTTCTACTTCGTCATGTACGATCATATTCTTATTTACCAATAGATTTTCTTTATTTTTCATTAGTATTCTTTATATATTATTGATATGTAATGGATCATTTCAATATTTGTAATTTGCCAGATTTTAGCTGACTATAGTATTATATTGTTATTGTTAGGAGGCATTGTCCCTGTATAAATTTTGTTTTTATTCTATTCCATTTTATATATATATATATATATATATATATATATATATATATATATATATATATATACACACACACATACATTTTGTATAATATACATACACGCGGATTGTTTTTGAGTTGGTTTCCTAATTTCATATGAATGTATTTAAACACAATAAAAGTCATCAAAACAGTAAGTAAAGGCGACATTAGTAGTGTCGAAGGAAGAGACGTGTACGAAGGAAGAGGACATCCTACGGTTGCCAACGAGCGAATTGAGATACACCCAAGGCACCGCCGTCTATATCACTCCCTGCCATGTTGCATCAGCATTTGGTCACAGTTGGTAACATTTATCTAAATAATATCTACTGGTGTTGCATCTGATAATTGCATTTCATTATCACTGTATGCGAGTATACATTTTTTCTCTCTTCCTTCAGCATCCATCTTAGTCCAGGAAACGAAACATTTTCAAAATGCTATATCGATAGTTCCCATGATACAGTTTTTCAAAAACCAACATTTTTTTTCCCGAAAAACGAGAAATTTTCACCTTCGACATGCTAATTTAGAGTATATTATGGGAACTGTTACTCCTAAGAAAAAGGTCATACACAATGACGTACACAGAAATTTCTTTAGGGGGACCGGTCCTAGAAAAATACAGCTGATATATCTGAGATATAGATAGGTAATTTAAGTAATTTGGCCTTTGTTCAAGATAACTTTTGAGTATCAGTCGCAAATTTGTATGTTGCGGCTTTTTAGAGCATAATTCCACTTATTATAATTTCACCGGTTTCAAGAATTTTTTTTAAATCGGACGAAAATGTTGGCTTTTAAAAGCAGAATTTTACCGGTTATAATTTCGATCTTTCCAAGAAAATTGACGAAAATCAGACGAAGATTGGCGGGTACTGAAGATTTCTAGAGCAGAATATTTTGCTCTAATGAGCCCATTTCAAGAATTTTTTTAAGAATCACATGAAAATTTGGGTGTTTTGAGGATTTCTGGTGCAGAATTTAGCTCGGTATATTTTTTAGTATCGGGAGCGAATTTTCAAGGTTTTGAACCTTCCAGGAACAGAGATTAGCTCGTTATAATATCTGCATTTCGGATGCTTTGGTGCTGTCTGGAGCAGAATTCAGCTCGCTTTATTTCACGATGTGATACTAAGTCTTTCATTGTCGTTATCTCAGCACATGTTCGCCAATGTTACAGAAGCTCCTGTAACAGCAGTTTGGTTCCCTTAGGATAATAATTTCATATAACGCATAATAATCCTATTTCCGTTAAAATTGTTGATTTCTTAATGATGCAATTGGTCTGTTTCAGTTAAAGCTAAGGTTTCCATTATAACTCGAAGTTTACAAAAAGCATCAGAAGTCCCTAAAATTCTACTAATTTCGATTAGCTTAAAACCATTAGATTTATCAATTTTAAAATTAAATTCTAGTTTTGAGGTACAATTATTCTCCTCACACCATTTTTTCTCTAATTTTATTTTCTTCTTTTTTTCTCTTTCTCTCTCTTACAATTTAATAATTTTTCTATTGATTCTTAGAGAGGAGGGCAAGGACACCTCCTGCTGCTCTCCTGCGTGCGCCCATGAGCTATATTATAAATAAGATTTATTTGGAGAAGGATGTAATTGTTTATGTTAAGACGGCAGATCATCAGAGTTTGATTCTCTGGTTGTTAATTTTAATCTGAGATGAGGTTCAGTATCCAAAAACGCTGTTCCTTTTTACCGACTTGATTTCTACAAATACTGAAAAAGCAACTTCACGAATAAGTATATATGAAAACCAAACTTACACAATACTAAAAAGTAACGAAGTTTTTTAAAATTATTTTTCTATGCTCAAAGCCGAATGCAGCGCGTAACCTCGACCAAACTCTTCCTGAGACCCTGGGCGTACGCGTCCAGTCAAATTATATATCCTATCATGCAAAAGTTTGTACCAGAAATATAACAATATGGTTACTTTTACTAAACCAAATTAAATTTGCCATAATTTTAGACCTGAGATTTGGTTACTGAGATATAGATCTTCAAATATTGAATATTTTTTACCACTTGTGAAAAATCTTTGTTTTGATCTCTAAATTTGTCAAATATTATCGAAAATACCCATCCCATGAGAAAATTCACCCGATATGAAATTGAAGAATATTAATATGGATTTAATTTTAGCTTTAACGGGCTCAATGATTTTCTAAAAAATAGTATATAATCGGTAACCTTGAAAATTTGAATTTGGGATTGATCAATGAGAGCAATAATAATAAATAAAATTGTAGTTTATTAAGAAAAGAAAACTTAAATAAGTAGCACATGCACGTATAAAAGAAAAATGTATTGTAATTTCATTAATCTAAACGGCCTAGGCTTCAAGAAATGATCCTCTGAAGAAGGAATCCTCATTGGAGGAATTCTCAAATCGAACAGTATTGCTAGCTCGTCTTGGCGTTCGTTCAATGTAGTGGTGGAGATCTACTCCTCATCATCGGAATCCTTTAGTTGAAGAGATTGGACGTTCTGACATAATTTGCCCACGCAGAATCGATAAAAGATTGAGCATTTTTGCTCAGTTTCCGGCAACTCCAACGTTTTTGCGCTTGCAGGAAATCATCCGCAGTAGGATCTAAGGAGCAGGATACAGAGTTTTAGTGACAGAGGCAAGCCCCTGATCATCGAGGTTCCACATATAACCTGTAGGATTTTTTCATCCCAACCACTTTTGAACTTACTGGTTCTGTAAGTAAGGTGGTGTGCTGCATCCTGTGTTGCGGGCAAGCGAGCAAGATTAATTTGGAGTTAGCTGCAGATTTAACGAGCAACTGATAGTGGATATTCAAGGTGGATTTAAGAAATCATCCCCGTATAAAGCTACAAAACACTTCTCCCTAGCATTTACTATAGACTACTTACATGAGTCTGGTTACTGGTAAAGTTCAACCAGTTCTAAGTTGTTTCAAGTCGGGGATTTTCGTTTAATATTTTAGTCAACTTGATTTTTCCATCGCCAAAAGGAGCCGAAGTAGTATCGACCAGCTGAACGCATGGACCAAAAGCACATGCCAAAGTTCGGTGTATTTTGGCTTTTGCGCAGCTCGCAGAAGACTTTCAAATAGCAATTTTTTTTACTTAGGCCCAAAAAAAAAAAATAAAAATAGAACTTTCCCAACTTTTATGCCTATGTTGACTGTAATAAAACACTGAGGTAGCTGTTACAGCCTCTAGCTTACAGAAGTGGGGATAGATTAAGCTTGCAGCTTCTACTTTCTGTACAAATTCTTTGATATATTCAGACACCCAGAAAGATTCAGAATGTGCGGCAGCTACCGGCACTTTCAGCACTTTCAACAAGTTTAACAAACTTTCATCGTTGTTGAGGTCTCGTCTCGTATACATCACATCATTGACAAAATATATACAAAATAGTCATACGATTGTCAATAACGTATTACTGGTGATCAACTAAAAACTAATACAAAGTACATAGATTAATTAATTTAATTAAATACGTGTATGGAAGTAAAAATAGTCTCAAACTACATATTGTTTTCATAAACTTAAAGTTCTTTCTTTCTTTTGTATTTTAATTATTTTTATATGTTTCAATAACTTTTAGGGAGGCCATGGCTCCCCTCTACTCCTCCTTTATTCCTCCTCAGCCCCTCCTCTATTTCCTCCCTCATACATAAACTACTTTAAAATTGTATTTCACCAGCTTTAATTGAGTGCTAATAGACGTCTGTACTGTCAACTATTAACCTTTTAACTTACTGAGATTCCTTGCTTTTCTCAAGACATGATTAATGTTCAATGAATTTTATACGAAAAATGAATAGGTAAATGCAAAAAATACTGTATGGATGTTAAAAATACATAACTTTTGTCGATTTCTAGATTGGTTTATTTCGATAAGGCATTCAACAATTTCTACCAATTCTTCAGCACCATTCTGTTATCTTATTTCCTCCACAATCGGAGGGTCTTCTTCCTGCTCATCGTTACTATCTAGGAGTGATTCAGCGAAATTTTCATGAGGCAAGTCCTCACAAGCATGTATAGCTTGCAAAAGCTTTTACAAGATTTAGACATCACCCATTATCCATTGAAAATGAAAGGTGTCAATTAGTGCTCTAATTGAATCTAAGTAAATGTTCTTTAAAGTGATTCATAATAATCTTCTTTGTAGCAATAGCAGTTTCCATGGTATTTTCCAAAATAAAGTAAAAAAATTGTAATTTCTAGTTATTCGGAAAGAAATGTTATTTCATGAAAAAAATGTATTTCGGGAATTACGTACGGAGCTATATTTTAGAGCCTAACATACTCAAATTTACTTTACTTCGAAAAAGATGTTTAACTTTTTTTTGGAGTAGGAAATTTACAAGGTATTGAACACTAAATACAAAAGATCGAAAATTGAAGGTTTTCCTTGATAAAATGGATTTCCGAAGACAAAGAATTATTGGTTGACAAAGAATCACTTTTGTATGTTAATTTTTTTATTTTTTTTTTTAATATTGTACTGAATAAGCTATTAAAAAGTGGAGTAAACTAGCAATTACAAATTTGAAGACAGGTATTGAATATTTTGGACTGTAGAAAATTATTAGAACTAATAATAAATAACACTTCTAATAAATGTTTTTAAGGCTTGACAAAGCACTTAAAATGCAGATTTATTTCTTTCAGCACCAAAATCACCACAAAACGCTGGTTACTCACCAGTAGGTTAGAAGCATCTACCAACCATCAAGTCGTAGATTTACAAACTTCTAATATTTGAAAGGAAAGGAGAATCTTCGAAGTTATAAGAGAGGGGGGAGTCTACAGAAACAGAAAATCCAAGAACTATACGATCGATATTTTTGTTAATTTATTTGAGTCCCACCCTGTCTTTTAGGCAATACTGGTGTTTTCAACCGTGGGATGTTAAGCATAATATTACTACTGCAAGTAAAACCATTTGCATTTTTACAATAAGCTGTCCAGACATCATAAATATTTAAGTTCTCTGGAGTCGGTTTCAGTTTTCTTCTACGTCTCCTCCGTTCCGGTGGACTTCCAGGAGCTGATCCTCTTAGCTCTGCATGGGCCTATTGCAGCTTTCCTTCGGTAGAAAAACTAGCATATATACAGGATTTATAACACATATATAGCACGGGTAGTTTTCGTCGGTGAGTAGCTATATTATGATGTCGACATAATACGATTTGTAAAGCTTAGAAGACTTCGTTGGACTCGTTGTGTAGCTTGGGTAGCTGTAACCCATGTAAGGGTGCGCCTGAGGGCCTGTAAAAAGTTATGACATTTTCACCGAAAGAGGAGAGTGGGGCCACTCAGGACAAGGTGGCTGCTATTAGCAGCTGCTAGAGCTTTGCTTTGCTTGACACCCGGAACAGGAATGTTGTATTAGAAGACAGAGCCGTCTTGTTTAGATACAAAAAGAGTAGTAGCTGGAAGGAGTATTTTATTAATCTCCAAAGTAACGGAAAGTAAGGGGAAAGGCAACCTTTCAAAGGAATAGATCAACCAGTGTCATAATTGACAAGAGAAAGATGTCATAGATAATCAATTATCAAATAGATAATAGGAAGGCTATGTTGAATTTTAACGTGTGGTTTTCTGGGATAGAAACAATGCCAAAATTAGGATCTTACTGGATTCGTGACATCACTAATTAAGGATTCAAAATACGACCAATTTAATTAACAAATTAGCTACCTTACTTCTGCAACCATAATAAAAACCAACGTTCTCAGTTCCACAAATTTTCCGATACATTACTTTGGCATTATACCGACAATATAGATATGATAAAAGACTACTCATAACTTAAATGTACTTAATGCAGAACGTTAGAATGTATTACCAAACAACTTCTGACGTCAATAGCGTCTAACTTTATCAGAAAGACCTTGAGAACTTTGAATTGATTGAGAATAGGCAGGACACATTAGTTTAAATCTGATGGAACTATTGCATTTAAAAGTCATTCAGAAAGAAGTTTCGCTGTTTTTTTTAAATTTACTGCCCCGGAAGCCGTTAATTATTTTATTTCAGGAGAAAATACTTTACAGGTGAATTGCTGGAAGTACAAGTTAGTTTTATCAGGTCAAATAGTTTAGATCGTGCCTAATGCCTAGACATTTATTCCTAACTCTACTAAGGTTCTTCCTAGCGAAAACTTTTTTATTTCAAGGATTAAAGAACACAAAATCTTGCGTCTAATGAGCACCTAACATTATAAATTCGATCCAGAAACATTGCTTATACATTGAATTATAATGACAAAATAAGAGGTAATTCCTATCCTTAAGACCCAATTCGAAATATTAGGTACTCTCTGAACGCTAAATTTATTGTTGGACAGTCTTCTCTCTTCTCTACCTTCTTCTTTGATGCCTTTCAGCGTTGAGGCGTCTCTATCCACCGGAGCCAGTCCTCTCGAACCGGATGAAGCTGCCAGCTGCTTCATTTCTCACAAAGTTCTTCCTCTTTCTCTGCCCAACCTGGTGACATATTCATCATACTTTATCCTTGGCCTGCCTCTGGGTCTTTTTCTAGTTGATCGAGCTTCCCTTATCTTCCTTGCGTCTCGGTTCTCGCTCATCCTGCACACATGTCCAAACCACTTTAATTGGCATTTCTCGAAGGTGGTTTTCAATGAAGATATGGCCAACTGCTCCCTTATCGTCTCATTCCTGACCCTGTCTCTTCGTGTTCTGCCTGCCACTCTACGCAGGTACTTCATTTTGTTGTTGGACGGATTTGTTTTTATTCGATATTCGGATTCTACGTTTCTTGAAAGGTAAAATCTCAAATTTTGAGGGGAGAGGTTAAAATTTGTTTTTTATTGGTCTATTACAAAGGTCTATTATTGAAAATAATAAACCAAAAGCATTTATATAGATTTTTCACTGTTTTTTTTAATTGCCTTGGTATACTGTTTCCAAAATACCTTACATTTCCCCTCTATCTTTACATTGCCGAGTTATGGGCTTATTAAATATCCAATCAGCCGTCATTTTGAAAAGAAAAGATGGATGGTAATGTCGAGTTCTGTGAATTTGAAATCAATATTTTAAAAAAGTCCAAAAATTTCGTTGTTTTTTTTTTTAATATAACATAATATCGCTTCTAGAGACACTGCAAATATAGCACACTTCCATTTGACGTCAGATTAAGCCATCAAAACGATCTCCTGCTTTCCAACACTTTTTTCACCTTTTTTTCACTTTTTTTTTGTCTTTGACGCTGTCAGTTTTCAAAACGCAACGAAGTAAGCCGTTCGTTAAGTTGAATTCTCTTTAAGGTGCACAAACTGTACATCGCATCAACATTTCAACCGCAAGTTTTCTTGTTGAATGAAACTCCAAATTTCGCGACTTCAAATGAAGTGCATTTTTTTTTTTTTGGTGTAAATCCTGTAATTTTCATTTTGTACCCCCGAACTCTTCGTTCAAATTTTATCTCAGGATGATATTTTTGTAAAAAAAAAAAGCCTTTCATACCGATGCGAAATGATAGTAGGGGATAGTGCTATATTTAAGGGCAGTTGTATCAAAGGACATTTCATTTTAAAGTTTAAAGATATTTTTTATTTTGGAGTCATCGGAATCATAACCAACCTAAGGCTATACCCCTTTAGAAAACGAACTGGCTTGTGTTTTACCTTCGGACACTCTAAGGTGATGTACCTAGGGACACAAATCGTTTGTCAATCGAATTTTTTAACATTTTCTGTGAGCTTTGCAGGCTTCTGTTTTGGTTAGTGAGTTCAGTAAATTAATTTTATTCGTATACTAAGTTCAAATGTCAATTTTTGTTATCACCTTAATTTTTCTGAAACATTTATAAATAAAAAAATTGTAATAAAAAAAGATAAATAATTCCAGATAAAGATAAATCCAGGTGTGTCTCTTTGAATTATTTTTGAGTTTTAACTCTTTCATTCTGAATGTTCAACACGTTTTCTTAACATGCTCGAGGTTTGGTTGATAAAAATGTCTCAAAATCTTTTTCGGTAAAATAACTGATTATTTGTCCATTTTACTATTCTAAATTCGATGAGAATTCATGAGGCCATTTTTGATAAGTTATAAATATTACTAATAATGCTAATTTTGTAAAAGCTTTTATTAATTTTAGAAATTATTTTAAACTATTTTATTATAAAATGATATAACAACTGATACAATACTTTTGAATAGGATCCACATTATTTTATTTACTCCAGGATCGTGTGACGATGAGACGACAGGATCCCCAGTTTGAGGTATGTCCCTAGAGACAGGAATGATAGGGAATGTCTGGCTTGTTCCCACCTTAATACCAAATAAGAGGGTGTGAGTCCTTTGGGGCCTTCCTTTCTTATGGAGGAAATAATATAATACACCGTTCATTGTCCAAGGCATGCACATCTTGTGTCATGGGATTGATAAGAATAATTGATATTATAAACAGTTCAACAATATATAATGCTATGGTATATATATTTTTTTATCGGACTGGAATTCGCATGTTTCTTTGATAAAGACGCAATTTCGCAACACAGAGACAGATGAACCAGGTCATAAAACATAACGAAATGAAAAAATTTACAATGCTAAAATGTTTGTTAGTTAAAATGTTTCACCTTCCATAAAATGTCACTTATCATAACTTAATAGCAACACTATATTTATTGGCGAAAACAACGTTAATGCAACCGATACGACGCATTGGGGCGCTGAGCCTGTTGCTTAGGTTTTAACAGATTTGCTAGAAAACACGTCAGCCAAATGATTTTTGTTTGAAAGTAATTTTTGTTTATATATTGTGAGCGTAATATATGATATGTATAATATAATATATAATATGCCCTGTTTAGTATAGAGGGGAGGTTTGGAAAATGTAGTGAGGTAAAGCATTTAGGGAGCTTACTTCTCATTAGATAAAGCTGGCTATTTTTTCTGGAGGAGAAAAGAGAGACGTGCAGGAAAAACGCTTGCATTCGGGCGCAGTCTTTCATAGTTACGCTACTCATTAAATAATCAAAAATTCACGATCGAAAAAAATGATTCTTTCAAAAACCTATGAACTCAGCCATAAGGAATCCGGATTTGCCAATAACTTGGATTCATAAAAAACGTTAGATGCCGTCTTTACTCAATGCCACATTTTTCTTTGTGCCTCAATTATAGAATTTTTTTACCATCAATATGGGAAATGGCGCTTTTTCAAGACATTAAAATTTCCATTCTTCCTCTAAGCCAGATAAAACTAAAATCCTATTACTTAATAATAATATAATTTAAAAAACTTTCAGGAGTTACGGTAGAGATTTTTAAATTGCATGTCGCAACCCAAATTGGATTCAATAAAATACTGATGGTCAGAAATGTTGATTGACACTTAAAGAAAAACAAAAAAAAAAAAACAATTCCTATTATTTGATAGAAAGTTCCAACTTGTCACGTGACGGATTTATACTTTATTAGTTGAAGTAGAATGCATTTCCTCATTTGAATTCAATTGTACTTTAGAAAAAAGAAAATGATAGATACGATACATTGATATTATATGATTTATTTCTTAATCCGCTGATATGAAAGAAACTTATGAAAATATGAAACTATTTTTAGAGAAAATCCAATATGAAAAATATAAATGGTAAATCTGTGCTTTATTGCTTGGTTTGCAACTTGGGTTCACCAAATTTTGCTGTTTTTGTGCGAATGTGACCGCTGAAATTGGAAGTCTCACTACGTCAGCAAATCATGGTCTCGATGTGAATCTCTTATCCCAGGTCAGAAAAATGAGTCACATGTCTCTCTAGTGAATCCTTAAAAAATATATTAACCTCCATTGCATATTAAATTAGAAGTTATGAAAGATTTTGTCAAAGCCATGGATAAAGTTTCTGACGGATTCTTGTACTTAAAATCGAAATTCGCCACAGTCAGTGATGCTAAACTGAAAGAAGGAATTTCTATAGGACCACAAATACGGTCATTAATGGATGATGAGCATTTTGAAGGACAGGTCCACTGGAAACAATCCACTGGAAAAAGAAGCTTGGCAGTATTTCAAAATGTAAGTTGCAATTTTCTTGGAAACCATATAGCAGAAAACTGCCGTGACATAGTGGCTGATCTTATAAAGCTATGGGACGCAACACGTCTTTAAAAATTCACTTCTTGCATTCTCACTTAGACTTCTTCCCGGAAAATCTTAGGACTGTTAGCGTTGACCATAGTGAGCGTTTTCATTAGCAAATTTCTACAATGGAAAAGAGGTACCAAGGCAAGTGGAGTTCTAATATGCTGGTTGACTACTGTTGGACCAAGAAGAAAGATGTTCCAGACACTGGCGGACCCAGAAGAAGGGCGCGGGGGACGTCCCTCCTCCTTCCAGAAAGGTGGGAAAGAAGTTCTTGAAAACTGTTAACTATTACATATATAATTGCAACTTTTATTAATATAATAATGTAATTTGATTGATTGAAAACCAAAGAGGGTCTTGGGTTAAATACTCAGTTTTGACTGGCTACTCCGGAAATAATATTTTTGCCTGATAAATGTATCATTAATTAAATATAAAAATGATTAGAAAGTTACTAATTTTCAAATGAAGTAAATTATATTTATTTAAAAATCATTTGTAATTTTATCAGAAATTTAAAAAAAAAATTCTCCTGAATTTTCATTTTACATTAAATGTCTTTGTTAAAATAAATGTGTCTTGTTAAAAGGTATTTACTTAAATGTGTAGAAATAAGTCTAAGTATTTTTGTCTTATTTGCAATCTGTAGTTTTCCATTGAAAGAGACTTACTTACTCTTTGTTGTTACCAAGAGCGCATCTAATCGCAAATTGCCCAAATAAGAGAATTTGTTTCACCATGTTATCACGGTAACATAATGTAGCACGTAACTCCTAAAAGAAATTATTTTCAAATAATTGTTTGGAGTGATATTTTGTCGAGGATGACTTGTTTGAAAAGTTTATTAATAGTAAGGCTTGATAGAATAATTTTAAGAGTAATAATGAATTATTTTGTGACTTTTAAAAATTTCAAAATGAAGAATTATTTAATTATTATTTGAGACCGTAGTGGCAGAGCGTACCGCGGCGAAGCACAGCGGGTCCGAATCCTATTTTAGATGAAAAAAAGCGTATCAAAATAAATACATTTTTCGCTCGGAACGATTGTTAAAATAATTATTTTAAATTATCTTAAAATGATTATTTTAAGGCGTCATGGATTTCGATAAATTTATTGTGTTCGGCTTCTGTCCTTCAATAATCCCAGAGAAAATTCTTTTAAATAGCATCATTTTCAATAAGGTATTATCAGTCTCTTTTTTTATTTACTACTGCCAATATCTTCCATTTTTTATTGATGTCGTTTCTATTGTAAACTAGCTATTGTAAACCTTTAACACATTTTGTCATTCTCGTAAGATCATGGGTACAAAATTAATGCCATACAGAAGTTGTTTTATTTTTACCCCAAATTCGCTAACAAAATTTGTCAAAACCTATTACTAAAAGCATCCAAGAGGATTCTTTTTTACTTTTTGTACCTAATGACATATTATTTCATGACATTCAAGAAATTTCATGCGATTTTTAGCGTTTATGTATTGTTTCTTTATAAAACTCATTAAAATAACATGGATTTTGTTGATATTTGGCTAAAGAGAGACGAAGTAAACGTCATGACTCGGTTTCGAAATTCATTTCATAATAAAGTGATGCAAATAATCTCTTTGAACACACTTAGCCAATTGAAAGATAACGTCATACATGTTCTGTTAGAATTGGCAAGGTATATGAGAAATCTCTGGAGATTCAGGATTTTTTAAATTTAATTTTTTAAAAAGTTTTCTTCTCGGTTAGATAAACAGACTTTTTTTTTGCCTCCACTGCGAGAGAGAAGAGTTGGGATCTCCTGGAGTTTTTCTTTGCCATCCTCATGTCAGGGTCAAAGCTTGATTCGGAGTTTCCTAGGGCAGAATTTAAATATTGTACACAGGAATGAACATACTCTAGATGATTAATTTTATTTTAGCTTAACTTTGGTCGTCTTTAACTACATTGTTTAGTAATTTTTTTTAATATTTAATTTATACATCCATTCATTTTTATTTGTGGCGCACTTACATTATTTTTATAATTATTTTTCTTTAGTCTGTATATATGGCTTCTTACAGCCCTAATACCTATTGTCCTTGAGAATGTCAATAAAGAACTAAATGAAAAAATTTAAAAAATCAATTTTCTCTTTTTCTCTTGTTAATAAGTAAAACCGTAACCTATAATCCGTTTTGGTCTTTAATTTTGTATATGCCTTTAATTATTTTAATACCTATCATTAATAAATCATTGACACCAGTATTTAATTTGAGCTCCCACTCTATTTCATGTTAATTACTCATCTTATAACAGTAGTAAGGAGTGAGAAAAAGAAATTGAAAACTGAGACCATGAATGGTAACTTGATTAGCTAGAGAAGTTAAAGAAGTGCATAGTGACAACGAAAAACACTTTGTTCCTAGAAAGATTGGTCCTCCTGTTGATCTATTATTGACCTAGTTCTTTTTAACAAGTTTCAAATAATGGTTGTATAATTTGCGATGGTCTGGTAGGCATTATAAGTAATTGAATTAGCTGTACCTAGTTTGTTAGAACCGATTTTAATTATTTTTCGGAAATGGGCTTGAGCCTTATTTGCCTATGAAGAGATATTCACAAGCACACAATGGTTAGAGCCTCATCTGCCCATGTACACAATGCCTCTGAGCCTTTTATGTCTCATATACTCTAATACACATTGGCTGGAGTCTCATATTGAGCTATAAACAATTGTTCTCAAGTACACAAGTTCGCTCTTAAGACAGCAGACGCCAACGAGTCTAGAAATATTAACAAATGGCTTTATGAATGTCAAAAATGTTGATATTATCGTAATCTTTAGTTAACGATTCCGATCAACAGTGTTGTCCGAAGAAGTGGCCGTTACAGTGTGACCATTTTTTACTAGCTTCTTACTATCATCTGAGTGTCGATAAACTGACTTATCATCTTAATTATAGATAAAGGCCCTAGCATATCAAAGCAAAGTGATGGAGAGCAGGTCGTTACGAGAACAATAGGATATTGAAGGCATGCGGACAAAAGATTAAATAGTTACCCCCAATGCAGCTACAAACTATACAGCAATTAACAAATAAACAGGGAATTTAAAAAGCACTTGATTTAAGCCCAAGACTGTAAATAAGGTCTCTCTACTGCTTTAACAGAACAAAGCATAGCATGTAGCATTGAGACAGCAGGAGAGTGTAGTGATGTGTTATTTCGAGTAGAGGAAATTGATACCGGCGACTGCCAATGTCACGGAACAGCGAGCTGAGATATCATGACCATCAAGGCTATGCTGAAATACTCGTGTAAAATCTTTGCCTCTATTATAGTGCATGTTTTCCACATAACATTACAAAGGTGCATCTTACCATCTCTATCCTCAGTTATTTTTAATACAAAACATTTCTGTCAGTGTAGGTGCGTCATAAAAAGTGACATTTTGACAGAAACTATTCACTCTATGTAGTGATATATTTTGGTATTATCTTATAACTTATGAATTAACAACTGTTCCTCATATCAAAAAAAGTAATTTCTTTAAATTAAACGACCCGGTTAACAGTACAACTATAATATAAAAAAAAACTGATAAGTAAACCGATATTAAAAATAAAAAACATACTTTGAACGATTTCATGATTATGGGTATGATTTAAAATTTCTATGTCAATTAATGTGTGTCTTTTATTATAATGATGCCAATATTACTGTAGTAATATCAATTGGATTCCGTTTGATGTTTCAGTATGACCAAACAACCGATATCACTATTGGTTGCCCCTCATTTCATGTGATAGATCAATTGTAGCATATTGCTCTAGCCTTGAAAATGGGATATAATATGAGGGCAAAAACATCGGCTGCAAATTAAAAGAAAAATAGAGCAGAGGCTGTGTCTATCACACACACACGGGGTTTCAAAGGAGTAATTACTTTGAGAACATGTGATGAGAATTGCAAAGAAGAAAATAGAACTATAAAATAACAATCTCGTGAATGGATATCAAATCATACGTAGGAAATTTTATTGTTGTGAGCAATGACATCGTCAACTCAACACTAAAAATTGGTCAAATTTACTCGCTTACAATACTTTCGCTTTCAAATGTTCTTTTTGCAATCTCTAGTGACACATTTTTTCTGTTAAATGATACCAATTATTATTTTATAGCATATATAGAATATATATAGCGGATTTATGAGCGTTTAAAAATTATACCAAAAGCGTCCTTGATTGTTTTCTTTCTTGATACAGGAACGTAATTTTACGTATAAAATGATCTCCAATTAATATATAATCCTTGCATGGCAATATCATTATACGTTTCTGAATAGCTCTCGTGCAATTGTGGTTTTCGTATACTGACAATGGGGGTTCACACGAATTAAATCATGATGGTGAAAGATTTAACGAATACATAATTTCGTAAATCTTAATAGTAACCAACTCAAAAATATGTCATAAAATACTCATCGCAAGTAGAGTTGCCTTCAGTTTTTGTGGCAATACTGCTCAGGTTTATACAAGTCAGTGTAAAGCAGGCAGTTTCCGAACAACTTGAAGGCGTTAAAATGGCTAATTGTAAACAGCGTCATTTTTATTTGGAGAATAAAAAGAAATATATTCCTTTTTAACAAGTTTATTGATGCAGTGAAAATAACTTGTAGATGAGTGAGAAATGAAATTAACTTTTGTACGTTAAATTATCTGTAGCGAAAAATTCTTACGACGAGCTGGAGCACAAACAATTTGTGAACACGAAGCAATTATGGCAAATAATAACTCCCTCTTCACCTCCGGACCATTCTAGGAAGCTTGATGCACCAGCTAAAATGGTTGCATCTGCCAGAATGAAAGCGTTCCATTTCTATTAATTTACTCAATCTCAAATAAATACTTTGAGTTTCTTTTTACTACTACCAACTAATTGTACTTTTCTTTTATAAAGCTAGGAGGATCTCGTGCTCATGTTCACAACTGGAATAACCCCCACTGCTCTCGACCAGATTAACAGTTGCTTGTTGAGTGCTCTGAAAGGCAATCGTCTGCTTTGATTGTTGCTATTCAAGAATTTAAATAAATACTATTTGTGGATACATTGGTTGCCGTCGAATAAAACCAAAGTTATATTTCAAAGTTTCTTCCAGGATTGTGATGACATTTCCAATCACATCCAATGCATCCGGAGGTATGGTACAATCAATAGTTATGGAAGAACACTATTACGGATGTTTGAAATAAATTGAAGTTTACTTTCCTTATATCTTTCACCCCGTATATAATTTATAAATTCACTAGTCAATGAAGGATTTTAATTTATATTTAAATATAAATCGTAATAATTTTCTTTTTTTATAGGGGATATGAATTAAAACCATAAAATTATAATTTGTATTCCATTTTATAGCATTAAAAAAAACGCGTACCACAGTGCATTGAAAATGGACAAAAATAAAAAAAAATATTGTTGGCTTATTAATATTGGATAGTTCAGGCTTGTATGAAATTGTCTTATTATTCTCGGATAAAGTAGAATTATTTTCGTTTCATTTAATGTCACAATTTTTCAATGTGGCACATTTCAAAGCTTTGATAATCCGTTATTTTCATCTGAGCTATAACAAATGAAAACAATTATTAATTTTTAATTATAGAAATACTAATTCACTGTCCCAACCTCCCCCTATCCAAAAAAAAAGGTTATAATTCTTCAAAAGTTAATCTTACTTCAAATATACCTCAAAAGCTTTCATTATTTCTTTCTAAAATGACTTATATCAAAAAAAGTAATACCATATTCGAGAATTACTCCTAAAACTGTTTATTGTCCAGTGAAAGGTCCCTTGAAAAAAAAATTGCAACAATATGCAATTTGAAGTGATAATAGTTGTTAAAACTCGGATGTAAAGATGTAAGGCAAAAATTACAGATTATGATAATCGTAAATATTTCGCTTTAAAGTTTTCAATTAAAAAATCTACATAAATGTTTCTCGTTATAATTTCTATATGATATACTCGTACTTACTACCACAACTAAATTTGAAGACAAGTAATGACTTTATAATTTATTGAGGAGAAATATGTTTGAGAAAGAATAAAATATTATTTAGCCATTAATCACTATTGTATTTAAGATAAAATATATTAATAAAAGAAAAATATTAACTATATGTATAAATAAAAAGAAAATTATAAGTGAAAAAAAACGTAAGGTTTGATTAAATAATGTATTATTGTTTATTTTCTGATAATTAATACAAGTATCTTTATAGAAATGTCGTTACTAAACGATATTATTTAACTTTGTACCAAGTATAGGTATTATTATTATTAAATGCAATGAAATTAAAAATGAGAAAGTTAGATTAAATTATTTATTGATAATAATTATTAAATAAACCATAAAAGTGTTATTTTATTATAGAATATCGTTTCAAAACGAGTTCACAGTTGTACAAATTGAATAATAATTTGTGTAAAACAAAAAATGCATTATTATTCATATTATATTAGGCAATAAGCAACTTACTTAAAAATATAAACTAGGTTTATAACTTTGTTTAAAGGTGTAAAAATTATGACTGATTGTCTGGGATTATAATATTAAACTATATCATTTTAATTTGCTAAAAGCTGCGTTAAAAAAAAACACTTTTATTAATAAAAAAGGGAACTAGATACTATTTTTCCGATAAAGCAACAAACATAGAAATGAAACTAAGTTAATATATATTATATATTAATAACACTATTAATAAATCACTATTGTATTTAAGATAAAATATATTAATAAAAGCAAAATATTAACTATATGCATAAATAAAAAGAAAATTATTAGTGAAAAAAAACGTAAGGTTTGTATATATGTTTGTACATATTATATCCATTACATATGTTTATACACATAAACATATGTTAACTATTAGAATACTAAGTTAATAAGAAGGTATAATTGTTTATTGTAATTATATATTATTGTATTAAGTTATCCTGTTTCATTTATTTACCACTCGCATTATAATGATGTTCAAGTTAAGATTATCCACCATAAAGGATGATAAAGTTAAACAATTAATATCCTCTAGAATAATTATAAATATAAGTAAAATATTATTTGTATAGTATATAAAACATAATAATAATATTTAAAACATCAGTATGTTAGTAAAATACTATACCTGAATCATAAAATAGAAACTAATGACTATAACTTATTCATGGATGTAAAGAGTAACCATTATTGTAATCTATCTTTAAGGAATTCTATTTCACAAAAGTTATAATCTATATCCAATGTAAACATAGTTATAGGCAAAAATGTAAACTACATACCCATAGATATCTTCCCTTAAAATCCTGATATTTTCCCACATATTGATGACAATTAAGCTTGGACCCTATTAATAGATGTGAAATTTTTTTTTGGATTTAATATATTATTAATAGCTTCGGTGGACCTTGCTTTTGAGAGGAGGGACGAGCTATCAGACAACTATTATATTTAACAATTTTTATAACGATAATTTTAAACGCTATTCAGTCCAATGTCTTAGACAAGACATATTGTACATCCGGAGTTAACACCTTGTCAATGTCAGCTCGACTGACCATTGGCCAAAGATCTTTTGTCTCCTACCGGAAAACCTGTCAAGCTCCCTCTAATATTCAACAGTTTATTGCTACCATATTCTTGGTCAAATGTCAATTGTATACTTTAACTGAACCCTCAGAACAGCCCTCACAAGAAGTTCACATGAGCTTCCAAGAATTGTTCCTAAATAGGCCACTCAGAATTTTAAGAGGAAATTATCTCCCTCCTTCTTCTCCTTACAACTTCATCCCCTATCCATTCTCATGGAGCCTTCTCTAAGCATTCCATATTCGGTATTCAATATCAGAGTTTGTAAGAAGCATTATAAATGTCATTGTAACATTTTTGTTTAGACAATAAAAGTATATCTTAAAGTCTTCACTGTTGTGTGTTCGTTAATTTGCGCAACAGAGACGACCTCTTAACGGCGATGACTACGCAATTGCGGGATATTGTATCACATAGGCGGCGACGGTTGTGGGAAATTACAGCGAAGACCCGTAGTAGAATCACCCAGGGGAAAGAAGCGAGAGCCGTACGGGTTGGTATGGTCGCGCCGTATCAATCGCATAGGATCAAGCTGGGTTCGATCGTTTACCGCCGCCCATCTTCTCGTCGGACAAAAGGGGAATCCCGGTACGAGGGGCAATTCAGGGTGATAGCACTCAAGGAACATAATATCTTATCAATCCAAGAGATTCAGAGCGCACAAAGAGTGCGACATACCCACGTCAGGCATCTCCGCATTCCTTTGGATACGGAAAACTATTGAGAGAATTGTGAAATTGTACATAGTTTATTGAGCAGAGCCCATCGAAGTTTTTCTTTTTGTTTGATATACCTAGTCTTTAAGTTTTGTTATATATAGTTTTATGGGCCTTGTGTTGATTAGTTTCTATTCTGTTCTATGAATTTTTGTAAATTAGTAATTGTAAGTAGTTTTTCTAGTTTATAAGTATGTCCTTTTCTTTTGTTTTGTTTTTCGTTCTGTTGTAAAGATTATCGTTCTTTAGTTTAGAGTTGTGCTTGTGTTAGACTGACTAAGTATTATGTAGTTTATTATTCTTTTAACTAGAGTTTTATATATATATATATATATATATATATATATATATATATATATATATATATATATATATATATATATATTGGTTTTCTGTTGTTTGTTGTACATACTTATATATATATATATATATATATATATATATATATATATATATATATATATATATATATATATAATTTTAATTATTATATTTTGTGCTGATGGTTATTTATATATTTCTTTCTCCATCTTGGAGTTCTCAGAGTTCACTTCGTGAACTGGTGCGGAGGAGTTAAGTGAGGAGTTAAGAATTATGGGAAAAAATATATAAATAAATACAGCAAATCCTAAATAAGGCTGTAGGAAAGTAAATAAAAACAGTTGTGTTCTAGACATTGTGGTGTTCACTTCGTTCTCTCTATCTCTCTTTTCTTTTTTTTTTTAGTTTCGTGCCGAACAGGTTTTAACTTAAACCTGAATAAATTTTATGATATATATATATATATATATATATATATATATATATAATGATAGATAGCAAGATTCTAGCAAGATGGATATAAAACTAGAAAAATAAAATCCATCAATTCTGATCGTTTTATGCAGGCCTTATAAAATCGATTTTATGAAATGTACAATCGTTCAAATAGGCAAGGAGGTAATCAACTGAAGTGGCTTCTTGACCCCAATGTTCAGTGCAACGGAGTAAATGATATTATACAATGAGGCCCAAGATTGATCTGTAACCAGACTTCCAAAGTATAAATTTATTACATTATTATTATATCCTATTAACAATTGGTTCAAGAAATGGCAGATTTAATTATGAACCATGTGAAATTAACCTCCAAAGATTTGTCCACATTGTTAGATTTTTGATTCGACACCGCATGTGACGTCGCAAGGTACACGTTCCCTTATTCGTTCGTCATGTCGAATCGAAAGTCGAACAGTGTGGACAAAACTTTAAAGAAGTCTATTTATTAGAACGGAATGAATCGCTAAAAATAATCACAATTAATAAATTGTTACCTAATCTGATGTCTTAAAAACGCTGCAAATTATTACACAATGGTTTATTATTTCCACTTAGTAATATTTCAAAAATATCTATTCTGTCCAAGTAAAAAAAATGAAGCAGTAGGCACCAAAGGAAAAGAAATTTGAAGCTTGCCACAAGATGATCGCCGTGAGAGTGCTAAAAGTAATCACAATTAATAAAATGTTACCTAATCTGATGTCTTAAAAAGGAAACCCTGCCTCGGTAATAAACGATCGCGGAATATTTTTTAAATAAGGTAGCTATCAAAGTCTAGAATCGATTTAATTTGTTATAAATTTCATCTATTAATTAGTATATTTTTTAAATTAAAAGATGAGTAGTGACCAATACCTTAGCCATTTGCCACTAGCTCAATACAAGAAAAGGGGTTTTAAGTAATTTTTTTTGTGACAATGTATGCAAATAATATTTTATTCTTTTTAATGAACTTTACTTTTGGGAAAAAGGAAATAAGTTGATGGAACCCTATTCAGATTCCATGTGAACACCGTTTCATTGACTAATTACCTTTTTCTCTGATGTAAAGTTCATCTTTATGAACAAAATATTACTTAAACTCATTGACGTAAAAAAATTGGCTTGTTTACCCAAATACTCCTTTACCCAAACACCACAGAATTGAGATAACGCTGAACCCTTTAATTTGATATTTTTAAAACGAGTTTTCTAAAATATAGGTAATTATGATTTTTTTTCTTTTGAAAAGTTATTGTTTGTCAAAGAATATTACGCACTGCGTTGAAAGCTGTCTGTTAAGTTTTAATCGTATTGAACTTTTACAAAAATGCTTTCTACAACAAATTTTGACAATCGAACGGTAGAGGGATGGACAAAAACGATTAATACTTGATTTATTTTCGATGGTAATTTTCAATACGGGATGTTTTTAAATATAGGTCATACTTTGATTGTTATTAAAAAGCTTATTTCTTCTATCCCAATTTATTAGGAAGTCCGTGACAAGTTAAAAAGATGTATGATTATGGCTTTTCAATAAATCAAATCTATCTTCTTGAAGCCGATAGTTAGCTAATATATCGCCAACAACGACAACAAAACTCCAGCAGTTTTAGAACAGCGTGCTCAAACAAATTGTGAGACACACCAACTTACAGAGGACAAACATGGACTTATCCTACGAACCTCAAATTACCGACAGAAACTGACTTTATCAAATGGAAGCATATCAAATTTTGATAGCCTCCAACATATGACGAATCCACTATTCGATTAAACAGGTGGCAAACACATATAAACAGCCTTAGACTAAACTAGATTGAGGGCAACAAACTAACTAGAATCGTTAAGTATGTAAATACCCCTCATATTCCTCTCCTCAGACCTTAAAATGTATGATATGCAGCAAACGAGATACAAACCACTCTATCAACTCCTGAAATTAATACGCATCCCATGAGACTTTGAAATAATAATAAAAAAAAACTCATAACTCAATAATGTGGACGTTTCGGATGCCCCGAGCATCACGTTCCTGGGCTGATTGATAGCATATAAAAAAAAATGGTCACCCTAATACTAAATTAGAATTATACAATAGTTATAAATTAGGAAATTGCAAAAAATATGAAGGTTTATATAAATAATTTGGACAAACAAAATATTATTTATGAAATAGATTTTGAAGGTTTTTATACAGGCGAAACCTCTAAACCTAAAAATTAGAATTACACATATATAATTGCAAAAATGTTAAATATATAAATCCAACAACTCTTGCATTTCGCCGCATTGAGTTGCAACTTAAGTTTAATTTTGAAAAAAATACAATATTAGTCAAAGCGCATATAGCAAGGAATTGAAAATTATTAGAAAAAAATATTATTTTTACATTATTAAAAACAAACAAAGTAAGTGTTAATTATAAAACGGATACAAAAAAACAAAACAGTGAACCCATTATGCGGACATGAGTAATATAATAGTATTAATATGAACATTATTATTACATTCAAATCAAGTAGATAATTTTACAATAAATAAAGATTGGTTACAAATGAGAGAGAAATTTGAATATAATGACAATAATATTTAAACTAAAATGTTGGGATTATGAGTGTTTAAAGCACTTAGTAAATAACTTAAAGAATTTACAGATGACAAAGCCCTAATAGGATTTAGATATTAAATCTAATTAAGATACTTATAAGGTAATTAATTAAATAAATGTATTGAATTTAGATTTTATGTTGTTTATGCTGGGAGCACATCCCCGAAACGTCGGCATTAGTTTACTATGAACTTAATATTGAAAGTTATTAGAAAGTCATAAATGCTCACTCTTTTAATAAACTTATATTTAATCATCAGTAGTTCATTTTTGGGTAATTAAACGATTGTTAAATTCTAAAAAAAGATCAATGATAATTGAACCAGAACTACTTTACGAGAACATGTTCCAAGCTTGTAAGGTCAATTGGCAATGAGCATTAACTTATTTTGCTCCATATTCAAGTGTAGAAAAATCTATTAACATTACGAAGCACAAGTTTTCGACCATTAGAGACCGTAAATTTCTTGAATTAAGAAAAACAAACTTTTTCCTTATTAACAGTTACTCGTTACATGCGCCACACCTTAGCATCATTATTTAAATTATTCTTCTTCAATCGCTGAAGGAGATAAGGTTATGCTTATAATAAAAAAAACAAAAAAACATAACAATCTAATACCTTTTAGAAGTTCACCAAGCCAATTGTTTACGTTATGTTTTTTGAAGTATTCTGTTGATTTTGGCGCTCTTTACGACATGTTCACTGTAGTCATTATTTTTTTCACCACTATTCTTATAATCCTTGATTGATTGACTTGATATTCAGGACTACAAAATTAATAATCAGAGAAAACTGGTAAAAATATTAGTGGAAATCTTATGGACCATTTTGTAACTGTCTGCTTATGTCTATTATAAGTTTTTCAGACTGCTGTGCACCTGAAAAATGCTCAGAAATCAAAAAGATATTCTTAGATCATTGCACTAGGATTACTCTTCTAAAAAGTATTAGGTTACTATGTTTGTTTTTTTATAATAAGCATAATCTTACCCTGTTTGAGCTATAAAAGAAGATTAATTTCAACAATGATGCTAAGGGTGTGGCGCGCATGTACCGAGTAAGTAAAATGTTTTATGAACCTTAGTACCTAGCTTTCACTTTGGCCGATTTAAAATACTAAGAGGGTAAATCACTTCCGAAATGTTAGTGGCGGCTAAAAATTCGAACGAATTACGATAAATCTTGAGGATAGAGGAGGAAGAGTTCACGACCACTTTCGAACGATCGGATCGATTTTGATGAAGCTAATTGCACAAATTTCTTATTGGCCGACTAAAAATACTTTAGGGGTTAATCAACATCTTTAATTCTGGACAAAGTGTGAGTTTCATCATCACATATGAACAGCTCATTGTGAAATAATTAATAGAAAAAATTAAATAATCAACTTTAATTTTTGTTTTTTAATTTTTATTCACTTTAATTTATTCTATGGTATTGTTGGGAAAATTATAAGTGTAGCAGGAATCGTTAATTGTGATTGTGCAAAGTAATCAAGCAAAGCAAACAAGCAAGCAAGCAAGCAAACCTGATACTCAAAATGACAATGCACCTCACTGTTAATAACAAGAATGAAAAGTTTATCAATATTGTTGAAATTTTTTAAGAATATTGAGCAATTTTAGATAAACTTATCAAAATAATCAATTCACTCCTAATATAAATTGACTTTTAGAAATTCAATCTAGTTTGTTGGCCATCGTATATTGGGTAAGCAATTTGTTATTTAAACATGTTCATATTTCAATAAAAGTTTGCTATTCATTCAACATAAAAAAAAAAAAAAAAAAAAAAAAAAAAAAAAAAAAAAAAAAAAAAAAAAAAAAAAAAAAAAAAAAAAAAATAGAGCCTAATATATTTTATTAGTTCCAAATTTCTTGTCGCTTAATTTTTTATTATGAATAAATTCCATTTTTGTTTTCTATGCCAAAACATAACTTTTCAATGGAAGTTGAATCCCGAAGTTACCAGTCTTTTACTGTAATGAAATACATTTCCACTGTTTCTTACAAGGTTGTGGTGAATAAGAATGAAACTCTATCATTTCAAATGGAAAAATAGTTATATAAGCGATGATTCAAAAGGATAGATTCAAACCTATCAATTACATGCTCATCTTATATCATCTTGATGAACCTGGGTGTATAGTTTTCTTATTTATAGATCCTAACTCTTGTGGACAGATTTAATATTTTATATTTTTCATGTTTTGTTTCAGTTAAATCACTTATTAATTTATCGAAAACTATTTTAAATGTTTCCAACTAAATAACTGCTATATTATTTAAAAAGACCTAAATATTGGACTGTTGGTTGCGCTGGCATAAAATCTAAACCAACAGTGCCTGTAAAATGAATTTTAGTTTCCAGGAGCTTCCCCCTCACTAACTTCATTATTTACTGCAGTGAGTGATAAATAGCTAAAACTAAAATTTAGAGTTTATGCCAGCGCAACCAACAGTCCAAGATTTAGGTATACTACCAGAATACGCGCCCTCCGCATTTAAATACTAACGATCTATTAATGAACTATGTCATTGTTAAATTAAGGTCTTATCCCTTGAAGCCTTTAGGACCTCGACTTGCCCTAAAGACAATCGCCTTGACCTGGAATGTTGGGCAAGCTTGCTCTTACGAAGATTGTCTCAACTTTTAAAAAAAAAATATTTTTAGAAATGTCTTCTTATACATCGAAATTTAACATCGAGCGAATCAATCTGTTAAAAATGTTTATCTTTGTTGAAAATAATCATGGATTTGTGTCTTGAAAGGTTTTCTTATCTTAAAATTTTATTTCTTTAATGTTAAAGTGATTTAATTATATTAAAGAAATTTTTCTATTGAAATTAAAATTTAAATATTAAATAAAAAGGTTATTTTTTTTCTATTTGTTCTTTTATTTAGAATTTTATTATTTTTCTATGTTTTTTTTAAGATTTTTTAATTTTTTCAACAATACTGCTGTCTCCTCAGATTTCCCTCATCTTCCGAAGATTCCTCTCAAGATTTTCCCCATAAGTATGTGAAAAATTATACTTAAAATGTTCTAGTAGGAACTTCTGTTAACTGAACTTTAAAAAAAAAGTGTTTTGGCAAGAAGTTATTTTAGCAGAACTTTTATTAAAAACTTTTAATGAAATAAGTTCTAAGAATTTTTTTATCAGAAGGTCCTTTTGTATAGAACATTTATGTTAATTTTTTATTTGTAAAAGTTCTTGTAAAACAGGTAAACTGAAACTTTTTAAAAAAGTTCAATAATTGTTTCAAGCCCTGTTGTTTGGTATTCATGATTCTAAATAGTGATGTAATTGCAGGGTGAGATTATTCTTGCCCATTTTTCAATAATATGGGAGTTATTTAATTGGAAACATTTAAAATAGTGTTCGATAAATTAATAAGTGATTGAACTGAAGCAAAACATGAAAAATATAAAATATTATATCTGTCCACAAGAGTTAGGATCTATCTATAAGGAAACTATACACCTAGGTTCGTCAAGATGATATAGGATAAGTATGTAATTGATAAGTTTGAATCTATCCTTTTGAATCAGCGCTTGTATAACTATATTTCCATTTGAAATGATAGAGTTTCATTCTTATTCACCGCAACCTCGTAAGAAACAGTGGAAATGTATTTCATTACAGTAAAATAGTGGTATCAATAACCTTCGGGATTCAACTTCCATTGAAAACTTTTGCTTTGGCACAGAAAACTAAAATGGAATTCACTCATAATCAAAGTTAAGCTAGGTTTTGGCCCCCCTTTCCTTCTTGACAAGAAATTTGAAACTAAAAAAATTAATTAGGCTCTATTTTTTTTTCATTTTGAATGAAATTCAAGATTTTATTGAAATATGAACATGCTTAAATAACGAATTTCTTACCCAATATTTGTTGTAGAAAGCATTTTAGGAAAATACTCTCAACAGAGTGCGTAATTTTCTTTAACAAACAATTACTTTTCAAAAGAAAAAAAAACATAATTACTTATATTTTAAAAAACATCAAATTAAAGGGTTCAGCGTTAGCCATTTGGCACCAGCTCAATTCTTTGGTGTTTGGGTAAAGGAATATTTGGATAAACAAGTCAGTTTTTTTGCGATGAGTTTAAGTTATATTTTGTGCATTATTATGAACTTTAACTCAGAGAAAAAGGCAATTAATACTTCATATTATTCGAATAACTTTTCATTTATGCAATACATCACCGAGGAAATGCAGCAAAAAAAGTTATGATGAAAAGAATATTTTATTTGCGCTTAACTTAAAAAGAATGTAATTTATATTAAATTATGTATAGAATTGTATGAAAGGTTATTAAATTATCTAAAAACAAAAAAAGAATATATAAAAGAAAAGATAAAGCGTATTTTATGAGGAACACTAGACCCTAGATGGATAACCGAGCGCATCTGAAAGGAGACGAATGCGACCGAACCTTCTCCCACCAATCTGTTATAAACAATGTACTCTGTAATAAAGCAATTTAAGAATACAAAAGCGGAAATTAACTAAATAATTTCTACTTTCATATTATTTAATCGAAACAAAATATTTCCATGAAAACTAAACCGAAACTTTTAAAATATATTTGCAACTTGACGAAGTTAAAATATATAGGTAGTGTACAGAATTGTTGTACTAAAATTGTTGAAAAAACTGTTTTATTGTACTGAAGTGGGAGAATATGTGAAGAAGTGAATGCTGCTAATTTATTTCAAGCATTGTTTATGTGAACTTTTTAAAATTATATTAAAAAGATAATTATTATAGGACGGTAAGGGAAAGTTGTGTGATGCGCGCACCGCACCAGATTTTTTTTTAATTTATGAACGTTTGCTATTAGCTCTGTAAGTATTCCTCTTATAAGAGAAAGGAAAAAATATGGAAGAGAACTGCAGTAATCTTCGAAACACGAACGAGTAACATGCAGCTTGTATCGAAGTATTTCAAATATACGTGCTCATAATCGCTGATATTTTTTGTATTTGGTTCTGATGGCAATATAATGATAAAGGTTGGCTGCATTGTATACCGACGCCTCAATACAGAATAGCTATATAGTTTTATAGGATATCCTTCTTCAGTTCGTGTTCACGTTTCGCTTTCTCTTTATTATAAAAGGAGAGAAACTGTTACAATTGCCAGTTATGAATGCAATTGGAGTTCTTCTTATTTAGTAGTTACTCACGTCCAAATAAAGATTTAGGCTTAGATTTTTTTGAAAAATTGTTTTTTTGTTTCAATGCTTAAGCATAATATATAATTTGTTTATCTATTTGGGAGCTCATGCAAACAAAAGAAAAAATAACAATAACATTTTTATAATGATTATTTATTTTCATCAGGGATCGGTCACAAATACAAAACCAAGTAGTTACTTTTTTCATTTATTATAGCAGCCGACGTTTCGGCCCAACTATCTGGACGGGCTACAGAATGAGTAATAAGGATAAAAATAAAAATAGAAACCAACAAAATTTTTTTTTTTTAATTTAAGAAAGATTGAATAATGCAATAATTATAGAAGAATAATGACAAGTTTAGTACAATGGTTTAGTACTAAAAATTAATCATAAAACAAATTGAAGATAAAGAAAAATATTAATGTTACAAAAAGTAAAACATTAAACAAAGGAAATTTATTTTTATTATTTATTATTATTTAATAAATAATAAAATTAATATGAAGTTTTTTTTTTAATTGGTATCTTAATTCACAACTGTCATAAAATTATAGTTATAATCATTAATTTGATGACAATACGAACCGTCGTCAGAACAGCACCTATGGCAGGTAATGTGGGGTAATTGCGTAATTGTCCCGTTAAATCCAAACCCTCAACTGCTAAGAGTTGTCCTTAACGGAGCACGAAGTGTAAACACTGATGAATCAGAAATAGGCCACGAAAGTTCGCTAAGGTGTTGTATAACGAGTTATAAAGATATTAGTTCCAATCTTTTGATAAGGTTGTGTCTTTCAACTTACGATATACAGCTGTATCGGTGTTCATCTAACGGTAGGCCTTTTTTTTTTTTTTTTTTTTTTTTTTTTTGACGTAATTGGAACCTACAGACGCTGTTCTTCCAAATTCTTTGTGATTTGCATTTCTTCTTCACAGTTTTCTATTTTTAAGTGCTTGAATTGACTATTAATTAACTAAAGATATCAACATTTTGTTTGCAACGGCCGCACCGACATAGGTGGAGAAAATTTCTAGGTTTTAAATATTTTAGAAAATCAGCTATTGATTACAATTTTTTTTTTACTAAGGATTTCCCACTAAAACAGTGGGTTACCTCCCCTTCCAAGCTATTCTATCCAAGGCCCATTCCTCTGAAGGATTCCTCCACTTCATTATCCCAAGTTTTTCTTGGTCTACCTCGCCTTCTTGTTTCACCTTTTTCCAACGACTCTACTTCTCTTGGCAGTATTCCTTCAGGCATTCTTTTCAGATGTCCATATCACTTTAGGCACTTTTTCTCAATCTCTGCCATAATGCTTTTTTCCACTTCCATCTTTTTCCTTATTGCATCGTTTTTGACCTTATCCAATCTGGATGTACCTGCCGCTCGTCTCCAATAGTCCATTTCCGTGACCAGGAGTTTCTTCCTAAGTTCGCCCTTTATGGTCCAGAGTTCTGCTCCATGGATCATAATGCTGAGTATTATACTTTTATAGATATTTCTTTTAGTACTAGGGATGATATTCCTACTCTCTAGTACTGAATTGAGCATGGATATTATCTTTTTCCCATCAGCAATCCTTCTTTTTATTTCCATAGACACCATCCAATTCTATATTTTTCTTTATTTCTTATTATTTACATTATGATTAGGATAATTGTCTTTATACTTTTTTTCATCTTAATGTTTGTAATTTTTTTTTTATTATTACTGGTACTGCCACTGTTTCATCTATTGTTTTTTCTTAGCCCTGATGTTGGTCTAAAAGTTAGGCCGAAACGTCGGCACACGTTATAATAAGTTTTTTCTTATTTGTGTGTTTATTTATTAGCCATACACCTAACCAAGATTCTCCTACAAAAATTATTTTTTATTTTATTTGCATATTTAATTTTTTCTGAATAATAATTATTCATACATTAAAAACACTTATTATTTTAAATTTGTTCTTTCAGAATTTTTTAAATATAGTTTGGTTATAATAATTTCTGAATTTTTAAACTTTAATTTACATCTAATTATGCTAGGTCGCAAAGCTTTTAACTCGCATAGCGGCAATTTTTATCGATGTTATATAATTTTTGTTGTTATTATTAGTTATTTAGTTAGTTTTATCCGAAATCTTTTCATACCAAAAATAACTAAATTACTTGTTCTAAATGAAATGGAAAGTATTATATGTATGCATATCATAGGACGGCCCAGACAAAGACCCTTCGCAAAAATTTCAAAAACAATTCTGCAGCTCCATCGACATCTAGGGAGCATCCCTGGTTGAAGAGAAGGAAGGGGTAGATTAGGAAATGAAGCAGGGTTCACATAAGAAAATTAATTTTTGACTTTAAACTATTATTTTATCTTGATTTTCATAACAAAATTAAAAAAAAAAAAAAAAAAAAACCTTCCTTATTACTCGCACCTCAAGTCACAGGCACCAATTTGACTTTTTTGATATAATTTTGCTGACTTGTTGGTTAGAGGAGCGCAAATTGGAAATTGGTAGTGTATATATAAGCATAAGCATATAAGAAAATTAGTGATACCTATAATTTATATATTTTTTAAAGCTACGATTACCACAGGGGACAATACAATGTTTTGAAATTTGTAGTAAAAAACAAAGTGGGGCTCCACATCGTCTCTACCATTTCCAACCATCGAACTTGAAAAAATGCGATTTTCATATTCGTCACTTTGAAACGCACCAACCAAGGTACGTATTGTGGCAAATTCTCGAAAACCTAACCCTCCAAAAGACAGAAGTAGTCAATACTTGAGGATTAGGAATTTAAGACAAGAAACAACAAGTGCGTTACGAACTTGAAAACGACATTTTTTCAAATTCCATAGTTGGGCATGGCCAGGGTGATATTACCACCTCTTTCTATATATCTATCTTTAAATCATTTTATATTAGTAAATACTCAAAATTTCTTGTGAAAAGCTATTTTGAAAATCATCTGCAAGTGGAACATAACAGTTTAACTAACAATGAATAACGATTGCAAAACTCTACCTATTAATTTTATGGAGTAGGATGGAGCCATATCAGCCGCTCTCGGCTGTTTTCGATTTCCTTTTGTTTCTTTATGATCCCGATTAATGTTGTAGCTAGAATGTTTAGTTTTTTGGGTGGTGTCCAAATTCATTAATGGAACTTGACTTAAAGGCCAAAGCAGCCGAATTGGCATATACCTACCTATGTAGAAGAAGAATTCTTAACAAAGAATAATTTCTTTTTGAAATTGAAAGTATCATACACCATGCGCTGGCAATAGAGAGAGGCTTGGAAGATGCCACTGCATTACCCACATTAAGTATAATTTTTAAAAATAATCTGGAAGAGGTATATCCCAAATTTACTGCACCCTTAAGAATATTCCTTACCATCCCAGTTTCTTATGGAGAAAGGAGTTTCAGCAAGCTGAAACTGATTAAAAGTTATTTGAGGAGCACGATTGCTCAACAATGGTTAACAAATCAGTGCTTGATATCCATAGAGCGCAAATGAGCTGGTTCCATAAACTATGAGGACATCATCGACATTATTGCTGCAAAAGAAGATTGGAAAGTGAAATTTTAAAGTTATTATTTTTACATGTTCATCATTTTAATTTTTGTTGTTGTTTTTTTGTTTGTTTAGACCTCAATTCAGTCAATAAAACAGTTGAATTTTTTATTGAAAAGAGAGAATGAATGAAGGGGAGGCAAAATTAAGCTTGCATCTCCTGAAAAAAATTCTAGACCCGCCCTGTAACAGTTCATAGTATTTGTGATGTGGTCTAACCTAAGAGGACTAACATTAAACAAGGTAAAAACTAAAAATAAACTATAATCACCCCATAAACCCCCAGGGCCCTATTTCATAATACAGTATAAAAGTACAAGCACAACTAGGCCTATGACTACACAGTGAAATGTTGGAACACGATAACGTTTAAAATAGTTGTATTAAAAAACAGTAAATTAAAATAAAATTTAATAAAATTATTATTATCTAATGACGATAAGTAATATACAACCTTTAAAAACGAACATTTCCACTTGTACTTGTATTTTTGTACTTTCTTATGAAATAGAACCCAGAAGGTTCTACTGGATGCCATAATTGTCCCTTTCTCTGACAATAGAAATCAAAATTTTTGTTCCAGTATAAACTTCAATATTACTATCTGTTTTTAGATCTTCAATATCACTACAAAGTCTTTTGTAAGAAGCCATACATATGTAACACGTTTCTATAGCACTATACATTTAAAATTTATTACTCCCAAAGTTTCAGTTAATAAGGAAGCCTTAATTGTGGCCTGCAGCCATGAGTCAGAATTACGAGTTAAGTGCTCTAGGAACTGTGCAGCCGATTGTCACTCTCCAAAATCGCTGATTAACAGAATAGGACAGTAAAAATAAAAATTACTATTCCTTTGTTCTATTTGTTGTCGTTTTTTCTCCGAAAATTATAGACTTTTGCATTACATCGAAGGTCATTGGAAAGGGTGGAGGTACATTTTTAATCGGGTTCATTGAACACGGTTTTGGGAATATCCAATATATATTTTTTCCCGATATATCTGGGTACTTCCAGCGGCTCCTTTCGGATCAAATGAACTGAAATTTAGTATGTAAGGTTGTTTTCCAGTCAAAATTTCGGCATGTTTAAATGTATTTTCGCGGTTTTTAAAGTTTTTAGTACCTCTACAGCCCCTCCTAATTGAATTAGATGATTGAAACTTGTGAATTAAGTTGGTGTTAAAGAAATGCCTTTCGGGGATCTCGTACTTTTTTCCCACCCCTACCACCTTGATATTTTCAATTTTATAATTAATTTACTATTAAAAGCAATTTAAAATACGACCTTAATGACGAAGCTCTGCTGCACACTTTTTTTTTTTCTTTTTTTCTTTTGGGGGCATATTATCTTCTTTCTGATAATTCTTTTGCAGGAGACTTCTTCATCAGTGTCTCTGAAGAAGTCCCTAGAAACGTGTTGAAGAGATTTGAAAAGATGAAAAATACACTCCTTGGGAAAAAAACTCTTAAAACGGTATGATAAGCCAGAGAAGAATCTTAAAAGCTTCATTAATCATTTTTTTCTGAAAATTGTCTATCCTTACAACGAAGTTGCTTTAGTTTTATATAACTATTATTAAATTTAAAATTTCCTCAGAACAGAAAATTAGTGAGTTTTGTGAAAGAGCCGTGATTTATCATACGCATTCTGGATTCACACAATCCTAAAATGAGAACCTTACTTAAATAATAGGATAACTATGCAATTGGAGCGCACTACTGTCCACATTTCCAAGAATACCGTAAGATCACTAGGGCAACACTAACCTCGCTAAATCCTTCATGGCCTGTTGTGGGGCGTATTTATTTAGTATAATAGTAATATATATTGTAATTTTATTAAGTTGTGAAGAGAATATCTAATTAATTATTCTACACAGACATTTATTAAGTGTCTTCTAATAAAACCACACTTTAGCACCATACTTTAGTCTTACTTAGTATTTTGAATGCAACTTCAAATGATACTAAGAGAAAACTTGAAATTGAATACTTTTATCCAAGTCCGTTTTGCTCCCTAACTACTTAAGATATGAAAACTTTCTATTGATGCAGGTAATGAAGAAACTTGTGCTCAGAAAATTTTCACTCGCGTTATACATTTTAGACATCGGGAACAAATTTGCTTTCGTGTCTATGGGTATGTACTCAAATCCATGTGACGGATATAACACCAACTACTCTTAGTTCGGTTTTGATGAAATTTTTAGGGATTGTGTAGGTTGGCACGTGATTTAAAGGAAAGTTGGGGATTAGTGTACAACTGGTCCATTATCAATTTCATCGAATTCCATGTACTACATTCGCTTGCGCATGTGTAAGCGCATTTTCTTTGTCTCACCTATATCTTGAAAACGGTCCATCCCATAGATCTTATTCTCATCCAAAAAATCATTGGCCTTGAATATAGCTGATATGTACACAGTAGAAATTGCGAGGAAGCTGCACTGAACTAATTGGCATACGTGTTTTCAATGCATTTACTTATGAATAATGTGTAAATTAAAATATACAAATAAAAATGATCTCATATTAACCTTAATTTAAAAAAAACAACAAAAACAAAAAAAAACATTGCAAATAAGTAAAATTTAAATGAGTTATGATTTGATTCCATTATTACTGAAAATGTTTGCAGAATTATATTCGAAAGAGATGCTAAAATATAAAAAATATTACGAGCTATGTAACCATAATCTTATCTAAGATAGGCATGATAACTGTGTCTTAGTTTGTAAGTAAGGTATTTATTATTTATTAATGGTAAATTTTAATTTAATTTTTAAGTGATATTTAAAATTTCAGAATACCGACTAAACATCTATGTCCAGCTACCGCGGCCATGCACAAATCTTCAGTCAAATGCCCGTCGCAAAAACTGGTAGTTCAAGAACTGACGTGAAGAAATTTGACGTATGAATATCTTGGTAAAGAATCGTTTATAGATGAAATATGAATCCAAGTAATTATTCCACAATTTAATTATGATTTGTAATTATTGTTAAAAAAATTATGAACCATTCTAAAGTAATATATATATATATATATATAGTAATATATATATATATATATATATATATATATATATATATATATATATATATATATATATAACTTTAGAATGGTTCATAATTTTTTTAACAATAATTACAAATCATAATTAAATTGTGGAATAATTACTTGGATTCATATTTCATCTATAAACGATTCTTTACCAAGATATTCATACGTCAAATTTCTTCACGTCAGTTCTTGAACTACCAGTTTTTGCGACGGGCATTTGACTGAAGATTTGTGCATGGCCGCGGTAGCTGGACATAGATGTTTAGTCGGTATTCTGAAATTTTAAATATCACTTAAAAATTAAATTAAAATTTACCATTAATAAATAATAAATACCTTACTTACAAACTAAGACACAGTTATCATGCCTATCTTAGATAAGATTATGGTTACATAGCTCGTAATATTTTTTATATTTTAGCATCTCTTTCGAATATAATTCTGCAAACATTTTCAGTAATAATGGAATCAAATCATAACTCATTTAAATTTTACTTATTTGCAATGTTTTTTTTTGTTTTTGTTGTTTTTTTTAAATTAAGGTTAATATGAGATCATTTTTATTTGTATATTTTAATTTACACATTATTCATAAGTAAATGCATTGAAAACACGTATGCCAATTAGTTCAGTGCAGCTTCCTCGCAATTTCTACTGTGTACATATCAGCTATATTCAAGGCCAATGATTTTTTGGATGAGAATAAGATCTATGGGATGGACCGTTTTCAAGATATAGGTGAGACAAAGAAAATGCGCTTACACATGCGCAAGCGAATGTAGTACATGGAATTCGATGAAATTGATAATGGACCAGTTGTACACTAATCCCCAACTTTCCTTTAAATCACGTGCCAACCTACACAATCCCTAAAAATTTCATCAAAACCGAACTAAGAGTAGTTGGTGTTATATCCGTCACATGGATTTGAGTACATACCCATAGACACGAAAGCAAATTTGTTCCCGATGTCTAAAATGTATAACGCGAGTGAAAATTTTCTGAGCACAAGTTTCTTCATTACCTGCATCAATAGAAAGTTTTCATATCTTAAGTAGTTAGGGAGCAAAACGGACTTGGATAAAAGTATTCAATTTCAAGTTTTCTCTTAGTATCATTTGAAGTTGCATTCAAAATACTAAGTAAGACTAAAGTATGGTGCTAAAGTGTGGTTTTATTAGAAGACACTTAATAAATGTCTGTGTAGAATAATTAATTAGATATTCTCTTCACAACTTAATAAAATTACAATATATATTACTATTATACTAAATAAATACGCCCCACAACAGGCCATGAAGGATTTAGCGAGGTTAGTGTTGCCCTAGTGATCTTACGGTATTCTTGGAAATGTGGACAGTAGTGCGCTCCAATTGCATAGTTATCCTATTATTTAAGTAAGGTTCTCATTTTAGGATTGTGTGAATCCAGAATGCGTATGATAAATCACGGCTCTTTCACAAAACTCACTAATTTTCTGTTCTGAGGAAATTTTAAATTTAATAATAGTTATATAAAACTAAAGCAACTTCGTTGTAAGGATAGACAATTTTCAGAAAAAAATGATTAATGAAGCTTTTAAGATTCTTCTCTGGCTTATCATACCGTTTTAAGAGTTTTTTTCCCAAGGAGTGTATTTTTCATCTTTTCAAATCTCTTCAACACGTTTCTAGGGACTTCTTCAGAGACACTGATGAAGAAGTCTCCTGCAAAAGAATTATCAGAAAGAAGATAATATGCCCCCAAAAGAAAAAAAGAAAAAAAAAAAGTGTGCAGCAGAGCTTCGTCATTAAGGTCGTATTTTAAATTGCTTTTAATAGTAAATTAATTATAAAATTGAAAATATCAAGGTGGTAGGGGTGGGAAAAAAGTACGAGATCCCCGAAAGGCATTTCTTTAACACCAACTTAATTCACAAGTTTCAATCATCTAATTCAATTAGGAGGGGCTGTAGAGGTACTAAAAACTTTAAAAACCGCGAAAATACATTTAAACATGCCGAAATTTTGACTGGAAAACAACCTTACATACTAAATTTCAGTTCATTTGATCCGAAAGGAGCCGCTGGAAGTACCCAGATATATCGGGAAAAAATATATATTGGATATTCCCAAAACCGTGTTCAATGAACCCGATTAAAAATGTACCTCCACCCTTTCCAATGACCTTCGATGTAATGCAAAAGTCTATAATTTTCGGAGAAAAAACGACAACAAATAGAACAAAGGAATAGTAATTTTTATTTTTACTGTCCTATTCTGTTAATCAGCGATTTTGGAGAGTGACAATCGGCTGCACAGTTCCTAGAGCACTTAACTCGTAATTCTGACTCATGGCTGCAGGCCACAATTAAGGCTTCCTTATTAACTGAAACTTTGGGAGTAATAAATTTTAAATGTATAGTGCTATAGAAACGTGTTACATATGTATGGCTTCTTACAAAAGACTTTGTAGTGATATTGAAGATCTAAAAACAGATAGTAATATTGAAGTTTATACTGGAACAAAAATTTTGATTTCTATTGTCAGAGAAAGGGACAATTATGGCATCCAGTAGAACCTTCTGGGTTCTATTTCATAAGAAAGTACAAAAATACAAGTACAAGTGGAAATGTTCGTTTTTAAAGGTTGTATATTACTTATCGTCATTAGATAATAATAATTTTATTAAATTTTATTTTAATTTACTGTTTTTTAATACAACTATTTTAAACGTTATCGTGTTCCAACATTTCACTGTGTAGTCATAGGCCTAGTTGTGCTTGTACTTTTATACTGTATTATGAAATAGGGCCCTGGGGGTTTATGGGGTGATTATAGTTTATTTTTAGTTTTTACCTTGTTTAATGTTAGTCCTCTTAGGTTAGACCACATCACAAATACTATGAACTGTTACAGGGCGGGTCTAGAATTTTTTTCAGGAGATGCAAGCTTAATTTTGCCTCCCCTTCATTCATTCTCTCTTTTCAATAAAAAATTCAACTGTTTTATTGACTGAATTGAGGTCTAAACAAACAAAAAAACAACAACAAAAATTAAAATGATGAACATGTAAAAATAATAACTTTAAAATTTCACTTTCCAATCTTCTTTTGCAGCAATAATGTCGATGATGTCCTCATAGTTTATGGAACCAGCTCATTTGCGCTCTATGGATATCAAGCACTGATTTGTTAACCATTGTTGAGCAATCGTGCTCCTCAAATAACTTTTAATCAGTTTCAGCTTGCTGAAACTCCTTTCTCCATAAGAAACTGGGATGGTAAGGAATATTCTTAAGGGTGCAGTAAATTTGGGATATACCTCTTCCAGATTATTTTTAAAAATTATACTTAATGTGGGTAATGCAGTGGCATCTTCCAAGCCTCTCTCTATTGCCAGCGCATGGTGTATGATACTTTCAATTTCAAAAAGAAATTATTCTTTGTTAAGAATTCTTCTTCTACATAGGTAGGTATATGCCAATTCGGCTGCTTTGGCCTTTAAGTCAAGTTCCATTAATGAATTTGGACACCACCCAAAAAACTAAACATTCTAGCTACAACATTAATCGGGATCATAAAGAAACAAAAGGAAATCGAAAACAGCCGAGAGCGGCTGATATGGCTCCATCCTACTCCATAAAATTAATAGGTAGAGTTTTGCAATCGTTATTCATTGTTAGTTAAACTGTTATGTTCCACTTGCAGATGATTTTCAAAATAGCTTTTCACAAGAAATTTTGAGTATTTACTAATATAAAATGATTTAAAGATAGATATATAGAAAGAGGTGGTAATATCACCCTGGCCATGCCCAACTATGGAATTTGAAAAAATGTCGTTTTCAAGTTCGTAACGCACTTGTTGTTTCTTGTCTTAAATTCCTAATCCTCAAGTATTGACTACTTCTGTCTTTTGGAGGGTTAGGTTTTCGAGAATTTGCCACAATACGTACCTTGGTTGGTGCGTTTCAAAGTGACGAATATGAAAATCGCATTTTTTCAAGTTCGATGGTTGGAAATGGTAGAGACGATGTGGAGCCCCACTTTGTTTTTTACTACAAATTTCAAAACATTGTATTGTCCCCTGTGGTAATCGTAGCTTTAAAAAATATATAAATTATAGGTATCACTAATTTTCTTATATGCTTATGCTTATATATACACTACCAATTTCCAATTTGCGCTCCTCTAACCAACAAGTCAGCAAAATTATATCAAAAAAGTCAAATTGGTGCCTGTGACTTGAGGTGCGAGTAATAAGGAAGGTTTTTTTTTTTTTTTTTTTTTAATTTTGTTATGAAAATCAAGATAAAATAATAGTTTAAAGTCAAAAATTAATTTTCTTATGTGAACCCTGCTTCATTTCCTAATCTACCCCTTCCTTCTCTTCAACCAGGGATGCTCCCTAGATGTCGATGGAGCTGCAGAATTGTTTTTGAAATTTTTGCGAAGGGTCTTTGTCTGGGCCGTCCTATGATATGCATACATATAATACTTTCCATTTCATTTAGAACAAGTAATTTAGTTATTTTTGGTATGAAAAGATTTCGGATAAAACTAACTAAATAACTAATAATAACAACAAAAATTATATAACATCGATAAAAATTGCCGCTATGCGAGTTAAAAGCTTTGCGACCTAGCATAATTAGATGTAAATTAAAGTTTAAAAATTCAGAAATTATTATAACCAAACTATATTTAAAAAATTCTGAAAGAACAAATTTAAAATAATAAGTGTTTTTAATGTATATTATAAAAAATTATTTAAGGAATAATAATAGGGAAAAAAATCTTTTTTTTTTTATATGTTGTAAAATTATAAATTATGAAATTATTCAAATCGTTTCTCATCTTTTGTTTTTCGATTTTTTATTATCAGTAGTATTTTTTCAATATTACTTTTTACTTTCCATTACCTATGTACGAAGTATATAGTAAGGGGAAGTATTGCGATCGTGAAAATTTTCGAATTCGAGTTTTCAACGGAAATACATGTTTTAAGGTCCCCTGAGTGCAAATGACCAAGTCTCGCAAAATGGTCTGTGTGTCTGTGTGTATGTGATCAGTCTAGCTCAAAAATGGAAAGCTGTACGATACTGAAATTACATATTTAAGGTTAGTACATGCATGTGATGTTACAGCAACATTTTCGTCAAAATCGACTAACCGGAAGTGCCACTTTATATAATCAATTTTACACATTTTTACAATTTTCTCGAAAACGGCTCTAACGATTTTGATTAAACTTGCCTAAATTATTCTTCATAAAGACCTTTAACTTTTCACATATATGGTACATCACCGAGGAATTGCAGGGAAAAAAGGTATGATGAAAAGAATATTTTATTTACGCATAACTTCAAAAGCGTGCAATTTATGGTAAATTATCTATAGACTTGTATGAAAGATAATTAAATTATCTAAAAAACAATAAAAGAATCATCAAAATCGGACCAATAATAGGAAAGATGCAGCGCATCGGACTAACCGGAAATAGCTATTACATAATGGATAGTACACTTTTGACATTTTTCTCAAAAACGGCTTTAACGATTTTGATGAAACTTGCCAAAATTATTGTTCATAAAGGCCTTTAACTTTTCATTTAGGTAGTAAATCACCGAGAAAATACAGGAAAGAAGTTATGAAGAAAAGAATATTTTATTTTCACATGGCTTAAAAAGTATGCCATTTATAATAACTTATGTACAGAATGATATGAAAGGTTATTAAAGTATCTAAAAAAAAAAAAAAAATCATCAAAATCGGACCAGTATTAGCAAAGATACAGTGCATTTTATGAGGAGCATAAAATAGATGGATAACCGAGCGCATCCGAAAGGAGATAGATGCGACCGAACCTCATCCCACCAATCCGCCAATCTGTTGCAAACAATACGCTCTGTAACAAAGTAATTTAAGAATACAAAAACTATTCGGAAATTAACTTAATAATTTCTACTTTCACATTATTTAATGGAAAGAAAATGTTTCCATAGAAACTAAACCAGCAACTTTTAAAATATATTTGCAACTTGACAAATTTAATATATAGAGGTAGTGTACAGAATTGTTGTACTAAAATTGTTTTAAAAACTATTTTATTATACTTAAGTGGGAGAAGAATTGAATGCTTCTGAGTTTATTTCAAGTATTGTTTATGTGAACTCTTTAGAATTATATTAAAAAGATAATTATTATGGGGCGGTAAGGGAAAGTTGTGTGATGCGCGCACCGCACCAGATTTTCTCATGCGTTCGGTGCCATTCATGGGGAGCACCTGAAATCTATAAGTGGAGATTACTAATACTACCTGTACTTTTTCAAAAAATTTTCAGCCTGGGTAAAAAAAAAATACCGTGATATTTGGTTGATAACAATATTTAATAATAGTATACTTAAGACATAATCAAAATTAAGTTGTTGAACATTTACAATATGTTCGTGAAAATAAGTTTTCCGGCACTGTAACGAGGTCGAAAGTTCTCTCTGGCGAACCAACACATTGATAGCTTTTTAAAATATTCCAACGTAACTACAAAACAATATTTTTACAATAGAAATGAATTAAGCAGTGGTGGAGATAGGTCATTGCAGGTAAAGGTCAGTAATCTTCGTTCCGACAACATTGCATCACTGCTAAACTTGTCCATTGAAGCATACATGACTCCATCTAACTCCGTGATTTCATTTTAACCTGAAGGGGGGGGGGGGGGGGTCAGTAAAGCTGTTTAATCAATGGATTATTAAGAAGTGACACCATTAGTGCCATTTTACATTTATTAAAAGGGGTCGATTGTGCGGGGTATTCTAATACATTTTTAGATAACATGAATAAAACTAAAGTGCCCAACAATTAAGGATTGAAAAGAAGATGAATGCAGGTTTTCTTGAATGATATTTCATCGGTTACTCCTATCTTGGAGGCATATTATTGTGAACTGTCAATTTTTGCAATTGGGGAGGAATCTATTAACAAGAATTTTAAAAAATATGAACATATCATGGCTGTATAGATTATATTGACGAAGCTCAAAACCACTAAATTATAATAAATTATAATTTGATGTTTCCACTATAGTCAAATATCAGAATTTAATAACTCTTGACATATGATGTATCTTTTTTTTTTAATAACTTCGGTTACTTTTTGTTAGATAATAATTGTAATTTTTAAGAGTGATCAATGATAGATTTCTTTGTAAGGAATGATATTTTGAAATTAAAGGAATAGTTGGGTTTAAATTTGATCAAGTCCAGCATAAAGCCCAGTATATAGTAACTCCTATTACAGTTTTCTTTTTTTTAATTTTATTAATTCTTCGGAACTAAAAACTTAGATTTAACTTTTATGAGGTAATTATTATCTTCGCTTAAAGATTACAGATCATCAAATTCGTTTTTTCATATCTGGCATGCTATCTCCTCAAAGTTGACGAATAAATTACTGACAATATTCAGATAATATAATTATTTCCCTGAGACCGTTAAGCTAAACATTTTCTTTTAACAATCGGTTTCGATCTTAAAACACTGCAAATAATTTATATGCATTAAAAATAGTATTAGAGTATAAGTAAAAAAAGAGACGTAGATGATCAGGATAAAGTATCCACCTGCTGATTCACGATTTGCATGTAAGTAAATACATATACGATTAGTACCTGTTTGTGATTTTGCACTTATAAAGATTAATGTTGATAATAATATTAATAATTTACTATGTTTTATATTATTTTCGAATTTTAGTTTGAATGTATAGAAAAGAATTAAAAAAAATTCAAAATAAAAATTTATCCAATAATACAGCTGGAAACGAAAGAATTGAACTTTTGAAATTGAATAATAAGATAGCCATTAATGAAAACAAAAAAAAAACGCTGATAAGCAGCACAACAGTTAATGACATATCATTCAATAAACAACCATTACTCAGATGAATGAAAATCAATATCATGTCAGAATATATCATTTTTATTCTTCTTAATCCATGAATGTTATTGTCATCGGGAATAACGTAACTCATACCATTCCTCGTCACATCAGTGATTAATTTATGACGAAAACATCTTTTTAATTCCAAATCGCTTAGCTATTATATTTGCCAGTTATTGATGTTAATACTCTATTAGTTACTATAAATATATATATATATATATATATATATATATATATATATATATATATATATATATATATATATATATAATTGTATATATGGGTACAAACATGTAAAAAAATAACAATTTTAAAGAATGTGGACTGGAAATTGAAAACATTATCCGCTATTCAAATTAGCATTCCTGAATGTAATATCATCATTAATTCATAGAGTTTTCATGAAAAACTAAATGAATTTAAATACAAATGATAGATAGATAGCTTTGACGACCTATTAGTTCCATAACCACTGAAATCCTTGAACTAGACATTAAATAATTATCAAATAACCCTCTCTTCGTATTTAAATTATTATTTTTTTTCACGAAAAGTCTATAAGAGTTGTGGAAATATGTCTAACATGAAAAATTAATTCTAACTAAATTAATTTAAGTGTGAACTAGATGTACTTATCACATACACAATGAATTAATGATGATATTACATCCAGGAATGCTAATTTGAATAACGGATGGTATTTTCAGTTTGCAGTCCACATTCTTTACAATTGTTATTTTTTTAGCATGTTTGTACCCATATAAAGAATTTTAAAAAATAAAAGCTTCTACCCCACCTTTTGAATCGTTGAATCTCTATACTGACTGGCCTAATATGAGAATCAGCAATTATTTGGGATACACTATAATACTATTTACAATACTAACACATTTATTAAAAGATATAATAATGAATTAAAATTAATGTCTATTTAAAAACAGTTTTTGTTAATTTTTTTAATGGAAATAGGTATCTCAACATTGAGCGTAAAAGTAAGTTTTACTTCCTTTTGTAGCGTGTGGGACTGATTTCTCTACACTTTAAAGTAGCGAGGCCTGCAATTTTGAAATTAGAAAAAATTTTGGAATAAAATTAGACCAGTTCCAGGTGTATATTCGATGGGTGAATTTTGGGGATGTCAGAGTGCACTCTGGGCGCGTCTGGCTCACATTCAGTGTTGGGCAAAATGTAATTCCAATTCCAATTATAATTTCTTAGCAATTACTATTATTTGGAGTTGCATGAATAAAATTACTTGATGAACAACTGTAATTGTAATTGTGGTTCACAATACAGTCGAAGAGAAATGGATCTCTGACGACGATCTATCTGCTATTTATTTATTATAGCATTAAATGTAAATATTAAAACAATTATATATGACCTTTACCTGTTTTAAGGAATAATTTATTAATATCTAATTCATTCTCATTTTAAAAATGTTACATTAAAATGTATTTTCATATCGATCCGAATGTTTTCTAAATTGAATCTGAACGATCCTCAGAAACTTCATCCTTGAGCTGATAATTCAAGAAAAGAAGTTATGGTATAACTTGGGCCAAAAGAAACAAGTTGGGAAAAAAAGGAGGATTGTTATTTGAAATTAAAATTAGAGTGAAAAAGGCACACGAAATTATGTTTTCGTTGTTCGTTGTGCTATAATGATAATCATGCATGTTTTTAACAACATTAACCTATAAGAGTAAATTTCTTACATTTTTATACTCAATATTTATTTTTGTCCGGTACATCTTTTAGGAGCATGCGCTCTTAGTCCAATAGGGTCCATTCCAATGGGGATCGGAAATGGATCTAAAACGGAAAGTTTTAGAAAAATGCTGAAAATTATACTTCTTTATACTTTGATTTTTTCCGAAAGTATAAATAGCGCATTAATCGCTTATTACTAATATATTATTTTTCAACAAATACGGTTTTCTATAATGGCTGCATTATAAGAAAACGATACCCCGGACGAAAACAAATGCTAGAGTACAAAAATGTAACGAACTTACTCTTGCTTAATTTAGTGTAGATTGTTGGTGTTAAAAAAAATGCATGGTTCTGGAGAAAAACAAAATAAAATTATTGGAGTGAGTTTTGATTGACCGCAGATATATTTAAGGAAGAAGTAGGTCGAGGGAGAGGGGAGAGGAGGAGTGTGTGGTCAAAAATGTTTTTGAACATTTTCATATTTTTTTTAATGTTTCCGCGAAAAATTTGAGGTGACAAAGTTTAAATTCGCAATCAGCACCCCATAATTTCTCCAAAACCTTGCACCGAAATCCCTTATCCCATTGAACTAAGCGGGTGCTCCTTAACGACACCCGGGACGAAAAATTATAGAGTATAAAAATGTAAGGAATTTACTCTTGTATAATTTTTTATAGGTTGATGTTGCTAAAAAAATGCATGGTTTTCATGCCATAGGGGAAAATACGAAAAAATATCAATTTTTGGAGCTTTTTCACATTTATTTTTTTTAATTTCCTCCAAAAAAATTATGTGAAAAACCTCAAATTTGTATTCAGCGCCCTCATAAGCATGGAAGTGCAAAATATCAAAACTTTTCAGATAAATTCCTTTTTTGTGTACCCACTGTCTGGACTACTAAAGACTCTTCGAAAACGGTTCAATCCGCATCATTTAGAAACAGAAATCAACGAAGGCTAAGCGAAATTTATTGGAATTACTTTTCAGGACTCATTAAGTGATATTTCCAAAACATAATAATTTCTTCAAGTCCAAATTCTTGAAAGTCAAAATTGCCCTTCTTTTTATAAAAAATAATAAAGTTTGACCGATTATCATAATCCCTTTTAACATTAATCAAGTAAGCAATGAGGTGACAGTTCTTTTTCGATCCACTAAATGTAAATAAAAAACTTTAATTAGTGAATCTTTATCTTGCATTTACAATTATCTATCATTTGAAAATATTGAATGTATAATGCCAATGACGACGAACACTTTCAGCCGATCAATTTGTACTTGCAGCTTATTATTAAGAACCAATATAAATGTTTTGTCGACAATTAACCACAAATGTTATAATACTAAAGAACTATTAGTAACCCAAACATTGTAGAGATGTGTTTCCTTTGCTAATATACCTACTCATTATTGAATTAATAAGAAGAAAGTTCACATATATTATAAACTAGCTTGGATACGAATCAAAGTAGCGGTCAGAACCTGTTTTAGTGGTCAAGTATGGAAAGGACTTGTTTTTTTAAGTACATATATTTATGGAAATGATACCGTTAGCAAATTATGTATGTATTTTTCATATGCATTTTATATCATATATGATTTATTTATTTATATATTATATAATATTATTTATTATTTTTACCATTTGCACTGATAGGTAATATAGACAGATAACTGATTTCTCATAACACATTTTTAATTAACAATAATAAATATATAGTATTTATTAATAATAGTAAATGTTAAATAATTATGAATCAAAAGTAAAAAAAAAATTGTTACCATTGATGGATCTTGCAGCAGAAATCATTACTCATTGCGATTAGCTTCTTTCTCTTAATATTTTTTTTATTTATTTATTTTTTTTACCATCATTCTAATGAGAAATGTACTAGGAATGTATTACATAATTTTTATTTTTTTATTTAGGGGTTTAATCATATTCAATATTTAAAATATTTTGACCATGCACTGTACCAACATGCTTTATGATTACCTATCAAGCTTTCCTCTGCAAAATTATGGTTACAATCAAGACCGGAATTAGAATTTTGTTCAAGAGGGGTAAGCTTAATTTTGACGCCTCCTCTTTCACCTCCCCCCACCTCCAATAAAAGTTAATGTTTAATAACTGTATTTCAGGAAGATAATATATTTCGAAATGAATATCATCTCATAATATTAACGCAATTTATAAACTGAAATAAGGCAAAAACAATCAAAAAGCAGAAATTAATCTGCTTTACTTGGCCTAAAAATAAAATTTCGCTCGAAATTTGGCGTCCTCTAATATCTGCCGATCGAGACAAGTGTCCCCTTTGCCCCACCCCTTCCTAAATTCGGTCCTGGTCAGTCCAACAAATAATATTTCTAAAAGTAGTCCTAATGAATTTAACAACTTTGATTTTACGATAAAAAAAGTAAAATATATTTATCTAAAGCTATTTTAACTTATAGCTGTTATCGGTGATAAGTTTTTAAAAAATTGAATAATTCACTTAACTGATTGTTACTATATCGGTCAAATTTCGGTTAACAAATAGATCGGATAAGTAATTAATTATACTCACTTTGACAATCTTCTCATATTATGCAATGAGCAATATTCTACGTAAAACTGCCTGTTCGAGAAATTGTAAACAAAACGCTTTAAAGATTTTAGGGACGTCAGGAATTTCATTAAATAGCTGGAAGTAATGGAGGGGAGCTTGAGGCGCCATCTTACATCTGCTGGAGCTTCGTTGCCGGTGGAGATTGACAGCAGTGTGTTGGGGGTTTGTGCGTGGGGTCGGGTAGATAGCAGTGTCTCTCTTTGATAATATTCTAGTTGTATAATCGTATTTTACAATAATAATTTGTATTATACACTATAAAAGACTGCAAGCCTAGTTTTCTTCAACGAATTGGCTATTGATATATTAATGGAAAACTAGTACAAGATTGTGATTGTGGTATAGGATTTGTTGGTGTTTTTTTTGTTTTTTACGTGTTAATTTTGAAAATCTTCATTGTGGTTTTGACATCTCCTTCGCAACTTTATGTGCCTGTTTTGAGAGAGATTAAACTTGTGAGCTTATTCATTACTGTAAAAATATGTAAGTAAAATATGTTATGTTAAGGGTATGTGTTTATACTAAGCAACTTGTGACTCATAGTAAATTTTAGTCTATGTGTTTCTAATAATTTTTGTCATACTATTATTTAAACTGACAGAACGTGCTTTAGTGTTAAAGTGTAACTAATAAGCAGCAGCATTTTTAATTATGGTAATTAGGTTTTTAACATTAGTTTTTGAAATGTCTAACATCTTTGATAATTTCCCTCCTTATATTAGGAGTTATGTATCTGAGGCTTATTGATAAATAAATATGTGATAATGTTATTTAGCTTGAAAAATGGCCTGGAGATTTAAAGCTTCTAAGTTTAAAAATGCAGCCCCCATAGTTCCTAAACCAGAAGCCTGTGTTCGAGACATTTGTGTTGGTTCTTATCAAACATATGGAAACAATATTGCAGCTTCAGCTGCTTTTATGGCCTTCAATGTTGATCATAATGGTAATACTTATTATTTAATTTATGTTAACTTTAATCGTTGTGCGTCCGATAAGATTCACACCATTTTAATAATGCTGTAGGGTCCAGCCTTGGAGTTCTTCCAATTGACGATTGCGGTAGAAAGAGCAAGTCTATGCCATTGCTGCATGCTCATTCCGATACTGTCACCGACATGGATTTTTCTAACTTTCATGATGGTCTACTTGCTACTGGTTCACAAGATTGTATGGTTAGTTGTTCACAATCTTCAGTGTTCCATTTTAATTTAATTTTTATTATTGTTACAGATCTGTAGTATTTTTTTCTAAATGATATGTAAGAATATGAATTTCTGTTAAATATTTCTGACTTTTCATCTGTTATGCTTTTTTTACTCATATTTGTTGAATAATCTAGTTTAAATAATTCTAATGATTGAATTAACAGGCTGTTAATTACTTTCATTATTAAACAATTATTGTTTCAGGTAAATGCTTGTAACTATTATAATTATTTGTTAACATTGTCTTTTCAAAGTAATATTATACATTTTAAGTTACCATTTGCATTTCCTTATTATTAATATTAATCAGGTTTTATGAACTTCTGCACTATATACTTCTAGGATAGTGACATACACACCCCAATTATAATAATTCAAACTAAGTTGATATAAATATCTCAAAAATATTATTCTGTGAAATTTATTATTTTACAGTTACCCAATAATTTTATAGTTCTCATTAGTTATTTAAATGTGTTTAAAAATTAATAATTTTCCCCTGTACTTATTGTGTATCAATTTAAATCATGCTGAATGGTGTCAATAGTAAATGTATGTTTTCCTTAACTGATTGATATCTTTAATAATACTTGTTATGTTTTGATAGAATGTCTGATTACATAAATTTTTATGTTTTGTTTTATTAAGTCATTAACTGTTAAATATTATTATTATTTTTTTAAAGGAATCATAGTGAAAAATGTTACATTTTTGATATTATTTTTATGTTCTGTTGGTGTTTTACAACATTAATAGCTTCTATAAAGAATTCAGTAGTTATGAGCAGTGATCAGGTTTTTAGGAACCAAGAACTGTAAAAATGTGTAATGAACTAGTCCTGCAATTTAAAGTTCCGATTAAAAAGCTTTATTGGTATAATAAATTAATTTTAAAATAATTACTCTCCCACAATTAAAATAGTGTAATTAATAATGAGTTATTAAGATAATGTAGGAAAGTATGTAGCAAGCTCCACCCAAAAAAAAGTGTATATATTTTTTTTAAAGCCTAAATAATTTTCTATAATTACTCAAAGCTTTTATTTTTTAGTAGTAACTTCGAAGGAATCAAAAAACAAAATTTAAAATTAAATTGAATTAAAAAAGAAAATAATAATATACAACTTTACTTAATTTCTGTAGACCACTAGAAACAGCCTTAAATTGTTTGATAATTGTAATCAAGTTATTTTCTGTGGAGTTTTAGTACTAGTGTTATCTCTTGTGTATACTGAATACAGCTTGTATAGTATATTCTATACATCTAATTATGTTAAAAAAATTTATTTTTCTAGGTTAAAATTTGGCATATTCCTGAAAAAGGATTGGAAGAAAGTTTATGTAATCCTGAAATTACATTTTCTCATCGACAGAGGCGAGTTGAGTGTGTTAAATGGCATCCTACTGTTGACTGCCTTCTTACCACTGCTTCTTATACCACTCTTACTTTGTGGGATGTTACCAATGAAAAAGAACTTTATAGTAAGTAAATATAGTGAGATGCTAATTTATTAATGCTGCTTTAAAATATTAACATAATAGTTTCATTTATACGAAATATACAGTTATAGAAATAGTTTCTCATCCCCCAGCAAAATTCCATTTAGGCCAGTAGAATTGCTTATTCACATATACGGTATTCAGTTAAGGGAAACGGTACAAATAGAACAAACCACAGCTTTTCAATGAAATGATTTTTGCTTGTAGGTGCCTGCAAGAGGTGGTTGCTTTTCCGTTGTTTTCTGTGAATCATTTGGGGCTTCCGATGTTTCCGGTCTGTTCCACTGCATGTCAGTGACTAGGCATGGAATATCAAAAGCAAAATATTGGTTAACAATATTAATATTTTAATTATATCGGCACAGAATTTATCGATATTTCAAAAATTGTTAATTTCTTTATCAAAATAAGATTACCTAATTTTTCAAGACAAAATAAGAAAATTTACAAAGATTTTATCAAAACTAACGTATGTAACTACCTTAGTGTATGTGATATTAAGTGTTTTATTTGAGAATAATAAGAACCAAAAGGTTCTATTGGTCTTTATAAGTGTGAGAAATATTTTTAATACATGTACCTACATAATTTTTTTCCATCATTTTTTGTAAACTTTAAATTGTTTGCTGTTTAAGTTATTAATTATTACATGTCTTTTTTTTAAGGTTTAAAAAACAAAACACAATACCTTTCTTATTCACTTATATGAAGAATGTTTTGTTCCCCCACATATTTGTAGAAGTGAGTCTCCACTGTATTTGTTTTCTGTTTAATAGGTATGAATGGAGACTATGGCTTGGTACAGAGTATCTCTTGGAAAAGTGATGGAACCAATCTTGCTTTTCATACAAAGGAGAAAACAGTGTGTATAGTAGATCCCAGAGCTGATAAAATTACCTATTCAGCTGATAGCCATCAAAGTATTAAGGATTCTAGGGTTGTCTGGCTTGGTGACACAAATAGAATATTAACAACTGGATTTGATTCAGTTAGTATCTCTTATATTTTTGTTATCATTATATAAAAATATATTGAAATTTATTAATATTTTTGTAATTATGTTGAATTATTTTTTTGAATGAATAAAAATATTATTTTTTTTATAGAATTTTGATTTTCTTACAGGCTCGACAAAGAGAAGTTTATATACGTGATATTCGGAATTTCAAGACTCCAGAAAAAACTCTAGTTTTAGATAGTTCTACTGGGTAATTTTTATATATACACACACATACATACATACATTTTTTGATTGATTGTGTTTTATATTCAAAAACCTGGTTATTCTTTTCCAGTATTCTCATTCCTCTTTTTGATCCTGATACTTGTATGCTATTCCTTGCTGGCAAGGGTGACACAACAATATCTTATCTAGAGGTTACTGAAAGGTATGTATATTTTCTTATGGATTTTAAATAACAATAGCATGAGTTTCTTACTACATCTTTATTTAAGCTTTATAAGACCTAAATAAGTGTAAATGTATGCTATGAAATAGCCCAAAGAAGAAATTATATTTTAAATAACATTATTTTTTTTTTCAAACAAATAGGCTAAAAAAAAAATGTTTATTATTTTTTAAGTTTTGAAAAAGGTAAAACAAAATTTGGGGTTATAATTGTCAGTGAAACAAGAATTATTGTGTTATGAAAACAATATAAAATACAGAAAAATTACAAAAAAAAACATGTCAGTAAAGTTTGATTTTCTGTTGCTTGAAAGAGGAGCAAAAAACTGAATATACTGAAAACAAAAAAAATGTTCAAATGGATGCCAAATCAAATCCAGGATTGCTAGATAGATTTTTCCCCATTATTCAAATATATATGTTTATTCTCTTTTATACAATATAAAAATGTATTTAATTATGCGCAGACGTTGGCATTATACAAAAAAAAAAAAAAATTGAATAAAATAATTTTTAGTTGTTATCTGGAATATTTATTATTCATTAATTTTTGATTAATTCTTTATTTTTTTAACTTTATTTTTAAATAACAAATAATATCATTCCTGTCTACCATAGTTGAAACACACAAGGATGTCAAATTATTATTCTCAGATAATGTTTAAATATTTAATGTAACACTTGTACAATGTTTAATCAAAAAAAAGGAAATATATCAGGTTTTATTTTATTTTATTTTTTTTATAATGGAACAAATGGATTTGATATTATTTCTGAGTGTTAATGGCTCAAATCCTTCTTTAACTACCTATTTTTTAATTGTTTAACGTCTGTTGTTTTATTTTCAGGGAACCTTATCTTGTTGAAGGTATAAGGCATACTGGTGAACAAACAAAAGGTGCTTGTCTTGTTCCAAAGCGTGCTTTAAATGTAATGCAGGCCGAAGTTAATCGTCTTTTACAGCTTACATCATCTTCCATTATTCCTATCATGTACCAAGTACCAAGAAAAGTAGGTTTTGGTTTATCATTGATTTTGGTCTCTTATGGGATTTAATAATACTGAAATTTTCTAATTATTTTTAAAATTATCCATTCAAAAATAATGGTATTACTAATTATCTAATATTTGCACCTCATGTAAATTATTTCATTGTTGACTTTGTCAAATTTTTTATCTAGAATTTTTGTTTTTTCAGTCTTACAGGGATTTTCATTCAGAACTATTCCCTAGTACAGCTGGTAGCGAAAGCAAAGTAAATCCTACTCAGTGGATGCAAGGTTCCGATCTGCCTGTGCCAAAAATCAGCTTGAACCCAGTTGATAAGCAAGTCAAGGTAAACCTATTTTTGATTTATCATTTTATTTTAGGCTACTTACAACTAATAATTAATCTTATGTAAATAATTGTAAATATTTTTAGAAAGCTTATTAGTAATCTATATACTCACTATTTATAATCAATAATGTGGTATGTATTATTATATTTCTATATAAATATAATAATACAATCAATATTTTGTATGTTCCTTTAAATATTCTTAGCAAGTTCATCGAGGAAATATCTTAGAAATGAGAACAGATATTCAAGAAAAAGCCGAAATCGCTGCATCTAAAGTAAATGTTACTAAACCATTAGAGCCCCAACCAAAGCCTTTCAGAACTAATTTGCCTAATACACGTACTCTTTTTGAAAAAGATAACAATGAAACCAATGAAATTAAAAATAAAAGAGTTGAGAACAAACGAGAAGAAGATAAAATACAGAACGGCAATACTGAGACGACACCTCCAAAGCCATTGCCCCGAGTCTCAAGGACTGGCTCAGTCACCGAAGATGACCCTGCGCCTAAACCTAGACCTAGAACTAACTCAGTACAGCCCGTTTCTCAACCTCCTTTTATCTGCTCTATCAACATTTCTGCTGGTTATAAGGTTAGAATTTCCTAGAGTTTATAAATCTGCGATGGCGTGTGTTTTTCTCGCACTTTAATTTGCTGGTTTGTTCTTAAATTGTGTTTTTTCATTATTTCAAGTTGATTTATTTATTTGATTTGACTGCATGGAATTTGATTATTATTTGTCTGCTATCTTTTGTTTATTGTAACTGCATGTTTTAATTTTAATACTTTTATGATGATGTAATATATTGAATGAAATCATGTCACATTTTTCCAGTGTACCTATTTTGCATACAAATAATTGTAAATATTCAGAACTTGGCTTATGCTGCACAGCTTTTCAAATTTTTATTTGTGCATTTTTTTAGAATTACATTTGCACAATTTGCAGCATAAAGTAAGATTAATGAAGCTATAAATTAGTTGTTTTGATTTTTTAATCTACCCGTGAAGGAACTGATTATTATTTTTTTTAATTGCCTGTTCTCTCTCCTCTCTAGCATCTATTATAATCTATGTACCAACAATTTTAATAATGTAGCAATTTTTTTTTTTTTTTTCTATAAGGCTAGATAAATAAAAAGAAAATTTTCATGCCAAAACATTACCTTATATCTATAATTATAGGAAATAAGTTAGTGTCTTCGAAACTTTTCATGGCATTAATTTTTACCATTTACATTATTTTTGTGAATCCTGTTCTTGATTAAAAGAAATATGTTACATAATCACTAAATTATTGTAGTTCCAATACCCTCTAAATCTAATTGTAGAAAAAAAATCTTTATGGAGAACACTTTCCATGTTCCTTTATTTTAATTTAATGAAGTATTCCTTCCTCAATTTCATACTATTCTTATAAATCATATTTGCCAGTTTTTGACCTGTCAAGTTATTACCTGTGACTTCAGATTTTCTTTGATAATCTTGTTTGTTATATTCTCTCATTGTCATATTCTACCAAGTCATCTACTTGTGCTGTTGACTGTTCATCTGTCCCCATCATAAGTCTTGTCAAAATGGTCTTTTATGACAGCAGTCTGGAAGATGTTTCAGAATTTGTTAGGATCTATGCGGTCTTATTGACCTTTTTTCATTGTGATAATTTCTATAGCAGAGATGATTTCTTCCAAAAATTTCTAATTTGCGTTGTCTAAGTATTCATTATCCTTTTATATTCTTCATAAAAAATGTGAGATGGTCTTAAACTCAAAATGGAGTATCATGAGTAGGCCATGAGCATAAAAGAATTCTATTGAATAGTAAAAGAAGCAGAAAGCTTTTAATATCAGAGCTGCCTTGGGTTATGTTGCATTTATAACAGATGAGATCGCCTAACTAAAAATATCTGATGTGGACAACACATGACTTTCTTGTACGCCTATTAAACTATAAATCGGTGGCTCAAAAAGTGATCCTGAATTTGGTTATTAATTTCCGAAGATAGTAGTATCTCAAAAACGACACTCAGCGTCGCGACATGACACACACAGACATACATAAACAAAAGCTCTTGTTTCTGGAGGTCTTGGTCCGTTATTGATGTTAACTAATAAAGCTCATGATGGACTTTTGTCTGATATGTTATTTGTGTATGGTGAATATTTTCTGAGAACTGAAGAAACTGATTATCTTTTGTATTCGAGGATTGAAATAATACTGAAATCATCAACTTCTAGTAGTTATCTTACAGAAGAATGGTGACAGGCTGATAGTAGACTTGAACTAGCAACTCTTGCTTTATGACCGAAATGAAATTAGGGCTCTTCTAAATTTTCAATAGAAAAGTTAGATCTAACACTGCTCATTTCTATAGACCAACAGACCCTAAAGCTGTAGAAGACCTCAACATCTCCTCAAATCAAGAATGAGAATCTTTGTGAGGAATATGCACAATTGGATATATGTAAATGGAAATAGGTCCTACAATTTTTTTCAAATAGGAGTTTTGCGTTAGGAGATGTACCAGCCTGAGATTTGTTTAACTTTGCTGCACAGCAGTATGTGAATCGGCAATGCAGATGAAGTTTCAGGCCTGTTCAGATGACAATGATATCACTAAAGCGTTCCTTGGGATGATGAAACTAGCTGAACAATTGCGAGAGGAGATCAATGCATTGTAATTGTAATGAGGAGATCTGAGCTTGTAATTATAGAAATCTCAGTGTTATGAAACAATCTTTTTTTTTTTTTCAAAAATGTATAGGAGCTCAAAATTTTAGTTTTAGAGCCAAATTAAAGTCAATTCCATCAGCTACTACATTATATATTCTCATTATATATTATGTGGTCCGAAATAACAAACAGCCTGCTGTGATTTTGGGTAGTACTATACTAGTTGATGGTAGTACATACTATACATACATACTATACATACTATACATTGGGTAGTACATACTAGTTGATGGTATTAATGCCATTCAATGATTACTTTATTTCTTTTGGGCGATATATGCATGATTATAGTTTCTACCTATTTGGTATCAAGATAGACATTGGCTGTCATTCAAGATAAAAAAAATTATTGCTAAGGTAGTATGAAAGTTTTTCTTTAATGCCATAAAACTTTTATGGCAGTTTATTATATTTCAAGTCTAGTATGCATAGTATTACAGTACCCTAACTGTATTCAGTAATACTGACCCTGGTTTTGTTTTTTGGCTAGAGGTTTTATGATTATCTTACTTTTGTATGCATTATCTTATTTACTTTTGATGACATGACTGCTATATCATTAGGTATTACAAAATGCATTTTTCCATTTTCCTGCAATGACTTTCAAGTTCTAAAGTGATTGCCATGATAAGCTAATAGGCACTAACTCCAAATAATTTTTTTAAATAGATCTTTGTATGGTACCCGAATTTCTTTAAAAACTAAATATTTTTATGACGTTAGATACATAAATCCAACCATTAGATCCTAATCATTGGTTTCAGAGCTTTTTAATATCATATAAAGGTTAACTTTGTTTTTAGAGCAATTCAGATAAAATACAAAAATGTTTTTAAAAAAATCATTGAGCATTGAGGGTTTATTAACTTAGATGGCAGAACAGAATTAGGTCTTCTTGTCTTGTGTCTTTTACAAGCAAAATTTGAATATTATTAGTTATTTTAAGTTGATATGTCGATGCTGATTTGATAGAAGTATTGCTTGATGAATGGTTGACCAGTTCCTTTTTCGAATGCAACCTTAATTAGTTCTACATGGCCAAAGAGCTTCTTAAGAATAATTTTATGTTCCTTTTAAGTATGAAATAATTGACTTTTGTTTTGTTAGCATAAGCAAGTATTTTTTGTGGGTATTACTTATGTAGTGTAATAAAATTGTTTAGTGTTGAAATACATTTCTTATTTTTTATTCAATATTAGTGAAATATGTGAAATTAATTTTCATTTGACTGTAGATGTAGATTAATATAAATTATTCTCTTAATAAAAGTTGATTGTAATTTTACACAATCTATGTGTATATGATATATATATATATATATATATATATATATATATATATATATATATATATATATATATTACTTATGTATTTTTAGTGCTACATCATATTTATTTATTTTTATTTATCATATTATCATATTAGTTTTCTTCAAAATTCATCAAGTTTTTCAATGAAAAACGTTTCTTAAATTGCTTGTTGCCAGCTTCCTTTATTATAATTACATTTATATTGTATATTAAATAACAATAATACAGATTAATCATTTTTTTTTTTTTAATTCAAAGGATTGGAAGAATTATGGAATTTTATTAGAGACTTGATAATCTTAATTGTTTTGAAAATAATAAGTCAGCTATTAGTAGTTATCTCCATATTATATTCATTTGTCTAATTAGATTTATTATATTTTCAGCCAAGATTAGGGCCAAAACCATTCACACCTCCAAAATTTGAAAGTGGAGATTCCGTAGAAAGGAACATTATTCTGGACAATGATCCTCCTGCTACTAATGCACCCAGCATTATGACAACATCGCTACCAGATTTTATTAATTCAAATTCAAATTCAGTTAATGGAAATGAAAAAACGAGTCCAGAATCTCAACCAGACCAAGAAAACAATGATGAGGTAATACATCTCATATCTGTTTTAAAATTTTACGAAGTAAAAGTGAAATTCTAAGCGATTTGTATTACTAATCCTTTATATTGAATCTTTGTTTATTACAATCAGATCCAAACCCTCATCAGCCTTAATGACATGCAAAAAATGAAGAATCAAATGACATGCATCGCTCAAAATTATGTGTCGAAATGAGAAATATGATTTTTCATTTATTTCCTATTAACCCTTCAAGGACAAAAAAATTAATTTTTGGTTTTTAATAATGCTAGTTAATTTTAATCATAATAAGAGATATTTAAAAATGCAATAAAAAATAAAAATAAAATAAATTTTGCTAAATGGGGGGGAGGGAGAAACCTAGAAATATAGCATAGCCATGCTGGTCCTTTCAACTACTTTGTTTTTTTAAAATTTAAAATTGATTAAATATCAACATCATAATTGAAAAACTGTTACTTTATATTTGTATATAATTTTTAAGGAATCTAAAGAAAACAAAGTATATTAGAATTATTTTTTTTTATATTTTTTGAAACACAGAAAAACATTCTATACATAATCCGTTGGCAGATTTCCCTTCGATATTGAACTTTGGAACAATAATGCTCTGCTTGCTTATAAAAGGCTGTTTAGACGGGTCCATATTTTCCGGCAATGTGTGGCTGCAATAGTGTTGCCAGCAACATTGCTGCAATATACCGTAATGTTACCCAAATATCTATGTATGGCCCAGCCACATTGCCTAGTTGCAGGTTGTTGCCGATGGGTTGAAGAATATTTCATATTGATGCGCTATACCTGATTCTGTCTCAGTAAATCCTAACCCCTCACTCTCTTTTTGCATCGTCCCCTTGCTTCGAGAGACGATTATTGATTATTACAGATTACTTTTTAATTGATTTTTATTATTATTTTACATAAATGGTTATTTCAAAATCCTTATATTTTACTAGAGAAATATTATTCGCTCATATTTCAAACAAAGCATAAAAGTTCTTTAATATAACTAAACAATAAATAATAATTAAAGTCAAACTTGAAATACATACTCAAAATAATTACCACCACCCTAACAACTTCTTTCATTTTTCTTATTTTAAATAATTACCTGATTTAATTCATAAAACAGTTCTTCTGTTATTTTTATGAAACGAAAAAACAAACAAATTTATGACCTCTTTTTTTGCTTCAAATACATATTTTATGTCTGCTGAATTTTCCATATTACCTTTTAATAAATATTAACTTTAATAAATATTAATGAAGCTCTTTAATACATATTACCTCTTTTAAAACATGTTAATGAACCTCTTTTAATACATATTAATCCATATTACCTCTTTTAATGCATATTAATTTGGAAAACTTAACATAACATATAAATGCAAATAACAATACTTTATCAACAAATGCAGTCAAATATAGAAATATGAATTATTTTATCTTACTCTTTTCTATATTATATAAAAATTTATATTATATATTATGTTACTCAGATTATTTTATGGAGTAAATTGGTGCATATATTAATGTTCAGTTGAGCCTACAACTGCAGTAAGTTCTTATAAGCCGATGTATCCTTTTTGCAGAAAATGATTTAATGACTTCAATATGATATCAAGAATATCCCTACAACATCTCATTATATACCTGTTGAGTAAATGTAGTATTAAATGTAGTTGAGGTGAGGGTGATAGCAGATATCAGAAGGTCTCAAACAAAGAGTATCTAGGAGAAGGTTGAGACAGGATAATTAAAAGTGTTGAAGGGATAACCAACTAATAACAGCACTAGACCTCTGATCCAGTTTATTGGAGCTTAGAGGACGAGCTGATAAATGAGAGGAGAAAGAACCTATTATTGTCGATATATAATTTTTAACATATATGTGTTAACACTTTAATAAGGTAATAGTCTAATTTGATGATTATGAATCTGAACTTACACTTCTTCACTTGATTACAATGCTTCATTAGTCTGGTATTTTGGAGTACAGTTGTGGTGAATATTGTCTGGAAAGCTTTGAAAAGGTTCTGAAAATTTGCTCATTTATGTTTTTTAGAGTGCAAATTTAAATTTTGACTCCTCAAATTATCCTATTAACTTTAGTAAACTAATAAGTTAACGCTTCATGAAACTCTTTTATTACATTTCTCATTAATCAATATTACCTCTTTCATTGCATGTTAATGAAGCTCTTTTAATATATATTAAACTGGAAAACTTAGCAAAACATTTACATGCAAATAAAATTATTTCATCAACAAGTGCAGTCCCATACAGGAATATGAATTATTTTATCTTATTCAAATAACATATCTTTTATTATATATTATCTTATCTTACTAGATAAGCTACTAGCTACAGCTGCAATAAGCGCTTATAAGCTCATGGATCCTTTTTTGTAGAAAACGCTTTAATGAATTCAATATGATATCAAGAATATCTCTACAAAATCTCATGTGAATAAAGAAATAAATGAAGTTAGTATGACTGTTTTTGTGTTCTTATATGCCTGTTAGGTACTGTAAATGTAGTTAACATGAGGGTGATAGGAGGTATCAGAAGGCCTCAAAAAGTATCTAGTTGAGTAGTGGGATGGAACTAGGAGAGACAGGACAATTAGAAGTGTTGAAGGGACAAATAACTAATAAGAGCATTAGTCCTCTTACTCAGTATATAGTTCAGAGAATGAGCTGATAAATAAAAGGGGAAAGATCCTATTGTTACCAATATATATTTTTTAGCATTTATATATACATGTGTTAACAGTTTTACCAAATAAATCTGGTCACTTGCAATATTTTCTCTTTTATTTTCTCGACTAGTTTTTAATTATATAATAAAAAATTATATAGAGGCATCTGAAGCCTTTACTTTTATTTAAGAATACTGCTATGCTGCAAAAGCCTGGTTTTATTTATTTTAAGATCTCAAATTGCAATTATATTTTATTCAGCTCAAGCTTGTATTTATTTTTTGAAAATTAACATATAACATACAATAAGGCATAGGTGCTGTTTTTTTAATAATATATTTTCCTTTATTTTAAATATTAACAACTAGCTATGTTTTAATGGACGAATAAATGTTCAATCCAAGGTCAATAGCATGTTCTACACAAGAAGAGCCCTTGGAAATGGTGTTCTCTATAAAAAGGACATACAAGTAGTCATGATGTTTCTTTAACCAAATAGTAATATCTTAAGAAACTGATTTAGGAATAACTAGTTGACATAATGAAATAAATGGAATTGTTGGACAATATAGAAATTTTCAGTTTCACTAAGTATTTTTATCAAATAACAAGCTCTCAGTTTTTCATTGTATGAATCATCTTCTGATTCTGGCTCAAATGAACAACCAATCTACCTCAGAATCTGTTGATGACATTGAAGGTTGGGAAATGCCTGATGCTGGTACATTGTCAACTGTTTTGCCATAGCCTAATTAAAAGTGTGTTGTTGTCTCTTTATACAAGAAGTAACACATTTCACAGGTGATGATGCATTTTTAATGAAATAACACATTCTTTTTAGCATCCAAATTTACATTTACACGTTTACTTCAGAATTGTGCTTTCATTTTAACTTGAATAGTATTGCCAATGAATATTTTTTTATCGCAATGTGAATTTGATGAAGGAATGTACTTGAAGTCACTTTGCAAAGATTAGTTAGGAACAATTGTTCATTAGTTTTGAATTTGTAACTTCTTTTCTTTGGCACTTTCACTATCACTCCTATTTCTTCAGTTTAAAATACGCTTCGATAGTTTGTTTCATTTCCATCTGTTTTATTAAGTTTACTGGTTCGATGGATAAATGGACAAATAAAAAAACAATGAGCATAAACAAAACAGTATAATCTAGCATTGAACTCAGATTCAAAATGGCTGCGCTCGCCTCAGCCAGTAGAAACGAAGATCGTCACTATCTCTATGTGTGACCCGTCTAAACACTATTTTCCGGCAATATATTGCCGAGCAATGCTTCCAGCAATAAAGCCTGCAATGTTGCCCAACATTGCCAGGCTATATTTCTGAAAATATTGCTGGGTAATATGCAATTTTTATTGCCCGTGTAAACGGACCTTAAAGAAACCAAGCATTATTTGTGGCCGCATCCAGCATCTAAGTAAATAGAGGTCACCATTACTTTTTTACCCGGATTGAAACCCAGTTTTCAGCAATGTCCTCGTCCATCCTATCAGTGCCTCCCATATGCTTATTATACTGTTGCACACTGAAAGGCTGGAGTATAGAAATGATTTTTTGGCCTTTCTGGCTGTACAGCCTCACATTAGTCTTTGGAGTCAAACCATACGAGGTTGAGGCTACAGTAACCACTGAATTGTCCATCCATTTACTGATAATTATCCCATCTATCCACTCAAGGGGTCCTTCAGAAGATCCTTTCTTCCATTTACTTATCCTCTGTTTTAAGAAGAATGGGACAGTCTTTGGGGATTCTATTCTCTCGCAACATCCCAATTCCACCATAACTTTTTTCTTTTTAATGATACACAAAGAATGATACACATATATGTTTAAAGTGAACATATGTAATATATGTTTCAATCATCTGAATTAGTGGAGCAGTACATTTTCGAAATGCTTCCTCATGACCACAGACTGCATCTAGACTATTTTCCTGATCAATTTCGAAATCGATCAAATAACCAAAATCTGTATTGAGGCACCAAACCTTATACCAAAATCTAATAGGTTCCCCCTCAAAACTTGTAGGCAGCCTTCCATAGTACTTCATCATGGCTTCATCATAATTCAAAACAAGCTCTGCTGACACTTTTCAATCAGTGGACGAAGTTTCTACATTTTATCTGTTGTGGAAATTGTTGTGTTGTTTGCAGCATGTATGAATTTCATTATTTGGATAAACCTATCCTTTCGCATTGCCTACTAATGGATTGTGCATATCAGGTTTAGTGTCCCAATAAAACTTCTTCCCTGGTAGAACATTATATCCGCTCAAGATAAGTATCCCAATGAAAACTTTCCTCTCCTCGGGCTTGATTTGGGGATTAATTAATAGATTAATTATGTTGTGATTGACAAATAATTCAAAAATACCAACTGCAGACAGGTCTTTATATCTGTCAAACTTTCCAGGAGCAGTAAATGCTGGGACAGACAAGGCCACCATCGAAACATTTTCTCTTTTTCGTTCTCTCAAATGCCTAAATATTAGCATCCCTGTGATTTACCCCCAAAAATTTCACTTCAGCTCTTGCAGCCAGTTGAGCCCCTCTGAGGTTATCAATTAAACCATCCCCATCTTCATCCGCCGCGCCATCCTCCTTGGAAATTGCATTTGGCTCAGGCGAAGTTATATAAATGCAATCAACATTTTCGGATCCTCCCTCAACCTCTGGTTACTCTGGACCAAAGAAAATGTTTATAGCTTCATCCACAGTAAGCCCACCAAGCATACTAAAATTTTCTCTAGAAGAATATAAAATGTATGTTACCATTCAAATAATAAACGACAATCTAAATAATAATTTTGTCAAATCAAATCCAATAAAACTGTATCCGCCTATAAAAATGTAAAATTTTATTCACGCTAGTATAATAACTAACCTAATCATACATAGCCCCTAAAATGTAATTATTTTGATCATATCTGTAAAAAAAATCTATTTTCTGTTATAACTTAGCCAAAGAATAAATAGTATTTCAGGTTTTAAACATTACAAACATAAAAAAAAGATAGAGAATCTGAAATTCTGAAATAAAAAAAAAATTAAAAACTAACTTTTTTTTAATGATATTTAGCCCAAATAATAAAAGGTCGAGCTAATGGATTTGTACATTAATATGGAAAATTCTGCTCTGCAAATCTAAAAAAAGTAGCTAGCCAGAAAGCCGAGCATAGCCATTTGGCATTGACGTAATACTTACTTCCTTCGCATCCAAACCATTACAGTATAAACAATTTCAAATATTCCCCAACTTAATTTGGACCTCCTTATATAAAAATAATCAGTTTAAAAATAAATAAATACTTTTAATAGGAAAAATATTACTTAGCAGCACTCACGATTCATGTTGGAAGTTTTGCACTTTTGAAATAAACTTTTTTCATAATAAAACGATGTTCAAACCTCAAATCTTTGACTAAAACTGAAGTTGGAACCCTCAACATATGGGAGAAAGGGTGTTTGGCCCAGTAGCAGGTAAAACAGTAATGGGACTAGACAAAGCAAAAAGGGTGATTCACACCTGCCATATACCTCTGCTCATCCTTTAAGGGTTAATAGACAATTTATAACATTACATTCTTGAGAATCAACCTAAATAATGCTATAGTATTACAACAGCCTATAATTATAGCTCAGCCGTATATTTTTGTGAGAGCTTTGTTCAAAAGGAATTAAACTCATCAGGATTGGGTTTAATCTAATCCAACAAAAATACTGTCTGTATTATCTAACTAGAGAAAAGCGTGGTTTCGATCACAGTTAACTATTGCAAGGCCAACATACCATGGCACTATAGTATGGGTTTGTTGTTGTTTGATGGGTTTACCTATTAATTCATTCAGGTGGAGAATATGAAAATTCAGAAGTATGTTCAGTATTTTATTTCTAGGGGGCAACCTAAAATAAGCTGTGAAATAAATTATAAATATAGGCTGTTGTATTACATTACTATAGCATTATTTAGGTTGATTCACAAAAATGTAATGTTATAAATTGGCTATAACCCGTAAAGGACGAGCATAGCCATATGGCAGGGGTGAATCACCTTTTTGCTTTGTCTCGTCCTATTACCGTTTTACCTGCTACTGGGCGAAACACCCTTTCTCCCATATGTTGAGGATTCCAACTTCAGTTTTATTAAAGCTAAAGCCTAAAGCTAAGCTGCTCTTATTTTAAAGTAAGTAAAAAAAGGAGTGTATTTCTGAATAATTTTCATAATTTTAGGTCATTTGTAATGATCTATTTTTGTTTTAAAAATAATATTTTATTGACGTTTAATTATTTGAGCTGCAGACAAGTTGAGTAAGTATGATGTTAATCAGATCGTGACATAGCTCATGCGAGCAGCATTTTGTTGTGTTTTTGTTTTAAGGCTTGGAGAGGACTCTCCTAAATTGATATTCTCCTAAATAAAACTTAAGCATAGGATTTTCAATAATTTTAGTTTTATGTATAAATGGGATTTTTTGTTTTTTCTTGGGATTATCACGCTTTTATACTTAAACCAAGACAGAAAAGGTGTGTTATCCTGCAGGTTACCAACATATTCTAGCCTTACTGTGAAGGTTGAGATTTATTATTTGGGTCCACCAAAGAGTAAAACTCAATCCATACAGGCTCGTTCGATCTGGTGTCACTTCTCGAGCATCCCAGGCTATTGGCCCAACATACTCCTCCATTACCTCATAAATCACATTTGATTTTAATAACAGTTAAGTATACATTTTTTTTTCTTTCAATTATTAGGAGGATGGAGCTGTTGAAAGTTCGCCGACTGAAGAGGATGAGGATGTTGGAGGAGGTGGCGATGAAATTATGAGAGGTGGTGTTCGGGCTAGTATTGCTGAAAGGAGGAAGATGTATGAAGCTAGGTCACAGTCTGTTCAAGAACCATCTGCTGTATCACCTGTGCCTTTGAGGAGGCGCGATTCATTGAAAGTGAGTATAATATTACTTTTTTTTATTTATTATTATACTTGTAATAGACTGCTTCTTCTTCAATCATAGCGATAACAGTTTCTCAGGTTACTATAAATAAATTAATTCTATTTTAGGCAATAAAAAATAATGCTATAAAAGAAGAAGATAATGTTAATCAAAGGGCAACTCAAGCCAAAAGTGCACCTGTCCCTCCAACTTCTTCTGCCCCAAAACGTACCTCGACTGTTTTTGGTGAGCTTTATGAACAGACATAACAAGTGAATATTTTAATGAAAATTGAAATATATATTAATTTTTTATATGTTTTGTAGGAAGAGTATCCAAGTATCGTCATTTAAAAGGAACCCCGGCTCATAAATCCCTACATATTGAAAATGTGCGCAATGTAAGCCGACAGATTTCTGGAGAATGTGATGGCTTCCATTGTAAGAATTTTTTTTATATTGTCTCATAGGTTGTCTCATTTGTATTTATATTTTTGTTTAATTAGTATAACGTCAACGTAAGTATAAAACCTCGTAACTTCTTATTTTCTCATATGGAACTATAACGTTCTACAATTGGGGTGACGATAAGGTAAATTGTTAATAAATGCAAGATTAATAAAATCTTTAATTAAATAAAAATTTATTTCTAGAAACTTGAAAATGTATCAATACTGCAAGCATATGCACTGTCTAATTAATAGGACATATGCTACAATTTGAAGAACAAATGAAAGAAACTATCCATTTGGGAAGCATAGTTATAAATTAGTGGGTATGGAGTACACAATGGAATTTTAGAGATGGGCTAAATTTAAAGTACATTGGACAATCAAAATAATTTTGAATAATTTTTATTTGTAAAATAATAAGGAGCTTTCAAGATGTTATTTAGTAGGATTTTTTATTTGAGCAGTTTTCCTTATGTTTTAATTTGGATGAGGATGATAGCATCCTATAATAGTCTAGTCTTATGTCCAGATTAAGTCTAAGTCAGCAAACCTGTTTAACGAAGATAAGCAAAATATTATATACCGGACAGAATGCTTACAACAGAGATTAAATATGTAATGACTAGAAACCAGATTTTCGTGCAGTTAAAAAATCCAAATTATATACTAAGAATCCCAAAAGTGTAAAATTTTGTATTTATACACAATTTTATACATAGTGGTTATTATACAGAATATCTTAAACATGCAAAAATCTTTTTTGTTTAAGTTATAATATTATTTGCATTGATATTATAAATTGAAAGAAAATGATGATTTTTGAATATTTAACCTTTAAGCCACAAGGTGCGGTGTGATCATATATGACTTAAAAGGGAGAAAAATATCCTTTGTTACTCCCTCTAAGGATAATTCAGAAGTACCAAAGTAGATGACAAACAAAAACTTTCACCCTTCTTGAGTCGTTTCCGATATAACCTTGTAGTTTAAGGGTTAAGGTATTATACATAATGTGTTAAATGTGAAAAATTATGTATATATACACAATTTTACAATTTTTGGGTTCTTAGTGCACAATTTTTCACTGTTTGAATTTTTTACTAAATGATTTTTGTTTTTTTGTTGCATGAAAATTCAGTCTCTAGTAATTACTATTAAATAATTCCAGTTATTTATGTAACCATTAATCTATATGAATGTGTAAATCTTAGACATTTTCTAATTTTTTCAGGGAATAACACTATGGAATCAGCTATTTCCTTATTTTTTAAGCCCTTAATAAATTTTTCCTTTAATGCAAAATTTTAAATTACAACATAATCTCATAATCAAATAATTTAGGAAGTTCAGTACCTTTAGGTATTGTTCCATTTAATAACACTTTTTATTAGGGGTTGTTTATCCATGCCCTTGTCAATCTTACCAATTCACCAGGCGGCACCAAGATCAACTGATCAATGAAAGATAATAACTATTATCTTTCATTGACAGTGGCTCTCAATTTTATTGTTGGAATTGATGCATTTATAAAATAAAATGGAATCGACAAATAGAGTTTGTGCATATTAATCTTTTTTAAAAATTTTGTTCTAGTATTTATTCAAGAAAAAAATTTAGTTTATTCAATTTACCTTCTGAAGAAGTGTTTTGTGTTCTCGTATGATATAATCCTATTTTAATATTTATAATAATATTTAATATATTTTTATAATATACATTTTTAATAATATTTAATCCTATAAAATACTATAAAATAGGTCAATCCTATTTTATAGTATTTTGTTCCTATATTATAAACACACTGCATTAATTAGTCATTGTTATTAGATTCTGGAATGATTTGATTTTTTAATGATGGCACTAGATCACCAGCTGTATAGTAATAATTTTTTGTCCATTATTTGATTAAGCTAGATACTAAATGTGCTAATTTAATTATACAATTTGATATTTGTCAGGCAATAAAGATCGAGTTGGTGTACCCCTTGGAGGTCCTGGTGGTAAGCTAGCTGTTTTCGAACTTAGCAAGCCCGGCAAACTGCCAGATGGAGTCATACCAACCTTGGTTAATGCTACCAATATTATGGACTTTTCTTGGGACCCATTTGATAATAAGAGGCTGGCTGTTGGTAAGATATATAAATAAAGTTTAATCTGTTTTCTATTTTGGAAAGCTTTAGATTTTCAAAACCCCAATGATTTCTGATTAAAATTGTGATAAACTGTTGACTGATCCTGTAGGAAATCGAACCCAAGCCGCTTCGCATCGGCTCAGGGATGTCGACCAAAATGTGCTCCACCTTCATTTTAGAAAACTATATTTTCTCTGATTATTAAAAATGACAGTAAATTTAAATTTTACAATATTTAAAATTAAATTTTTTTCCTCATTTAATCTGATCCCGCAGAAATGATTTCAGCTAAAGCTGGCTATACACAACTAATGTTTGGGACATGGCTCTCTACATACTATACGAACAGCTTCATACGGTTTTCAAATGTTCAGATTCCATTTTTTTAAATTGGATTTTTTATTGAGAATGCACATTGTTAATTATCATTACATATGAATTTTTTTTTTGCCTATATCGTTGTTGAAAGCCTAATAAATGATTCCTGCTCCTAAAAAAAGCCAACTGCAATGGTAATTTGAAATGCGAATATTGGATAAAAATTCAATCCCCAAAGCTGTATAACAATGCCTCAAAACCTAATAAAAGATCCCTATATCAAAGAAAACTTCAACATAAAGGGAAAAGTGAAATGCGCATGCACTATTGAAAATCCGAGAGTAAATTAAAAAAAAGCGTCCTTGAAAACAAAATAAATGATACATATATCGGAAAAGTTTATGGTATTCCTAAATGTGTATGCTCGATCAAAAATCCGATTCAGAAAATGGAATCAGGACCCTTGAAAACCTAATAAACGATTTCTATATCAGAAAAAACTTCAGCAGTAATAGAAAATCGAAATACGCTTGCAAAATCAAAAATTTGATAGTAAATTCATAATAAGCACTTTCAATAACCCAATAATGGACCTCAATTTGAGGATATCTGAAATGTTAAAATAAATGGATACGTGATTGTGCAATTTTAAAATCAATAGTATTTTCATTAAAAGTTCCTTCGATTACCCAATAATGAACCTCAATATTGAGAATTTATCAGGGACATGAGCGTGTGATCTAAAAATCTATAGTATTTTCATAATAAGCACCATTGATAACCCAGTAATAGACCTCAATATCGAGAATATCCAATATGTAGAAATAAATGGATATTTGGGCATATGATATTAAAATTGATGGTATTTTCATAATAAGTATCTCAATATTAAGGATATCCAAAATATTAAAATAAATAGATATGCCAGCACACGTCCTTAAAATTGATAATATTTTCATAATAAGCACTTTCAAATACCCAATAATATACCTCAATATCGAGGATGTCTGAAATATTAAAATAAATCTTTACATGATTGTGAAAAATTCTTAATGTTTCTCCTTAAAAACTTTAAGAAGACCTTGAGAGTCACCTGATAATTTTGATTTGTGGCCTACTTTTTTAAAGATTTTTTTCATTTTCTGTGATAAAATTAAATTTAAAAAATACTTTATCTCTACAGGTTGTGATGATGGAAGTGTGAAGTTGTGGGTCGTTCCAGAATCAGGTCTAGCAGAGGCTACTAATAATGCTGATAAAGTGCTTCAGGCTCACATAGAAAAAATTTACTGTCTTAAATTCCACCCCTTGGCAAGTGACATATTGGCAACAACCTCGTATGATATGACCATCAGGATTTGGGACTTATCCACTCTTCAACAAGCCTATTGTCTCAAGACTGAAGATCATGTATGTTTTTGCTAGTATATATGATGTTTTAATTTAATGTACAATTTTCGTTTAATTTATTCCAATCATAAATAATGTTATCAGGTGATTGCCCTGGCCTGGTCACCTTGTGGTCGTAGAATTGCTGCAGCGACCCGTGGATCATCTCTACTCATATTTGAGCCTAGAGAAGGGAGCTCTCCAGTCGCCCAAGGTAAAGGACCTGGAGGGACTAGAGGTGCCAGGATTGTGTGGGCGCTAGATGGGCAGTACCTTGCGGTTATGGGATTCGATAAGTATGTATTATTGTGTTATTGTAATACCTGAATGAACTAGTGGATAAAAGTAGTTCATCATATTTATCTTCTTATGTGAAATTTTCTCTCACTCAAAATTTGCATCTTTTGCTAACACATATCAATTTTTAAATACTAAATAAAATTCAGTTGACATCCGCATGATGGTATAGAAGGATCAATCTAATTAGGGATTGATAAATTATTTGCCACTTCTATAAATTTGTTTTATTGAAAACTAGTTTCAAATGTTATACATTCATCTTCAGTTCTAAAAACACACAAAAAATTCAAAAATAAGCAATTCAAAATATCTCAAATATTACTCAAATAAGTAATTGTTTTTTCTGTTATAGATGCGAATAAATTTAAGATTGGACTATTGGAGTTATTTATTTGGTCCTTTAAGCAAAAATCTGGATTGGATTTGAAGGATTTTATTATTTCAAGTGCTTTATATATATTTAATTTGAGACTGTTTTCAACGTGATGTATTAATTTAACTCCTGTGTTTTTGATAAATTTATGATTATTTTCATTTAAATGAATTGCAAAGTTGGAATTATCTGTCTTATTTTTATATGCACGTAGATGTTCCTTTAATCTCTGATCTTCCAGTTTTTCCCAGATATTTGGCTGCACAATCATTACAATTTAGTTCGAACTAAATTGTATTACAATAATCATAAATTTATCAAAGACTCAGGAGTTAGATTAATACATCACGTTGAAAACAGTCTCAAATTAAATATATATAAAGCACTTGAAATAATAAAATCCTTCAAATCCAATCCAGATTTTTGCTTAAAGGACCAAATAAATATCTCCAACAGTCCAATCTTTAATTGATTCCCATCTATAACAGAAAAAACAATTACTCACCGGCATTACTGGGAAAACCCTGACCCTTAAACTGTTTACCTAAAAACATCCTGCCTATCTCTCGGTCATTGTTAGTACAATGCGAGAAGGAACCAGTACAAACTTTTCTGTTTGATATAATCCATTTAAATCTTGGTGAGTACCAACATGTATTTGATTTCTTGTCTTAATTAAATCCATAATTAATAAATGTATAATAATACCAACTATATTTTGAATTGCTTCTTTTTGAATTTTTTGTGTTTTTAGAAGTGACGATGAATGTATAACATTCGAAACTAGTTTTCAATAAAACAAATTTATAGAAGTGGCAAATAATTAATCAATCCCTAACTAAATAAAATTATTATAATGTTTTTTAAGGATAGAGAAATAACAAATAAATTAAAAAAATGCAGTATTAAATTAAAATGTTATAATAAAAAAAATTACTCCAGCAAGTAATGGATGGCTTATTTTTACAAAGAAAGGCAGGCATTACATAATTATTAATTTACAAAAACATAAAATTCAAATAAAACTTCAAGGAAAGCTTGATCACATTGTGATTTGAAAATCTTTTGTCCTAAATAAGGAAGAAAAGAAGACTACTAAAGTTACTCATTTACTCTCCCATTAGATATCTATCCTTGTTCTCCCTCATATATTCAAGGTATAACTGATATTAGGGAAACATGTTTATTCATATAAACAATATAATATTACCTACAATGTTTATTTATCACACACATTTGGTGGTTAGATAGTTTATAATAACTAAGTTGAAGTAACAGTTCATGTCATAATAGATAATGCGACATTATGATCTCAGATAGTTATAAAACAACAAAAAAATACTTATATGATAAGAGTTTCTAATAAGCTTTAGAAGCTATATATTTAAATGAGGTTATCCATTTCATTTTATATGAGATTAAATTTTATTGACATAGCCGAAGGCATTCCATGAGAACTCACTATGAGAGAAACTCACAATTTGTGGAAGCGCTTGTTAAAAAGTTCTCCATGGTGTTTAGCAATGCACTAAAATTGAATATGCACTGAGGAGTGCAGACATCTTCCCCTACTCCTTGCTTCCAGCTAGAATTTAAATTTCCCTCTTTTTTGTTTTGAGCAGACAGCAAAATATTTGAAGGCCTGAGAAAATGTCACGCGAGTTCTCCCGGATTAAGGCCTGTTGTGTAAGTTATTAATATGTATAAAAGATTGAGCACATTTGAGTAAGGGTCCCAGACTTCCTGCTTTGGAATTATATGACTTCCATTCCCTTCTGGATCAATTAATTAGTTTAAGGTATAAATTAGTTCTTCAATATTTTTATGTTAGCCTTTTGATCAGAGTTGCAGAGAATACCTGACAGAATAGTCAGAGGATGAATTATTATTAAAATTAAACATCATATTTAATTTAATTGTTAAAATAATTATTATTATTATATTAAATTACTACTTATGGTTAAAGAGCAGTGTTGATCACATGGTCTATCTACACTCAATAACTTTGCATCTCCTTTAAGCCCTTCGTGGGATATTGTGAGGAAGATTTATTTATGTTTTCAATGTTCACGTTTTTTTTAGGGTTTCCGAGAGACAGATAATGTTGTTTAAAAGCAGTGATTTGACTAACTCTTTGACTTCAATTGGCTTGGATGTTTCTCCTGCCATTCTTATACCATTTTATGATGAAGACAGCTCCACATTGTTTCTCACAGGAAGGGTAATAATTCATATTTATTTTTTCATCCTATTGACCTACGATTTCATCCTATATACATACTATTGATTTGACATTTTTATATCAGTATTGTACAAAACAGTTTAAATAAATTAAATTTTACATAGTGGAATAAAATAAATGTAATTGGAAATCTAATTTATGTTTATAATGCCTTTAAATGGTTAGAAATAAAATAATGTTAGCTGTAGATTTTGTTTATTTGTATTGAAATATTGTTTTTACCATTTTTAAGTAACAATGCAAATAGTATTTATTTAGTAATTTACCCCGAAATATTTTAATACTAAGTACTTACATCAATTGTATACATAGGAGAAATGGATGATCCACTTATGAAATTATTCCCAGCTCCCTTGGTGGAGTGGTTGGGATCAGTGTGTCAGAAAAACAGAGGAGTACCTCATTATAATTAAGAGTTCTTTGTGAGGCTAGTGTCCCAAAGCATATGTTTTGAAACAGTGTGGGTTTGATTACCTCTTGGTCTGGTTTACAATTATTTTATGGTGATCCCCTAAATGAGTCAACTCTCCCACTCTTGCTTAGTTTGCTCTCTTGGATTGGCTAAAAGGACTGACAGACTGACTTCTACATCTCCTATCAGTACCGTTATCATTATGGGTTCTTGGATGTGAGAATTCAGTAAACAGTAATCTTGTTAATGCTTAATTTCTATATATCTTTGAAACTTTTAGCAGATTTAAGTACCATTAAAAAATTGTTTGAGAAATAACTTGCTTATCGTTAACATGATTTAGGGTGATTCCACAATTTATGCATTCGAAGTAAGCAGCGAGGCTCCATACCTCAACCCACTCAGCCATCACAGGTGTGGTTCCCTACATCAAGGCCTATCATTCCTCCCGAAGAACTGTGTGGATGTGACTCAGGTTGAATTTGCCAAGGCATTAAGATTGACGAACACTACGATAGAACCACTTTCTTTTACAGTTCCTAGGATTAAGGTAAGTAAATATTGACAATGAGCTATGATAACATGGCAAACTGTATTTGCTTATTAATTTTTTATCTCTTCTGCTAGGTAATTTATTAAATTCTTGAAAAGAATTTCTTGGCTGCTAAATCAATATTACCTCATTGCTATTTATCCTTTAAAATTAATTTAATTTTAGTTTGCCACTGTAGACACAACATTAACTGACTTAATTTTTCCAGAATTCAATTTTGTATTCGATTAGATTAATAAACTTTTCCTATAATTGCTTAATTAACTAATCCAAAATAAAACACAATTGGCAGTTGAGGCTTCGTTTGATTGCACACAGAAGCAGTTGTTTTTTCTCAGTTCTTGTTTCGCCCCGATAAATATCTGCAAATTGGACTGAAACCCAGCGAAATATTAAATAATTCACTGCTATTGTATTTTGTTTTTTAGTTATTATTATGATTGATATTATAACATAGTTTATTCTTTCTTACTAAAAGATGTTTTTTTAAAAACTTCTATTGCATTGGTCATCTATATTTATGTTATTTTATTTTTTTAGTGGGGAGTGTTTGAGATTTTAGAAATTGTTATAGAATTATTTTTAAAAAATAAGTATTTTTATCACTAGCTATTAAATCATGCTGATATATTTATGAGATGCTTTGTTCTTTAGTTACCTATTCCAAAATTAAAACATTTTTGCATTTCAGAGTGATTTGTTCCAAGATGATCTCTTCCCAGATACTAAGGTGACTTGGGAACCAACGATGACCAGCACTGAATGGTTATCAGGAATGAACAAACAGCAGCTGAGGATAAGTCTCAAGCCTCCAGATATGGATTGCTGTTAGTTAAATTTTATTCTTATAGAAAATTACATTACTTGTTGTATACATATTTTTATCTCCTCAACTACTGATGGTAGAAAAATTTTGGAAATCAGTCCAACTGATTTCCAAAATTTTGTTAGTTCTTTCTAATTTATCTCTTTTAGGTTTGGATTTCCTGAGATCAAAAAGCTATCAAAAATTATGTTGATTTAATCCCCTATTTCTAGGCATTTCTTGCCTACTTAATTGCTAAACCATTACTGATGAAACTTTAGGTGCTTATTATATGTATGCTTATTTAGGAATTGATTCAGAGTCGTGATGAACACAAAGATTTTCAAGAAAAATTCTTTCATGGCTGAGCTATAGGGGTTCCAAGGCCAATCTGTTTTATGACAATAGCTCGTGTAATAATATATAAGAGCAAAACTCAACAAGAGGCATGAATTAATTCTTAGGATATAAATAGAATGTACACACGGAGGTTTGAATCATTAAAATACCATTAAATAACTAAACAGCAAACGTTTTGCCAATTTAGGCATTATCAGAACAGAAAAAACATCAGAACATGGTAAACAGAAAAAATGTAGAACATCTAACCTCAAAAGCAAAAAGATACATACAACTTTTAGATTGTTGGATGTGAGGTGTGCTGCATTTTTTCTGTTTACCATAACATATAAAATGCAGATCACTTAGATATTGTTGTTTCTGTCTTGATGATACCTGAATTGGCGAAACAGTTGACTGATTAATAGTTTCTAAATAAACAACTTAAGGCAGAGCCTTTTAAGTTGCATTAACACTTTTACCAAACTGTGGTAAATCAAGCGTGTAAAGGAGGTAGTTTTGCTTGGCTTGTCTGTTTTTGAGTCCGACCTGATTCTTGCGGGAAGTGCCACATAAGCGCTAGTGTTATAGCCACATATTTGTGTATTTATATAAATATGTATAAGCTTTTATTTAAATTGTTTTTTTTTATAAAATAAACATAATTTAAACCGAAATTAACAGCTGACAAAAGTTGGAATAGCTGGGTCAGTAGTGTGTGGATAGGTTAGTTTGTTAAGCTTCTGTAAACCCCCTTTACTGTTTAGTTTTGCTTAGGATTTGCCATAGTTTGGTTAAGATGTGAACGCACCTTCAGTTGCATACGCGTTTTGTTATCATTATACAATCATTTGCATACGCCTAACAATAACCTTGTTATTTATTTATTAAAATAACAATCAACTTACAAATTGGTGCATGCAATTAAAATAATATAAAACAAATCAAAATGGTATATTTGACAATATAGCTGTCTGAAGTTATGTAGGTGGAGAACAATTTCCACTGCTTGTGTGTAACCTTCTATCCTCTGCTTCACCTACAATGTTCTTCTTTAAGTTATTGTCTAAACATGTACAACCATGCAATCAAATACATATATTATAATTCTACAAAAATTAAGGGAACTAACTGTGTATGTTGTTAGCTTAAACTATTTTTTATGTGCATACCTAAAATTTCAAAATATAATGCCATTTTCGAGATTACTTATTATGAAGATTTATTTATCCAAATCTGTATGTATATTATGTTTATAACATATTTTGAAATGAAATTAATCTAAATTACAAAAAAAGAAATTAGATTAAAATTAATAAACCTGAAAATAAAAAAATGGAGAAGCACATAAAGCTTAATATAATTATATTAATTTTACATAAATGTTGTTTTAATTGAGGCGTTCTCCAGAAGAAGGGCCCATAGTCAAATATTTAAAACTATTTAAATTAAATATACATGCATTTAAAATTGAGACTTAAAACATTCAAATATTTAATAATTGAAACAGTTTTGAACTTCAAATCCAACAAAATTTTCCATTTAGTTTTTCTCGAAACAATTTTTGAAATGGGCCTTTCTTCCGAAGAACACCTCAATAATTATAATTGTTATGTTCTTCTATAATCATGATTTTATTACTCATATGGGCAGACTTGTTTCCATTGTAGTATATTTTTGTGGCTTGGTTAATGTCTTTTCCATCTTTCTGTTTTGGCTTCTGTGGATTGGCATTCTAATTGTTTTTCAGTATCTGAAGCCCAGGGTGCACCTGTGTCTCAGCCTATCAATGCGAACCCTGTTAAGGAAATGCCTAATAAGCCTGCGCATTTGCCTAGAAATTCATGGACTGATTCTTCGATAAAACAGAAACAAGAACAGGTATATGCGTGTGTCAATATTGAAAAATTCTTTTTTGTTATCAGCTTCATAATTATATTTAAAGGCATTTTTTTCCTTTTTAACAGATCCAAAAGTCAGTTAGTAGCCGTGTTGAAATTAATATGAAATTAGAACAAGATAATATGGAAGGTGTGGATGCAGTTGAATGGGTATGCTTTAATTTAGCATTGTAATTACAAAAAATTCATGGTTATACATAAAATAATTTTATGCTTAATGAAGCTATTCACTAGTTCCTAATTATTCATGGACTCACTTCTAACTTGCATTCATTTCAACTTCGTTTACTTCTAATCTTTGAAAAAGAATATTTAGTCAGCTTATATGTCTAATTATTACTAAAATAAACTTTAAGAAAGGGGTACTTTGGCTTTGAATGAACATTAAGATATTTTATCACTTTCATTTGTTTTCCAATTCTTCCATTTTTATTTCTTCCAATATTAAAAATATTGCATCATTTCCTTTTTTTTGTTTCATGCTTAGATTTTTTTTTTTTGCTGGTTATGTTATAATATAAAGTGTCACTTATATGTTTTCTGGAGAAAGATGACTCGGTGGTTATAAAATATTCTTTGGAAGAACATTTATACTATAAATCAGTTCCAGTACAAGGTTCGGTTTAATTTTATGTCATGGGTTAGGTTAGTGGTTACATGCAACTTGTTTCCATGAAATCCACACTGGGCACGCAGAATTGGGCTGAACCAAATAGGACGATTATCAGTGCAAAGCAGTGCCTAGAACTGTGCGGAACTAAGTAATTTGGAGCAAGGTGTTCAATTTATTTGACCAAAAAGCAATCATTTTTTAAATTTTGTATTTTTCCTTTAATAAACACTAAAAAACAAATTGTTTGTTGGAAAAAACACGCTTATATCATTTTCTAAACTCGAGATAAAAAATTAAGCAGTTTCAGCTTGTTTTATTTTTTCCCTCGGCTCCTAGGACACATTGGAGCGAACGCCGACACACATGTCCAATATTTTTGGATGTATAATCACCACAGAAAGTTTGGTTGAAATCGGTGACCCATTGACTATGTCCTGCCCTTATTAGTGCTGTTTAACCACTGAATGTTCTTTATTTGTTGTTTAATATATTATCATTATCTTTTCGGTAAACTGCTATCAGAGCAATGCACATGTGCAATCAACTTATGTGTCCTATGTGCACACAACCTAGGTCGTCAACTCTTTTACATTCAATACCTTCGGAAGAACTCATTATCTCGACAAACCTGCCAATTTTTTCAAAAGTAAATTTTATTGAGACAGTGCTCTCAAATATATATTGAATTTAAAGTTAATTCTGTTAACTTTACCTACTTGTTAATTTGTTCGTTCATGGAAGAGTCTCGGTTGTCTAGTAAACATATATATTACAAGTTCCACAAAATCTTCATCTTTGAAAATATCCTCCAATTGATTGATACTCTTTATTATTATTTTTTTAAACTAATTAAAATACCAAAACACCAATAAAAAAAAATATGTTAAATAGCTTACACTACAATCCAATCTTCAGGTGAACAAAAATAATTATTAGAAGATAATCAGAGAATGGTTTTTTAAACGGCCATCTATAACCGTTTAACTATCAACAATGTTTAACCATTGTTGCTAAAGTTAATTAAAGGATTTGAAATGGTCCATCAGACCAAATCACAATCCTTTGTTTATACTGCTGTTTAACCAAGAATTATCGTTTATACCGGTATTGTATACACGACCATAAGTCTGAAAAATGAGTTCTTTTGTAATAACCAGACTAATCATTGACTGATTTTGAAGGTAGGCTAAAAAACAAAATATATATTTAAATAAATGAGTTTTCAAAGCTAGTAGTGTGACATGGAATGTATTCCAGAAATTTATTTCCTTTCAGATACACAGCTTTTATGAAGAGGGATATAAAAAAACATGTTCATTGGGTGCATTGTGCTGTAATCAAGAAGTTTATTTTTGTTAATTATTCGGATTACATCCATTCATGTTTTGTAAATATTAAAATCAGATTACAACCATTCATGTTTTATAAATATTAAAATCAGATTACAACCATTCATTTTGTATTAATATTTTCAAGAAAAATTACCATTTCATTGTGTTACAACCAGATAAAAAGGCCTAAAAAAATAAGACGGATTGACACTTGTGAGAAATATTCAGTTATTAGAAGCACTTCATACTGATAGATAATATCTACTTATTTACTATGAAATTGATTGATGTATCTCTATAATTATTCCTAAAATTCCAGAATGAATGAAGGAAGACTTTTACTTGGGATTGAATTGTTTTTGACAGTGCGTCAAAACCTGACTGCCTCTCTATCGCCATCTGATTTATATTTAATTAGTTATTTTATCTGTTGGATAAGTTTGATTTCTTGAATTTTAGGCACAATCATTTTATGTTAGTATTAATTTTAACCAAATACTCCAAGTACCTAAACCCATTATTTGTTATCAATATATAAATATTTATATTTATATAAAAATAACAAGCTATATTTGTATATACATATAGGGATGTATATGTATATTTATTGAGGTTTATATATTAGTACCTATCTTAAACGCACATACCTATTGCATTTTTAATAAAAAGTGCGATAGATCATTTAAAGCTTCTGTGAATTAAGATTAAAATATATAAATAGAAGAAAATAAATAATATATATTGTGTTTTTTGGTGATGTGCATATGTTGATAACTAAATGAAACCATTTGTACCATGAACTGAGTGAATGATATATTTTAATTATTTTTGTTATTATATAATCGACATATAAACATATGGGAAACTTTTGCTTTGTAATCTTTTCTAGTCATGAGTTATGATCGTGTGTCATAAACTTGTAAATATTTTATTATCATCGGTCTGTTTAATTTTTATCTGTTGTTAAAACCAAACTTCAACCAAATTGATTATATATTTGTGATTAATTAAAAAAAAAATGCTCATGTTTTAAATTAAGTATTTATTGATAACCGGTTATTGAAGATATTACATAGGATGTATGTATTTAATATATTACAAGCTTCAGCATATATTTTTATTTATCTCTGGAAAGTGGAATGGCTTCAGACTGCGCTTCTGTTAACATTATTTTAAATAGTAACTATAAATTTTTATTATTTTAATAGATATATATATATAGAAATATATAGTCATATTTATTCTTGTGAAACTGATGTTATCTCATTGACGATAATTGTAGATTTTATATTAAATATGGCATAGTTATACAGTCTACTTCAATCAGTTGCACTCTGTGCCATAAACAAGTTACCTTGAGACAATATCCAGTGTTGATATATAGCTTTACCATCTTAAACATTTTAGTCCTTCTAAGAAATGCACAAATACTAGATTTTGAATTAATAAATCTTAAAAAAAGTATAATATATTTTATTGTTAGTCTTTGATCTTTGATTGAATGAAGGTGTTTTATCTTGTGAAATTGTTTTACTTTGTCACTTTTTATTTTTGCTGTTTCAATCAATTTTGATCCTTTTTCCTATAACTTTTTGATTAAAAATGTTATCGATATAAAATTAACAAATACTGTTTGAATTATGAAAAACTCTTGTCGACAATAATTATTATGAATTACTAATATTTTACATCATCTTATTTTTAAGCATTATTAGATATGGGTTGGATTTTTCATAGCGTTATTTTAATTTTATCTTCCATTGTGAGCATTTAACCCTATAGCACAGATAATGCAAGGTTAATATCAGCTCACTCCTTCAAGTAAAGTTTGAGTTTTTCTTTTTCATAATATAATTTAATCAATTTTGCTCTTTATACAATATTTAGAGAGTAGTTGAACAAAAATAATTAATACAGATTATAATGATTAAATGGCAGTTTCAGTTAACCATAAATAATTTTATCAATTATAACAATTTATGACTAGTATTCAATTGTGTTATTTTTTTTAACACATTACACAAAAATTCAATGTGATTTAAGTAAAAATAATTTTGGCAAAGTTGACATGTTACATCCTGTTGTAAATTATGCTCTCTTCTTGATATTTTCCTTACATGAAATTTCTAGTTATTAGAAATTTTAAGTATAAAATTTCTTACCATTGAATAAATTAACATTGTGGCCGATGTTGGAATTCCTCTTTTCTCTTCCTCAATATTTTTTATAATCTTAAACCGATTTTTCAATACATTTTTAGAATTTGTTATCTGAATTACTTAAAATAATGTAGCAGCTAAGTTGTTCAAAATTAAAAACAGGTTTATGGTCCATTTGTGAACAGAAAAAACAATCATTAATACAGACAATATTTCTTAGTTTCCAAAACAACTGAATCTACAAATGAAAATATTTTGGTAATCTTACCATTTCCACTGTTTTCTCGTACTGAGAAAGGAAAGAAATTAGGCTTTCAGCTAGAAAATTGAATTAGTAAACTAATAGGATAGAAAAAAAAATATCAGTGGGATGCGCTGGTGTTAATAGTTTTATTTTTGAATTTTATTTATAGAATTTAGCGCATAATTGTTCTGAGTATTACATTTATAATGAGATAATTACTTTTGGTGTATCTATTTCTTATTTCGACTCTTTAGTGAAAATCAATTAGACTTAATTGATTCATGGTTTATTGTTAGTGAGTGGGTAAGTCACTCGACTTCCAACTCCTGTAGCTTTAATAGAAAATTTAATTTCTGTTCTATCAGTTGTGGGTTGACTCTAATGTTGAGAGGAACTCCTGAAAAATGCCTATGAAGTTGGAATCTTGGACTCCTTAATAGGCTGAAAGCTTGTCAGTGGTAATGAATGCTGACCACATCACGCCCTTGTATAGCCTCTGGTCAAGAAACAATGTTTTTTTTATTAAATATTGTACCCAAGACAATCCATATTTTCCAGATTAAAAAAAAAAAAAAACATTAATTTTTTTTATTTTATTTCTTATTTAAAAACTAATATTATACTCCAAATTTTCTCTTTTTGATTTGGCTGTAGCACTTTTTGGTTTGACAATGTTAGTTACTAAAACTAACACCTTCATTCATTCATTAATTAATATATCATTGGTCTTGATCATATGAGAACCATATACGTGTAGTATAGTGAAAGTTTAATAGCTTATTTTAATATTTTACATCTTATTTGACATGAAAATATAAATAGCTTTTATATTGCCTTCATTTTATGAGTGGAAGAGGATCTGTAGTAGATGAGTACTGGATTTTGCACTTTAGGGTTTATTTGGCCCAACGTTAAGTACTTTTATTATTAAATATGAGAATCCATTCCACACTAAGAATTCTTTTTTGTAACTGGTACTTCTGTGAAATTGGTGCTGGTTACCTGATTGATCATGATATAGTTTTTAAGTATGGGACTGAACAGGACATGGAATCTGTTATTATATGTATGTGTGCATGTTGTATTTTGTATGTAATCCATTTTTTTAAATTTATATGATATTTATACTGAATAAACTGCTGTAACTTTTATTATATCATTGACCATTATTGATTTTGTTTCTTTTGTACCTCAAGTAATTATAGATTTAATCCAAACTCTTAAATTATTCTAATCTTTAACTTCAATTCAGTTGGAAAAAAAAACAAAAAACTGAAAATTAATATATTATAATTTTGGAACTTTTAAGTTTCTCTCCCTTTAAACTGGAATCCTTCAATCTGTACACCTTCATTTGTATCTTTTTTCATTTGCTGTGAACTTTATCCCCCATACTTCCTATGCTACGTCAAAACTTTTATTCTTAATGATTTATTTAAACTGGCCTACCCTGTTTATTTATTCTTTATGATTAATTATACAAGGTAAATAAAGGGAAAAAAAAGGGTACTACTACAATTATAATTTTTAAATATTATAATAAATTAAATATATATATATATATATATATATATATATATATATATATATATATATATATATATATATATGTATTTTTTTATGGGGAAGAAAAAGAATATAAGTGCCTGATTTCGTTTTATGTTTTTTTTTTTTGTAGTTTAAAATGGTTATTATGACTGAAATGTTAATTTACAATGTTTTAAAGAAATTTTTTCCAACATAAATGTGATCAGAACTAACATTTATTTCACTTTAAATCAGTTTTAGTTGATACATATTATTTGAGTTTTGATAATGAAAGTTGATAAATTTTTGTCATTACATTTATGACTGTTGTTGATGACTTAGGGGAGTTCACTATATAGCAACGTTGTTTGTTGAAAAAGACATAAGATCGATTTAGCAAACTGTACATGAAGCGTTTTTTCCCCAAATAATAATATATTTTTTTTAAATTTTGTTCTTTATTGTTAACAATAGGAGTTTATTAAGGTGGCAAAACTTTTATAATTACAATACATTTTTATGGTTTCTAGCAATGGTCAAGGCCAGAGTGATGACCGAGAGTCATCAGCATTAGGTTCTTATGTCACCAGTAGTCGATGTTTAGACCATTTCCAATAATTTTTTTTCTGATATTTCACGATCAGGAATCTATAGAGGTGATGTTTATGTCCCATAATAAATTGAATATACAAAACACACATATATATGACAGCCCTATACTTGAATTGTCATTAGTCCAGGCCTTTTGATAACTCCTATCACTTTGCCTTAACAAGGGGTTATTCCTTTAAATTTAATATTTTCAGAATATATGTTATATAACCAAGTATTTAATTTGAAACATCATGTAATACAGAGTAATAATAGATATTGAATATGCATTTGAAATTATCTATGTTTCTTTCCAATGGAAACTGTAGTTATCTCCCTATGAATGAAAGTATTTGGAGTATCATTTGTTGATTCCTAAACATAACCTAATTATAATCATTATCTACAAGGGGAACTTCTGGGCTTTGATACAATGTGGCAATGCCAGCAGGAGATTAAGAATTAAAGCCTATACTTTTGATAACATTCTCATTGCTGAGACAAGAGTTTGAATCCATTCAAAACTGTGACTGTCTCAAAGTTACCCTTCTTACAAAGTAAACCAATATGAGTTTATATAAAAATTTAAAACTGTTGAATTATGCTTTACATCTGCATATTAAAATTTCCCTCCTGTCCTAATTGGAGAATGGAGTATTGAGATTAGAAGACAAATTATCAAATCAAAACTTTAATTACTTGAAGTCCCCAGTAAAAATTAGAAATAAGTGATTTCGATGATTCACTGTTGTGGGAAGCTGAATGAGGTTAATTGACCATAGCATATTTTCAGAGATCATTCTCTGAAAATAGCAAAACCACAGCCGCATGAAGAAACCAGGCTTTTTTGATGTATTTGATAAAAATATTTTCATTGATTTTGATAAAGTATGGCCTTATATTGTTTTATCAAGGGTAAGCTTTCATTTTATTAATAATTTTACATATGTAAACATGGTCTAAACATTAAATTCCTCATTACCTCACATGTCCCATTGCGTGATTATTTCTACATTGGCTTTGTTTAGCTGCCAGAAAACCTAACCTATTGCTATAAAAATAAATTATGTGTGCCAACAAGCTCAGTATTTTCAGAAAAGAAAAACAAATTCATCGTACAATTAGTTAGTGTTATTGCTTGTTCCTTGATACTTTATCTCACTCCCACACTTTTTTCAAAAATGGGAGATGTAATTGTCTATAACTTTTAAATAAGGAAGATCTTTCTTTTCACTTATCCATTTACTGGTGCTTTTATTAAGATAAGGTAAGTACCTGCTGGTTGATGGTTAACCATTGTAATTAAAAAAACATTTTAACCTTGTAAAAGTTTTCATTTTGTCAATTAACATATCTATGACCGAGCACCTCAATTTAATGATAATATAATAATTTAATTAAAAATTATTGAAACTATAGATGTTTCAATAAAATTACAATTTTTTTTATTTTATTATTATTATTTCCTTGTAATATTCTCCAATTCCCATTCCCCTACTCTATTATACTCACTCCCTAACCCCTCACTTTTGAAAATTTTGGTTTATCTTCCAAAAAATTATGATGTTTTGGATATTTGGACTACAATATCTAAGATGCAATCAAAGTTATAAAAAAAAAAATTAAAAAAATACAGTACTATCTGAAGTAGTTAGAAAATCTCTCCGTTATATATTAACGGATTAACGGCATTCTTTTCACGGTTCTAGGTCTATTTCGAACTTGTCAGTCCTCTTGAGAATGATATCAGCTTGGAATTTCCAGTACTTGATCGGCTTTCCTTGTTTGACGCGAAAGTTTCTGAGAATGTTGGCCAGCATAATTTTGCTTGAGCATAGCGTATTTAGTTACTTTGAACACCATAATGCATTATTTTAATTGTTCGTCACATTGTTTACTATATATAACTGTATATTTTTGAATCTGTTGGGTTTGAAGCTTTCTGAATCTGTTGAGATGCCAGGACGCCTGCGAATCTTAAAAAGGACATATAACTACTCTTGAACTCTTAGACAGGAGTAAGTTTTTAAATACTCTGGGAAAGAAATTTAAATATTTCCTCAGGTGTTATTAAAAATTAAAGAAGAACTGCACAGGATTGAAATAAGGATCAACTTATGAATTATGCACGCAACTGAATGTTAAACCAGGGGAGTAGAGGTCAGGACGCAAGCTGCGTCGAAAAAATTCTTGGTAGGAAGGACGAAAAGTGGCCTTTTTGGGATTTTCCAGGAAGGAAGTGTGAAGAAGAAATGAAAAAAGTACATTAAAAATAAACTTGTATAAGTGGTGGTTCACATAAATTAGGACAGAAAAGGAGAAAGGTTTCTTGTGGACGAAAGTTGTGATCCATCCTAGTTTTTTGGATCTCTGAACTTGTATTTGAGATTTTGTTACAGATTTTTGTCCGGAATCTTGGTTTTCCATCAATATCTTGGAAACTTGTTTTATTCAAGCAAAACTATTATCTACCAAATTAAAGTAGACAAAATGTTTTACACTTTAGGCGCAAAACATCTAGGCAATTAGCGCCCAATTCATAAAATAATAATACTACAACCAATTTAGAAAAGATTATATTTCGATTAATAAAATACTGAACAAATTATTAATATTAATATCAAACAGATTTATCCTATCGATTGATACATAGACGGAAAAATCAAATAATTAGTTGCCCTTCTTAGTTAAAAGGGCAATAGGGCAATAAATTAACGTTTATTTGCATGAATGTCAAATTCACGGAATAACAAGAAACAACAACGGTGATGTATAGTATTGTTAAAGCTATGTAAAAAACAAACAAAAAAACTGCAAATTATTATGCAATGGTATATTATTTTTAAATAGTTATGTTTCAAAAATATCTGGTGTGCCCATTCCCACAATTTTCCTAATAGCAAGTAATCTAAGATGATCAAGATATATAGTCAAAATCGATGGTGAAAGTGTATCGAGGAAAATGCTGGAGGCGTACTTCAGTGGAAAAAGGAAAGACAAAGAACCAAGTGGAACCAACGTACCAGTTAATTGCCTCGAGAAAACCCGCAGCCGGCACCCAATGGTCAAAAATCGGCCTTTTTGCGAAAAAAAACTAACCTCTCATCTTGTCTTTTTCTGAATAACACTACAAGAGGATTATTTGTATGTATTTTTTTAACGCTGAATCGAGTGCAGCAAACCGCGATTCAATAGGAGTTAAACATTTCAAGTTATAATTCAAAAGATATGGAAAATAATTGGGTAAATAAGGGAAAGTTGAAAACAATTATATTAACATTAATAAAACAATAGTGTACTAAAAAATAATCATTAAAAATTTTTTTAGTATATTATTAATGTATATTTTTATATTTTATATAAATTAAATGTAATGTATAATGCAATATGAATAAAATATAAATTAAAAAAAAAATTGTTAAACTATATTAATCACATCTCGGAGATCGAGAATTCGCATTTTTTTGTTTGTCTTCAGTTTATTAACAAAAACATCGGATGTTGCTTGAAGCATGTTGATGACATTCTCATTGATAGCGACTCTACTGAAATTTCGGGAATGCTCTATTACGATACTCTCAAATTTTTTTTTTCTAGCTTCCTGTTTTTTTTTTCCATGAGCATCCCAATAAGTTAAATAAATCATAGTGTTACCAAGCAATTATGGATGTTATTAGGTTATTGCTATATAATCTATGCAGTTGTACGTATCGTTGAGCAGTTTCATGACAGTAAAATTGTGAGATTGAATGTAGTAATTTATTTTTTGAGCTTTTCTGTAAATTGTTGTTTCTGCGAAAAATTTGAGGTGGCAAAGTTGAAATTTAAAAGCAACAATCCAAAACGCATAACTAATTAGATTTTCAGAACTTCTTCAAAATTTCCCCATCCCCTTTCTGGTTCTATTTGATTGGATATTCTTGGGTGCGTCTCCTTTTTTTCGACTCACTTTCACTTCCGAACGACGATGCTTAACAAAAAAAATCTTTCGAATCAAAATTGTAGGTAATTTAATCTTGTTTAATTTAATGCAAAATTAATATTCAAATTAATAGTTTCAAGTAGTGAATACAAAAGAAAAATAACACTTTTTTTTATACTTTCAGAAAAAATGGAGGTAAAAAAGTTAAAATTCCTAATCAGCATTCTAATAAACATAAATGAGCAAATTTTCAGAACTTTTCCAAAACTTTCCACCGATATACACACAGTTCTTGACACGTACAGTCAGAACAATGTTTTTAAGAATTAAAATTAAAATATCAATAAATTTCGAAAATTTACGCAGCTGGATATTACTTCATTATCGCAAGATGTTTTTTATCCATAGGATTTCTACCATTTAACATTAAATTGTACAGTATCTGCCTTGACACTACTCCGTTTTTCCAGCAAGATTACATCGATAAGTATATTTTATCAAAGACGTTAAAAGAAAAATATATTGGAAAATAGCGCCCGTTTAATTATCACTTAAAAAACCAGACGGAATTGGCGTAAATGGGTTACACAATAAAAACAAACCGGGTTGCACTTAGGTTTGACCAATATTAATATGTATAGACCTTCTCTACAAAATAAATTTGGTTTCTTGAATTAGTCTCGATTGCTCTTCCTTAAATTTTATTTTTTCCAATTTTTTTTCTTGCTTTTATTTTAATTTATGTTGAAATCATTCTTTATTTTTTCAAATAACAATTTACTATGCATTATTCATGACAGCATCCAGAAATTATTCATTTGATATTTTTTCTTCAACCAAAAATATTAGAAAGCAAATGATGCAAAAAATAACACCATCATAAATTTCTTTAATTGACAACACACACCATATCACACGTCTTACAGAACAGTAGAATCAGAGATAAAATTTTGAAAGTGATCAGGCTAAATTGATTTTTTCGCTGACATTTTCGGGATTTTGAACTACGCGTTCCGAGAACGGTTTTAATCACCGGGAAAAACTCAAAATATAATATTTATTTACTTATTCGTATTCGTTTCAGTAAAAAACATGGGGAAAGATTGCAGCAAACGACAGCGGCACAAACATATTCAAATACAATAAAAAGGAGTTTATCAGTTTGACTTAATGTTCTATGTATGTCCACTCATATCTTCGCCATTATTATTATTTTTTTAATCAAAAGGGTACATCCCCAAGGCGGTCTCATATAAATGTTATCTGAAGCCAAACAAAACTTTATGTTGGTTCACTCATAACTTCGCTATTCGTGAACAGAGTTCAATGACTATTTTTTTAATCAAACGAGTATATCTAGAGGGTGGTTTCGTATAAATTTTTCCATCATCCTACGAAATTTTTAGATAGAGTATTTATTAGTTTTGCAAGTATTTGCAATTAAGAGTAGATTACATATGATCACGAACTTACACGTGATATAATATGAAACATCAAAACAAATTGAGAATACTTAAAGCATTTTATAATATTTTTTGAATATTGTTGGAGATATAGAGACAGCTAATTACTTGCGATAATTATAATAGTTTAGTTTCCAAATACATTTAAAATCTATTTGTTTCTTTTCTTTTCAAATAAATAAAACAGTCATTTTCCCAATAGACACAATGGGTAAGACAATTAGTAGGAATAGGTAGGTACTTAAAAAAAAATATCTGATGTGGACAACACATGACTTCCTTGTGGACAAAGACGCCACGACGAAACTAGTCAAAATGGATTCAGGGATGGTCAAAATGGATATTTCCGTTGAAATCTGAAAACCGAAAATTTTCGCGATTACAATAATTCCTTTACTTCGTACGAGGAAGTAAAAGCAAAAAAAAAAATTTGCGGACGGATTTTTTTTTTTTCGATATTTGGATTCTACGTATCTTGAAACGTAAAACATACTCAAATTTTGAGGAGGGGAGGGGATTACAAAAATTTTCTATTGAAAGTCTAATATGACCCTCAAATAAAGTACCTCTTCCGGTTTTCCAATTTAGACCAAATTCTAGTATGTTATTTAAATCAATGTATAAAGTATAAATACTAAATTGGAGAAGTTTTGCATAATATTTTAATATCTTTTTGATGGAAATCAATTATGACCTTCAAGTAAAGTACCACTTCCGGTGATTAAGCAGTGACCAAAAAGAGAGGTTCACAACTAGATTTTACAGCAATCCTAAATACAAAATTTCAACTTTCTACGGCTAACCATTTTTGAGTTATGCGAAATACGAACGTACGTACGTTCGTACGTACAGACGCCACGACGAAACTAGTCAAAATGGATATTTCCGTTGAAATCTGAAAACCGAAAATTTTCGCGATTACAATATTTCCTTTACTTTGTACAAGGAAGTAAAAAGAAGGTTAATCCAACAGTTTTTATTTTATAATAAATAAATAAGTCAATCTTTGCTGTCTCATAGAAGCAGCGTGTTTAGCAGGTCTAATCCATGCAGTTCGTATTCTAAGTTTACCCACTGAGGAATCTGAAAGAAAAAAAATACACCGAAACACAAGAACACCGTACACAAGAACCACTAAAAAGAAATAAATAAAATATTTTTAGAAAAAAAAAAGACTTCAAAACTGTACACGAGAACCACTGAAGAGATAGAAATAATTTTTCATACACAAGTAAATTATTAAATAACATTAGTAACTTTCCCAAATCAAGCTAAACAATACAATAAGTTAATATTTTTTATGTCGGCGCCAAGCCGCTCCACAACTTTTGAAGAGAAGAAGTTAAAAATACTTAATATCTGAAACGAAGGAGTTGTGTTCCTCTCTTGGTGGGTTGGCAACGACATCAAAAAATATTGACTTGTTGTACTGTTCTGGTTGATTTGGTTACTTAATAATTTACTTTTAAAAGAAAAGTTATTTCTGTATCTTTAGTGGTTCTTTTATACAGTTTTGAAGTCGTTTTGTTTTTCTAAAATATTTTTTTAAGATTATTAAACTCTAGAACTACAAAATAATCTAAAAAAATATAATTAATAAACATTAGCCTAAAGTTATTAATAGCCTAACAAAGTCTTTGTTTCAATAGCTATGAAATTATCATTAAAACGATGACCTATCTGCCTACGTGCGGACGCAAATAATTTAAATATATAAATAACTTATATTTAATTATTAATTTTCTAATTTATGTATTAGGCTCGGCTATCAATTGGATGACAGGCAACTTGTATGATCCAATCCCAATTGAAACCTCGACTTCATTTTTACGAATTTAAAGATTAATTAAAGTAGTTTTCCAAGAAGTTGGGTATCAGTAGCCCAGCAGGGGTATGAGAAAAACATCTACAAGTAAACAGCTATTGAAAAACAAAAACATTTTTCACCATTGAACTTGTAACCACTTGTAATCACCATTGAAATTGAAATTCCCCTTACAATGGATTTAGTAATGCCAAACTAAAAGGTAATTTTTGTCTATTTTATAATGGTGTTTAATTGGAATTTATCATCTTGAATAGTTTTTGAGTGACCGCTTCGTATTCAACAAAAACGTGATTTATATTGAAAAACACAAAACTTAAATTTCTTGTTTTTCTTTGAGGAATCAGACCATTACCCTTATAAACTTTTTTGTTGCTTTTGAGATCACCTATCACCTCCTTAAACATTTCCTTTGACGGGACATCCTGTAAATTCAATAAATTTTCATGTATTTGTCGATATATGTAGCCAAATCAAATTGAATCGATTTGAGTAAAATTATTTTCCTACTCTTTAACACCCAAGAAATCGCTTCTAGTTTATATAGTTTCCTAGAGGCTTTAGTTCAGTTTTGACTTTATCCAACCCAATCGGACATGTTTACAAGTACTTTAACCTCATAAAATTCATCCTTGAAAGTTCTTTTTATTTTACGTTTTTGTTCATGTTGGTTGAAATTCGAATATATTTTATTAAATTTTGGCACTCCCATAAACCTATTGGCATGTAGCTGTATAAAGGGCAGTGTTGGGCAAAATACAGCCTTATATTCTTCCGACTATTAAAGGATTTTATATTCTTGGATCTATTAAAGGATATCCTTCAAGCACTATTTTAATTGTCCACCGACTGAAGCGGGTATCTCAAGATTGCGGATAACAGCTTGATGGTGCTAAAAACTTTTTTACGGCTCTAGATAACAAGAATATGAAGTTAGTTCTAAATACCAATTCAGCCGTTTTTCTATGAAAATCTGTGAAATTACAAAAATCTAGGTTTTCGATTCTCAATCAATTTGTTTTAAGTAGGCGAGTGGTAGGTATTACTTAAAATTTTCTTACAATTCCATGCATTAACGAAAAAAGTTTCATCTAAATCAGTTCTGCCATTTTATCTTAAAAAACAGCTAAAAAAGCGACTGATACAAATTTGCAAATGTAATCTTATTTATAAGTTCTAAAAAAAAAAAATAAAACCTTCATTTCATACATTTTTAGATGATCCTAGTGTCTAATAATATGAATTAAATGGACTGACTATTCCTGGTTGAATAACAGTCCCAACTGTATTGTGTGTAAATTGGACCGGGTGACTGATTCATAAATTCAATAATGAAATAATTACAATAATTAGAACATTTATTTGTTTCAACTCCCCGAGCCTATTAATTATTAGCTGGGGAGCTATTACTGTTAACCGATCCATTCGTCTTTCATTACTAAAATCTCATGTAATAGGATCGGCAAATTCTTTTTGTCTATCGTTCTGCAATAGATCACATTTAAAGAAACTGGTGGAGAATGTACAACCATTGATCATATCGAGTATATTCCATAAGAGATATTTACATCGAGATTCAGTAAAGCACATATCTTTTACAGAATTTCCGCAACTTATTTTGCGCTTGTGAGGATCGGCAAATGGGAAGAGATGAGATATCCGCTCTTATTCAAAGAACTTCCTTTATTAGCTGAGCTAGCTCATGGAAAAAGAACTGTAGTTCACTGAGTTGAATGTAGGATAGTAGAAAAGAGGTAGTAAGGGAATAATGAATAAGACATTCACGGTTATTGTGGAGGATCGTGGAAAAACCTAGCTCACTGAATCATTACAGTGGCTCATTGACTTCATTACAGTAAAAGAGAAGTTTTTATCCGATCCTTAAAAAGAAAGGAAATTGTACTCATTTTCACCAATTAAATTCTTTCATGGATGAATTGCCAAGCACTCCGACTGTGAAAGATATCGCTTTGTCAATCGACAAAAGATTGTCCACAAGAGCCATTCTATAAGAAACTTTCGATTGCGAAATGTAGTACCCATATCTAAGCTAAGGATTCTTGGAGTGGAGAAATAAACGCAATGCACTGAAAGAACAAAGAACACAAAGACTAGCTGAATATGGCGGAGAAGCATATGTAGATATAATACCGTATCAATATAATATAATTGATTATTATTTTCTCTGAAATCAGCATAGTTTTTAAAAAAAATATTATTTGAAAGTTTTATACTATTTGGTTGATTAATAGCAATAGTACAAATTTTTCCATTGGACAAGTAATTTTCTCCAGGAACTCCGAGAATATAAAAACGTAGGTTTTGTCAAAACTTTATGTGGTTCCAAAAAGAAAACTAGTTGAGGTAGAAAAATGAAATTTGGTAAATAATATTATCTATATGAAAACATAAAGCAAACTATCTTTCATCAAAATCTTAGATGACGGCTGTCATGTTTTTGATGAATTGATATGGAATAATTGTTTCATATACATATACATACATACAATAAATATCCATTGCATCGATTGCCTTCTACTAAGTCAGACCTATATATTATTATTTTTTCTTTTTCTCTCTAATCACAATACTCAGTTAGTTATAGTGGAGTTTATCTCTTTTGAACTTAAGAACAATCCTTATGTTTAGAGTTTTTTTTTGTTTGTTTTTTACGGTCCTATTATATTCATACCTATAGAGAATTATTCCTTTTTATCGTCAATAATAATTTATGTTATTTTTAAATTAATAACTTAACTTTTGGTGTAGCATAACAGAATTGATTATTTATTTTTTCGTTTAATAATATTAATAATATTGTGAGATAGTTTAATCCCATTTCCATAGTGTAGCTTAATTTATTTTATGTGTTTAATTGTTCACTTTAAATATATATATATATATATATATATATATATATATATATATATATATATATATTTTTTACTTTTAGTTTATATATTTACCATTAAGTTTTACTTTCGTTATAATAGATTGAAATCGTTCTAACTGGTTTATTTACCTATAATTATTCTTATTGAATCAGTCATACTTTCAGTAGCTGTTTTCGTATGAGATACTTACTTAACTCCAAATTAACGTAGGAACAGGCAAAATTTAACAGCGTTACGATATGCCTATGAAAAGATAGAGCTCCGCGCGCGACATTTGGTCCTCCGGGCCGGATCCTGCATTTTGGTTATTTTTTTCTTTTACATTTTTTTGATTTGTTTATTCATATTTAAAAAAAATTTAACCATATCTGAACTACAGTATGAAAAAGGGGCTAAATTAGTTACGAAACGTTTAAATTATATATTTAAATTCAAGGCAGTAGGGGGACACGGCTAAGTCTGCTGAAGATGACATGACTAAATTTCCGATCTTCAAAGGGCAATTTCGCTCTCTTGACAGTTTATTCCAAAATTATAATAGCTATTGGGATATTCTTTGAGAGCTTTATATTGCAATGTACAAGGAAAAGGAGTTTCCAATAGAGGAGAAATATTTGAGGGTGGTTCGAACATACGTCTATGAATGTTATACTATTTATTATATGAAAACGTAATGAATCCCATTCCGACATCGACTGTCACACCTTTCGGGGCTACTGTTGGAGATCCAAATGTAAATCAAGCGTTTAATCTATCCATGGTCTCTATTACATTGGTTCTCCAAAATTTGCCTATCGAAATTCGAGGATGACATATTTTTGACAATAGTCCATGACGAGGAATCACATAACCACATAACGTTATGATGAGCCTCTTCGCGTAGTTTCGTCGTTTTCGCTATCCGCAGACTTGGAAGTTTCTCGAACAAATATACAATAACAGGCGGACCTCAGCTGCTGCTTACTTTCACAAGGCAAAACAGTTTAGGCTTTCTAACAAATTTTGTTCTATTCCTACTTATTTACGAGTCTTTTTGAAATTTGTGATTGACAGTTTCTCGTCAATTGCCAATTTGAAAATTCCCGACGAAGGGGATTACCTCAAATTTCAACTTGCTTTAGACTGTCTGGATACAGAAAATCGCAAGCTGTTTGAAGAGAAACGGACGACTGACTTTCCGACATTTACTGATTTATAAAATTCGTTCAACAACGATGTGAGATCAGTGAATTATCGGAACCCTCCAGTGAAAAGAAAATTTAAGAAAAAATAAAACGTCTCATTAATTCGAAAAATGATAGATAACAATAACTTTTCAGGTATTGGTGTAGTTAAAATATAATAAAAACGATAAAATTAGCAAGTTGTTTTGATTCTTTTACTAGCAGCAATGTTTCGGCCAAAATATGTAGGATTTCTTTTTAAAATTAAGAGCATTCAACAGCAACTAAGGGTTGGTGATATATTAAAAAAAAAATAATAATTCTTTGTTTTGTTTTTTTGCCATTTTATTAAATTTCTATCTCACTGATCGCCGACAGTACAGGGTAAATGATTTTTCATTACGCCTTAAATATTTCTGCCTGCATACCGAATTCAAATTGGTTAAAAATTGGTTACTTTCCAGAATAGCAAAGCATACAGGGAGGAGAGTTGCTACCCAGCCACCTGCTTATACCGAACTGACTTAATTAATTTTAGAATTGTGGAAAGTAATTCTACTGATCCTTAGCGGTGGAAAGGATCCTTCCTTCCTCGATGGCGCTACAACTCACGAAGAGTCAGAGCCGAATGCAACATTGTCCGCCAGTTTTCTCTGTTCTCTGCTGCTGCTCTCCTGTTACGGAGGTTTAAACGGTTCCGCGCGTAGGCTGTCACACTGACAGCCCACCGTAGTTTGTGTCTGCCAACTCTTCTAGTTCCATGGAGACGTTCTTCTAGAAGTTTTCTGGGTATTTGATCAGGCCTTATCCTGGCAATATGTCCGGCCCATCTCAGCCGCCCGAGCCTGATGAATTTAACTATGTCAGCTTCAGTCATTGAGAAGGTGCAATGTAGTGCGCTCAGTCACTGAGAAGGGACTCGCTTCAAAGTCCAGTTACAGATTGCATAACGAAATTAGAAAACCTAATTCATCAATTGAAGCAGAATGAAGAGACAATGTTGGAGAGCATGAAAATCACAAAAGTTCTTAAGTTTTTGCTAAAGGAATATAAACATTTTGTTTCAGCACCGGAATCTGTTACTGAGGAGGAGCAAAGTCTGAAAAAGTTGACGGTTAGATTACTAGAGGGGAGTTAAGCAGCAGAGAAGCCAGGTGAACTAGGAACCAACATCATCAGCTTTTGCGAGTAGAAGTTACAAGCGTATGTATATGTATATACTATATATGTATATAGTATATGTCTATACTGGACCTACTAGTACCAATACTCCTGAGTAAGTGAGATAAATTATTACTCATTAGGTAGGAGGGAAATTGGCCTTGGCTCATCTTATGAGAAATCGATCGTGAAAATTGCCAAATGTAAGTATTTTCTTAATTAATATGTGTGTTTAACTCATATCGTGTTATAAGGGGTACTCACAATCCTCTTACTAAATATGCTATATCTGCTATTCGTCAGGTTTCATAAAGAGCATGCAGTAGAAAATAAGTCAAATAGCACGCTCGGTATAGCACATTAAGTTGTATACTATTAGCAGTGTCAATCTACTAAATGGACGCCATATTGTTTGTCAGCTCAGAGGTTTCAAAGTGTTAAGTAATTGTTTACGCGGTTAAGTATTCATTTATTACTTGTACAAGCGGTTAGGTATTTATTTACTTTCTTCAGTGATATTAAAAACGTGCTATTTCATGTTACTTCAGTGGAGAAGCAGGATAAGAGATTAAGAAATAAGGGTAACAAAAGGTGAATAAAGGAAGACACGCTTCTTTTTTAACAAAAAACATAAGAAAATAAAAATAGATTTGAATAAAACAAGTTTAGTAAAATAAAACTAAGTTACGCCATCGTAACACAAACAGCGCCACTGTATCTATTTTGCAAGATATGATAGTACTTACACTGGGCCCCTCATAATCCTGAATTGAGTATGCTTATATTTTAAATCGAGATTATTTTTTAAAGCTGATGAAAATTCAAATCTTATTTATATGATCCAGCGTTTCATTAACTCGTTTCATCCTCCCCATATTCCCTTATAAACATTGGCGTAGCTGCGTTATATTCAATTAGGAATTGATAAATTATTTGCCACTTCTATAATTTTGCTTTTATTTAAAACTAGTTTCGAAGGTTATACATTCATCTTCAGTTCTAAAAACACACAAAAATTCAATATACAGTTTGTTATTATTATACATATTAAATTAAATGTAATATAAATTGTATTTATAATACACTTATTTTCGTCGTGACGTCAAAAACGGTTAGCCGTAGAAAGTTAAAATTTTGTATTTGGGATTGTTTTAAGATCTAATTGTGAACCTCCCTTTTTGGTCACTACATGATCACCAGAAGTGGAACTTTACTTGAAGGCCATGATTTCCACCAAAAATTACATTAAAATATAATCTAAAACGTCTCAAATTTAGTAAATAAAACTTTTATATCAACATAAATAATATAATAGATTTTAAAGATTGGTGAGCCGGAAGGGGTACTTTACTTGAAGGTCATAATACACTTACATCAAAAATTATATTAAAATTAAATACGGAGATCATATGGGTTCGGTGATAAAGGTTACAAACGCGATTTTTTCCCCAATCTATACTTCTTTTTCTCCCCATTTGTGAGCTGAACAAGTCTGCAGCAGGAGAATAAGATATAAGTTAAGCAGGTTCTTCCGCTTAAAATATCGAAACCGTCGATTTCCTATGCATTATCTAGTGACGTAGACAGTTCTAATATTGACACGAAAAAAGAAATCTCTTAGGAACTTGTTACCTACTGAAAGAAAAGGACATATAATAACGGGCTGAGCTCCAGAAACAAGAGCTTTTGTTTATGTATGTCTGTGTGTGTCAATAGATAGACAACGCGACGCTGAGTGTCGTTTTTGTACATAGATACTGCTATCTTCGGAAATTAATAACCAAATTCAGGATCCAATTTTGAGCCACCTATTTATAGTTTAATAGGCGTACAAGGAAGTCGTGCGGTGTTAGATATTTTATTAGATTTTGGATATTTTAAAAAGACATAAGCGCCATTTAGCAAACTTTACAGGAAAAACACAAAAGTGTATATATTCCCCCAATGGCAATATATATTTTGTTAAGTTTTATTCTTCATTGTGTAAACTTGGAGTTCATTGAGTTGATGTTTATAATTAAAATATTTTGTTAAGGTTTCTACCACTGATCAGAGTAGCCACTGAGAGCCGTCAGTATTTAGTGCCATACCATTTTTAATTTTTTTTTCTCGATATATTGAATTGAACCTAAATTTCGATTTTTTGGCTCTCAAGCCTTTTTCAAAAAACGACATCGATTAATATTGTCATTTTGGAAAAAAATGTGACTTCCTCTTTCTCCCCTGGACAGTTTAAACGTCATATCTGTTGTTCTCATGAAATTAAAAATGATTAGATGCAGCAATTTTTTTAATGGGGATATGTGTTGTTCGTTTTTTTTATTATATTTTAAATATTTTGTTATTTATTGTATCGAAAATATTCAATATTCAATAGGTCTTTTTTTTTATCTGTGAGTTAAACTTTTTTTTTTAATTTTGACATGATTACAGATATTATTGCTATTATGTTCTCATTCTACCTATTTATTTCTAGCCTCTGCCATTGATGGTCAATGACAGACTCTCTTGTTTTAATTAATAGTTTATCTAAAACTTCTTGCGGTATCATATAATATATACAATAAAAATTGATGAAAATGTTATCAAAATTGTTTTAGGAATTCATTATTACACAATTAGCATATTACTTCCTCAGAATTAAAAAAAAACAATTAAAAAAACAACAAGAAAATAAATAAAAAATAATAGAATGGTAAAATAATAAATAATAAAATTAAAAAATTAGGTATATTTACAGTTTAATATAATTTAAAGAAATTAATTAATTTTATTTCAACCGTCCATTTTAATACATAGATATAAATCACAATGCTTCAGTTGTATTCTCATTTGTAAATTTAGCAGACCTTTTGTGCTCTCCTCGGTTCTAGGGCGATTTCAAACTTGTCGGTCCTCTTGAGGATGATATCAGCTTGGAGCTTCCAATCCTTCATTGGCTTTCCTGGTTTGACGCGGTAATTTCTTAGGATGTTAGCCAGGAGAATTTTGAGCTTGAGCATAGCGTACTTACGCCCTGTGAACACCGTAACTCATTTTTATAAATGTACCTTAAATCGTATACAGTATATAACGGTATATGTTTGGTATACTGACCTACACAACTTCTAGGTCCAGCGCTGAACGGTATGAAGGAGTAGTAATGTCTGTTAACAGCGTTCTGGGGAAGGAATCTATCGGGGTCGAAAGTATCCGCTTCTGGGTAGATGTCAGGACGCCTGTGGAGCTTGTAAGTACCAATCACTACAGCGCAACCCTTAGGCAAGAGTACGTTTTCGGACACTGTGGGCAATAAGTTGAAATAATTACTTTGCATTTGTTCAAAATCAGTAAACTACTGATAATAAATTTATACATTTTTACACATTCATCATAAGTACATATTTTTGTATTTTATTTTATTTTATTAACTATACACGAAATTTCTAGAATTTTAAACGAAAAATTTTCAATGAGCAGGCAAGAAGTGAATGATGATATAAATTTATGATATTTAGCAATAAATAAATAAACATATATATATTTTTTTTTGCAACAGCGGTTGGCCTACGAAATTTTAAGCATAATTAATAATTACTTAGTTGCACGTCTTGTTCCAGCTCTCTTGCGATGACTGGCACCGGAGGAAAGAGGCGGAGGGTCTCCATGATACATCTTTCCAAATACTTCATTTCAATTGTGTCTTGGAAGGTGACCGCTCTGTCAGAATCTCCGAAAATGGAATCGATTTCTTCGATGCATTTAGCCTGAAATGTATAGTTTTTGGTTGAAAATGTCAATCGAGTCGTTGGAAAGATCTTATGTTATTTAAAACTAATTTATAACAATGTGCCACTTTTAAGAGCAATATGTGGTCGTTTCATAAATGTTTTATATATTCAATATATCCAAATCAAAAATATATCCTTGGCCCTAGAAACAGGCCACCCCTCCCTTCCCCCGTGAATGTATGTCATTAAAGCTTAACACAACAACAAGGATTCCTCGGCTTGTACCTATAAATCACAACTTATAGGTATTCTGCAAACATAGTATCTTTGCCTTATAAATCATTTCACAAGGCCAGATTTAACAAATGAAAACCTCATAGTAAAAACCGCTGCAATATATGTTAGTAGTTAATTTTAGATATGTCTGAAAGCATTTTTGCTACAATTTTTAAAATTTTGTCCTAAAAATCGTCTTAATAAAATTTAACTAAATTCGATGAATAGTCGTGAGTCATTGTTATTAAAGCAGGAATATCGAAATAGTATAAAAAAATCCATCGAAATTGACGATTGATCAAATTTCACAAAAGTATTAGTAGGCATATTTTAATTATAAATAATTGCACCCTCGTTTTCATTGTGATTATCTTTTGGCGCAACAAACTGCTGTTATTATTTTTATTTTTTTTGCTCCACAATGAAGTTTGTGATATCGAAATATTGTTTACTGTTGAACTATGAACGTGTCACAAAATTCATCTTATCATTATATTTTTTTATGTGAACATTCTTTACATAATACTTAATGCTTACTTATATATTAAATATATCCATGTTAATTTAATTACATTTCAATAAGAGTGTTTTTATTGCAATGATGTTGAGTAGAACTATTTACCTGTACGTCTTGCCTGTCACCCATCACGCACAAGAAGAAACTGCTACCAGCTGCTGTTGTATCGTGACCCTGGTGATAAAAAGAAAGTCAAAATAGATGCTTCATTTATTCTATCTTAGAGTACTTCGTAATATGAGAAAATTTAATGCCCCTACCTCAAACATAATTGTGTTAACTTGATCTATAATATCCTGGTCAGTGAGGCTGTCTCCATTTTGAGATCTGTCGATTAGAGATTCCAAAAAGGGAAGCCTTTTCTTTTCACCTAATATTTATGACCGATGTTATTATTATTTTTTTTAATTGATAAAATATAATAGGTGGTATAAATTTAAAATTTCCTTTTTACCGATTTCATTATCATCTACGTCAAGATCGTCTTTGAGCCCTGCAGACTGACCATAAGAGAACTTATCATCATGAGTTTCGATTTTCGTCTCGACTTTCACTTCTTCCTTGACATCTTCCTTTGTTAAAGTATTCTCATTAGACTTATTTTTGATGCAATCTTCTTTCTTTGTGTTGAAAACCTTAAGAAGGATCATAAGATCATAATCTGCTCTATTTTTTGGAAATCAACTTAATACAATTTCAGTTATCATTACCCTGTTTGTCAATTTAAAGATATTTTGCAAATTGCTATCCCATTTTTTAGACATGTTAGTCAACTTGAACAAGGATTCGGATCTGTACCATGGGCGGGTATGTCTGGTGTGGAGAATGTCGCACAGGCTAGAATATACAAATAGTTAAAATTAAATGTAATTATATTATCATAGCTCATATTAATTTAAAAAGAAATTATAACAAATACTCTCACTTACTCCATAACGGAATGAGCATATGAGAAGCACTCCCTATTTTTGGATTCTTGTTTTACTCCCATAACAGTTTCTTATGAAATTAACAAACATACATTAGAAAGACAAAATAATGCGATTTGATTTCGAAATAGAAATATTAAGTAATATACCTATTAATGTTTCAACCATGATTTCGCTCATATAATCGTGGCAGTCGAACAGTTTGCCATTTTCTTTGCTCATTCTTTCAAGGACGCGTTTCGAGTTCCTGTTAAATTCATCCATAAACCTTTTCAAGATATTCAAGTGAAAAGTGGGTGCGATCATTTTCCTCTGATGTCTCCAGGTTTCACCTGATTACATTAGAAGAAATATTTGTTTTGTATGTAATTTAGATTATAATTATTGGTAAATAGATGTTATAATTTAATATATTAAATAAACAATGAAATGGTCATATCCTTGAAAATACGAGTAGAAATAGTACTTACCACTACTGATGAGAAGACCATTTCCAAACCAGGGTTCAAACAACTTATATTCTTGAGATTTCTTAAGATGAACATTGCTGCTAAGAATAATCTATTGATGTTAAAAAAAAAAAGAAGAGAAAAATGATTAAATTCTCTTAAAATTCAAATGAAAGTAGATATGTTGCAAAATTAAATAAACATATATATATATATATATATATATATATATATATATATATATATATATATATATATTATTATTATTATTAGATATATTTTCGAGTTGATAGATTTACCCTTTTCAGAGAAGTAAAAGTGATTTTTAAAATTCTTATAATTGATATAGCTGGAAATTTTGTAGTATTATTGTGTTTATTTTATTAATCCAATAATCTATATTATTTTTAGTAGTTTTGATTTTACCCTTCTATAATATATATATATATATATATATTAACGAAAAAAATATTTTTTATATGTTGATATTTTTTCTTTCCTGCCCATTTTTCAACTCAAATCTTTTTATTTCAACCTCCGAAATTACTTGAAGAAAGGTGTACTATCATGAACGCTTATTCAAAAATTATAGACTGCTATTTAAGGAATAATTTTTAGTTTTTATTTCTCACAGGCATTCCTGATTCTAAGCTGCTCTTTCCCTTTCATTTTTAACTTTTATTCATCGCCGTCGCAGAAACAGTCTATAATAAGAAAATTGTATAATATTTATATTCAAGCCCTTCATATTGGCATATCCATGATGCGTTTTAGTAGCCAAATCAATTGATAACATCATAAATATTTTATGAAATAATATAGAATTAAATTTGGTCATTGAAATACATATTAAGAATCTGAATTAAATTATCAAAATTTAAAATTTTAGAAACGTCAACTGTTGGTATTCCGCAAATGAACTGTTTGAAGAATTTTACAATGTAATAATATATATTACACCATTGTATGATACATACAATACCATTAGTATAATTCTTGGAAAACTGTATATATAATTTATATAGGTACTTAATATCACCAGATAAAAGCCACAACTATTCTAGTTAGAAAAAAAAAAAATCATAGTTTTTCCCACACGGCAATTAATTAAAAATTCGAAGCAATCTGCTTTCTTATTCCAAATATATAGTTAAAATGTATTTAATGATTACAAAAAATATTGTATTATAATAAAATGAAAAGAGTTTATTGCTATTTCAGATTCGTGTCATCAAGCGTGCGTAACATGGTCCATTGGTTTATAAATATTAAATCTCAACTACTATATATTTTTCATATAAGCTAATTTATAATTACTGCCATTTACCTCAACGTCTTTCGGATGTATTAATACAACCACAAGCCTCGATCCTAACCACAACTTTGCAATATTTTGGTATTCAGGTATAAAACTTAAATCGTAGGCAAAGCTCATCAGTGCTGAAAAAAAAAGTACAAAACACCTTTAATTTCCTGTTTTTATATACTATCTGGAGAAAAAAAATGCTATTATTTGCTTACTGTTATGATTCTTTAAAATTGTAAATGCCTTGCTGGCCAGTGGCAGCAGCTCAGGTCCTGGAATTTTTTTAGCTAGCTCGTACAACCGCTTTCTTTCTGATCGCCATTTGATATAATATAAGGTTGCAGCTGTTAAAGCCAACAAAGCAAAAACTGCTAACATTCTAGAAAAAAAGACAATTGGAAATCCAGCTAGTTTTAAAAACACGGTTATGTTTAATACACATTATTTGATTATATCGCGAAATAAAGTTGTTACTATGATATTATGTAATTTCTAAAATTATAGAATTTCATATGAAATTTATTTGGTGTCGATATCCATATCATATCGACGTCGTTTTTTGAAAAAGGCGTGAACACCGTTTAGCAAACTTTTGAGGCACACATGAAACGTTTTTTCCCTAAATTGCAATATATATCTTTAAAATTTTAGTAGGAGTTTATAAAAGTTGCATTTTATAATTAAATAAATCTTTAAGGCTCCTAGCACTGGTCAAGGCCAGGGTGACGACTGAGTCGTCAGTATTTGGTGCTCACGTCATCATTAGTCGATTTTAGACAATTTACAATTTTTTTTCCAATATATCGTGAGCGGGATTCGATAGAAGTTGTGTTTTCGTCCCTTAATAAATTGAAACCTAAATTTCGAAATTTAAGCGCTTCAGTCTTTTTTAAAAATTGACTTCGATATTCTTACAAATAATAATTTTACTTACAAATCTATATAAAGTAAACATCTCTTCCATATAATTTATTCTAAATTACAAAACTATTCTTAACTTTATAACTAATAATTCATATAGAATTGAATACTTATTTTTATTCAATGCAAAGAAATAAAATATGCGCTAAAGATTGTAACACGTTCTTTAAATTATAGAGTACCTTATTGAACAATTAAAAGTTGATCGTAGAACTTTATGAAGGAATGAGATGGTCCGAGGGGCGATAAAAAAAAAAAAAAAAAAAAAAAAATCACAAATAGTAAAAACTATTCATTAGGAACCGACGTTTCGATCCAATCCTCTCTTTGAGTTGCAAGCTCTAAAAGCCTACAAAGTGGGTCAAAACGTCGGTTCATAATAAATAGTTTTTACTGTTTGTGATCCATGTTTTTTTTTACGGCCTCCCTTACCATCTCATTCCTTTATAGAGTGTCTTAATTTGTCAACAGTATACTGAGCACATTCTATCTAATCAACAAATATTTTATTGGCTACTTCCCAATGTTATTGAATAAATATACAATGGATATATATGGTATCTACGTCGTTTTTTGAAAAAGGCTCAAGCGCCATTTAGCAAAGTTTACATAACACATGAAACGATTTTCCCCCAATAACTGTATTTTTTTTTAAATTTTATTTATTATTGTATACAGAAGGAGTTTATTAATGTGGCAAAATCTTTAAATTACAATATATTTTTAAGGCTTCTACAATTGGTTAAGCCTAGAGTGATGATTGAAAGTCATTTATATTTGCTGCTGACGCCATCAATAGTCGATTTTTAGACCATTTACAAATTTTTTTCGATATATCGTGAGCAAGAATCGATTGAGGTACTGTTTACGTCCCATTATAAATTGAAATCTTAATTTCGAATTTTTTGCGCTTAAGCCTTTTTCGAAAAATTACGTCGATATATATATATATATATATATATATATATATATATATATATATATATATATATATATATATATATATATATATATGAATTTAAGGTATAATATTCCACTTTACACAATGTCGTACAAAAATATTCGTAATTTTCCTCTTTTATTTTAAGTTCAGGTACGAAAAATTTAAGTAAAATGAAATTTTTTATATTAATTTTGTTTAATTGATTTTTATATATAATATATAATTTATATAATATTTATATATATTATATTTATTAACAATTGTGAGAACTTTAACTACATGGATTATTTCTTCCCTGCACTTATCTTACAAACATTGGCAACTTGGTAATTTAAATTTTGCTATAAATTTCAACTTGTTTGAGAAATAGTATTAATTTTGCCGCAGTCTTAATACTTTTTTTTTCAAAATCTGTTTTCTTTGTATTCCAAGTCAAATTTCATCCCGTTTGGCTTCATATGCCAAGCACTCTGTCAAGATGTGCGATACTGTCAATCGTACATCGCAGGAGATACATCGAGGCGATGTACCCCTCGTCATAAGATACCCGTAGATGATTCGTTTGTGTTTCGTGTGTGTCCTTTAATTGTATTTAAAAAAGATAAACCGCATTTAAATGAAAAAAACAATAACACTTATTGACACAACAACAATTTTATCAAATTCATAAATAAATTTAAGTCACCAATTATTCGTGCTTAAAATTTTTGATCATTTCAAATTTTAACTATTTGTTCGATAGTCCTTGTTGTGAATAACGACTTTATTAAATCTATTAGGCATAGATTTAATCATCATACAATTATAATTTCGGGATATTATTTTACATTCATTTAGCAAAATTCTCTTCAACGTAATATCAGATTTACGAATTTGTGTCTTCAAATTTGCCCATATATTCACTCTAGGGTTGGGATCAGGTCACCAAGGAGGTGTTTCTAGCACTTTTGGGCAATTATAAAGTAGCCACTCGCGTGTTATTACTGCCTTATACTTCGGGCCATTTTCTTGATACTAATAGAATGGTTCTTTCTAAGCGTAAATTTCCACGCAAAGTTTCAATATATATATATATATATATATATATATATATATATATATATATATATATATATATATATATATATATATATATATATACATATATATTTCCATTACTCTGTACATAAATATATTCCCCTTTCCATTTTTGGCTAACTATACCCCGAATGTTCTTAAAAGAGAGTTATGTGTTTGTTGTGCCTTCTCCGCATTATTTTTCGTCCGTCAATGCCGTGAATATTAGATTTCCACTCGCCACTGAGTATTCATGGCATTGACATGTTCTCAACCCTATAGTGAACATAAGGGCATATTTTAAGTTACAAACTCGTAAACATGATATAATCTTGAAGAGAATTTTGCTAAATGAATGGCAACTAATTTTTCGTAATTATGATTGTTTCTGATTAAATCAATGCCTAATAAACTAAATGAAGTCGTTCTTCACAACAAAAACTATCATACAAAATATTTAAAATTTGTAATGATCAAAAATTTTAAGCATTACGAAAAATTACGAATAATTTTGTGTCATAAATTTATTTATTTGATAAAATTGTTGTGTCAATAAATGTTATATTCTTTTATTGAAAAGTGGTGTATCTTTTTTAAGTATAATTAAACAAAACGAAAGTAAAACAGTTCTTTCATTTTACATTAATTTTTAGGTTTTGACTTGAAGTTAAAATAGAAAGAGGAAAATAACGAAAATTTTTGTGAGACACTATTTCTGAACACCCACCCTGTATAATATCGATGCCTGATCCTTCAATGGGTTGGGAGAAAAAAAAACTAGTAACTACCTAATCGTACAACCGTTTGCCAAAATGTCTTGTGCTACATGTTTTTTCTTTATTTTTTCTAACAGCTATTCCCCTTTTAATCTTTTATTTATAACTATATATTAAAAATATCTAAATATCTATAAATATATTTTTTTATGATAAAAGAAGTTATAATAAAAAACTATAACATCTTTTATCATTAATAACTGGAAGCGCAGCAACGTTTGACCGTTTAGAAACCTAAAGAATCCATAAATACATAAAATAATAGCCATGAAACAATGGAAATTTACCCAATACAAGTAATAAAATAATTAATATATATGACTTAAACATATTACACTGTATGTATAATATTTATGACATACATAGCTGTACTGTGCCTGATAATGATGAAAATGTAATGTCTTTTTCATATAAAATCTATTTATTATAAATTATTTTAGTTAACCCCTAAAGAGAAAGAAAACTAATTACATTTAATCATCTAAAAAGAGATATTAAACTGTTTGGCTACTTACTTTTTGATGTTTACTGAACTCCCAAACCCAACTGACACTACCGCTGCTCTACTGAAGCTATTTATACGGTCACTGAGTATCATAACCCGCCATTAATGAAATGTTAATCATCAGCGACGATGCTTCGGAAATGTATGGGGAATGTTTGCGTATCTGATTATTCAGGTGACTAGCGATTTTATAATTCTTTTGTAGTCTCTTCTTTTTTTGTAGAGATATATCAGTTTCACGTCAAGTAATTGCTCTAGATATGATGAAATATTTAAAATAGTTTGATTGTTGATTATTTAGTTGCAACATTTCTTTCTTATTTTAGAAATTCGATACCGTTTCAGAATATGAAATGTTCTTATTTGAAATAAGAAGACGATTTTCATATTTATTCGTCTGATAAATTAATCTTTACAATTTTATAGGTTATGACTCATTTAAAAAAAAAAAAAAGGTTTAAACTTTCGGTCAAGTTGATATAATATATTCTTTACCTGAGTTTAAATATCTAGTTTACATAAAAAAAAGGAATATGTTGGTATTCAGCAAAAATATAAATAAATACTTGTTTAATAACGAATAAAGAATATTAATTACTTGATATCTCTTTATCCATCATTCATTATATTCTTATGATTAACTTTAATTCCTTTTAACCTTCAAATTTCAAATAAAAAATAATACAGCATTAAGAATTTTATTTTTGTTACCAATAACGTAATCAGGAAAGTTTGACTGCAATGTTGCGCTATGATACCCGCGCACGCGCCCAAACATTCACACATATGCACAAGCAAACCAGTTTCACGCTTTTGTATGCAGGACTAATCTTGACTAAAGACTCCCAATGTGCATCGAAGAAGTGTTCTACGTATCGCTTGAGCGTTCCACACTGTGTCCTATGGTACGCGCATCACTGGATAGGTCATTGACTATCAGCACTGTTACCAAACCTTTTTTTCAGTGAGTACTAATTGTTATTTATAGATTTAAATGATTCTATTCTCAATCTATGATAGTTTTTATTTTGTATAATGAAGTCGGGAGAAAGAAAAAAACAAATGAAATCTATGATGGTGCAATCACCAGAGATGCGAAGACCAGTATGTATTGCACTACTTCAAGATAATTTTTCACGGAAACTGCTGCAGTCATCAGGATAAAGGATATTAAGGCGCTTATTCTTATAAACAATCTTGGCTCTGCCTTAACTGTGCCTTTGAAAGACCGGCACAGTCACTGAAAAACCACTTACTCCAGATAAAGATTCACCAACAGCGAACTATCTCCTTCTAAAATACTTTCTGCAGTAAATCAGCTGGTCAAGCACGTGAACGAGGACATTAAGAATTATAAGTCATCCAAAAAATACGAGAACTCAGTTCCAAGCTAAACGAGAGGATTTCCAAAATTGAAAGCCAACGCAAGGACCAATCCAAGCATTTGAAGGATCTTACTACAGCAAACAAAATCCTTTAATCCCGAGTAGGTGGCCATGGCCTACTCTGTATGTCGGGGGCGAATCAGAGAATCCCCAGTCCGTGTGGAAATGACTCCCGCTGCCCTCGTCGCAAATACAGTAACTGGCCTCGGAATTAAGATCAATGTGGAGCCGTAAAACTAGAAAATACCGCGCTCGCACGCTGAGCAGTCTGTGCGGGACGACGTGCTACCGAGAAGAAAGGTAAAGAGAGACTTCTTTACACGAGATATGGGCTAGCAAGAGATTCACATCCACGAGATATATCTCGGAGAAGAAAAGACACCTGTCAACAGACATCTATACCGGCTCTTCCGAAAGAGGAGATCGGGGAGAGGGGGGAGGGAGAGGAGGAAATTCATGTATGTGCAGTTTGCGGCCGTCAGGGTTCGCTGTCGATTAGATAACGGCCTAATTAATCTCACTTTTCTGGAGTGGTCTACATCGACCAGCCTTAAGATCTCGACGTCTTCTGCTGACATTTTGTCTCCCATATACTGGTCGTAATCAGGGATAGGCCAGATGTTTTCACGTCTAGGTTGCGAAAAGATATGATTTTAGGAAAGATCGCTGAAATCTGGAAATTGTATGATATTTGGATAAGGTCATGAGAGGACGGAGCAGGCAACTGAAAAGAGCAAAGAAGATTCTGCGCTGAATCGATGAGATTCATGTCCAACCAGATGACGGGCCTGACAATGTGGTGGGTAAGAGCAAATGGAACAAGGAAGAGATAGATGAAAATGAAGATATTTTCGAGATATACTCTATCGTTGGATTCAGAAAGAAGATTGGTATTAAGATCACCTAACATAATTATATTATTAGTGAAAGGAACGTAGCTGGATTAATCAAAGGAACATAAAGGATGAATCAAAAGGAACCAAAGGAGAGTAATACACTATACCATTTAGGAGAGGATTTGCATTGTACGATGTGAATGAAAAGGAATTCAATTTATGGATAGTTGGGTGGGAATGAGGCATCTAGGATTCGTGACTTTAAGGTATTATAGACATTTAGACCTTAATATCCACCAATACGGCCTATCCGGTCGTGGTGGATATAAGAATAATAATCAGATAGAGAGACGGAAGAGCAAGGAATGTAGAGCTTTAGCCATGTTTCGGAAACACTAATATTACTACACCGTAAACTGGGGTAACATTAAGACCATCGTTATTTCAAATTTGACCTTTTTAAGCGGGTTCGTTCTCACCGACTTTTGATACAGAGAAACTAAACGAAAGGTGATAAGAATGAGCCTGCTTAAAAAGCTCAAATATAAAATAGTGATTGTTTTAATAATACCCCAGTTTACGTTATGATAAAAGTTTTGGTTAAAATGCAATAGATATTCGTCATAATGAGCAGATAAGGAATAACGACATACGTGACAGGTAGTCAGGATACTAGGCATACAGGAAAGAAGATTGAAAAGTATGCACTTTTGATGGGAATTATATAATGGATAAAATTAAGAAAAAAGTAACAAATGAATTAAATTTATTTAAAAAAAAATTTGGGGGAAAAAATGTATTTTAAAAAAAATTATCTTGGGAACTATTTCACGTACAGATGTCTGTTAGCACTCGAATTGGAGCTAATTAAATGAGAAATCAATTCATTACTTTCATAGAAAGAGCAGTTTCCACGATAATTGCCAAAAAAATTGTGATTTCACGATTTATGGAAAAAAAATATAAGTATTATATGAAAATTTTTATCTCCGAAACCAGTAAACGTAAAGGACTTTATTAGGGCTTAAATTTTATAAAATGTACATTACTTTAGAAATGGTATTCATAATGTTTTTCGAGCAATTCGTAGTTAGGAAAATATTGATCATAGAATGAAAAATAAGCGTAAATATTGGGTTTTCTTATTGGATACAGTGAACTTCTGATGATTGAAATAGTTCAAAATCTATTTTTAAGGACATTTAATATGTCTTGCTAGTTAATGTATATATATATATATATATATATATATATATATATATATATTGCTATGTTTCGTGCTATGTGTCACGAAAGTGGGAGTGGCTTTAGAACCTCCCTGTATCCCTGAGGTGGGATTTACATTTTTCAATTGTAAGAAGAGAAAAATCTCCTCTGTACACCCAGAGTACTGAGGTTGTATTTTATTTAGTCCAAACGTTTAAAAATTAAAATCTTATAAATATAATGTGGCTCAATTAGTAATTATTAACTCTGTGCATTTAACACCTTGGCAGGTAAAACCAACTCTTTTTATTGTCCATAAGTAAAGAAGAGATCTTCCAGAGATATTTTGTAATAACATGATTAGATACTTGAATTCATTAACTACGGTTAATAATGAGGTAGTAAAATGCACTGGTCTGAATAGAATTAACTTATGTGAGAATACTGGGTACATCTTTGTCATACAATATTAATATTTAAAAGGTAATAAATAGGAAGTGGAAAACCTAAGAAACCTAAAGAAGATTCATTTTTATTTTTGAATGGTATGCCACTCAATAGGAAGGTACACTATGAACTTTGTGGTATATGTGTGTACAACAGGTTATCAGGAAGGGACAGAATAAAGTATATTTCCATAAAGACATGAATTATGAATTCTCAAGAAAAAAGACAATCTAGAGATTGCAATGGATTTTGTATGTAATGGTTGTGAATAGTAATTGTTATGAAATGGACCAATATCAAGAACAATATGTGAATTGATAATAATGTAGCGTAACTCAATGGATTTTGTTTGTGGTAGTGATGTGAAAAGTGAGTGTACATAAATGGACTGATAATTAGAACAATATGTAAATAGGTGTTAAGTTATTGTAACATGTGTATATAAATATTTTGAATATTTGAAAAATTCCTGCCTATTATTGAAAAAAAACGGTGAGGTGGATGAATTTTGTAGCTTTAGATTAAGAAGAATTTCTTGGTACTTTTAGGGTTAAGTAACGTAAATGAAATATTGATAAATTGTGCCAATGATTAAAGATAAAATTTGTTTTTGTGAAATTATTGAAAATGGACATTAGTAAAAAATTGTTATTTTTTGGTATCATCAATACCTATTTGACTGTTTAGGAATAGGATCAGTTGATATTGTCATTTAGATTAGTGAGCATTTTTTTTGGTTTATAAATGGATTTATTTAGTTAGCTACTGATAAGATGTCCCAAAAGGAGAGCGGGGACAAAATTCATCTTTTCAAGAAGGAATAGGGGAAAATAGTATAAGAGACCGAGAAAGGAGAAATAAGGTAGTTCCGGGAAGAAAGTGATAGAGTGAGGATAGTTCTGGGGAGAAATTGGAAGAGTGAGTAGTTGGGAGAGTGAGTTCTTGGGAGATAGTGGAAGAAGGAGTGCTCTCGAGCTAGAGGCAGAAGACAGAGGTTCGCAGAGGGCACAGCTGAGCAGTCCATCTAGGCAGGAGAGAGAGACCTCGACCGTCGAGCACCGAATTTAGAAGGCAACAATAAGATAAGTGCTAGTCCTTTGATTCATTGTGTACATCAATGTCTAATATTCTGTGGCATCCGGATAATATTTTAAATAAGCAAGAGTTCTCCCAGTATTCTCAAATATATGTTACAGTCCATAGATTTTTACAATGAGAGTAATTTAGATTTAGAAATTAGTAAACCAATAGTTTAATTAATAACGTAACGTAAATAAAGTAAGATCTGTAACTAAATCTACCATTCTATTTACGCTACATGCCATCATCTAGTTAAGTAAGTGAAATAGTGAACACCACACCCTTGGAAAGGTTCTTCAATGGTATTTATAATATCCCAAGCTATTGACCATAGCAGGGGAGTCTGCGGTCTCTAGCCTTTTATGCTAAAATATAGTTTGATTGATCGGCTCTCTTCTGGAACCGATGCAAATAGAGATTAAATTAGATCATTAAATTGGGTAAATGTGGTTTCTGGAACCCCCACCTGCCTTAGAAAAGCAGTTTGCCAGAAACATAGCATTTAACATGGCATCCCTTGTGAAGGACGTTTCTACCATTTCATTATCAAAATATAAATTAAAATTTATAATTTTATTATTATGATTACCACCAGTGGCCTTAGGGAAATTCTATTAATAGAATCATACAATAGTTTTTCATGTTCTTTGACATTCTTGTTTAATGAATTTATTTATTTTTTAAATCAATCTAATGATTCCTAGGATCAACTTCCTCATGCATGAAATTTGTTTTCAAAACTTTCTGGTCTTGCTATGAGTATTTCAGGAATTTGGAACAGACCAATTGGTTATATTTAATACCTCCCCTCCGCATTTGTAGGTCTTATTAATGAACGGGTTGTGATGTAATGGTAAATCCGATTTCTGGGACATTTGGTTATTGTTCTATTAGGTATTTTTTGTTCGTGTTAGCGTTTAACCCCACCACAAAGGTTTTTAAGTAATAGGGAATTATCCCGTGCGTATATTATACGCACACGCTGTTCTAAGATGGCTTTACGGGTAGAGAAAGAAATACTACCAGAGCCTAGAAGGTCAGAAGAAGAATCTGATCCTGAGACTTCCAAAGAACACACCAATCAGGGGTTAGCTGGAGAAACAATGATCCCAATGCCCAAGATTACACAACCACATACCGCGATGAAAACGGAGAGAGACCAATATGGATTAACGAAGAAGGAACATGACTTAGAGCTAAAAATACTTCAGGAAATTCAAGAAGATATGGAAAAGGATCGATGAGATAGAGAGGAAAGTACAAGGAAGTTCCATGAGAAAATGGAAAAGAACACAAAGGAAATTCTGGAAGATATGGAAAATAATACAAAAAGTCTAAAAGCTAAGATGGAGGAAGTGACCGAAAGGACTATAGAAAATATTGAAAAATTGAGAGAGAGAATTGAGAGAAAGGTACATGAGGTATGCACGGATTTTGTGACAGAAGGCTTCGAAGGTGGGAATAAGCTCAAATCTCAGAACACACCCTCTACTGAAAATGAGAAAGAAAAGATTGAAGAACTGGGATTCCAAGCAATTGAAGACCCTAGAACAGAAATGGAACCTCTGTTGAGTGTAAATGAAGAACCTAGATTACCAATAACTTCTCTTAATAATCATAAAGAAACTGAAAATAAAGCATTGAAAAGTTTCACAATCGGCCCCATCTATGCCAATATGGAAGTTATCATAATAGAAATGATATAAAGCTCAGAGAAGAGAAGTATTCAGATCACACAACTTCAGACAAGCTCTCCATCCCAGAGAAAATACCTCTACACTTAGAAAAGGAATTAGGCACCTCAGAGCGGTGGAATGAAGAACTCTCAAGAAATAAAAATTCAATACATGTGGGGAGCATGTTTCATTATTATAGGGAAGTGCCCAGCTAAACCTTTTATTCTCCGTATTTTAGAATATGAATTCTATGAGGGATAGTCTTGGACCATGTTAGAAAAGGCGGTTTACTATGTTATAATTAGATACGCCAGTCTTTATCCTTTTCCGGGGGATAAAAAAGGATTTCCAACTTAGCGTTCCGTTGACGAGCTAAAGAGTCCTGGCGAAACCTTCGTCAGATTAACTCATTCTGGATAAATGTATATAAATTGTAAATATAATGTAAATAGTAAAATTAGGTTACATGTATAGATAGTATTAAGATTATTAAATATAACGTTTTTAGATAGAGTGGATCTCAGAATTAATTATGGGGTTAGATTCAGTTAAATAAAGAAATACAAATTTCTTGTAAGAATATTTGAAAATAGACAGTTGACCTCCATAAGACCTCACCAAAAGTTTTAAATAATTGATTTTTTTGAGAGAAAGAATATAATATATACCCGTAAATAGTAAGTAATAAGGTTAAAAGGGTTTTTATTTTTAATGTAATTTTTATAGGCCTGGTTTTTTATGATGATATTCCATCTATTGGTTTAAAATCATAAATTACCAAAAGAAATTAATCAGCACCAAAGAGCATCCCAATAATAATATCTAGAGAAACGTTGGACCAATTAATATTTTGTTTTTTATCCTGATTGGATTTTTTTATAAGTAATTAGGGAATAGTTACCGTCATATTGGAGTAGACGTAAGTCCTCTATACATCCCGAAAGTGGGATTGTTACTTATTCTCAATTATTTATTATTAATTATTGTTACGTATTCTCAATACATTGCAATATAAATATATATATATATATATATATATATATATATATATATATATATATATATATATATATATATAAGTTAAGATACGATGAGGTATAATATAATAGTTAATCCTAAATGGACAAATGTAAACAATAGTAATGCTATATATAGAGGCTTAGGAGGCAAATAAAGTCAGTGTTTTATCAGCTCTTGAGAGTGTTTGTTCTAACCCTTTTCCTTTTTTTTTGTCTTTTGTGCCGAGAAGACCATAAGTGGTGCCGAAAGCCGGGACCTTTAGATAAACAGGTACAGAAAAGTAATTATTTTTTTTCTGATCTTTTTATTGTTTTCTCTCCACTAACCGGACAACATGCATGAAGTGACCGGGCGCGGAGATATCTTACGACCCGCCACTTTGATTGTCCCAGAGATGCTACCACTACCATCAGAAACTTTGGTAGCGGCCCATGCAAATCTAGCGGCAGCCGAGGCAAATGCTTTGGAGAGGACGAAAATAAAAACAGCAACGTCCCAAGACTTGAGGAAAGCCATCTCTGATTTAGAAAGGTTCAACGGAGAAATAGGGGAGTTGAATTATTTCTTAAAAGGAGGTGACAGGATTATGGCACGGATAGAGGCCAAGATGGCGGAGGATCTAGTTGATGCCATGGACGCAGACGCACTTCGAGCAGCCTTGGTATGTCGTATCAAGAGAAGCATACTGAACATGATCCAAGCGGACGAAGACACTGCGTGGGTGGTCGTGAAGAACCGTTTAAAGAAAGGGTTCGGCGGAGGTAGATGGGCACCCGAAGAGGATATCCTCCAGATGTTTAGGGAGACGAAAAAACCCTATCAAAGTAACGGGCAATATGCCGGGACATTACTAGCGAGGTTTAATAAAATCACGGAAAAAATGAGGGAGACCCTGAATACAGCTGAAGTAGAAGGTAGAATGGCATTCCTATCGACAATTCTGAAGGTTCAGCTAGCCCGAGATACCGGTAAGAAAGAGGGATTACCGAGAGAGAGAACCTTTTTGGAATGCGTCCAAGAAATGGTCGATGCGAGCGCCCGAGACGAGGAAGCACGATGGGAAGATCAGGAGCCAGGGTGGAATAGAGTGCATTACCGAAGATCAGAAGGAGAGAGAAGCCGACCCAATCGAGAAATGGGAGGAAGGAGAGAAGCAGAATTCAGTAGGAGAGAGAGGAGGCCACCGAGGGAGAAAAGACAAGGCCCGGAGAGGAGGAATTGGAGAAGAGACGACAGAAAATGCCACGGATGTGGCAAGACTGGACACTTAGTAGCTCAGTGCCCACGTACACGTTGCTTCGAGTGTCAGAACGAAGGACATATAGCAAGACAGTGCCCCTATATGCGGCGAAGAGAAACAGACCGCGGGGAGCCCATGGAAATTAATGCTCAGCGAGTGTGGCGGAGAAGCAGACCAAGCTTGGAGTCGCCTAGGGCATCGGAGACATCTGCATCGGAGACGGAGGGGAGCGAACCAGAGGACAAGAAAGAAGAGTAAGGAGCAGGCGATGGGGAGAAGGACGAAGAGTAGCAGAGGTAAGAAGAGAGCGAAGTCAAGAATGAGGATGGTGCGAGAGGAGAGGCAACCACAGCAGAATAAACAATACAGTGAATGAGTGTGAGGGGTTGCCTATTATTGAGGTGGTGAGAAGGTGCAAATGCTTGGTGGATACGGGGAGTTCGTGCACACTAATAGGTAGAAATATGATCAAAGCATTTTGTACAGGAAAGAGGACGCCAGAGGTTAGGGCATGTACGTGCAAACTGATAACGCTAAGTGGCCCTTGTAAGGTAGAGGGAGAAGTGGAGATAGGCATAAGGAAATGGGGAGGTGAGGGAGGAGTTGCCATGGTTCACGTCGTAGAAGACATGCCCCGGAAATATGGGGGAATTATCGGCTGCGACCTGCTGGAGAAACTAGGAGCGAGCATTCGAAGTTCCGCGGGACAGTGGATAATTCGAGTAGGGAGGAAGAGGCATAAGGTTAAACGGAGCGCGAACAGAGAGGGGAATCGTGTCGGCGTAATTACGAAAGAGAGGGACTGGAAGCGCGACGTCATGACAGAATATACGGATATTTTCTATCACGAGGGAGAATCGCTGAGCGTGACGGAGGAAACGCTTCACGAAATCCCGTTAAAGGTAGAAAGGGTCACCTACGTGAAAGAACGGAGATATCCGCAAGCACTACGCGAACATATCCGCGAGGAGCTTGACAGCCTGAAGCGGCAGGGAATTATAGTTAACAGCACGTCGCCATTTAACAGCCCCTTATGGGCAGTGAAAAAGAAAAGTACGGAGGGCGAAAGCAAAGAACGATATAGAGTGGTGGTAGACTTCAGGCAACTGAACGAGAATACACAAGACGAGAAGTATCCAATTCCGCGCCTAGAAGATATTTTAGACCGGCTGGGAGGCGCAACCGTGTTTAGTACGCTTGATTTAAAGTCAGGGTATCACCAGATTCAGATGCACCCCAGGGATCAGGGGAAGATCGCGTTCACCTTTGAAAGGGGTCATTATGAGTTTACTCGAATGCCTTTTGGGTTGAAAAACGCGCCCATAACATTTCAGAAACTCATGGACGAGTTCTTGCGGGGTCTAGACGAAGGTATGTGCCAGGTGTATATGGATGACCTTCTAGTTTTCAGTAAGACCGAAGCACAACACGTGGAGGATTTAAGGCGCGTATTCGAACGAATTCGGCAGTTCGGCCTGAAACTCTCCAAGGAAAAGTCGATTCTGGGACAACGACAAATAAATTTCCTCGGACATACAATATCCGCTGAGGGCGTACGACCGGATATACGGAAAGTGGAGGCGATTGCGAGGATGGCAGTCCCCAACGATATAAAGGGAATTCGGAGACTCCTGGGAACCCTAAATTATTATCGGCGGTTTGTTCCGGAGATGGCCGAGAAATTAGTACCGCTGAATGGAATGTTAAAAAAGGGACGAACAGTTTGCATCACCCCCGAGATAGAGGAAAATGTTAGGAAATGCATGCTGCAACTGCAGAGAGAACCGGTCCTCGCTTTTCCAGACTTCGCCAGACCATTCTCAGTCACCACGGACGCGAGTGAGTATGCACTGGGGGCAGTTGTGTTGTCGCAGGAGGGAGAGAAGGGAGAGCGACCGATAGCGTATGCCAGCAGACGGCTCACAGATACGGAAGCACGATATAGTGCCCTTGAGCGGGAATTATTGGGAATCGTGTGGGCGGTTGAACACTTTCGACCATACGTTTTTGGGAGGAGGTTCAAAGTCCATACGGACCATCGCCCTCTATTATGGGTGGTGAAACTAAAAGAATCCTCGGCCAGGGTCACGCGTTGGAAGGAGATATTAAGCCAATATAACCTGGAGGTAGTATACAAACCGGGAAAAGACAACGTCGTAGCGGACTGGTTATCGCGCGCCTTGCACGTAAATGCAATTGAACCAGAGGCAGGGGAACCCTCCGGAGTAACGTTTCGTTCGGGAATGGACACCGGAGGGAGAGGGGGAACGAGAAGCGCAGGGATCTGAAGAGGCACAAGAGTCGTTAGGTACGGATGACGAAGTAGGGGAACGGGCAACAGAGTTAGAGGAAAAAGAGGAAATTATTAACAATAAACCGCGCCAAATAATTTGGAAAACGAGGACGTCCGGAATAATGAAAATGGATTATTCGGCACTGGGACGTTGTAAAATTGTCACCATCAGGTCGACACCGGGGGTAACAGAAGAGCAAATGTGCAGAGCCTTAAAAGATGCATCGAGACCGGGAGGGACTTACTACCTTTACGTGGGAAACGCTAAGGTGTGGGAGAAAATCCGGTATTTATTATGGCGGACGGAAAAAATCGGCGCGGATAGGACATTTATTCGGTGTACGCTGATGGTGGAAACCGTTCGGGATCCGGCACGGCAGACGGAAGTAACGGTTGCCCATCACCAGGGTAAAACAAATCATAGGGGAATCAATGAAACCTTGGCGGCCCTGAAGCGCCGATATTTTTGGCAGGGTATGCGGCGGACTATTGAGAGGGTAATCGGGGAATGCGAGATATGCCATCAAACGAAGTATGACCGACACCCCCCTATAGGTCGCCAAGAAGAAACAATAACGCCGACCGTACCACTTTGCGAGTTACAAATCGACACCTTCACATGGCGGGGCTTTAAATGGGTGACAATAGTGGACGTTTTTAGCAAAACGGCCATGGCGCATCGGTTGCAAGAGCGTACGGCGGATGCGGTTATCGGGGCTCTTCGTCTCTGGTTCCAGTTTTATGGAATACCAGAGAGAATAGCATCGGACGGGGGGCGGGAATTTGATAATGCCCAGATACGCACGGAAACAAAAGCGTTAGGAATCAAATGGCATTGGAACACTCAGGGCCACCCCAAAAGCAGGGGTAGTATAGAGAGACTCCACAGTACATTGGGCGATCACCTACGGGTATTCCACGTCGATAAGGGCCTAGACGCGGACGAGGCAATGCCCAGAGCAATTGCAGCATACAATCACTCGATCCACATGGCGACGGGGTTTGCTCCATTCGAGGCCATCTTTGGATTACGAGACCGACGGAGAGATGACGCAGGTTCGGTGGTAGATGAGAGCATCGCTAAGCAGCTACGGATAAACCGAATGGGCCTCGCAAAAATATGGGAAAAGGCACACGGGCGTATAGTCAGCGAGAAACGTAGGAGGGTCGCCCGAGAGAATGTAGGGCTCAGGGATAGGATGGACGATCTTCGCATCGGAACCATTGTATACCGACGGATAGGGTCTAATCGAACAAAAGAACCTTCGCGGTACGAAGGGCCGTTCCGGCTGACGGTAATAAGGGAACATAATTTGGTCACGATTCGAAGCGTGGCTGAGCCACGAAAACAAAGGACTGTTCATATTGAACAATTAAAAATTCCAGTGGGGGAGGCCCACTAACTTCAAAGATAAAGTCCTCTTTTCTACGAACAGGTTTAGAGTTTAGTTTAAGAACAGAAGATGTATTTTTTTTATTTATTATTAGTAGTATTATCTGTATTTAATTTTTTTTTTACTTTTAGCGATGTGTTTTTGTATATATTAGTCTTAGTTAGCATATTAGATAAGTTTTAGACTGTATAGATGTAAGACATTTTTTATTTTATACTGTTGTTTTTTTTTTGTGTTTTTTTTTAAGTTTATGAAAAGAATGCTCAAAAACTGGCAGGGGGGAGTTAAGATACGATGAGGCATAATATAATAGTTAATCCTAAACGTACAAATGTAAACAATAGTAATGCTATATATAGAGGCTTAGGAGGCAAATAAAGTCAGTGTTTTATCAGCTCTTGAGAGTGTTTGTTCTAACCTTTTTCCTTTTTTTTGTCTTTTGTGCCGAGAAGACCATAAGTTATATATATATATATATATATATATATATATATATATATATATATATATATATATATATATATGTAATAAATCAGAGCCTCGTTCCAATTCAATCGGTACTATTTCTGATCTAATACCTAGTAAGAGGTAAGCAGGTGAGATTTAGTCGTTCCATGAATAGTACTGTTGTATTCCTCAACACACAACTCAGCAACCTTAGTCCAGGGCACGCTAGAATTACTCTCATTTAATCGGCAGCGTATTCTGTTTACCAAAGTTTCGTTTAAACATTCGTTTAAGCCATTAGATTGTGGGTTATCCACTGTAGTAAAAAGCAACTCGATCTTCTTGTTGTTTAAGAACATTTTAATTTTTTTTTAATTTTAAGCTCCATACTGGTCCACTGGTAACACTTTGATATTATTTTCCTCTGTCAGTGGATTAAGAAGTTTGATAAAATCTTTCGCATCCCGACTTCTCGATGTTCTAATCCACGCGTATCGAGAAAAATGGTCTACTAGTAAATGCATGTATTTTTTTACTGACCCGTTACCGGCGAATCCTCCAACTGTGTCAATGGACATGATGTGGAACGGGTATTCTGCTGGACCCAATGTCGATAACATCCCGATTGCTCTTCCTGTTCTAGTCTTGTTTTTGATTCATATCTCACAGGACTTGCAATATTGATTTATAAGTTCATCCATGTTTTTAAAATAGTAAAATTGTCTCAATTTCTCAGCGATTTGACTAGTACCAATATGACCATAAAACAGATGTATTTTTTTAATCATATCGAGCCCAAATTTTTCAGACACATAAATCCGCTTTCTGTTATTTAACATCTTGAAACTAATGTTGCCGTCTCTTAAAAGCTTCTTTGATATTTCAATTTCATCTTTAATTGTGTTTTGATCCTTCATGATGTCATCTAATTGAACCATATTGATTACCTTTAAACAATCTTCTTCGTTCTCAAAACATTCTAATACTGGATTCCTCGATAATGTGTCCGCTTCTACATTATCCTTCCCTTCTTTATAAATTACTTTGAAATTATACTGGGATAAATACAGCATTAAGTCCCCTAAAGCCTCATCAGTTCTTGATTTTGCTTTTAGATTAATCAGTGGTTTATGATCTGATGTTACTAAGAAAGCTTTTCCTATTAAATAGTGTTGGCAATATATAATGGCTTCTTTCATAACGAGACCCTCCAAATACATTATTTCTTTTTTCATCTGGCTTGATGTAAGCTGTTTTGAAAAGTAAGCCACTGGATATAAAATTCCATTTGCTTGAACTTGTTTTAAAACTGCTCCCAATCCTGATCGGCTTGCATCCACTTCTATTACTATATCTTTGTCTTCATTGTAAATCGCTAAAATTGGTGGTGAATATATGTATCGTTTAACCTCTTGAAAACAAATTTCACAATCATCTGTCCAAACAAATTTTTCATTCTTCTTCAACAAATTATGTAAGGGAGCTAATCGTTGGGTACAATGGTCAACTAATATGTGATAGAAATTAATCTTTCCTAATAGCTGGCGAACCATTTTTCTTGTTGTTGGGCGTTTAAATTCTCTAATTGCTACAAGATTATCATTAATCGGTCGAACTTTACCATTTTCTACCACATGCCCAAGATACTTTATAGATCGCATAGCAAAGTTACATTTAAGTAACTTTTAATTAAATTCCCTCTTTCCTGATTCTTTCAAAAACTAACCTTATGTGTTTTAAATGTTCCTCAAAAGACTTCGAAAATATTAAAATGCCATCAAAATAATTAACACAAAATTTTCCCAAATTATGTTTACGTAAAATACCTGATAACACCCTTTGAAAAATTGCTGGTGAATTTTTATATCCGAAGGGGAGTACTTTCCACTGCCAATGGCCTTTCTGTGTTATGAAAGCTGTCTTCTTCCTGTCCTTTACTCGAATTGGTATAGAACAAAAAGCCGAGTTAGTGTACAATGCCGTGAACCAACTGCAGTCGCCAACATTCACAACCAGATCTTTAATTCTAGGAAATGGCTGAGGTTCGGTAACAACTAGTTTATTTAATTCTCGGAAATCAACAAATAATCGAGTTCTTCTTCCACCTTCTTTTTTAAAAGCTAAGGTTACAGGGGATGCAAATGGAGAACTCGATTCTTCTATTAAATTATTCTCCAAAAATTTTGTAAATCTATTTCCTCTTGGTCTGGGAATGAATATCTATAAGGTTTTTTTGCAATGTACTTGTCTTCTTTTAGTTTAATTGTAGCTTCGCTATTTCCCATTGAACCAACATCAAATTTATTAGTAGCAAAACACATTTTATATGCTTCTAATAAACCAATTATTTTGTGCTTTTTATCGTTCTCTAAATGATCCAATTTTTCTTCAACTGGATGTTTATAAAAAAATGTTTCAATTTTCCCAACTTTATTATTCATGCTGTTCAAATCGATTAGTTTATTACCCACTCTCTGTTTAATTCGTAAGTTTTCATCCTGAATTAATTTGAACTTTTTTATTGCATCCAAAACAAGTAACAAATCGTAAATAAAGTTATTATTTTTTATGATAAATAGGTCTAATTTATCTTCTATTTCTCCAATTTCTAAATGTTGATTAGCCCGGCCTTTACAAAAATTCACACCACTTATAGTCTTTAGGATACCTTTGTTGGCATACAATTTTGATTTGAGTATACCGACAAGATTTTCATTAATTAAAGAGCAGGTAGAGCCATTATCACAAACGGTTTTAACTAGTTTATTTTGGTCCACAATTACTTTAACTTTAATTAATGAACATTGTGTGAATTTTCCCGGACTAATTAGTTTTTTGTATTGCTATCATTATTTTGCATATCAATCCGTAAATCTACATTGTTATTGCCCTTATCTTCTTCAGTAAAATTGATCCGGTGTTTGGATTGTGATGTTTTGTTTTCGCATATTTGTTGTGAGTGAAAGCGATTTTTATAACCTAATTTCACGCATATTGGACAAGATATTCTTTCCGAGTTCAGTGGTTTCCTTGATTTATTATTTCTGCATATTTCTGGTGGGTGGAAACGATTTTTATAGCCTAATGCTTCGTATATTTTGCACGGTTTTCTTTCTGAATTATTTGATTTTCTTTTCTCAATTTCAGTCTTCGTTTTATCATTGTTTTGTTTTTCATCTATTTTTTTTTTAATCATGTATGAGTCATCAAATCTTTTTAGTTCTTTCACTAGGTCATTCAGACTCTCAATTTTTTCTCTGTCTAACCCATCTTGAACTTCCAGAGGCAGGTTATAAACTATTTGATATATTCAAAACATTTCTGGCATATTTTTGTCAGCTTCCAGAAGTAAACGTTCTTTTTTAAATGAGAAGTCAATCAATAAACCAAATACATAATTAAACGCCAAGCGAATAGAGGTCCAATTTTTCTTTCCATATACTAATAAAAACGAATTTTTCCAATTTTCCCAGTCCGTCAATGGTATCTTAATGAGGTTCGCACTGTTCCATTCTTTTACATTCCCTTCTATACATAATTTTAAAGTTTCTACCCTGGTGTCATCAACAATTTGAAATCTATTGCATTCTTTCTCAAATGAAGAAATCAAGGTTAGAGCTTCTTGTTTTCCATTAAATTTGTTTAACAAAAATTTTTGTTCAATTTCACTTAACGGCACTTGATTAGTAGTTGAAATCCGATTCTCTAATTCCCTGATTCGTTTAATTAAAAAAATTTCATTAGTTTTGGTTTCCTCTAAAGCAGTACTTAATGCACCAGCCTCATTTTGATTATATTCTTCTAAATACTGATCCCGGACACAAAAATTTTCGTCCTCGTCTAAATATTCTTTTTGCAATTCGAGTTTAAATGGAATAGCAATTTTTCTATAACCACCTACCTTCGTGATGGATTTACAACTGTTTAACACATTTTTGCTTATGCTGTTCCACACATGTTCCTTATGCTGATCCGAACTCTTTAGTTCATCAGGTATCAAAAACCAAACTATTTTGTCCAAAGATAAGGCAATTAATTGGTATTCATTTTCTCCTTTCTTTACTAAATGGATATGCAATTTCCTTCGTGGATCCATTCTACAGATCTTATACAATTTGTAATTCTGCGATTTAGAAAGAATACGACCGTAAACGTTTACTAAAACAAAATAAAATTGTATACGAGTCTTTTACTCCCTAAATCACTATAATATATTTTTCTAACAAGCGTGCTGATTAGTACAACCTTCATTTATAACAAAAGCCAATAAACAGCTGTTCAATGCCATTTAAAAGTAAATGATCTGAATTAATAATTAATCTAGTTAATTATTAATTTACATATATGTATATATATTTTCATTTTTTGTCGCCTCAAAATTTGAAAGTACCAAAGAATCACTCAAGTATAGTTGGTTATTAAAACATTTTATAATAAAATATCTGATGTGGACTACAAATGACTTCCATGTACGCCAATTAAACTATAAATCGGTGGCTCAAAAAATGATCCTGATTTTGTTTAATAGTTTTCGAAGATTGCAGTGCATCTCAAAAACGACACTCGGCGTCGCGACATCCATCTATTGGCACACACAGTGACATATTCTTATTTCTGGAGGTCTCATTCTGTTATTATAAGTTGTTTTCTCTCAGTTGGTAAAAAGTTCCCAAGAGATTTCTTCGTGTTCCGTGACAGCATTAGAACAGTCAATATCACTAGAAAAAGCATTGGAAATCGACAGTTTCAGACTTTTCTCCTGTTGCAGACTTGTTCATCTCACAAATGGGGGAGGAAACCGAGTATGTTACACTCAAATTTAATACTTAAAACAATTAATAAAAATGTTTAATTGGATTGGAAACCAAATTGTGTTTGTAACCTTTATTACCGAAACATATGATTTCTGTGTTTAATTTTAATATAATTTTTGATGAAAGTTTATTATGATCTTCAAGTAGAGTACCCTTTTCGGGTCACTAATTTTAATAAAAATCTAGTAAATACAATCATATCGATATAAAAGTCCTATTTACCAAATTTGAGATTGTTTACATTATATTTTAATATAATTTTTTATGAAGGTCTAATATGACCTTCAAGTAAAGCACCACTTCCGGTCTGCCAGTGTTAACCAAAATTTACTATATTATTTATATTAATATAATCTTGTATACCTAATTTGAAAATTTTGCATAGTATTTTAATATAATTTTTGATGGAAATCATTTATGACCTTTAAGTAAAGAACCACTTCCTGTGATCAAGCAATGACTAAAAAGGGAGGTTCACAACAAGATTTTACAAAAATTCTAAATACAAAATTTCAACTTGCTACGGCTAACCGTTTTTGAGTTATGCGAGATACGAACGTACGTGCGTACAGACGCCACGACGAAACTAGTCAAAATGGATTCAGTGATGGGTCAAAATGGATATCTCCGTTGAAATCTGATAACCGAAAATTTTCGCGATTACAATACTTCCTTTACTTCGTACAAGGAAGTAATAAAGGTTCTGATTTAAAATGAGGCAGACTGGGCATCTGTCCAGGGCACCAGATTTTTAGGAGCGGCAGAATTTGAGATGTGAAAATTTTATTTTGGTTGTTATAGGGCCAACATTCCTTCGACAATGTTAAAGGAAATTTTGAGGTAAGGCCTATTTTAGTGCGCGTAAGGCCTAAAACCAAATACATTGGTAACTTAAATATCTGGGAACGCGTTTACGTTCCTACCCCCCTAGCGAAAAAATTCGCATGAAAATGATCGAAAAACGACAAACGCCGCTTGACTAGCTTTTGCTAACCTAACAAGTTCAGGTTTTCGGGTATCAGGATCTCCGAAAATATAATGCCACGGAGCTTGAAATTTTAGACAGATATACTTTAATATGAGTAGAGAAAGTTTTCAAATTTGCATTGCAATCCGGCGGAAGGGAACCGAGGTCACTTCACAAATGCCATTTTTGTGGTGAGATGTTTGTTCTTCTTGTTGCCCTTCGACGGAGTTATAGGGTTACATACACAAATGTATTTTGAGCTATTTTAGTGCGTTTTGGATTAATTGTACAGATCTGAAATCTTAAAAAATAAAAAACATGTTTCTTTTTATAGACATTTCATCCTATATGGATTTAATAAATGAATTGTATTGAAAGTTTTCATTGGTATTTACTTTTGAGTGTTTTAAGATATTTTTCGGCATTAGTGGGGATTCGATTGCCTACGAGAGTTTTAGAAACAAAAAAAAAATATTTTTTTTTAAAGCACATTTCGGATTTCACTGTAATTGTCATGGAATCACATACATGGAAGCAAGTTCACTACAAAATTATTTTAATAAGAGTGGAATTATTCTTTGAAAGCATTATTTGTTAATAAGATTGGAGTTTAATGGAAGGAATGAAATTTAAAAAAAAAGTTGAGAAAACATGAAACTTATTTAAGTGAATCTTTATTGACATTTAGACGAATTTATTGTAATTTTGATCCTGTTTCTAGAAAATATCTGAAAGAAATGAGATTGGACAACATTTTATAGTTTACTATTTTTAATCCAAATACTTGATACTTCGTTCATCGCTTTAGGAGTAGGAGTATTTTCGCTTCCCACCTTGGTTTAGCAGAGAACACGTTAATGATTACGACCGTTAATGATTCTAACTATAAGAGTGCATTCTTCGGAGCTTTAGGCTTCCGCTTAGGAGAAATGGAAGCTGAAATTGAGTGAGGGTATCTGACTAGAGTAATTTGATTAGCGGTTTTCGTCTTTTGGCAGTGGTTATAATTGCAATTGGTAATTCTAGCTCCCATACCTTCTAAGGGGAAATTTAGTCGCCATTCTTCAGATGAACGTGTCCCCAACTAAACCCTAGCAGCGAGGTTGACAATATGCAATCGCTGTAATCTAAGCCGTGCTTGATTAGATTTCAAATATAAACTTTAATATGCAAATTTGCCAATAATTAAAATAATTATACTGTGCATGTTGGTTTAATCCATCATATAAATTGATTAAATAGAAATTTAAAGCTTTTCCCCACTACTCCATTTCACAACAAATTCTTAAGATATTTATCTTGGTCTGTGTATTCCAAGAATTTTAAAAAATATTATATAGTCGGTTTGGAGGTAGTGACCAACTGCATTTTTGTAAAAATGAAATGTTTGTTGCTGTTTACTGGCATTATTTACAAAATTGTGAAATTAACAATAATTTACCAATGAATGATAAAGTTCATTCCAGATAAGAAAAATAAATGAACAACAATTCGTTACCTAGCAATTATTTCAATAAATAGATATATAAGAAAAAACAACTTTTCATGGTTATTTATTTAATCCCTCGTTACCGGTAGATACCGGTCGCTCTGGGCAAATAATTTTTAGTCGTCCCTCTCTCCTTTTTCAGTTTCCCTCACACATACAACTAATTACTAAGATTATTTAAAGACTCAGACTGTTATTTTTTCTTATTAAATAAATGGCTATTGCTGTTTGATGAAGCAGTTATATCTACCATTATTAATCATGAGTTATAGAATATTGTATTTCCCAAAAAATAATTCCGTTGCTAAAATGTCCCCGCAGAAAAAAAAAGGACAGCCGTAAAAAGGAGTGATATAAAAAATACTCCATCAAGGAAAGGACTTTCGGCGCTTCGCGCATCGGTTTAGGAGTTATGGGGTACGATTACTTATGATTTCAATTTCAGTATTGGCACTTGTAAGATAAATCGTCAATATGAATTTGTATTTCTTATATGAAACTTTCGAAAATTTCACCTCCACCAACGTCTTTTCCAATCATACATTTTCATTAAAATAAATTTTTATGCTATTTTGAAATGATATTTCATATTCAATGTAAATTTGAATACAGAATAGATCTACTTATTTTACCATTTAATAAAGTAATAATACATATTTCAGATATGTAACCATTTAATAAATCAGTAATAATACAGATTCCTTTTTACTTCCTTGTACGAAGTAAAGGAAGTATTGTAATCGCGAAAATTTTCGGTTTTCAGATTCAACGGAAATATCCATTTTGACCATCCCTGAATCCATTTTGACTAGTTTCCTCGTGACGTCTGTACGTACGTGCCTATCTCGCATAACTCAAAAACGGTTAGCCGTAGAATGTTAAAATTTTGTATTAAGGATTACTGTAAATTCTAGTTGATTTTATCTAAAATGATTACCGGAAGTGGTACTTTACTTGTTGTTTATTCACTCCAATTGAACATTTTTATTACTTGTATTAAGTGTTAAAATTATGAGTAAAATACTGGTTTTCCTGTGAGATGAACAATTTGTGAGATGAACAACTCTGCAGCAGGAGTATAAGATTTAAGTTCTTGCGCTTAAAATGTCGAAACTGTCAATTTCCAATGCTTTAACTAGTGACACTGACAGTTCTAATGTTGTCACGGAACACAAATCTCTTAGGGACTTGTTGCCTACGGAATAACGGAATGAGACCTACAGAAACAAGAGTATGTGTGTGTGTCAATAGATAGATGTCGCGACGCTGAATGCCGTTTAAATGATTTTTTTTTTGCTTTTGTAGAAAATTTCATCACCTTTCGATTAATCATAACGAAAAAAAAATAAAAAAAAATTTGGTACGGTGCGCGCATCACATAACTTTCCTTTAATACCCTGTAATAGTAATATTTTTAACATAATTATAAAGAGCCTTAAAACTGATCTTTTATTGAAACTTATCTTGAAACGCAAAACCTGAAATTTATAAAGGGAGTTTTTATACTAAATTATATTAAGGGTATGCTGCTTCTAAAACACCTTACATATCTTCTATATCTTTATAAATGGCCGAGTCATGGACTTATAAAATCTCTAATTTTGAATTTGAAACCGCCATTTCGAAACAAATGGGTGGTAATGTCGACTCCCGAGGATCGATCACTCTGGGATGAGGATTGACCTTTTGCTACCGAATCTCAAGAAGATCGGTCTAATAATCTCGGAGAAAAGCTGCGGACAGCGGACGGCGAACGGACGGATTGAAGGGGCAATTGAAGCTCAAAAACAAAAAGAAACTGAAACTGGTAGGTATATCCATGGAATGCCGCTGGAACTTTTTCGGCAAAACTGACTAACCGGAAATGCCACTTTTTTTCGAAAATTGCCTAACGATTTTGATAAAACTTGCTGAAAGTTTTCTTCTTAAAGCCCTTTAACATCTGTGTAGTATATCATCGAAGAAATGCAAGCGAAAAAGTAATGATGGAAAGAATGTTTTATTTGCGCATAATTTAAGAAGTATTTATTTACCATAATTTTATGGTAAATTATGTGTGAAATAATCATATGAAAGGTAATTAAAGTATCTAAAAAACCCAAAAAGACCCATCGAAATTGGAGCAGTATCAAGCAAAGGTACAGCGTTTCGGACTAAATAGATGTGCCAATTATATCACCGATATTACACCTTTTACAATTTTCTCGTCAACTGTTTTACGATTTTGATGAAACTTGTCTAATGTGTTCTCCTTAAAGCCATTTAACTTTTCATGTATGAAGTATATCAACGAGAAAATTCAGGAGAAAAAGTTATAGCGAAATAAAATTTTATTTGCGCATAACTCAAAAAGTAAGTATTTTATGATAAATTATGAATGAAATCATAAGAAAGGCAATTAAATTCCTTAAAATACAAAACAAAATTATTCAAGTCGGGCCAGTATTAGTAAAGATAAAGCGTATCTCATAAGGACTACAAGACCCTAGATGGAAAGCCGAACGCGTCCGGAAGTAGATGGCTGCGACCACCTTTTGGTTAGCAAAACGCACTTAAACAATGTATTGTAATAACAAACAAATATAAATTGACTTATTAATTTCTAGTTTTATTTTATTTGATGGAAACAAAATGGAATTACCAAGAAAACTAAACCAAAACTTTTAAGATATATTTACAGCTTGACAAACCAAAATATTTATTGTACAGGATTGTAGTACTAAGTTGTTTTAAAAATTAATTTATTCTTTTTTTGTCAGAGAAGACTTGTAGAATTGCATTCTGCACAGTTTATTGCGATTAGTGTTTGTTGTGAACTCTTTAAAATTATGTTAAAAAGATTACTATTACAGGATGGTAATGGAAAGTTGTGTGATACGCGCACCGCACCAGATTTTTTTTATTTGGTTTTTCCCATGATAAATCGAAACCTGATAAAATTTCATTCAAAATAAAAAAAAATCATTTAAACCAGACAAGTATTAGCTGAGATATAGCGTCATGAACCTTGCAGACTAATTCCGCAGCTCTACAGGTCTGCGAGGCTCTATACTACGGCAGCCCTATGCAAAAAATGTCATCCATAAAACATACACCTAAAAATTTCAGCATAAGTAGAAACACCAGAGTATAGTTCAAAAACCGCCCGTCTGGCAGAGATAAAATTCTTACTAATTCTTTAAAAATTAATTTTAATAATTAATTTTTTCACAAAAATTCACCCATAAAACATACGGCTGGAATTAGGCTTAATCGTTTGGTTTTTATTCGTAGAGAAAGGAAAAAACCGTCTGGCAGCGAAAAAACTCTTACTAGTGCCCGCCCGACTCGCGCAAACGGTGCGTGAAAATCACAAAAACTCACCCATAAAACATACGATTGATTCTTGTGAAAATCGATTCAAAAAGATTCCTCAATGCAAAATCCAGTCGTCTGGCTGATTAAAAATTCTTACTAATATCCGCCAGACGCTTAAATACGTAATAAATTGTTCTGAGAAAGATGGATTTTTTTTTTCATCTTATTTTATTTGTCCGAAATCCTCAATGTTCGAAATAAATTAGTTATAGGATCGTAATATCCGTTTTTAATAATAACAATAATGATTGTTAATGATAATTATTTATATTAGAGTTAAAAACCAGCAAAAATAATGCGATTGGTGGAATACCACTTGTTGTTTTAAAGAGCTGTTAAAACTGCTGATTTTGATCTCTACACTTACGTTCTACCTTTTTATACTGATCTATTGTTCGCTTTCAATCAGCCAAATTAGACTCGGTGGTTTACACTTCATTATGACCACATACTAAGATTAGAAGAAGAGAACTCCACCATCTGAACTGAATCATTTGAGAACAGGAATCTTCTCCATTAAAAGAACGCCAGCATAATTTTCTCGAACGCCTGTTAACATGTGTTTGATAAAGTTAACAGACTGTGAATAAAGATGGTGCCAGCCAACTAAGAGGTGTTACACATAAGAGAAACAATTTTTTTTGCGAGGCAGTGGTGGGCATCAAAAGTCATTTCGTCCTTGTTGGACGATTTAGATTTGAACAGAAATTCTGAAAACCCCCATCGAGAGCTATCTAAAAATATAATTAAAAATGATCATAAAAACTTGTGAAAGTTAGTGGATGAAATTCGGAATTGCATGAATCATTTTGATGAAACCACCGTAATTTCTGTTCAACTTAGCAACTGGGAAGCCAGCAAAGACCGAAACAGCTAATTTTTTGCTCGACGTTCTCAACCACGGCCTGGAAAGGAAAAATAAATTCATCATAGAAAGTCATATGGATCCATCAAGATTTGAAATATGCATACTTAATACAAAACTAATGAATTTCTCGAGTAAAGTAGTGGTAAAAAAATTTAGATCTTCACAAGGAAAACTATCAGGATTAAAAATGGAGAATCTGTTCGGGACTCTGCTGGGTATTTGCATAGACCTAAATATTGATATGGCTAAAGTTTTTACTTACCCTCTAACACTCTATGTTTACTTACCCTCTCAATTCCCACCTCACTGTGTCATTTAGAAGGGTCTACGCACAAAAATCCAAAGGAAGCACTTCAAAAATGTCGTTTAGAAGGCTTCGACGAAACTAATACAATAATCGAACATGAGTGCGAGATTATTAACGGTTTCTACATGTTACATCTTCTCGGCGGGAACTTTAAGAAATATGAAAATTTAGTCCAAAGAACGAATTGAACAAAGTAATCTCAACCAAGGCGAGAAAAATTCATCTCATTTTCGATGCCATCAAAGTTTCATCTATCAATGATATGTTGTCAAAAAGGAGCATAAGGTGCACTTGCCGGACTAGTTCCCCCACCATTACCATCAATGATATGGAAAGGGATAAAAGAGCTGGTGTTGATTGTTATCAACACCAGCTCTTTTGTCCCTCTTTTAGCCCTGTCGGTCAGTGCCATTTTCCTCATTTAGTCCTCAAGAGGTGGTGCCAACAGATTTCATAAAAGCTTTGAGGAATGATAATTTCAAAAAATCTCTGACAAATTTTTTGTGGGATCATTGGAAAACTACCGTATTAATTCGTAACTTTGACAACAAAGTTATATATATATCTTTCTATTTTTTGGAGGGTAATGAACTCTGTTTTCAAGAAGTCGAAGACGTCAGGAACAACCATGAAGAGGCAGACACACGAATGGTACTACAAGCTACTTTGGAAGCTGCACGAGGCACGAAAAGTATCAAAATTAAATCGAGTGACACCAATGTGCTAATTATCTTACATTATCACGTCACATTTCTCAACGGTTATGGAATATGGTTGGAAATATCAAAATACAAACCTGTTATCAACATAAATGCATTGTGTGAAAAATGGAGGGGCGGGGGACAAATTTCTGTAGCACTGCCTGCATTTCATGCTTTCATTGGGTGCGATTTGACAGCTTCTTTTTTTGGGAAAGGAAAGATTAAACCATTTAATTTGTTATTGAGAAATCCACAATTCCAAGGACTTTTTCTACATTGTGTTCAACGACTTGTCTAACTTCAATTTATCGAGAAGATATAGAACAGTTTGTGTGCCTTTAATATGGTGTGAAAAACCATTTACATGGTGTGAGGTATTCTTGTGATTTAGCAAGATTATTAATATTCAAAAGAGCATACGAAACAAAAGGAGTGTCTTCATCATCAAAGCTCAAAAAAAGAGTTGATCTATCAGTATACTCCTCCCTCCTCCACCCTGTTACTCAGTTCTTCTCAACAAAATAAAAAGAACAATGTACGTTGCGAATGTCTGGTGCACGCCAATAAGGCATTTATTCCCGAAGAAAACATCACAGACTTTGGCTACAAACTCGAAAATGGCAAGATTTTTCTCACCTGGAATTCCGGAGTTATTCTTCCCCAAGATATCCAGGACCTCAAATGATCAATGAGATAAGCCTATCGATGCTACAGAGGAAGAAGAACTTAATGACCATATCGGTCATGATTCTGATGATAAAGTTTAAGATGATGAATAATTATTTTGACATTTTTCTCATTTGATTTGTTTGATCCATTTGTGATATTTGGTGTGATTTTTTAATATGTGTAATTTTAATATGTGTATGTTAAATAAAATTCGTATCTTTATATAAAGTTTTTATTTACCTGTAACTTATATTTATTTATTTTGGTTCTAATTACAATAAAAATATAATAGGCAACATTCAGTATATATTACGAATAATAAGTATAATATATATATATATATATATATTACGAATAATAATTATATATTTAAATATATAATTATTTAAAAAACAATTACTTTTATACAAATTGTTTGCCTATTTTAACAATAGCTCGAATACCTGTCTTTCTAATTGTCTGAAACGAAATGGTACTGGTACTGGTACTGGTATTGGTGGGGGGAACTAGTCCGGCAAGTGGGCCATATGGTCCTTTTTGCCAACCCCTGACGGCTACTTTTTCGTCACCGCCGCATACTAACCAGAGTGGGTGAGTAAAGATTCATTTCGCGGGATCGCCACGAAATAAATATTAACCGACCCAGGTGGCAATCGAACCCACAACGTTCCGAACCAAGCACTCAGAGACCCTCGTCCCAATGTACTCGGCCGTCACGTCCTCAAAGGAAATGGTAAGTATATTATTACAATTAATCTAATCATTTAACGCACGCAGTTTATTATAAATAGAAACGTTATACATAATATATGTTGTTTATAAAACAAATTAAAACAACTGTAACATATTAGCTGTCATATTCGCCCAATCGTAAAAAAAATAGCAGGTTAGTACAGTCTTAATTTATTACTACTAATTTAGATAGTTTAATGAAATTGTATATTCGATTAACAAATACATCAATAATAATACAGTAATCATAAATAATTATTATTATTGGAATAATTAGCATAAAACACCATAAAAATTGGGCAATAATAATTTCTCGTCGTCCCAAATAATGTTAAGTACTATTTGCAGAGTTTTAACTCTAATATAAATAATTATCATCAACAATCATTATTGTTATTATTAAAAACGGATATTACGATCCTATAACTAATTTATTTGGAACATTGAGGAATTCGGACAAATAAAATAAGATGAAAACAAAAAAAAAATCCATCTTTCTCAGAACAATTTATTACGTATTTAAGCGTATGGCGGATATTAGTAAGAATTTTTAATCAGCCAGACGACTGGATTTTGCATTGAGGAATCTTTTTGAATCGATTTTCACAAGAAGCAATCGTATGTTTTATGGGTGAGTTTTTGTGATTTTCACGCACCGTTTGCGCGCATCTGGCGGGCACTAGTAAGAATTTTATCTCTGCCAGACGGGCGGTTTTGAACTATACTCTGGTGTTTCTACTTATGCTGAAATTTTTAGGTGTATGTTTTATGGATGACATTTTTTGCATAGGGCTGCCGTAGTATAGAGCCTTGCAGACCTGTAGAGCTGCGGAATTAGTCTGCAAGGTTCATGACGCTATATCTCAGCTAATACTTGTCTGGTTTAAATGATTTTTTTTTATTTTGAATGAAATTTTATCAGGTTTCGATTTATCATGGGAAAAACCAAATAAAAAAAATCTGGTGCGGTGCGCGTATCACACAACTTTTCATTACCATCCTGTAATAGTAATCTTTTTAACATAATTTTAAAGAGTTCACAACAAACACTAATCGCAATAAACTGTGCAGAATTAATTAATTATTAAAATTAATTTTGCAAGCATTAGTAAGAATTTTATCTCTGCCAGACGGGCGGTTTTGAACTATACTCTGGTGTTTCTACTTATGCTGAAATTTTTAGGTGTATGCTTTATGGGTGAGATTCTTTGCATTGGACTCCTGGACTACTCCTGACGTATTACTCATCTTGGGCTCCTGGTTTCCTGGCATCTCTCTACTTCATCATTCGTGAGATTATTTTTCCACTTCCTTCAGCTTCTTGGTCTTTTATTTTCGCTTTTCTCACTGAAGTGCCCATTTCACCGTCAGATTACATGTCCTAACCATCTCAGCCTATTTGCTTTAAAGCAGTTTCTTCTTAACACTCTCAGGTCGGCACTCTCACGGCAATAATCTTGGGACAAGCTTCGAATTTCTGCTCCAAAGCGTCCTACTGTTTAATTTCTTTGCTGAACTTGGTAGATATCTTTCATCATGTATTCTGCACATGATCCTTTCCCGAAACATTCCAAATACTTATTTGAAAGATAATCTAATTACCTGAACTGTAAACCAAAGTGATATGTAAAGTTCTGTGAAAGGACAGACCAGCTATTTTTGAAATGATACTATTTGGAAGTAATAAGCCATTGTGTTGGCAGCGTTTTATTTTTAATGTCTTGGTATGGTGAATCTAAATCACCTTACATTTCCCCTCCATCTTTATAAATGACTGAGTTATGTGCAAATAAAATTTATCGGTCGCCATTTTGAAATAAACAGAAGGATGGTAATGTCGTGTTCCGAGGATCATTCTGGAGTGAGGTGTGACCTTGTTGCCGAATCTCAAAAAAATCGGTCCTGTAGTCTCGGAGAAAAGCGGATGGCGGACGGACGGATTTTTTTTTTTATTCGATATTTGGATTCTACGTATCTTGAAACGTAAAACGTCAAATTTTGAGGGGGAGATTAAAAAAATTATTTTTCTTGGTCGATTACAAAGGTTTATTATTATTATGGTGTGTAGTTTAATTAGCTTAATTTATGTTGTTTATAGTTTAAAGAAAAAATAAAGTATTGTCTACTGAGTCTAGTCTAGCAAGACCATTGAATTTTGACTTTATTATTTATACTTTCATAAAAAGTAGGCAAGAAGAGTGTTGTGAATAATTGTTGTTGTAAATAATAAATAGTTTTAGCTCTACTTGTGATATTACGAACACATTATTTCATTTTTTAAATTATACTATTATTTTATTTAATTTTGTAAAAAAAAAAATGCATATTATGTAAAAAAAAAAAACTCTTTATTTGTTATTATAATGTTTGTAGTAAGTTTTATTTTCACAATATCTTAAACCTTATATTAATATATTGACAAAAATAAAACGCAAGAGATATTGAGTGGGATGGAACTTTCTGGATTATTTTCCTTCGGCCCCGGGCTCATGTGACGGCGGTCCTAATTAGGTTTTTAGCGGAATGGGGGTCACTTCGAGCCTTTGGTTGTAAAGAGTTTGCTAAGTCTTTTATTATTATGCATAATTTATTATTATTCTACTAATAATACTGATATAATTATTCGGCTGGACTGCCAATGTGGTGCCACTGCTGACTCCTAGCATCCTAGATCGCTATAACAAGAGGCTCGACCACCAAGGCCTCCAATGTTATATTAAAACAAAAGGAAATAATTTATGTGCTAATTGCTATGTACTTTAATATCAAAAGAAATAAAAATTAACTTAAAAACTAATTTTCGGAAACATTCCCATCTGACAAAGAATATTTTATTTTTTTCAAGGTAAGATTATTCTATTTCTCTTGAAGGTCAAATTAATGATATTTTCAAGGGTTATATTTCGAACTGATAATTCTGGTGAACTGATTGTGAGTAGCCGGAAAGGAAAGTGATTTAATAGATGCAGTATATTATACGTAGACGCGGCAATTAGCATACAGCTAGGCTCTGATTGGTGCTTACCTTCGTCTATTCTCATCAATCACTCCTGGCTAGTCTGATCAGCGGAAATTGTCTAATCTTTGACTCAGATCTACGCCGAAAGAGGTGGGTCTCGGTGAATGCATGACCAAGTTTACTATGAATACGGTTCAAGGCTACACTACCGGTTCTCATTATCTCGTGGATCTCCTGTCAGTATATTTTTTTTATTTTGTTTGATCTAATACCTGTAAACAGTATCCTTCATCATATCCTGGTAATATTGGCTCATTTGATAGCTATTGGAACAAACGTCGAAGGTTATACAATGTGTACCGATAGATATCGGATATTTCATGTAGTAACTAGACCTAAAATAAATATAGTTAGGATGTCCCGACTCTTACCGAAGTATTAATTAATACGTTTATAAGTTATTAATTATGACTCAATATTATGAATTAACAATTTATTGATAAGGTTTAAGCTTATCAATATCGACAGTTTAAGCTTCTAAAATAACCAAAGTCCATATCCTGCTAGGGTTTTGGTACTCGTATACCCGAGCTAAAATCTGCCAGGAGCTCTACATTTCTATGGGCGGCCCGGAAAATATGCCTTTTAAATATGCAGTAAAAAAAAAATCAGACAGAATTAAATGGAGCAAAAGGTATTGAAGTACTAGGAAGTAGTATAAACATGCAATTATTATTCACTTAATATCAATGTATCAGAAAAAAAAAACCAAACAAACGAACTCAATTTAAAATAAAAAAGAAGACTTTTTGTTAATAACTGTCTTGGGAAATTCCGATTTAAATTTACAAGTTATGATATTATTATTTATTTTAATAAAAAGAAAATAAAAAATGGAATGTGGTAGTCCAGTGGGTACAGCTCAACATTCCTAAATGCCGGACTGATTCGGGCTGCTGACAGAAAATTTGATGGATCGGCTCTGGAATGAGTGACCACCTGCTACCCACTCTGACTTTATAAAGTGAAGTACTTGGCTCTTGATTGGGTTAAGGGATAAACCAGACAGATGAGCATGAATGCTGACTATGCTGGCTCCTTTGACTTAAATCTAGTATTTAAAGCATTGGATTCGTCCTCTCTGTTTCTGGTTTAGATGAGCCTCTTACTCTGAAAGTTACTCTAGTATATCTGAATAGTAAAATTTGACCACAACTTATCTTCGGAGCTCTTGAGGGTTACACCAACGAAGAAGGTACCACAGAACTTAGGAAGTGGATGGGAATCAACCGCAGAGACAGGAGCCTGTATAGGGGTTGATGACCAAATAATCAAGCTTCCTTCTCTTTAAACTAGATCGTGGGTAACCACCCCACCTTACCATAACATTATAGCTTGAGTTTCGTCGAAATTTTCATTGCTTTGGGCTATTTGTCCCTTTTCTGGTATTTCCTTGCAGCCGAGTTTCATACTTCTTGAAGTTACTACGTCTAACTATTCATTTCAATTAGATAGGATAGTCCTTCTACACATCTGATGTTTTAGTAGCATTTCCCGTTCACGCATGCTCCGTTCTATAAAACAGCTTTTGATCACCAAAGGAGCTATCGTATCGCTTTTTGTAAAGTTTTATCATTGATTCGTGAAGATGTTATTCGCAAAAAAAAGTATTTGCTAAATTATTCCTCTTACACATTTTTTTTTCCAATTGCCTTACGAAGGATTGATCCTAATATCCATTAGAATTTATACCCATTTTCCGTTATTAAACGACTATTATTATTAATATTAATGTTAGTAATCTGTAAAATACTTGGCCAAGTATTTTACAGATTACTAACATTAATATTAAGAACATTAACAGAAAGGCCTTTCTGTCCAAGTTTTATTAAATAAAGGAATCAAACCCAAGCCACAACGATTTTAAGGTTCTTTAAATGTATGAAGTTCTATAATTACATACGATATAAATACGATTATAAAATTAGAGAACATCACAGCACAAAATGCTATTTTTAAATATTAGGGATATTCATAATTAGGGATAGCTTTTAGAAGATACAAAACAGAAAAGCTAAAAAGGTAGAAGCTCTAACTCCTGTGTAGTTTCAAAACATAGAGAACTAACTCCAAGGCCAGCCATATCACATTACTGAGCTTTGTCAACGATTACCGATGAAGGCATAATAGGATTGGCACAGTAGCCTAAGAAATTTTCGAATGAGGTCATGTTGTCTGTAAAAATCCTAAAGGCATTGAAGGAGACACAAGGAGACACTGATGATGTCCTGAAGAAAAATTGCGGACCACTTAAAGAGTATTGGAAGGGCTTGAAAATGTTCTGGCACTAGGTGGCATGCTACAGCATCACAATTTGTTGATGTATTTTGAAACATCTACAGGATTCAGTGTAATGATAATTTTTTTCTTTTCTTTTTTCAAATATTGATTTTCTGTACTAGTTTAGGTTGAAATTGTAAGAATCAATATTAGAATCGAATATTTTCACCATCTTTAAAGGACCTCAATCCCGTCCATAGCTACTTGCTATTTTAATCGAGGGGCAGATCAGTCTGTGATGTGCATGGGGGTACCTAGCATTGGTTGATATCCAGTCTTGATATCCACAATCATGAGACAGTACAGCCACCGATCACCTACATTTCTTATGTGAAATATTGTTGAAGAAAATTTCAATGCTTTCAGTTTTTCAATCCATAATTTTTAACTGCTGGCCTATATCTGCTTGATTATGAACACTTTTTTTTCTCTTCGTTTTGTGAATATCTTTTTTATTTGGAACTTTTTTTTTGATCATTATATTACCTTATGGTTTTATATATATTTATAAGATATTTATATATATATATATATATATATATATATATATAAATATATTTACATTTAACTATATTACTACCATTATGATATTAGTTTGGTAAGTACTTTCAAAGTTTTCATGAAGGATGTTTGGAATTAAAACAACTTGGCAACTAAAACAATATTGAATATAGAGGATTGAACTCTTGAGTTCCAATTTAGTGTCCGTAATGACTAGAGTGGTATTCTAATAATGGTCTTTAAAATTGATTGTTCAGCTATAAAATGCGTGTTTTCCTCCAGAGATTTACAGGACTATCTCTGGGAAATACTGAATCAATCGGAAACACCAGTCTTCAGTTATCCTTCCACTTAGTAATATGCAAATGAGAGAAAGTGATAATTATTTGTTTATTTGGCAGTATAAATATAAAATAATATAAATTTTAAAATTCAGATTAATTAACAAAATGATAAACAAGTTTAAACCCTAATTCTATTTTCAGGTTCAACGTTTACAAAAATGGTGACAATTAGTTTATTTTTTTTTTAATTTCTTTCACTATTTTCAACATTTTTATTAAGGTGCCTTAGAAATGCAATGGTTTATCCGCTATTTTAATTTATTATCCGTTACTATTCTAAATGATGGACGCTGCACTAAAAATAAGTTTCATTCCAAAGCCTAGGAACGCACAATGCCAGGGTACCAACGTTAAATAACAAAGAAAATGGTTATGACAAGTTGAGAAAAGGTTTCATTTTCATTAGTGATATTATTATGCGGTACAGTTAAAGTTGTCTTCATAAAGATTATTTTCTTGAGGAATATTGCCGGAACGACCAATCCACTCTCTACATCCAATTTCGATAATATAATGAAGAGGAGCGGAAAAAACTGTTGGGCCTTGAAGTGTCCAAATATTCAATGCAGAACTGGTCATAATCGGTGTTTTTGAAAAGAAAAAAATACAACATTAGATTTGTAAAGAAATATATTTCTTGCTCGTAAACTTCAGAAACTGAGGTGATAATTTAGGGATAATAGTTATGCCACGGTTCATGGAAAAATATTTAGAAATTACCTAACTTAATAAAAATTGTATCATTTTGTCAACTCCCTAAAAACAAGAAAAAACCTCCAGTAATCGTTTAAGATTGGTTTCGAATGGATGAAGTCTAAATATTTATTTTACAGATTAGGCTTCCTCCTGTGCTTGTGCTTCTGCCTCAGAAAATATATGCAGACACTTTGGTTTTTTTATCAAAAAAGTTTAGGAGGCCTACTAGACGAATTTTCTGTTCTCTCAGTGGTCCCTATAACGAATTAATCAACTAAGGTATCAACACATTAATTTCAATAATGAACCTTTGTAATCGAAGAATAGAAAAGAAAATTTAATCCTATATCCTAGACATCTGGGTCGATTTTTTTATGAATTGGCACCAAAGGCACAGATCACACCAGAATATCATTTTGTTTCAAAATGGCGGCCGATTGGAGCCCGATTTCTATAAGCCCATATTTCGACGTAAAAAAAAAAGTAGTAACATTTATCTATTTGGGAAGATAAATCATTGCCTAATAATTTTCAGCGGTTTTAATAATAGATCTTTTATCCCCTATGTAGTGCAGCAAAATACTACGGTTGTTGTTTTGTCTACTATTAATGCAAAAAATATTTCGTTTCCATCCGGCCATAGTCATGGGAGATGTTTTTTTGTTTTTGTTTTTTTCGCCAACGACGTCAAACGTTTTGTGAGCTGGCGAATCTATGATACTAATTGACTATCAATTAACCTGATGTTTTGCATATATTGGAGAGTCAATAACCTTTGAAGGAGTATAAATCTTTTCCCACAGAGTTGGTCTCTGTTCTAAATATTATAAAGGCATGTTGTTCTATTGAGAATGAAACTATTTTATAACTGCTAATATCTTATTATATTGATATATAAGATATAAGATATATTAATATCCCTAATTAATTGACATATTGAGGATCCATCAAATCTTATCTGTACAGTGGAAAAAAATTCTATCGTGCATAGTTTTATTTTAATCTGGTCTCTAATTATCAAAAAACGAGGTTTCCCTGAGAGTGTTTCTACTCGTTTGGATAAATGATTCCAGTTTGGTTCCTAATGACTTCAGTTTTTTCCCTTTCTATTTTTTTCACTTTAGCCACATTCCAAACATTGGAAGAACTAAACCAGATGACCACCGAACATTGCTCAAAATGTAAGATATCGTCACTGTAGAAGCAACCTCACGTAAGTATTTTAAGTCTTTAAACTTTTGAGGAGAGTAAAATTACCTATCTATATATATTTGTATACATCTCCGTGTAAAATATATAGCTTTTACTTCTACTCATTTAACTAGTATTTCAGGGAGATTCAGCGGGAAAATTTTTATTAAATGGTCTGCGTATCTCGATTTTATTAACAATTAAGATATGTGATGTTGCTTCTGCAGTGACATAACAACGAGTTAAATCAACGAATTAAATCACATTAAAAACAATAAATTGAAGCAGATTTTTCAATCAGTGGATGGAAAATGAGATCAAGACATTGAATATTAAATATTAATAAAAATATGTTTATTCAAATTATTTATTTACTTATTCTGTTTAATTTAGCGCTGGGATACATTATTAGATAGCTAATTTAAGCCGAGATAGATTTAATTCTATGGAACTAAAATACTTCTGCTTGATTATCGTGATTTGGTGCAGCTATGGGAAGATGTGGAAACTTGAATATAACATCGCTGATGAAAATCAGAAAAGAATAAGGTCATAAACACGGATAAAACAAAATATATAATAAACGCGTGTGTGTGTATGCGTGTGTGTGTTTGTGTGTGCGTGCGTGCGTGCGTACGTGCGTGCGTGCGTACGTGCGTGTGCGTATATATATATATATATATATATATATATATATATATATATATATAACTTATGTTCGTTCCGAGGACTTAAAATAAAAAAAAAGGAAAAAAGGGAACGAAATGACACGCACACTTGTTGAGAAAAGACTGACTTTATTGCCTTAGTAATCCTCTATATATAGTCTTAGGGAGTGTTTACATCTTAGAGTTAGGATTAAGTTGTATAAAGTTACACTGTGTACCTTAACTCCCCCCTGCCAGTTTACGAACACTTCTCGTAAACTTTACTCCTATAATACACTCTGAACAACAAACAAAAACACGAAACAACAAAAACAAAAAAAATGATACTCTGCCATGTAAACACCCAAAAATATGAAACATAATACAATAATACAACTAAATACAAAATTCCAAACGTGTTCTAATCTTCCTAGGTTCTAATACATTCCCTGCAACATTTCTAAGCGTCATCTTGATTTGTTTCCATTTCCCTTCAATTCTGTCATTTTCCGAAGCGTAGTCACGAAATTATTTTGGTTCTGTTTCTTCTAAAAGTCACGCAACTCCTGGTTCCTTTAATTTTTCAAGATTCGTAGACGGATTTTTAGGGGCTTTCGTCCATCTTCGTTTTGCAATTTTCTGTTTATATTTAATACTGACCAGAAAATGGTCTGTGCCGCAGTTGGCCCATCTAAAACTACGTACGTCAAAGACATTATTGGAATGCCTCTTATCAATGAGTGCATGGTCTATTTGGTTCCTAGTCTTTCCATCTGGCTTTGACCATGTTTCCTTACGGATATCTTTGTAGCCAAAATATGTGCTGCTTATCTTCATGTTTTGGGTTGTCGCGAAATCGAATAATCTCTTACCGTTACCACTGCACTAGTCATGCCTACTGTGCCTTCCAATGGTTGGATTAAAGGGTTCTTCTTTCTCAATTTTAGCATTAAAATCAGATTATTATTATTTTTGCGTCATATTTGGGAAGTCTGTTATACGTTCTTTAGATGCCATAGAAAGCTTTTTCTTTTCCCTCTTCTTTTATTTCTTCAGTCAGGGCGTAGGCACTGATTACAGAAATATTGCAGAACTTTCAGCAGAAGCTTTCAATTTGCTTGCTCATGTTCTTTCGTTAAGTGCATGTTGTAGAGAATTTTTAACCGCAAAACCTATCCCGAGTATTTTTTCTGTTGCTACTGTTAACTATAGTGTACTCCTTCAGCTTGGTTAGTTCTATACCTTTTCTTCTTATTTCTTGGAGAGCCACGGAACCTACCCTGTACCGGAGGAATTCTTTGTCTAACTCGTTTACAGCGCCAGATTTTAGTAAACTCCTCACATTCCATATCGCCAGATAGTATAGTCCGATTTCTTGCCGAATTCTCTGCCGTTGATCAGCCCTGTTCGGTTTCTTTGGCGGATGTTTGTTTGACAGATGAGGGGTGTCGACGCTGCACCTAACTCCCAACCTGGATGACCAATGGCTGACAGCGGCCCAGAGCACCGGGCGATGAGGCCGCCACCTCCCTACGCCAACATTATTGTTTTTATCCAAAACAACTAAAAATTCGATGCGGCCCCTGCGGTCGATTGTATCAGACCTAATCGGCTGTGGAGAAATATACGAGTTGGAGACTCCGTACTGAAAGTGTAAGCGCCACCTGTATAATTCAATAATTATAATCTGATGCTTTCAGGAAGTTTCAGGATGCTGAAAGTAAATTTGGTCTTGATATCAATGCAGACAAGACCAAATACATGAGATCCTCTACAAGAGACAGTCAAGGCAACTCTTATATTTTAGTGTGTGGTCAAAATTTCAACAATGTGGACAATTTCAAATACTTAGGGCCAGTTGTAACGGCGAAAAATAACATTAAAGAAGAGATAGAAGCAAGACTGGCAGCAGGCAGTAGGTTTTTGCATACACTTCAGAAGATGCTCCGCTTTAGAAATCTTTCACACAAAGCTAAGTAAATAATATACCGGACAATCGTCAGACTGTGGTGACATATGTCAGCGAAACGTGGATTCTGACCCAAGAACACGAAAAAATTTTTAAGGTATGGAAAAGGAAGGTCCTTGAAATGATGTATTGAACAATTGATGAATTAGGACAATGGCGATCCAGGAAAAATCATGAGCTAATGAATATGTATGGCGAACCAGATACAGTGGTATTCAGTAAGATCGCAAGAATCCGATGGCTTCGTCATATGGATAGAATGCCAGAGTATCGCCTACCAAAAAGGCTGCTATATCAACTACCCCGAGAAGGAAGGCGAATGCAAGGAAGACCACCTCTGAGATGGCTTGATGACGTAAAGGCAGACCTGCGCCATATTGGCGTGAGGAGATGGAGGAGACTTGCAGCTGACAGATACCGGTGGATGAGGTCAATGTCGGAACCCTAAGTCCTACAAGGGTTGTAGAGCCAATGCATAGACAGATTAAAACAAGTATATTGATCTTATTTAATGGAAAAAAAAATGATCCAATGAAGCGTTTTTCTGGAAATAACGTGAGCGACACACCGGTGGTTCGCTATCTCCCAAATACAAACATGCGTGACCCACCTATGACGAAATTGCCATCAAAAAGTTCACAAGCCTCGAGAAAAAAAATAAGCTGCCAAAAAAGGCTCAACTTTCTGTTAGCAATGTTCTAATGAACCTGCAATGTGTTTAGAATGTTTCTACGAACTACACAAATAATTTTTTTTTTTTAATTCATTTACGTTCCTTTTTATAAATCACTTGTTCTGTACAATAATCATTTTCTGCATATTGTTTTTTTTTTTATCATATACTCTCATATTCCGGAATGAAAAAAATATGTTTATATCAATATTTATTCCAGAAAAAAATTCCAGGCAAAAACTTCCACATTTAACCCTGGAATCCAAGAGGTCATTCGCCCCCCTTCATTCCTAGTGCGGAGTCAAATTGACTCCGCTCATATTTTTCCGCGTTTCATCCCTCCAATTTGATTTCTAACCCATTCTTATAAATAAATAGATATTTTGATATAACATTGAAACATCTAGGATCATTTTGTTTTCTAATACTGTTTAATTTTTTAATTGTTGATGAAATACCGCCAAATTATCAAATAATTTTTTCAATATGAATTATTAGGGAAAATGGAAGAAAATCAAGACAAACTAATAACCAATAGTAATTTATTCTGAATGTAAAGGCTGAAAAGATAAGCTCAAAAAATTGGTACATATTTATATATAAAAGACAATTCAATAGAATAAACCCTGGAGTAAACTTATTCAAAACAAAAAGAAACTCATCGCCCCCATAGAAGGTTGGAAAATTGGGAGAGATAATCGTTCTCTAGAACCTAAATCAAGAGACTAGGTAACATAATTATGAACAAATGATAATTTGAACAAATCAGCAGTTAGGACACAATTTCTTCTGGTGAGCACCGCAAATCAGACGATTACATTTTGTACAGGAAGTGGACGTTGTGCGCCTGACGGGCAAATACTACAATACTTCCTTCCAGCTGCTGATGTAGGATTGAGTTTAGGTGTTCCAGCTTTTAGAGGAGAAGCTGACGGAATTGGCTGAGTAGGAACTGCAGATCGGGCTACTGTTTTCTGAATGGCGAACTTCAGTTCACTGCTGATATTCTTGAGCCTTTCCAACCGCAATTGTTGGTAAGCCGTTCATGCAAAGTGATCAGAAATTGTAGGCGAGTCAGAGGTTTATCTGCCAACTGTGTTCTGAGGCTTTTCGAAGAGGTCCCTTCTGATTTCTTGCATTTTGTGTTTCCACTTTTTGTTTTGTCCGATGACTCTTCCGGCTTCTAGTCACTCTTAGACCTTTCCCATTGCCTACGGTAGGCGTTATGCTTGTAAACAACATAACTTCACATAAGCCAAGTTCAGCAGATTGTAGAAAACACAAAGAGGCCACCTCTTTGTCTTACGGTTGCAGAGAACGTTTGAGCACAGCAGGTCAAGTGTGTCAACCCCTCCATTTGTGGCATTATAAGAAAGTATTATAACTGTTTTTTTACTGAATGGGTGAAGTTTTGGGGAGCTCTGTATAGACGACACCATTTTATTTTTCTTGGCCTTATCTGGCACAGCAGTCATATCCTCGTTGAAGATGAAAAGAGAAAGCCAATCTTCCTTTTTTTGAAATTGGGATCCGTGAAAGAAGATGGGAGTTCCCTTATATTTTTTCTGATGTTACCAAAATCTGTAGCCCGTTTTGCAGCAACTTGGAGACAATGGGACACTGGTGAACTGGTTCTGTAGAGAGGGGGCTATTCCATGTGCTGAGCCAAATTGACTCCTGCTTTGGGGGTGATATTCCATGTGCTGAGTCAAATTGACTCCTACTTTGGGGATGCTATTCCATGTGCTGAGTCAAAATGACTCCTCACCACCCATGTTATTCCTAGGCGGAGTCAGTCTGACGCATTGTCCATGACACTTACCTTATGTAGCTAGGAAGGGGAAAGTCCATTCCAGTTGACATTTCACGTGATCCTAAGGGGAGACCTGGAGGAGGCATAGCTAGACGGAGGAGCGTCTCAGCCCCCCCCCCTCTCCCCTCCCTCCCTCTGACACTCAAATGGAGTCAAAATGACTCCCCCTTGGATTTCAGGGTTAAGATAAAAAATCAAAATAATTACCGACAACTAGTTAAAATAGATGGCTTTGACGAAACGAAAAGCGTTTTTATGTGAGATGTGTGGCGACATGCCGATGGGTCGCTCCGACCCTGGAGCAAATACGCAGCGACCCAAGCGGCGAACGAAATGGGCGTGCGAATGGGGCTGGAATGGTTAACGAACAAATCATTCTGAAAGGGTAATCAATGCAAATTCAACTGACAAGCTTCCGAGGGGGTTGATCGTGATGTAGATGGGTGGATTGTGTTGTATTCGATTTTGAGCTATTGAATTTTGATGGAAACTATTAGACTCTAATAGTAAATTATTTAACATGTCATTTGGGATTGTGATGTTAAAAATAAAATGTCTAGCCCGAAAGAGCCGTTTTATTTGAAAGTGGTGAATGTCCATTTTTGACAAAATGTCAGTTAATGATAACAATGAATGCAATCTGCTAGGAGCTTTTTATCTATAAACAGTTTCCAATAAAGAATATTTAGTTAAAAATTATACTACTTAAATTTTCTACTTCATTTTTATACGTGTAGCAACACTGTTCAAGACATAAAAAATTTCGTTCGTTTACTGGAATTTTGGTACTTCCCGCATTTATTGGTCACTATACAACTCAGTAGTGTGTCCTGTTTGCTCGCCTAACTTAAAGTAAACAAGTTCGATTACCTCTAAAATTACGAATTGTTAATTCCATAACAAGTGTGAATCATATATCATATTATATAATATTCAAATGGATGTCACCTAAGAATTGGGCACCGATTCAGGTTGGTATTTGTAAAACAAACCCTTATTTTGATGCATTTCCTTCTACATTTTAATAATTTTAATAATTTATTATTATTATTTTATAGATATCATCCCAATGAATGGAATCAAAACAAACCAAAAAAAAATTAAAAATGGCACATATTTATATAAAGTTGTAATCAAAGTAATTTAACTGCATTATTTGAAGAAATGTTGAAATAAAGCCTTTTTATTTTTAATTTTTGATATATTTTATAGAAATTTCATAAAAAAATTGGTTTGATTCAGTTGAAATCCCATATTTAATATTTCATAAATGTATGATTATCACATTTTGTTGACTTTGAAAGTGGTGTATGATTTGAGATTATCAAAAGTATAAATTTCTTTTAACTAATACTTTAAAAACTATCACATTATAAACTTAAATCAATTTAATATTTAAAAAATATATAATGAGCGTAATAACATAAACCAATATTTTTCAAACTATTCAAATACAAACCCTTAAATATATCCATATAATATAAAATAGACTTATAACCCCTTCAAAAATCGGCTTAAATAAGGATTAGAACTAATAGATTTCGAATACTGTTTCCATATTAACGGATTTAAGTGTTTTTAATAAATAATTGATAACAACAATAAATCATATTTTATTATTTTTTCAAAATAACATTGATTTGTAATGTCTGCATCTCTTGACTGATTTCAGGTGATGTCTCAATCTCTTTTCTTGGAGCTGCTTTATCTTCGTGACTAGGCAAAAGTGTAGTAAGACACTTTGCAGGTGCTGATTAATTCCAATTTAATTTTCATCTCTGTCACGCTCACAGATTTACTTACACTTCTTTGTTGTACTATACCAGAGTTGGGTAAAATTGATCTATTGCAAATAGATAATGGATGAAATTTTCAATTATTCGATGTGTCGAATAAAGATAATCGATAATAAAGATCTGTTATTCGTTAATTACGAATAATTTCAATTTATCTGTCATCTTCTATATTAGATAATTATTCGAATGGAAAAACATTCGACGGATGAAAATTATTCGAATGAAAAATCATTTTACAAATAAATATTATTTGATAAATATCACTCAAAAACTTATTCAAACGGCGAATAAAAAAAATCAATAGTTGAATTTGAAAAATGATTGGTAGCATATCTAACTACAAAATATAAAGTAAAAAAAATTGTGACGTTTAGTGAGTACCGCTAAAAAAAACACTTGTTTTGGTTTGCTTTGTTTTTATTAATTCCATCTAAATTCATGAATATATTGCGTAACATAATGTTAAAAATTTGTTTTAAATAAATGTAAGAGAATTAGTTTAAAATGGCATTTCATTAGTTTTTACACGCACTTGCGTTATCGCACGTCCTGTAAACGGTTATTAGAGACGTAGTTTTTGAAAATACAATCTTCAGAATTTACGTAACCAATAACCCTATAACGGACCTCAATATAGAATAAATTCGGAAAGTTAAAATTAATCCAAAACTATCTGATGACTCAATAATATACCTCAATATCGAATAAATCCGAAAAGTTAAAGTTAATCGATACTTGAGCGCGTGACTATAATATTGATAGTTATGCATTTACTGCATAACGTAATGTAAAAAATTTATTTTAAATAAATTTATATGCATTCCTTTAAAATAACAACTCGGTGTTTTATTGTTTATTATTTTCAATAATGAACCTTTGAAATCTATCAAGAAAAAAATGTCCATCTCCCTACAAGATGTGAGGATTTACGTTTCAAGGTACTTAGAATTCAAAAATCGAATATAAAAATATTTATTTTTTTTTAAACGGATAACAGATAATAAATGATGAATAACGAATAAACAAATGACGAACAACTTCAACTTTATTCGAATAACGGATGATTTAATCATAGTTGTAACTATAATTAACAGGATAACGAATAAAAAAATATTCGCCATCCGTCATCCGAATAAAAATTTATTCGAAGAATGCCCTGCACTCTGTACTATACTATTAGCTTTTTTTAACATTAAAGTAATGCTTGTTTAATTTTGATACCATTTCCAAATTCCGAACATCTTAATAATTTTTTAACAAAAATTTCATTTAATAATAAAATCCAGATACTCATTGTTTGGATTAAGTTAAACAAAAGATTGTGTCATACATCAATGAAGCCAATTGCCTTGTTTAAACTGAACCTAGTTTTATTCTACTGAAAATACGTTCCAAATCTATTTAAAGTGCCCTCGAACGAATAGTAGTATTCCAACAGACATTTCCTTTTAATAATTTACTTTCCTTAGCAAAAGATGTAACTTATTTCTTAATATATCTACCTTATCGGAAGCTTTAGAAAACATTGGACATTGGAATCCACATCTCACATGTACCAAGTTTTAAAGTAATGGCCTAAGCCTGTTAGAAGAGTTGTTTGAACACCCCAAAACAGAAACTAATAGGGCTTGTGACATTTTCAGATATGTCTAGAAACATAGGTTAAACTTTTGTTGTGATAGATTAAGTAGTTTTGTTTTCGGTTAAAACGAACATACCGAAAACCTCTAACTCTTTGCATAATAGTATTGTCCAGCGTTGCTGGCGCCAAATCCCAATCAGAGGAGGAGATTTCAACCAACTAATTCTTTTTAGCCATGTGTATTATTTTCTAAATATTGATTCGAAGATAATTAACTCTAATTCGTCTTAATATTTTGTAAACATATGAATATGGTGTTGGCGAAAAAACAATACTTTTGGAATTTCTATTTAAAATTTATTGAAAATTCGCCACTATTCTGTTCTTTGATATTGTTTTGTTTGTTGAAGTTTATTCTTTTTTATCGAAAAGATGGTAGCAGGGAACCATTCCTTTATAAATTCAAATTACATTTTTTAATTTCAGTTAAAAAATTCCTTTACTTCACATTTATTAAATTTTCTACGACTTATTTCTGATTTATTTTCATAGATCTGTTATTTCTATCTTTCTTCAACATTAATTTTTTATTTAGATATCTCAACTGGAAATACTAATAAAATCAAAATTTGGTATATAAATAAATGTTAATAAAAATATCTGATGTGGATAACAGATGACTTCCTTGTACGCCTATTAAACAATAAATCGGTGGCTCAAAAAGTGATTCTGAATTTGGTTACAAGTTTCCGAAGATTGCAGTATCTCAAAAACGACACTTGGCATCGCGACATCCATCTCTTGAGACACTCACACACGAGCTCTTGTTTCTGGAGGTCTCATTCCATTATTATATTACGTTTTCTTTCAGTAGATAAAAAGTAAAGATTACCAATGTCACTAGATAAAGCATTGGAAATCGAAAGTTTCGACATTTTAGGCGAAAGAACCCACATAACTTGTACCTTATTCTCCTGCTGCTGACATGTTATTCTCACAAATCGCGAGGAAATCCAGTATTTTACACTCAATTTTAACACTTAAAACAAGTAATAAGAATGTTTAATTGGAGTGGAAATCGAATTGCGTTTGTAACCTTTATTACCGAAACACATGATTTATGTATTTAAATTAAATATAATTTTTGATGTAAGCTTATTATGAGCTTATACTTATAAAGTATATCTGTGTTATAAAAAAAAAAAATGTTCACTAGAAAAAAAAAAGTAGAAGTTTGATTTAAAAATATCTAATGTGGGCAACACATGACTTCCTTGTACGCCTATTAAATTATAAATCCGTGGCTCGAAAAGTGATACTGTATTTGGTCACTAGTTTCCGAAGATTGCAGTAAAAACGACACTCGGCGTCCCGTCATCCATTTATTGAAACACACACACACACAAACACACACTCTTGTCACTGGAAGTCTCATTCCGTTATTATATGTAGTTTTCCTTCAGTAGGTAACTAGTTTCCAAGATATTTCTTCATGTTCCATGACAACAATAAATCTGGATATATGTCAATATCACTGGATAAAGTATTAGAAATGGAAAGTTTCGACATTTTAAGCGGAAAAACCCTCTTAACTAATATCCTATTCTCATGATGACTTGTTGATCTTACAAATGGGGAGGAAAACTAGTATTTTAGACTCAATTTTAACACTTAAAACAAGTAAAAAAAATGTTTAATTGGATTGGAAACCACATTGCTTTTGTAACCTTTATTACCGAAACATATGATTTATTATGACCTTCAAGTAAAGTATCCTTTTCGGCTCACCAATTTTAACCAAAATATAGTAAATACATTCATATCTATATAAAAGTCCTATTTACCACATTTTAGATAATTTACATTATATTTTAATATAATTTTTGATGAAAGTCTGATATGACCTTCAAGTAAAGCACCGCTTCCGGTTTTCCAATTTTGACCAAAATATAGTATGTTATTTAAATCCATATATAAATTACAAATACTAAATTCGAGAAGTTTTGTATAGTATTTTAATATAATTTTTGATGGAAATCAATTATGACCTTCAAGTAAAGTACCACTTCCGATAATCAAGCAGTGACCAAAAAGGGAGGTTTACAACTAGATTTTACAGCAATCCTAAATACAAAATTACAACTTTCTATAGCTAACCGTTTTTGAGTTACGCGAGATACGAACGTACGGACGTACAGACGCCACAACGAAACTAGTCAAAATGGATTCAGGGATGGTCAAAATGGATATTTCCGTCGAAATCTAAAACCCGAAAATTTTCGCGATTACAATACTTCCTTTACTTCGTACAAGGAAATAAAAATGGTTATTGTTTCGTTTACTATTTATAATGGTTTCAATTGCAAAAAAGAATAAACATAGATAAGAGAGATGAAGAAACAAGTTCAATAAAATAAATGTAGAGAACTTTTACTACATTTTTATCTGTAAGGTCCATTACTATTATATCTGCTAGACAATTCTTTTAGGTTTATTAATTTGTAAATTTTTTTTTGGCTGCTGATTGACCTTTCTACTTATTATTGTTATTATTATATACGTTTTGTTTGAAAATAATCATACTAGCAGTTTGGAAATAATGAGACCGACATACCTTTTACATTCGGGGACGCACGTTGTCCGTCACAGTATTAAGGAGGGAGTTGGTAGGTGTTGAATTACCATGAAACTATTTTTAAGCGGGTACTAAGACATACTCATAGCGATTTATATCTAAATCAGTCCCGATCTACTGCTTGCATAAATATAAGGGGTAAAATATTATTTATGACATATGACTTAGAAGTATTAGTTAACATATCGAACATATCATGGTATGTATAAACGTGCAAAACAAAATTCGAAATTGTGTGAAAATCATATTTAAAGTTTTTTCCCTAAACTTTTTAATACCTTCTCATTAAAATACACTGAACATTCGAAACGGTATTGAGAATGTTCATAGGGTATTTAGAATGTTCGTAGGGTATTTAGAATGTTGAGTGTGTTTTAATAAAGAGGTATTTAAAAGTGTAGAAAAAAACAATATACAGGGTGTCCCATCTCGTGATGTCAATACTTTAGGAGGTTATTCTAGAAGTCATTTGTAGTTAAATGGCGCAGAAATTAAATTTCTATCTTAACCCATCGAAAAGATATCCTATTTTTTGTGTATTTTTAAAAATACACGATTTTTTAGTGAAAAACTGTAATTATTTAATTTTCGGTTAATGTATCGTAAAAAACGAGAATATTTTCAAAAACTACATTAAATTTCCTGTAAGGAACACCCCCCTTTAAAATTTTATTTATTCACACAAGCGGTATACAGTAATTAATAGCAGTTAAAAATTAGTATTTTCTGATTGTGTTTACACTTTTCTAGCACAGCCAATTTTAGGCGCAGAGGTTTGCCTCTGGGTCAAAAGTTGCATCAATTCATAAGGTTTAAAATGATACTCCATTCACCCAGATTTTTGTGTAAAAAACTTTAATTTCCAATTCCAAAACCATAATTACGCTAAATTTATCGGCGGCGTAGAACAAAGAGTGAACACACTGAGAACATAATACAAAGAAGGAGGAGATTTTTTTTGCTTTTCTTTTTCTTTTCTTTTTTATTTTATTATAACAATCTAATGTTTGGAGAACCTAAGTAGTCACTCACATATTGAAATTTCCATATTTGTGACGCGCCACGAGAAAAGGGAGCTTAGGATGAAGACCCAAATTTTTCACTAGAGCATAAAAACTTTTTTCTAGTAAATGTATTTCTGAACATCTAAACTACATGTTAAATACTATTTTTGACGTTGGTCACTCTCAAGCATTGTGTAAGAGCGCTGTTTTGTGAAATTCCGCTTTAGACCGGACGGTTTTTCAATGGGAGCTTGCTTTTTTCTAAAATTATAATTTGTAAAAATTAAACTTCAAATCGTTATAATTCTGCGATGTTTGCCCCTATGGAGCTATAGAAGGGCTCATTTGATTCGTCTCTTCTAAAAATTAGTGGGAAGAAATAGATTTTCATTTGTTCACAATAATTATTACAAAGGTAAATAAGGATTATTTTTTTTATGAGCGAACACTCCTAGAACATAATAAAAATAAGCAGATTTTTTGAAAATTGTTTTATGAAAAATATTAAATTTAAGACATAATCATAAATTTAGTTCTTACAAATTATTATAAGTAATATGTATAATACTAATTCTAATTACTACTCTTTTAAAAGAAACAATAAAATAAAAAATATTATTTACAATAAAAAATACAAAACACGAAAAGTAAAAAAACTTGTTTATGAATAGTAAAAGTACTCCTAGTAAACTGTTAATAATAATACATAATATGTATAAGAATATTATTCTTAAAATAATAAAAAAATCAATATTGAAATATTCAAATTAATTTATTGGCCCATTAAATGCTCAAAATGCCCCCCTGCCTGCTGTCTAAACATATGAGCCCGTAATCTAACCGAATCAACGGCTTTGCGCAGAATGTCTTGCCCTTCTCTCCTCATGATATTGCTCTGCTCTTCAATCCTGGCAAGGAGTTCCTCCCTTGATGCTACAGGCTCGGAGTAAACTTTGGTCTTCAACGTTCCCCATACGTGGAAGTCGAGAGGAGTAAGATCGGGGGATCGAGCAGGCCATGGAACAGGTCCATATCGACCAATCCAACGGTTTGGGAAGTGGTTATCCAACCAAGCCGTCACTTCTCTCCCACTGTGGGCCGGGCATCCATCCATTTGGAACCATGTGCGATTGATGTCAGACAGAGGATCTTCAGGCTGATTAAAAAGAGGATACAACTGGTTTTCCAGAAGTTCCCTAAATAATTCCGCATTCATTCGTCTGGGCAATATTATCGGGCCAATTTGACGATTATCTACCACTCCCATCCATACATTTATGTTGAACTGGTATTGGAAGGAGGATGGCCTAACAGCATGGGGATTATCCTCCGCCCAGACATGAGTATTGCGGGCATTAAAAAGCCCCCCACGCGTAAATGTTGCTTCATCAGACCACAAAACACGTCTAGGGAACCAGCGGTCTTCCTGGTACTGGTCTGCAAACCATTCGCAAAATTGTCTCCTGGCCGCCATGTCTCTATCCAGCAATTCTTGAACCGTGCTGAGGTGGATGGGATGTCTTCCGTCACCGACTAAAATTCAGTGCACTGAGCTGTGGGGGATCCCAAGTTGTGCTTCTGCTTCACGAACACTAGAAGAGGGGTTTTCATCAAAAAAATTCAGCACCTCTTCCTTACGTTCAGCATCCTGGACATCCCGTGCCCCGACAGGCTGTTTCGGCAGCGATCCGGTCTCCCTCAGGGTACGAAAAGTAGAAGAAAACGTTCTGCGATCCGGCAACCATCTGTCTGGGAAACGACGGCCGTATTCACGGACAGCTTCCGAGGCATTTCCATTGGCAAAGCCATATGCAAACACAATATCAACGTATTCTTCAGTTGTGAAAAACTTAGGCATATTGCTGGAAGCAAGTGCACCTCACCACTAGTAAAGTGATAATGAATGGCCATTTGATACTGGGAGCGAGTCTCGAGCTAGACAAGCACGGACAGGATTGGTTGACTTAAGGTATGAGCTTACCTTTGATCTATCTTTAGACATGAAAGTATTAGAAACATTATTATTATTATTATTATTATTTTTATTTCATACAATCTTGGCTATTGCCAGAAACATTCACCTAGCCGGACCCAAAGTCAAGGGTTAGGTTCAAATTTTAAACTATATTTAAAAACTTCCTGACGATGCTTGTTGTACTAAGGAGAATTGCTTTCTGCCCTTCCTTCAGTACTTTTTCTCGCAGCTTCAAATTCTTAATTGATCTGATGGTATCGTCTGGGATGAGCCCATTGCTGGATATTATAATCGGATATACCTTTATATGCTCCAGCCTATAAAGTTGCCGTAGTTCCTGGCACAACTCTTGATATTTGCTTATCTTTTCTGAAATTGTTTTTTCGATATTATCATCGGTTGGAACAGCAATATCGATGACATAGCCATTTTTTACATTTTGATCAATTAAGACTATGTCCGGTTTATTATTTACAATTCTATGGTCAGTAATAATGGAACGATCCCAGTATAACGTTTTGTTTTCAGCAGATAGCACCGGCCGGTTTCGGCTCGTACCGATAATAAGGAGCCTGGTCAGCAATCATTATTATTATTATTTTTATTTCATACAATCTTGGCTATTGCCAGAAACATTCACCTAGCCGGACCAAAGTCAAGGGTTAGGTTCAAATTTTAAACTATATTTAAAAACTTCCTGACGATGCTTGTTGTACTAAGGAGAATTGCTTTCTGCCCTTCCTCCAGTACTTTTTCTCGCAGCTTCAAATTCTTAATTGATCTGATGGTATCGTCTGGGATGAGCCCATTGCTGGATATTATAATCGGATACACCTTTATATGCTCCAGCCTATAAAGTTGCCGTAGTTCCTGGCACAACTCTTGATATTTTCTTATCTTTTCTGAAATTGTTTTTTCGATATTATCATCGGTTGGAACAGCAATATCGATGACATAGCCATTTTTTACATTTTGATCAATTAAGACTATGTCCGGTTTATTATTTACAATTCTATGGTCAGTAATAATGGAACGATCACAGTATAACGTTCTGTTTTCAGCAGACAGCACCGGTATCGGCTCGTACCGATAATAAGGAGCCTGGTCAGCAATCATGTTATAAAGTAAGGCCAATGCTTGGTGGATAATCTTGGCCAGGTTATTGTGCCTCATAAGGTATTCTTTACCTGCCAACGCCAGATGATATATGCTGGATAGACTCAATTGCACTCTTACACAGGCGACATCGGTCATTGATGTCTTCTCCACATATGAATTTTCTGTAAGCGTTGGTGGAAACTACCTGATTCTGAATGGCTAAAATAAACCCTTCCGTTTCAGGAAATAAATATCCTTTTTTAAGCCAGATAGTAGAAGCATCCCAGTTTATTCCTGATTGTGAAAGAGCGACCATGTAGCGATTTATTTTTCCAATTTTCGATCAGAATTTCTTCGGTAGGATACTCTTTATGCTCCGATGAAATTAAGTTCAAAGCTTATATGGATACAGTGTATCCATTGTCCAATGTTCTTATTGCTGACCACAAGGAAGAGTTATATCGTAGAAAGCTGTATTTTAAGTTATTTTCTTGCTCTCTGCAGCTCCTTAACAGACAAACAAGCCCCCTTCCTCCTTTCTTTCGTGGCAAGTACATCCTTTCAATTGAAGATTTGGGATGTCGTTTTCTAGCTGAGGTAAAAAGAACTCTTACTAAACGATTCATTTCTTCAAGTTCCGTGTTAGACCACTTTATCACGCCAAAAGTGTAAGTCAGTACTGGAGTAGCCCATGTATTAATTGCTTTAATTAAGTTGCCAGCTGACAGATACGTTTTGAGGAGTTTTCTAATCCGTCTTTTAAACTCTTCTTTAAAATTATATTTATTATTCTTCTTGAATTTCAATAGTTGGCCAAAACCTAAATATTTATAAGAGTCTGACTCGCTCAGTTCTTTAATTGTTGTGTTATTAATGAGCTCCACGTCTGCTTTATTAGTAATCTCTCCCCTTTTGATATGGATGACAGCACACTTATCTATTCCTAGATTCATGCCTATATCTTTACTAAATGACTCTACCATCTGGATCATGTTCACCAATTCTTTTTCACTTTTAGAGTACAATTTTAAATCATCCATATATAGAGCATGTGAGATTACGGTTCCTCTATCATCAAGTCTGTAACCCATCCTAGAATCATTCAGTAATTCACTTAGCGGGTTTAAAGCCAAACAAAACAACAATGGACTTAAAGAATCTCCCTGAAATATTCCTTTATTTATTGATATGCACGACTTGGAACTACTAGATTTAGGTAAGTGCAACTTCACTTTCCAAATTTTCATTAGACGTTCTAATAGATCTACAATTTTACGATTTATTTTGTAGATGTTTAATACTTCCAAAAGCCACTTGTGAGGCACTGAATCGTACGCCTTTTGATAATCTATCCAGGCAATAGAGGCATTTCTCTTTTTCTTTGATATTTGGGACGCTACGAACGAATCGATTACTAACAGCTCCTTACATCCTTTGGCATCTTTCTTACATCCTAGTTGCTCTTTTGCGATGATGTTATACTTGTTAACATGCTCTGTTATTTTACAACTGATCACATATGTTAATAACTTATAAACCCCATTTAAGCATGTGATAGGCCTTAATCTTTAGGATCAAGATGGTCCTTTGCTGATTTAGGGATTAAGTAAGTTATTCCTTTACAGAAGTCTTCAGGTGGGATTATATTATTGGCTAATAATTTTTGGTAATAAGAAGCTAATACTGAATGCGTACTAGTAAAATACTTTAACCAGTAATTCTGAATTCGATCAGGGCCAGGAGATTTCCATTTTTTCATTCTCTTAACTGTTTGTTGGATATCATCTTGGTTTATTGAAATTTCATCCATTGGCGAAACTGAGCTTGCTTTTTTCTTTACCATGTCAATCCAGCAACCGTTAAAATTATTTAGCTTCGGAGCTTCCCATATCTTATTATCTTATTATCCCATATCTTATTATTATTATTATTATTCAATAAAAGTTCTTTTGGGTTGGACCATGCCACATTATTGTAAACCTAGATTTTGCTCATCTTGCTCTGAGCCTCTTCAAGGTTAATATCGTAATGAAAAAATAAATAAATAAATAAAATAATTCTAATTTACCTATGTAAGTATGGAAATATCAATATGTGGGTGACTAAATAGGTTTTCCACTCATTTTATTGTTAAAATAAAAAGAAAAAAAAGAAAAGCAAAAAAAATCTCCTCCTTCTTTGTATTATGTTCTCAGTGTGCTCACTCTTTGTTCTACGCCGCCGGTAAATTTAGCGTAATTATGGTTTTGGAATTGGAAATTAAAGTTTTTTACACAAAACCTTTATTTTTCTGGGTGATGGGGCATCATTTTAAAGCTTATGAATTTATGCAACTTTTGACCCAGAGGCAAACCTCTGCGCCTAAAATTGGCTGTGCTAGAAAAGTGTAAACACAATCAGAAAATACTAATTTTTAAATTTTTAACTGCTATTAATTACTGTATACCGCTTGTGTGAATAAATAAAATTTTAAAGGGGTGTGTTCCTTATAGGAAATTTTATGTAGTTTTTGAAAATATCCTCGTTTTTTACGATACATCAACCAAAAATTAAATAATTACAGTTTTTCACAAAACAATCGTGTATTTTTAAAAATACACAAAAAATAGGATATCTCTTCGATGGGTTAAGATAGAAATTTCATTTCTGCGCCATTTAACTACAAATGACTTCTAGAATAACCTCCTAAAGTATCGACATCACGAGGTGGGACACCCTGTGTATATGTATTTCACACCATTTCGAATTTTGGGCTGTATCTTTATTCTATGACAAGTTCGATATGTTATTGAGTCTGTTTAACTATGTGACGATCATTTCTGAACAATAACTGAAGCTACTCCTCAGGCCATCTGGTATCATGGACACAGAGTGCCTAATACACGCTCAATTAATCTGTCAGATGTCACGTCCCTGAATGATAAACGAAGGTGCTATTCATGATTTCGTCTAGCCATCCGGCTTTTGGGACAAAGATTCGAGAAATCATTTCTGACAGAGTTTCCACCCGTTCTCCGTTTTAGGGAACCCGTCCGTGCAAATTGTATATATTTTCTTTTTCTAAAATGTTCCATAAATCCTCCGAGGCAGTTTGATTCACTTTTCAAAAATCGGTTTCATTTAGAGCCTTCTTGTTTCTTGCACTTTGTTTCACGCTCATTTCCAAGTTTTTTTCGACTTCATATGGCTGAAATAAAGAATCCGAAAAAAATTGAAGACAGGCCTAACTATTTCATATTTGTTTTTACTTCCTTGTACGAAGTAAAGGAAGTATTGTAATCGCGAAAATCTTCGGTTTTCAGATTTCGACGGAAATATCCATTTTGACCATCCCCGAATCCATTTTGACTAGTTTCGTCGTGGCGTCTGTACGTACGTTCGTACGTTCGTATTTCGCATAACTCAAAAACGGTTTGCCGTAGAAAGTTGAAATTTTGTATTTTGGATTGTTGAAAAATCTAGTTGTGAACCTCCCTTTTTGGTTACTGCTTGATCACCGGAAGTGGTACTTTACTTAAAGGTCATAATTGATTTCCATCAAAAATTATATTAAAATACTATACAAAACTTCTCGAATTTAGTATTTGTAATTTATATATGGATTTAAATAACATACTATATTTTGATCAAAATTGGAAAACCGGAAGCGGTGCTTTACTTGAAGGTCATATCAGACTTTCATCAAAAATTATATTAAAATATAATGTAAATTATCTAAAATTTGGTAAATAGGACTTTTATATAGATATGAATGTATTTACTATATTTTGGTTAAAATTGGTGAGCCGAAAAGGATACTTTACTTGAAGGTCATAATAAGCTTACATCAAAAATTATATGTAAATTAAAAGAGAAATCATATGTTTCGGTAATAAAGGTTACAAAAGCAATGTGGTTTCCAATCCAATTAAACATTTTTTTTACTTGTTTTAAGTGTTAAAATTGAGTCTAAAATACTAGGTTTCCTCAAGTCATCATGAGAATAGGATATTAGTTAAGTGGGTTTTTCCGCTTAAAATGTCGAAACTTTCCATTTCTAATACTTTATCCAGTGATATTGACAGTTTTATTGTTGTCATGGAACATGAAGAAATATCTTGGAAACTAGTTACCTACTGAAGGAAAACTACATATAATAACGGAATGAGACTTCCAGTGACAAGAGTGTGTGTTTGTGTGTGTGTGTGTGTGTGTGTGTTTCAATAAATGGATGACGGGACGCCGAGTGTCGTTTTTACTGCAATCTTCGGAAACTAGTGACCAAATACAGTATCACTTTTCGAGCCACGGATTTATAATTTAATAGGCGTACAAGGAAGTCATGTGTTGCCCACATCAGATATTTTTAAATCAAACTTCTACTTTTTTTTTCTAGTGAACATTTTTTTTTTTATAACACAGATATACTTTATACGTAGTTCAAAACAAGTCCTATGAAGACTGTTTTAAAATTAATAGCAGTTTGTCAGAAAATGTCACTTTAATAGGTGGCCTAAAATCATCCGAACTTCCAGCAGTTCTTTCATTTATTTTCTAAGCTATATTTTGAATTTTTTTTTTCCTTCCCGCTTTGTATGATTAAGAAAATCCGTACTAGAGCATAAAATAAATAAGGCAATGGCGAAATATCTCTTCATCGTGAAGGTGAAAACAATTGAACCGGAAGGAACTTTTGAAAGTTGTTTTTTCAGAAGCCTGATTCGAAAAAGATCATCACCATTCGTTCGTACTTCTGGAAAGAATTTAAAAAAAAACGAAGAATCCAGGAGCTTCTGCTGTTTCTGTACGTACACCATCACTATTTTACGAACTGTTGGTTTTTGATGATCAAGAGAACGCTGAAGAATGTTTGTCAACTCTATATGAACGACCGTGCGCTGCACCATTGAGTATTTGCGTATTTTATTTATTGTTTGATAGTTTGAAAATTAAATTTAATTCTTTAATGAAATCCAAATTAATCAAATCATGTTGTAGAAAATACTAAAACAAATAAATTGATTTAATATTTTTCAATCAGATAATAAAATTTAATGATATAATTTTAAAATTAAATAATACACGAGGAAATATTTTATATTTTAGGGAATATTTTTTATAATTGAATAAATTAAGAAAAGTGGTAAACTCGATAGCAATAATCAGAAAAAATATGAAATTGAGTATAAGGCAAATTTATACTTACTGAATTATATTGGGTTGATGCGAAATTAATGCAGGTTTTTAAAATTCATTGAAAATACGCCATATCTTCACTTTAACTAGATATATTTAATCAAAGTAATTTCCGTCAGAATCAATACACTTTTGCCAACGTTCAACAAGCTTTCTTATCCCAGGAGAAAAAAAAATCTGGATCCCTGGATGCAATGAACTCACGAAAAGAATTTTCAATTTCGTACTGGTTTTGAAAATGTTTCTCCCTCAAAAAGTAGTCCAGATGTCTGAAAAAGTGGAAGTCTGTAGGATATAGGTCAGGTGAATAAGGTGGGTGTTGAAGAACTTCGTAGTCCAACTTGTCCAGTCGTCGTAGCGTTGGTTGTGCAACGTGTGGTCTGGCACTATCATGGAGAAGGTTCGGCCTCTTCCGATTACCCAATGTTGGGCAAAGATGCTACAATTTCCGATTCATATTATCAATTTCTTGACAGTACTTGTCGGCAGTTATAGTCTCGCCGCGATTGAAAAAGCTGTAGTGGATAACACCGCCAGTATACCACCAAACTGTAACCATAACTTTTTTTGGGTGCAGGTTTGGTTTTGGGATATGTTTTGGTTGTTCATCCTTGTTCAGTCATTGTCTACAACGCCTTCTGTTGTCGTACAAGATCCATTTTTCATCGCACGTCACAATGCGATCATTTTTGTGACGTGTCAAAAGCATGGAACAGATTTCAAAGCGGCGATTTTTTTGGTGATCATTTAATTGATGTGGCACCCATTTGGTCAACTTTTTTACCTTACCAATAGCCTCCAAGTGGCGTACGACGGTGGATTGGTTCACGCCGAGTTCTACCGCCATTTCTCGGGTGGTTTTGGTTGGGTCTTCTTCCACTATTGACCTCAGCTGGTCTTCGTCAAGTGAAGAATGGCGGCCACGACCTTCCTGTCTTCGAAGTCAAAATCTCCACTGCGAAACTTCTGGAACCAACGCTGCACCGTGCATTCGTTAATAGTCCCCTGACCCCACCTTTTAATGGGGGTCATTAACATTACCTTCATTAACATTACGAGCTGTTTGCGCAGCGCTGCGCCCTAATTTAAATTCGTAAAAATAAATTTGACGAAAATTCCACTTCGACATTTTCAATTTAAAACCTTTAAACACACTGAACAAAATGATTTTACTGATTAAATTCATGATGAAAGAGAGGGAATTATATAAGGATTATTATGGTATATAAGGAATGAATATTAGGATTAGCTTTGTTTACAGAATTGGTATTAAGATATTGCAATGGAGGAAACCTGCATTAATTTTGCATCAACCCAATAGTAGTTCATTTTAAATTATACTAATTAATTTTTTCCTTACAATTAAAACCGCAAAACGATAGTAAACAAATTATAATAGGCCAATTAAACACCAAAAGCTTCGAAAGTTGATCTTTTAATTATAGACAATTTTTTTCGCTTCTGGAAAAGAATAGAATTACGTCTTTATTTAAAATATTTCCTTGAGCATGTTATGTAAACAATATCAGGACCTATCTCTAGACCGATTACCTGGTGTTGCTTTCCTGAATTATTTACTAAGAATTAAAAAAACAAACATTAACATAAAATCACAGCAAATTGCTGTTATAAAATTACAAAAATTATATTCAAATATAATAATAATATTTATCTCCTACACACTAAAAATACACACATGATATTTAATACATAATCATTATTCATACTAAACTGCATACTACCATCAGTGAAAATTAAAATCTTTTAGTAACTCTTTTCTGTAATTTCATGCTATTTAACAATATTTTAATAATTTATCCCAATTTTTACCGTTTAAATAATCTATAACTCCATTATAATTCACTTGATTTTTTAATTAAAACATTGTCTTCAAAGCTCCGATAAAATTTCGCATAAGCGAAAAAATTATATATATTTTATATTTCTCTTGTATAGAATAGGGAACACCTGTGCATATCCTTCATTAATTCAATTCAATCGGCGCTACAACTCGATGGCCAAAGTCTTGGCCTCCTGCACCAGCCTCCACCAATTGTTCCGATCCTGTGCTGCTGCCATCCAGCTCCTCACACCCAACATGCACCTAGCATCTCCAGCCACTCCATCGAAGACGAGGTATTCCTCTTCGCCTTGTTCCATGTATAACTTCCGTCATTATTTTCTTTGGCAGATCATTCTCAGCCATCCGAGCTACATGCCCGGCCCATCTCAATCTACTGAGCCTCAAACACTGCACCACGTCTGGTTCCTTAAATAAATCTTTGAGCACCTGGTTTGTTCGACGTCTCCATACCTGGTCAACCTTCACAGCTCCAAAGATTTTACGCAGAATCTTTCTCTCAAAGACCATCAAATTCTGCACACCAGTTTTGGAGATAGTCCACGTTTCTGAGGCATAAACGAGAATTGACCAGATAATTGTTTTGTATAATAGAGCATATCCTTCATTAGATATTTTATAATTTAAGTTTTAATGTTCACCTCTAGCCTTAAATATATTCATTTTATCTCAGTTATGTTTTCGTCACTAGATAAATTATTATTTTTCCCGATGTTATAAGATAACTGTTTATATAAATTAAACTTAGTAGACCTTTTTGTTTTTTATATGTTATTCATATAGTTGCTTAGTTGTACCATATGTCTAAAGGAAGAACCTGAAAACCTGGACCAAAAACTACGGTCCGTGCTACACTCGCTCCGTTCAGATACTCGTACAGTGTTTTCTTCCGATCAGGATTCAGATATATGAACGGTTAACCCTTTTGTGCTAGTACATCTCCCAATATACACGAGTTTAAAACTACGATTCTGATTGTCTTTGGCATATATCGACTCCCAAGTCTACAAATTTTAACTTTTTTTATAGAGCCTAGAAGAAATTTATATAAATATGTTAAATTACTTTCCTCAAACCTATAAGTGTTAGCAGAAATACTATATGATGTCACATTTGTTTTCTTCTCTCAAATCAAATTGGAGGTTGTAGTTCGAATTTCATTTATTCAATCCAAACAATAAAAATCTTGTTTTGAGTTTAATAAAAATGTCCAGTAGAAAGTGTAAAGTAACTTCTGATCGTTTTTGCTACCTTTGTGGACAGGTAATATTTTCAAAAAAGAGAGGAGCTATTGTAGATTCGTTAAAAAGTGCATATTTTCAGTATCTTGGATTTCCTGTTACAAATCAAGACAAAAACTGGGTGCCTAGTGTTTTTTGAGAAAGTTGTAGAATCGTTTTACTGCAGTGGTCATTAGGAGAAGACATCTTCCATTTGGTTCGCCGATGCTATCGAGAGAACCAAATAATCATTAAAATGACTGTTATTTTTGTGTTACAAAGATATTCAGATATACTGCAAAACATATAATGCCGATATTCCATCTGAAACACTTTTATCTCCAAAAGAAAAAGCTGCTTGGAGTTCATTCAAAATGGTTGTTCTAGATTTTTTTGGTAAATGATAAAAGTGAAAATTATAAAGATTTTGTTGATGATTTATTGACAAATTTTCGTCAGATCGGAGTGAACATGTGATTGAAGATTCATTTCCTGCACTCTCATTTAAGTTTTTTCTCTGAAAACTTGGGAAGTATGAGGAGTGAGATTTAAAGGCTTTTGAAGATTTTGGGATTAAAGCATGTTAGGGGATTCTCTGTTGGCCCATTATAAGAGAAACTGATCCACATCAATATAAAAAAAGGCAAAAATTATCCATTTTTAGTTTATTTTATTACTTACGCTGTTTTGTTTTTTAATTTTTACGTAAATAAATATTTCTAAAACCAGACGTGACAGATTTTTTTTTTTCAATTTTCTCTGGATACTTCTTTCCAAAATAAACAAAAAGTAACAACTTTCAGCTGACTCCAATTACGTTTTAATTCTATTTTGAAGTAAATAGTGATCGTTTTCACTGTGAAAAGACTTTCCATCGAAACAAATAAAATTAAGTATTGCAATTTTGTCTTCTATGACTAACATCAAGTATTCTCTGCAAGAGTATTTAAAATATTGATTTATTCCTATTTTAATATTAATATGAATTTATTATAACGAAATACTTGAATGGATACCGATGTTAATTGTTTAAAACTCATTTGTATTCGTATTTTTAAGCGCTATTTCGTACTGCATTCTCAAATAAACATTTTCCTTATCACTTTTCGAGATGCTTATGATTTTTTTCACCGATTTTTTTCTACAACATATACAATTTTTTTTCTACCTTTTTTCTCCTAAATTGAGAAAGTTGAGAAGAGAACGTCGAGAAAGTACATTCAGGATTTATTTTTAAAAATGGATATTTTTTCGTGATCGCATGCTGACTACCTTGCTACACATCTCCATGGTATCAGAGTTTTTGACCCACCGGAGTATCCTATTTAACATATTGATGCAGTATTGGATATGGTTGCAGAGCATTTGAGCTTCTGCATGGCATCTACAAATGGAATGAAACCAGTCAGGATATCCAATATTAATTGGTCAGCGCGACACCAAATGACAAATATGTCAAGAGCGGGCGTTAGATCTATAAAAAAAAAAAAATATTTATTATTTCAAGCATGCAAGGGTTTTAAAGAAGAAAAAAAATGGGGCACATTAGGCCCTGTTTTCACGCGGGTTGTAACGCCGTGCAAGTGAGTGTTTTAGATGTGGTAAGTCTAATACGAAAAAGGCTGGAACTAGTCTAAACTATCACGAAGCCATTTTTTAAACATGATTATAACTCAATAAAAAGTTCATCATAATCATAATGTGCCTCCTTAAAATTCAATACTGCAGAAGGAGGAAAATTTTCAGAATAGAATATTAAGGGACTATTAGAAAAAAAACGAAAAAAAAAACTGTTATTGTTTATAAAAATCCTGTTCTATTTTATATAATATAAAATACCTACGTATATTTTGAAGCTGGCTTTACATGATCGTCTCTATGATATACGAATTGATGAAAACAGTAATAATAAGATGAGTTACTTTAAATATGGCACAAAAGTAAACATCATTGAGGAATATGTAATACTTAACATCATTTTCTTATCTCCATGATGCATGCGAACAATATTAGGGTGCCATTAATAGTTTATATTAATTGATAATTAATGACTACCGTTAGGTAGTCTAATGATAACTAGGAAATAATCATTATTCAATAACGAAATACGTTAAATGTATCGTCATATAAATACTCTTTCCTTTATAAGTCTTAGATTCTTATCCATCTCCTGTTCCGGACACACCCCCAGGCCGTACCCCCAACATCGTGGAGGACAGTCCCCACCAATCTTACGGTGGGAGCTGGCCCAAGGTACTACAAGGACGAGAATTGAGGGGTGCTCACGCTCCAGTAGTTGGAGAGCAGCGGTCACAGTCACTAAGGTAAGTAACGAATATATCTACTAAGCAAACTGTTACAGTTGGTATTCAAGAATACCAGAATCACTCTCCTTTTACATAGGTATATATATACATAATATATATGTTTAAAATTTTGAAAATAAAAGTTACCATAGTCTCTACACGGCAGGTCCAAAGTGATTCAGAAGGAATCATGATTCGAAGAAAGCCACACAATTCTCACAATAAATTATCAATGCTGCTCGATCGACTGTGAAGTTTATGATGAAATAATTAATCGGGATGCAGTCAACGTAGAATATTTTTTATTGTACAAGCTGACTTTGCGGCCCGAACATGTGAGTCATCATTAGATCTGAAATTAAATCAGAGATACAAAAGAGATATAAGATATATTAAGTAAAAATATATTACACATAACTTAAAGTAATTAGTTAAAGTAATTTAATTTCAGCCCTGATGATGGCTCACCTGATGGGGCTAAGACGACTTGTACAATAGAAAATGTACTATGTTGTCTGCATCCCGATTATTTATTTCAAAATAAATTCTCAGAATAATTTAGTTATACCCATAATAAAAGTTTCATTCCGTTCCAATGAATTGAATGACTTGATGAAGAAACTGAGGTTTTGAAATAATGAAATATTTTTAATAATGAAATAAGTTTTTAATAATAATTTTTAAATGATGAAATATAGATATTTCAAGCTCCGCAATATTTTCTCTAATTTAAAAAATTGTTCCGCCATGGTGGTAGGAGATTTCAATGCCCGTGTATGAGAAGCTATGAAGCTGGTCGGAAAGTATAAGTAATGATAAATGTGAGTAAAATTTGTAGTTGATCCATTTTATAGAATAAGACTTATCACAAGAAAAGCAAGAAGAGTAATTTTTAGCTTGTCTTTCTTATATTTTAAATATAATTTCTAAGAGAGTATTTTTATGATGAGCAGTGATACCTGCTTCCATTGGTGTTATAAATTAACGCATTAATTCTGTAATTTTAATCAGTATATTAGGCATATCCGTATCGTTAATTGATAAATGCAGATTATGGAACGTGTAGTTCCTTATTTTTTCAAAATTATTTTTAGATTTAGATGTAAAACTTATAATTTGAGAACCCGACTACTGGCAGTGATCAAAGTCTTTTACTTTTCCAACAAAACGTTTCCAACTAATAAATAATATTACAGATAAATTATAAAGATGACGCATTGATATAATAAAGCCAAAGCAATGCAACGTTTATCAACTTTAGAGAGATTTTATGTATACAACTTCCATGACCCACATTAGACCTTAAACCTTTGTGAAGGTTTCGGTTCCGAACGTGAGTAATTTATTGTATAATGCTTTATACAATATTCGGCTTTCCTTTAACAGCAGATTGTTTATTAATTATTGTTAATGATTATTTTATTACCTATTAAAAATTTAATGGAAATGATTAAATAAAACATTTTAGTATCTTTCAAATCACCGTTAAATTATGCATTAATTAAAATCTATAGCTACGTCAGATGGAAGGAAACAACAAAAATTAATTTATAATTATAAATGATGTAACTTTGATGAAATAATAATTTTAGATGTTAATATACCATAATTTTAAGCCAGTTTTATTGGTATTAATTACAATTTTCCTTGAATTGGCCATAATCAAATCAATAAAAAAATATTGTGTATGATGAAATACGAATAAAAGTACAGTATACGAGTAAAAAAAAATTTTCTTTTAAATTATTCGTTACTATTCAAGATAATTTTGTTATTTAAAACAATAATATGAAATAAGCAGTAATCTTAATAAGGAATCTTAATTATTATTATGATCCATAAAAATTATTATCAAATTAAAAAAAATATATTCTGTATGATGAAATACGAATAAAAGTACAGTATACCAGTAAAAAAAAAAATTACTTTTAAATTATTCGTTATTATTCAAGATAATTGTGTTATTTAAAACAATAATACGAAATAAGCTGTAATCTTAATAAGGAATCTTAATTATTATTATGATTGATAATAGAAGATATAAAATATTGGAACCTTCTAGCAATATATATATTAATATCATTGTTTTCGGTTAGTAAGAGAGTCGAGCTCTCATTCAACTCCTTATTCAGGCGCATTGACGTATAATAACCTCCCTCCTCTCTCTAAAACACAGACACACACACACACACAAACACACACACACACTCACACACACTCCCACTTACACACACACACTCGCGCGCGCGTACATATATAACTGATGAGAGCGAAGTGAACTTGACATCTTAAGGTTCCGATGCAATCCAACTCGTTCGCCTTGCACCGACAGTTGTCGCGCTCTGGAACGTTCTCCATATCTTTTTATGGCTTAAGGAAGTCCATGCGCACAGCAAGTGATTTTGGAATTGAAAGCAATAAATAATTAGGAAATATGTATATCATTCATAAATATTCATGCGATATACCTTAATTGAATATAAACACGTTCAAAATGTGTGTGGACATAATAAAACATAGGAATGCTGAAATACAGGAAAGTTGTAAGTGAAAATCTTTGAAACAACCTCAATTGGATTGAGGTGATGGAGGAATATCCAATTATGACTTTCAGAGATGTTCTCCGATTCTATTGATTCTCCAATTTGATTGGCGTATCAATAGATTATACATCAACATCTTTTTTATTTGGTGGTAAATATCATATATTTTACAAAAATGTTTTTATTATTTCAATGACCTTTAATTTTCAAAGCTTTATGCACTGCGATGAATTTTAAATTTAACCTAAACTTTAATTTTGGTATGAAAATATATAATTTTTCGTTTATGCGGTTTCTTTACAAGGTGCTTCATTCATCCGCACTCAATCATTTGCATGTACAATTTTAGACTAATTTGTAGTTGGGATAGATCCATTCACGTATCCATCACGCGTCTCGTGGATAGTTCAATTCCTTCTAGTCGGACATTTATCTGTAAACTGTTACGATATAGTATAAGTAAAACATTCCACTATAAAAAAAAAAAAAGTCAGAATTAAAATTGGACAATGATTCAGATTCAGAAATCTTGGTTTGAAATGATTTTAACGGCTCTCTAACCTTTATTTTAAGAAAAACGAGTTTGAAAAGTTAAAGTCTAAAACGTTTTTCGTTATAAATATAATTTACCAATCTTCTCCTCATTACTTTGCATTGTTTTAATTTAACTTTTGAAGTTCGTTTAATAAAAAAAATACCTATACCAAACGTAAAATATGTTGAAATGAGGTTTCGAAAAAAAAAATAAGAATAACAACGAAACGTTGTTTAGGTAAGTTTTTTTAGGTCAATAACTCCCGTTATCATATTAATAATTATTAAGTTAAATGTAATTTCTTCATTAAAAATTCAAAATGGTAGATAATGATCCCTATCACGTAGTTTAATCATTATAAATATTCGGCAGCATAATTATAATAATAGACTTCATTGTTAACATGAAAGTAATTTTCAGAGAGCGAAGTTAACCTTGATAGCGATTTTTTTTTGTTTCAGCCATAACTGAGATCATGTCCTTGGTGGTTAGGGAGGAGTGTTCGTAACACTTTCACTCCATGTCCGCGTTCTCTTAAAATGAAATTAACGAGCATAAAAAAATTTAAAAAATAATTAAAAGAAAGGTTCCGTAGGGTCCAAGTCAATCTTATAAAAATTACTGAATAAAATAGGCCCGAAAAAAAATAATATATATTATTATACAATGAATAACTCTTGTTACTAATACACCTATGTCGAGAAATTAACGCTCAGTTGCTAATAATATTAATAAAAACAAATTAAAAAATTATTTTTAGTGGTAGTTTCTTATTATATATCATTTATATTAAATATATGACTAAATACTTGGTGAGGAGTTAGCATCAGGCGTTAGATACCATCCCGCACGACCAAAACCACCATTTACTCCTGTTTCAATGATTGCTGATTGATTGCTGTATCACAAATTTAGATATCATTTGATAAATAATTTCATTATTTTCTTATATATATATATATATATATATATATATATATATATATATATATATATATATATATATATATATGTTTAATATTTCAATATTACTACTTTAATTTAAAAACTCAATTAATACTCAGCATATATATGGTTAATATGGTCATACGACTATGTAAAAATTCAGACAATTACTTTCTGAGAAAATGTTTCCGATTTTTCATAAATATAAACTTTCGGGAAAAAGCAAAAAAAAAAAAAAAAAAAAAAAAATGAGGTTTACAACTTAGACAGATTAGACATTTATTTTTGTAAATCTGGGTCAGAAAGACCTTTGTAAATCGGTTTTACATTTACATTACAATTAGTTGTAACTTCTGGAATACTATTATGAAACAATATTTCTACTACACTCGTAAATCAACTGAACAATGTTATATATTTATTTAATTTAAACTGGAAGATTTATTTATACTGTCTATAAGGTAATAGTGAACAAACTTGACTTGCAATATTATTGACAAATTTTGTAATATGGATATATAGTTGAAAAGGAAGACAAATGCAAAAATTATAACAAATGTGAACTTAAAAAAATAAGATTGAACGCTGAAGATAAGGCAAATGGCCCCGGATCGTTGGTCCCAATGTAGAAAACTTAATAAATTAATAAGAAAGACATTTTGTTCGCTATTACCTTAAAGTTATGGAAAATGTGGAGAAGCACATTATTTTTTTTTATGAGGAAATATTAAGTATGCATATTATATACCATTCTAACTAGTAAAATTTCTGCTTTCTTATAAAAATATAAAATTTGTTTTCATATTTTTTTGCATTCTGCTTCCCCTTACCTAAACACTACGACTATTCATAGATAAATGATAATAACTCCAAAAGGATGACTTTTATTTTAATATTAAATATTATATTCTCGCTTGTTCATCCTTATTTCTGTACATCCGGGAAAAACTGTTGTAACTCAATTTTTTAAGATTTTTGTTTTATTGTGGTATTGGTATTATGCTTGCCACATTTTCCGAGTATAGGTATGCATAATGGGTATAGGTATAGGTATAGGCAGTATAAGGTATAAGCAAAATGGGAAATAGGATATTGAACAGTGAAAATATAAAGATTGACTACAAGGCATACAATAAAATCTCGTCCATTTGGACTAACTGGTATCAAAGGAAAACCCATAATATAAAATCCGGGAAATATGCGAAATAAGCAAAACAAAATCCTTAAATAAGCAGCCTTGCCGTTTGTTAGGATTAAAACAATTCACACGATTAAAATCATTGTATTTTCAGTAATTTGATTAAATTATTATGAAAACAATAAGTAGTTATTATTCTTACCAAATCATATATGAATATAATCTCTTTAGTCAAAAGATTGAACACGCTTGCATTGGAGTGTTACTCTTATTGAAAAATAAAATAAACATATTTCAGACTTTTTCTTAGATGAAGTCTTAAATTTAATTTTTTTAAATGCACCAAAATTTGTAAGATTAATGACATACTTTCAGACTTATATGCTTATTTATTAACATATGGACATTTCTGACTATATTTTCATCATATATATAAAATTAGTTTACAACATATTATTATACTATATAATTATGTTAGATAGAAGTTTATTGGTAAATAGATATCACTGTATTGCATATTGCATTTTATTTACCTATATATTAATCTTTTGCATTATTAAATGATAATATTCGTATTAAATTATTCTTCACATCTACATTATTGGCCACTTCACTGCACATCGTTACCGAGAGCCAATCGTGCAAAAGCATGTACCACAAGAGAAATTTTCAACGAATGGATACAGATATGGAATAAAAAAACAACGAAAATTTTCAAATGTTTATTGCTAAATGTACGGCCCACAATAGTACCACATCACTCAGCGACGTTAATGTTCTGTTTTTGCCTCCCAACACAACCTCTAAGCTGCAGTATCTAGACTTGGCCATAATTAAACGATTCAAGACATTAAACGCAAGGAAGTTGTGATGCAACTCTTAGAAAGCATCGAGGATAGGAATCATCTACCTAAAAATGAAGGAGCTCCCATAACTTTTCGATATTTCGCCTATTTTGACGAATGTTTAGCAGTAGCTAGGATCCTAACTGACGAGGAAATTTTGACTCCGTTTGAAAAGGAGATGAAGAAGAAATTGATGTGCTGACGATTTCTTAGCAAAATCGGATGCTTGTGTAAACATATTTTTTGGTCTGAACGAAGCCATCGATAAGATCCGTCTTCAAAGATTGTACCAAAGTAAATAACCAATTTTTTTCAAATGTGATATTTTATGGTTTTGTTGATATAACTTACAGTTTATATAGTTAATATGTCCATAATAATAATTATAATATGAAATAATGTCTGTATGTCCATTCATATCAATATAATTTTGTATTAATTTTGTTAGTTCCTATTTTTTACTGCCTATTATTGGAAATCTCGATAATTTGAAAATCTTGATAGTTCATATTTAACTTTCGAGCCCCTGACCATACGAATTATCGAGATTCTACTGTATTTTATTATAAGTAATAATTTCCTTTTTTCGGTAAAAATTGAGAGTCGTAACCCTACTAGCATGGCATCTAGATTTTTAAGATCAGTCAGATCCTAAAAATCTAGACGCAGATGTTGGAATCACGATTCTATAGTTTCACCAGTAAATATAAGAATAGACAATATTTAATTATCAAACAATAATTAGTAGATGAGATTTATATATAACTAATGTTAATTAATCCCATATAAAGACACATTTATAATTATATAAATGATGAATGAACTGAGATGCATATCAAATGAATTACATGGTTTTAGATGAATGTTTTGAGAATGTACAATATAATTGGGAGCGTTGTAAGATAAATAAATTTTTTAGAAGTTTGAAGGTTTTATTATTGAAAAACTTCTAATATATGAAATATGGCTAGAATTCTTCAAAATAAAAATATATTATATCATTTTTTTAAAGTATAATTCTTTTCCATGTTTTTTTTATAATGATTCATGGCTAATAAAAATATTGTTTTATAAATAATAATAATTATATTATTTCGTAATCGGTGAATATCGATATTTGGTTATTCGATATAGCAAAATATCGAATATCGATATTTTGCTTTCGATGTTCCAACATATATTGTAACGTTCTTCTAATGATATTAGTTTTGATGAGGATAGAGGCCCTTCGAGAGGTCCTTATTTCAAAAATAGTCGGTTTTAACATTGATACAGGCTTCGCGATAGATCCTACCTAATTATTAAATCGGAACAGACAATATTAGCGAGTATTGAGACATTAGAATCAAATTTTATTTTAATGTTTTTAGTTTTTCAAGTATTGGTTGTATGTCATCAATTTTTCTAATCTTGACACATTTTGAAAAATATGTCAATTTTATAAATATTTAAAAAGAAAAACATAATAAAAAAAGGCCTTTTAAAATTATCCTTTTCGTTGGTGGTTAATTAATAACTGCCTAACTGTATACTATAAATGTACGGACTACAACATGAATGATTCTCATTTTATTTAATGACTTGTAAACTTCATAACATAATGTCATTATGTCAGGCATACTTCCCGTAATTACCAGTAATAGCTTCTCATAAAAACAGTGACAGTTTCTTGGTGTAGGGCCTTGAGTTGAGCTGGGTACTAGTAATGGTGCTTTTGTCGCAATTAAATATTTTATGATTACCCTCAAGGTCGTTTTATTTTATTTTTCTGAAAACAGCAAATAGACTAGTTGAGTGATTTTTTTTTGTTTACCATTTATCATTAAGGTGAGCTATTCATCAGTTGATTCGGAAGAAATATACAAACATTCGATGACCAGATTGTAGGCCTGTTATTTGATGATAAGGGAGATCAAGACTTTAAGGGATCCTCATAAAGACCATATCGCCAAATGAATAAAATCTTCAACACTACGAATATGATGGGCTAGAAAGGGATGAAGAAAAATGAAAAGAAGAAAACGAAGGAAAACAAAATAGATGAATTGTGAAAGAAAAAATGATTCTGCGCGTTTCGGTCCACCGTCTTTTATCAGCGTTCCATACTTGTGCAATTTCCTGAAAAGTCGTTTAGCAGCTCGGTCCTCTGATCTTCAGTTTTTTTAAACTTTATTTAATCTATGTGTTATGTGTCAACTATGTGTTCAGTTTTCCTGACATGTTGACTCGATGTTTTCTTTTTCTTTCTACAGCCTTTCGCCGCATCTTCTTTTTTTCTTTTGAATTAATTTATTGGCACTTTCGCACAATTTTTCAATTTTTTTAAACAAGTTCCACAGTAGAAAAAATATGGCAAAAATCGTCTAAGTGCTATTTTTACCAAATCAAATTAAAGATTCTTGGAACCAAAAAGTTACAGAATGTTGGACTGAGTGTTGGACATCAATAGTTTCTTTTCTCAAAGCTGAAAATTCAGTAACGTGAGAATCTTTACATAAAAATAACATAAAAAATTAATTAATAAGTACATAAAAATTAATGTTTTTCAATGTTTTACGTAAGTGCTTAATACTTTTTTGGAGCTCGATTTATATAATAATTTATGTATTATATAATAGTTTTACACTTATTAAAAAGTTTGTGAATCGAACTTGCTTCCTCGGGTATGAAGTTATCAAGACAACGACACGTACGGAAGTGGACTTTTTCTCACAGCAATTTATAATAAGATATGTAATTAAAGAAAAAAAAAACACAATGATTTCATTGGGGTAGAATAGTATTAAAAAAAAATATGAATAAAGATTCATCGAAATTTGCTTACTTCTGCTTAAGTCGTTAATCACTGATGAGAAAAGAGGCTCATTTACTTCTACGGAATTATTTGTAAGCCAATAAGCTTACCGTGATTACACTCTTAAATAAAAATCGAGCGAATCGTACAATGTTGTGTACGATAGTGATTAATTTTGTTCCCTTTTTTGTTCAATGCAATTTAGCTTTTAACTATAAAATTACTTCTGACTAATTCTAATAATGTCTTAGTCATTTTACAACATAAATAAATTTTAAGTGATATTAATCGTTATAATTTTTAGAAAACAGATTTACCGAGATATTCTTTGACGATGGTGCTCTCTTTTGGCTTGTGCTTTCCTAACACCCTAAAGTTATACCTACAATTTGAACTGATTTTTCTCTACTCGATCGTAAATAGCTTACATTTTATTCATTTGCATTTCTTATAATATGTTAAGTTATTCAATCTGATGCTTTTTCCACTCATTATCATACAGTACATGTATGACATTGGTTTCGTTGGAGCGTTCCAACACAATATGATCTTTTTTTTAGCTAGAGAGCAATATAAATTGCGCCAGATAAAAAAAAAAAAGTAAAGGGAGATTTTCTTGTAGGAGGGGTGTGGCTAGATGAAGGAGAACTGGTGTTTGAGATCTAGATCTGCTAACACAATGAAGGCCTTGGATAGTGCGATTGGGGGTGGCTACGAAGGAACGTACATAAAAATCAATATTTTCAATGTTTTACGTAAGTGCTTAATACTTTTCAGCTGTTGATCGTTGAGTTCCACATCCAAGTTCCACTCTCTATCTCGACATGTTTTCTTCGGATCCTGATGAAATTTAAATGAGGCTATCCTGGAGGTTTGTCCTTTTGATTACAAAGAAAAAACATGGCAATCGGTTACATAAAAAGCAAAGTAGACCTCAGAACTTCCTCCTTTTTTGGAGTCGGTTAAAAAAAAAGTCGAATTGAGAATCTCCTCTTTTTTTGAATTAGGTTAATAATAGATTACTTTTTTAAATTGGGGTGTGGTTTTTCTGCTTTACATCGAAATTCCATGCAATTAAATCGTGTGAATTAGAAGAGTTTTAGCCTTGAAATTGATTGTATCATTTATGAAAAAAAAAATCCATAATTTATTTTTATTTAAGGCTATGATTTACACGAACCGCAGATTACGGTTGCTGTTTTGGGTCACGAAGGAATACATAAAGGTTGTCGTATGCTTCATTCACTGGCATTGTTTTAGCTAATGTGATACTTTTCACATGTTCATCTTACAGCAATAAATTATTAGTTTCAACAAGGTCGGCTTTCTGCGTGGCATATTCCTGTTATTCCAGTGCTAAATTAAATAAATCCAGGAAGAGATAATCTCTCCCGGCTTTGAAGATCATAAGGTATGCGATTGGAGAATTCGGCATTTAGTAAATTAACAGATTAATTGTATGTATGCTTGCATTATATTAAAAAAAAAAAAAAGAAAAAAAAAGTGTGGTACAAATTTCTTAAACGGAATATAAGACAAAGAGGATGATAAATATCCTTGTGCAATACCTGATAAGTTCAATTTCACTTTTCTAGACATCTTTTTCAAGCATATGAGTATATGCTTGAAAAAGGTGTCTAGAAAAGTATTAATCCTCATTTGAAGGAATCGCAAGTGTGCGGTGTTCCCAGTAATTGGTGTCATGGCTTCATGTGTATTACCCATGACTTTATATCAGGCTTACAAAGTCATGGAAATATTAAGGACTAGTGCAGGGGTCGGCAACCTTTTGGTGACAAAGAGCCAAATCTATATTGAAAAAAAAAAACATGGAAAAACATAGAAGTGCCTATTTTATCTTATTCTGTGAATCTTTGAATATTATGTGTAGAGGGATCAAATGCCTTAAAAAAATCGTGTCTAAAATTTGAAATGGTTTTTTACTGAAATATTTAATATTCAAAGAATCACAAAATTTTATAAAAGAGCCGCAGGTTGCCGACCTCTGGACTAGTGATATTTAAAAAAAATATTGTTATACAATTTTTCACAAAGGAAACCGTATATATACTTATATGCTCAGAAAATGTGCCTCTTTTAGTGGGCAGAATAGTCTTAAAATTAATCGAAATTATGACGTATTGATCATTCGGTTTGTTAATTCAAGTTATAAGTACAAGCTTATCGAACATTTTTTAAAAGTTCCAACTAAGATTCATAAAACCTCGCAGTAAAGTTGTTGATTACAACAAGAAATCTGTACTACTATATCCTGTATTTCACTGTCTTATGAGGCTGTCACTTCAGTTATTGCTGTCATTGTTCGATCTCATCAAAGACTGTCGGCGCATTGTTCATTTAAACAAATTTTATCAGAGCATTCGATTTAAAAGGAGAGGAAGTGTGTTCATAAAAAAATTGAGCTCTTAAATGCCTGGTTGTCCTTGGTTTTTTATTGAGTAAGACAAAACAATGACAAAAGTTAATTGGAAGCGACAGTGGTGTAACTAAGTAAACTGGCGCCCAGGGCAAGATACTTGCACATAATTTAAAAATATAATGTTTCATTTAATTTATTTCATTAAAAAAAAAAAAAATTCAAATCAATCTTAAATATGGATTATTTATAGGTTTCACAATTGTATGTTGTATGTTATACAGTTATTTAGATATTGGAGGTGCTCCTTTAAGAAATCGTTTTTACGAATAAGACAAAAAAAAACCTGTACCTACTGAAACCATGGTTACAATGGTTTATTTGTCTGAATTTTTCATCCTTCGTCGAAAAAGACAAGGATGAATCACATTTTCAATAATAGGAATGAATAAAATCGTTATCGTCGTTATTTAATTATTAATTCAGTCTATTACCTAAAACAAATCACTAAATAATCGCTAGAGGCTGAGCGCTTAAGGTAATTGGAGCAATAACCTCAGTTGAGTTTCTTGTAACCTGTTTCCAATTGAGGTTCAAGGCTCGCCTTTGCGCACTGGCAATGACGGCAGTGTTTTGTTCCGTTGGTTTCGCTAATCAAATGGTTTTGAATTTCTAATATGTTGATTAGAAATATCAAATCTACAATGAAAATTTAATTGTTGATGTGGTGTTTATGCATTTAAATAAAAGTTATTTTTTCAATGCATTTATTCAATTATGTTCCACATCCCACTTTCATGATTCAATGAAGATTGTAAAATGTGAATCTCAGACAAGTTATTATTTTTTTCGATTATCACATTATTATAATAAAATCTCTGAATACGAACTATTTTGCACTTGCCCACACAATCGCAACCACAATCTCTACTGCTCGAATAATGAATCTTCCAGATTCACTGTATTCCTGTATTCGCTTACCGCTTCAGACAGACGTAAATGCGTACCAGGCACTACTAAATTGAAATATCAATCTCATAAACATGGACGTGATAAAAAAAATGGGCTTAAATGTAATATTTATGCATAACCGTTTAAGGAACATTTTTAAAAAACAGATAAAAAATTTAGCTTTAAAAATAAAAAAATTGCATTAATTTAAATTCGAACTTTATAAAATCTAGTTACCCTATATTACCTTACTCTATTTTGAATTATAAACGTTTTTAACTATGCAATTTATTTATTAAATTCAAAACTAAATCAACGGTTGTAACACCTAATAATTTTATTTAATTGCTGGGGAATATTAACCATAATCATAATTTCGTGGTTGAGTACTTTGACTGTTAATTTTTCAATCAAGAACTCTAATGTAATAATAACACCATATACTGCATTGTTTTATTTTTTAAACCAAATAATCTATTGATAAATATACAAGTTTTTTGACTTAGGAATTGACTAATAGAATAACAATCACTCTAATTATTTTAAGACGTAGATTAACTGGATCATATGTTCTAAGTTTTAAAATATTTGAAACAAGACGGTTTATTAGATTATGAAGTTTATGATAATTTCGTTAGGTTCGCCAGAAATAATATAAAATTGTTAACATTTTCCTGCATGAAATACCTGCGCACCGTAGATTAAAACACGTCGGAATAGAATTAGAAGCGGGATGGTCAGATAAGAACTAAATACAATTATGCCAGAAATGGAAGATACCTGTGATAGAGATGGAAAAGATATGCTTACGATGGAATAGAAACGTATCTGTAATTATGGACATATAATTAATACGTGTATGATAAATTATTAGAATATGCCCGAAATCATTCCAAAATGTTGGACTGAATTGAATCTTCATAACTTGAAGATTCTATTCAGTCTGACATTTATGCCTTAATGACCTTGATCATGATTTATGCCTGCATATTATGTGCTAATCATTTTTGAAGCAGTTAAAGCAATCCTGAAGATTGCCATTCCATTACCAGCATCAGCCGCTCCTATAGTCTTGTTTCATGACATAAATTTAAAAGCTTATTTTAGTAAAAACAAAGAAAAATTATCCTTGATATAAGTTTCATTGAACTTTTTTACTTAAAATTACTTTAGAGGTCTTATTATTTTTATAGTGCCATATGTATGGAAAAATTTTCACAGATATTTACAGAGTTAGTACAAATGGAAGTTCATTAAAAAATAATCACACAACAGTTGAGTTTAGTAAATAAATAAAGGCTTAGCAATCACTAATCGCACCTGTTGATCAGTTAAATACAGTATACCATATTTTCCGAAATTCTTAGGAATAATAATCTCCCCCGAATAGATTATTAGCTGAAAATTATTTAATGATAGTAATTAAAAAATGGTTTAAAACTTTGAACAACTGCAAAAGTAAGAAAAAAAAAGATGTGATAAGAAATAAAAGAGAAGGAAAAAAATTATCATTACTATTATTGAATAAAGCAGAACAAATCATAAACTCTTAAATAATCTATTTTTTTTTAATAATGCATCAAAATGCGTTAACCACTTCTAAAGGTTTTTTTTCTATTAATTATAAAGTTATAATTCTTTAAAATCCACTAATTCAAATATGTATGAACAAAGTAGCGTATTAAATCCAACCAAAAATAATGGACAATTATAAAATGAATCGTGGCTATCTACTATTCTTATTTATTTTGGAGAGCTTTAAGATATTTTGTATTTTTATTGGGAATTGGACTTCATTAAAAAGGTTAAAAAATTATAATATAATAAGAAATAATTCGTTATTACTGAGACAAGTCCTGAGATGATAACAATTATAAAAATCTTCAATGTTTACCGATCTCCAATAATGGAAAAAAATAAAGTTATATCTCTCTAAAAACCATTCCGTTGTACAAATTTCCCATCCAAACTCAGCAAAAAAGGGCATCCAACAATTTTTAACCGTAAATAGGAGTGATATCAAAAAGGCTGTCCTTCCACAGAAGAGCCTCGGCGTTTCGCTTCTCGATTTAGTAGGAAACACGTTTAGCTGAGAAATGATGACTGATAATGATTCAAACCAGAAGAATACATAATTTGCGCCTCGTCTTATGAAACTAGTCAAAATGGATTCAGGGATGGTCAAAATGGATATTTCCGTTGAAATCTGAAAACCGAAAATTATCGCGATTATAATACAAGGAAGTAAAAAGGAATTTTTTAGAAATAAAATTTTCGCGATTATAATACTTCCTTTACTTCTTACAAGGAAGTAAAAAGGATGCTAAAACCGGATGGGGTGTCTGACATGAATAACCCGAGTAACGGTTGCGATATTTTTAAAAGGGTAATATTTGCAATTGCTGCCTTTGCAATAGATTGCAAACTTTTGCAAAATTTTGATTGCCAACGGCAATCCCTCCCAATTTTAGCTTCCATTTCTTTTAAGTCGAGGAGCAAAGCGCCTAGAGATGCATTCCTCAGGTTGGTATCATTACCGGTCGTCATTACTCGAATTTTTTTTTTTTAGTGAATGTTAACAAAATTTACAGCTGAAGGTTTTCTACAACGTACTATATCAACATGTACATATAATGAGTATGTGAGTTGTATACGTGTGCTGTATTAAAATTATAAGCACAATACAAAACCTCCAGTTATTGAGTTTTGACGAAGCAGTATGATCTTCTGGGATGATAAGGTTCCAACTGACAAAATTGAAGAAAATGAGTTGTTAATGTCACTAGGTCCTATCTAGCTTAGAACATACTCGTGCTGCATTATGTGGAGAAATAGAAATAAAACTATCCCAAAAAATCACTAGTGTGGATGGAGAGAAAACTGAATAATGTGTTAATGGAACTTCTACATCAATTTACACAAAACTTATGAAGTGTTAGTTAGAATCTTGTCGTTTCAAGGGATCGAGTAGTCACGGAGCTTGTTTTGAAATAGTTTGCAATAGCTCTTGAGCAGGAATAGGAGACCTTGCAATGAACCTGACAATATTTATTGGGACAATAATATTGACATTGAAGGTTTCCTATATCGATTACATGCAATCAGATTAGCATGAAACTATTAAGCAACTATAAATATTCATGAACACTATAATAATGGTTGGAGAGGAAAACAGCACTTAGAATTCAAAATCTGTATCATTTTTAGTTCATCATTTTAAAAATTTAATTTCACCTTAATGTCGCAATAAGACGACCTGCCAATCAACGTTGCCAAATTTCAAAATAATATAACTTCAGGGGAATACAGAGTAAGGAGAATTGGAAAAGTAAGGAGAATTGGAGTAAATATAAGTATTATAATCAACTGGTAATTAATCGTAAATTAAAGTGAATACAATAATAAAATTTCCAACTGCTTAAATATAATAACACACGAGGTGTCAATCTTTTTGGATCGCTGTTTCTTTTCAAGTAATAACGTTATATTGATTGTAATTGGGTGTCAAACCGAACTTCAAATTTGTTTCGCTTTCTTTTATTATACCAATAATACTATAAATATTATAAATATTTATAGTTTCATAATCACGCAGTTTGCTAATCAAATTGTATATAATAAATATCGGATATCTTCTATTTCAATGTCATAAAGCATGTTTTGTTTTTTTCAAAAACGATTGATGTTAACTATTCCATAATTTATTGCCATTAGGGGATGCCGTATATGGTATAATAAAAGAAAGCGAAACAAATTTGAAGTTCGGTTTGACACCCCATTACAATCAATATAACGTTATTACCTGTAAACTATAAATATTATATTACCTGTTACCATACATTATAATACTAGTGGTTCGTTCGATCGTTCGTTCATGTTTTGTTGCGTAAAACTGCTCCGGTCATCAGCGCCATGTAATAATACTAGTAGTTTTATCACGTCTTCCCGGTTGACAATCTGTTTACAATTGAAACTTAAATTATAATGAGACGCGTTTGCGGATTTACGCACAGTTAGATTAAGCACTTGCCTGTGGCGGAAATTTTTGGAGAGTGGCAAAATTTGAATGAAATTATATTTTTATATTCAAAAGAATTTATTTTTATAAAAAACAGCCAAACTTAGAACACATAAATATAAAAATTATACCCACTTAGTTTTTAACTATTAACCAAAAATTGATCTTGGAGATACCAGCGGCTTGAGGATGCGGCATTATCTGCTATGCCGATGGATGACAGTACGATAAATCCGCCCCTGATAAGATGAATAGAAGTAGAGGTATTTTAGGTATCACTTATATGATTAGTTGGGAAGAGATGCATTTTTAATGCACTGTATTATTAATTAAATTTAACAAAGGAAAGTTATCAATCAAGAGTACTGAAACTTGCACAAACTAACCATTCTCTACGACGGATAAGAAATGATTTTTACATGAAACGCATGAGTACACTCCTATATATTTAAAAAAGGGATATTTTAAAAAAAAAATCATTGATGGAAATCAACTTCCATTAATTGATTTATTGAATTAATTCATATATACAAAACTTTATGACGTTTCGGTGTTCGATCCCCATCATCAGAATGTATTATTTTCTGCAATACCTAACAAATTTCTATGTAATATTAAGTTTACAGTAAATATATCATAATTTATCCTAAACTGTCAAAAATTCCAACATAATTAATTAATTTATTAACTTAATTTAGGATTAATTGTATTACATGGCATCTGTGATAATTAAATATTTGTCAAAATAAAAAAAAAAGAGTTTAATTGCTTTAGAAAGGACATAAGTAAAACAGACATCAGTTTTTAATTTAGCGATCAGAAAAAAAGAAAAAAAAAAACTCAGTGAGAACGAATCCTTGAACAACCCTCTCGGAATCGTTTTATGTTTCGAAACTACGACTGGCGCCTAACATTTTAAAATGTAATAGTAATAAAATAAGCACATTTAAAGTTAAACTGGGTTAAACCTATAGACATGAAATCATCTTAATTATGGACAGCATTATCTTTCCTTTTTTTTCCTACATAAATTTCATCATATAAAATTCATATTTTATTTATACTCAATATTATTGGATTTTTTTAAATAATATTAGTAATTATAATTAAAATATTAAAATTGCCGGAATGCTAGTTATTCATAGTAGCACATATGAAAATGTGCCAGTCCAATTAAATTACATTTCCCCTATTTTTTCACATATTTTCTGCTTAAAAAAATTAATATTGTAGGCTCAATGGCTAGTCAGATTAATTAGGCCTATTAAAAATAAATAAAAATTACTAATAATTTCTATCAGCAACAAATAATAATCCATTACGAATAATTAGAAATTAAATATCTTGAATTTAAGAAATTAATTATTAATTTCTTGTAAATAAGTATTGTTTGGAAACTGATTTCAGTATTAATGAAAAACCTACTGGAAGTATTTCCATCATTTGTCGAAAAACAATGTTTTGAATTGTGTAAGCCGTGGCTCAAATGCAACTTAAATTCTTAATAAATTAAAATTTTGTAGCCTGATTCTTGACTTTTCACTTTTAAATGTTCAATAAGTGAAAATGTACATAAAAAATGTAAAGAAAACACCCAAAAATGTTGTTTATATATAAATGAAAATCCATCAAACGCAAGTTTTATATTTTAAAAAAATCACTGGAATTACTCTTGTAGAAAAATATTAAATGAAAAGAATCATTGAAAAATAATTTAATGAAGTCTATAAAAAGTTCAGAATCTTTTATGCCGATTTTTAAAGCATGTGGTTTATCCTACAAAGCCATTATTCTATCGACATTTCTTTCGAAAAACAAATGCACTCAAATCAATAATACACAACAAAAAAACAAATCGTAAAATATTACATAAGAATTAAGTTTACTATATCAACTCCTTAATGCTCCAGTTATATTTTTCTGAAATTTGAGCATCATTTGTCGACCCAGTTTTGTTTACCCCTGGTTTGGACTACAATTCTACAACATTGATTATGAAAACACTAATTTATAGAAAATTGGCTTTCAAATTATTGAATTTTCGAATTTTGTTCTTAGGACACATTATCATTCTGTGAGTTTATGAACAATTTTGTTTTGGTTCAGTCATAATAAAATATCGTTATTTATTAAGCCACTGTCAGAAGAGATATATAGCATTCCATTATGAACAATTTATCCGACTAATAACTTTATTTACACAATTAACTTTTAACAGGCCCAATTTATATCTAAATCAAATTTTATGTTGTTTTTTTTTCTCGCGGTTTTTGGTTTCTAATTTTATAAAAAGTAAAGAATGCCCGTTTTAGTAAAAAAAAATTGATGGTAGGATTTTCGGTATGTTCCAAATTGGGAACAATGATCGCTACCGAATAATCTTTTTTATTTTCATTTATATTGTATTATATATTTCATATATATTATATATATATATATATATATATATATATATATATATATATATATATATATATATATATATATATATATATATAATTATATTCATATAATATTGAATATAACTCAATTTAAATTGAATATAACTCAATATACTGAATATATTCATATATATATATATATATATATATATATATATATATATATATATACATTAAAAATAGAAAAGAAAAAGGCTAAAAATGTACTACTGCACTAATCGAATTGAAATCTTTGTTATAAAAATAGATTAAAACGAAAAATATAAAAATCATATTTCAAGTATTAAGAAAAATCTTTATTTATTTATTTTTTAATTTATCCCTACCGAGCCTTTCGGCTTTACGGGTATGGCAGTTGTAGACTACTACTAGATTGTACTAACATAAGTACAATGCATATACCCACCCCTGCTAGGAAACATATAAATAGAGTTTATCAGAAATAGTCTTTCTTAGGTGAATTAGGACACTGCGAAGTCGCTTTCATCTTCCGGCGACCTCCCAGGAACAGGTCCTCTTGTCGCCAGATTGAAGTGGGCTGGGCCAACTGCTGGCTTTGTAGTACGGGTAGTTTTCTGTAGTTACAAGTTGAGGGAACTCTCTTTCACTCAGAAAATAGAGCCCTGTTTCCCTATTCGGCTTGGCTCTCAATGTCTCATAGACGGTGCAGGCAATGACAACGTGCTCGGCCGTCTCCGGTATGCCGCAACTGGGGCATAATGGGTCAATGTCCTGGCCGTATTGGTGGAGCTTGGCACAAAACCCCCCATGCCCGGTGAGGAGTTGTGATACCCAGTAATCCGGGAGGACCCATTGCGCTTCTAATCGGGACCTGACGGTGGGAAAGTACTTGCGCTTTAATCTAATCTTTTTCCAATTCCTGGGATCTTCTTCTATCCTCATCTGAATATTTGTAGGTAGTCCCGCCAAGCCTTCTCTCTTCATTTTAAATTTCATACCATCTTCCCGCAGGAGGAGATCGAGAGATACTCCTCCTGCTAAGACTTGCACCGACTCATGAGGCACTGATCTATACGCCCTGGTGACTCGTAGCAGAGCTAACCGCTGAATGGTCACCAGCCTGTTCTTATGTCGGCGTGAGAGATCAAGAAAAATCGTAAGCAACTCATATTTAGATACAAATATTGAATGATAGTTTAGTTTTAGATAAACATTTTCCAAAAATTGTCAAGCGTTTCTTCCCGATTGGGAACATAGGCCGCTATAAGGTTAACTATAGCAAATTTATTTACTTTTGTGTAGGATGTTTGTGAGTGCACTTCAGGAATTGATCATGCTTCGTTCGCACTAATGCATTCCTGAAATAAATGTATGTACACATGATAAACTTAGATAAATTTAAAAAAAATAATAAAAGAAAGAATTGATCAAAAAGTGCTAAGTAGAATTAAAAAATTCAACCGGTTTGTTCTACGCCACCCTTATAATAATAAGCAAGAAACAAATAATGATAAATATTAAGAATATTGATACAGTACTCTAGCTCGTTTCCGTGTATATTACAGACAGAACAGCATCTTAATAGGGCGATTACCTTGTAGAAGAGGTACCCGAGAAAATGTCTCCACGCCACCAGATATATTTGCCAGGAAAGCGAAAAGATAAGAGAGGATAATGATGTAAGGTCAGTATAACAAGTCATGGAAGAGCGGCATTTAAAATGATTTGGCCTTGTCCGTACGTGCGATGACCTGTTAGCTTTATTCCTAAATGGAATAAGAAAGGCGACCCAGAAGGATTCATTTGCAACGAGCAAATAGAGGAATCAAAACAAAAATTAGGGATCATTGCGCTTAATAGCACTATAGAAAAAGAAGAGAACATCATTTCAAAATCTTTTTTAATTTACCATCAACCGGGGTGAGAAAGGCCAAAGTTAGGTTTTTTCTGTTGCTATAAAATTACATATCGATTTAAAAAACGTCCCTTTGGGGTAATATTTACAGTTCCTTTTCAGTTATATTTCCAGATTTTTATTTTAAATTTAAGTGTGCGAGTGAGAGAGCAACATACGTCCGTGACCAAAGACACCCTCTGGCCACGGCTTTTTTTTCATGCAAACATATACATTTAACGGCTGGCGTGGGTATAACCGGACACATAATCTTATAAACTTCCGAAAAGATTTTTTAAAAAAGTCTATACATGTTTTCTTATCATAAGATTGACTGACATGTGGCTAAGAAAAATAGATACTGGAACATTTAAAGAATCTAAACGTTTAATTTTTATTCTAATGTTATTCTACAATATAAATTCCACTAAAATTAATATTTAATTTATATATATATATATATATATATATATTAAATATTAATTAAATATATATGTTTAAATATTAATTAAATAAATAAAATATATTAAATATATATGTATATATATATATATATATATATATATATATATATATATATATATATATATATATATATATATATATATATATATATATATAAAATCTATTTTCCGAATTTCGTAAAAACAATAAAAACTAGAAATTATATCTGATCAAATTATATTTGACTAGAAAATTAGGAGTTCATTGAATTAGTCCTCATCGAATTTTTGTCATAAAACTATGATGGGATGAGCGATGTTATAAAACAAACATATATCTCGACCCCGTTTCTACAAACGCCGGTCTTTGAGCGCAACAAAAATGAATGAATAATGTTGGAAAAAAAAATAGTTGCTAAATAATAAAATAAATTAATTTTAATTTTGAATCGAGAGAATTACAGAGAAGTATAAGCAAAAACTGTAAATTCATTAATACAAACAAAAGGTGATATACAACTATACATAAATTAAACTAAAATCAATTTTCCTTTAAAATCATAATAAAACTAAAATAAATCTACAACTAAAATATAAAACTAGAGAATTTGAAACTAACTTTTATGAATAAAAAAAAGATTGTTCTACTATTATAAAATTAATATGTGTAATAGAATCAAACAGATTGATTTTCCATTAAATCTATAACACTTAATAGTTTGTTAAATTCACCGATTTCTTCATGTGAATTAAGTTGGGTACCACCAACACAAAATGTCGACGAAATAAAAAAGGTCTTTGTTACCTTGCTAGTGTTATAACTGTGGTATGGAGAGGAAGGCTTTATTTTCCACTTCCATCGACGAGAGGTGCAGCTGGCAGCTGGTAGACGTCGTTCGTCTGAAGAAATTACGATGTCCAAGATGACGAACGATGATACTCTTCTCTCTTTTTTTCGGTGGAGTTAGCCATATCATTTCATACATGAGTAGATAAGCTTCAAATCAAATCTTCACAATTTTAATTAATTTTTTTATATTATTATTTTTTTTTTTAATGGTTTGTTCGGATTACAGAACGATTCAGATTTGCGAGGTTTAAACAATCACATTTTGAGCGCAGGGTGAGAATGACTATTAATCCATTTATCCATCCATCCCACAAATAAATATATTGTAACTTTGGCTAATGCTAGAAACTTTACTAATATCTTTATTTACTTCACACAATAATTGAAAAAAAACTTACCTGTATTCACAGATGAAATTGTTCAAGCATCACAACAAAAGATAAGGTAAAGAAAATAGATACAGTACTAGTTTTTCTAGCGCTGCAAAAATTACTCAGCCTAGCAAAATATACTAAATTTTTTTTTAGCATAGAAATATTACAATAAAATTATTAAAATATATAAACTTCCATGTAATTATCTAAACTCACATTAACCACCAGTTAATTAAAAAAAAAATTGACTGTAAAGCTTTCGAGAAGCAAAGCCACATTTTCCCTTATTTTGGCCCTTCTCACCCGGTCCACCATTCTGGTCCGGTGGACGTTACAGCAAAAAAATAAATAAATAAAAAAAATAGTTTCAATAAAAAACGTACTTCTTTATTCTCTTGTTGACGAATGCGATGAACATTGTAGTCCTTTGATCAGCCTTCCTTTATAGTAATCAATAACAGTGAAGGCTACATTGCGACTATATCCGACTACTTCTTATTCCCTACTCACTTCGAATGCACGAGTAACATACCACCATACAGATTATTTTAACACAATAGATACCCCGAAATCAGCCACTAAGATGAAGTTAGGATTGAGCAGAAGAGAGCGTGAAAGGTAGGGTTGTTGGTGGTTAGGAGAGTGATTTTACAGTTAACCCTCAATGCAACTGTAAAATAGCGATAAACAAATAAAAAGGGTACTTGTTTAAAATATGAGTCTGAGTCGAAGAAGTGTGAATGAGGGACGTGGCCTGTAAACTATACATACAGATCTATGAATCCGAATCGGCATTGGGCAAGCACAATGATCGTGTTGGTTACACAGGAGAATAATGGGAGGGTGAGGGTGAGCAGGGCTTTTACTTTATGGTCCATAGGGGCTACGCACAGCCAAGAACTAAGTTTCTTCATCATCTTTTATCAAAAGTTAAATATTTCAATCATTTTAAGTTAGATATATATATTATTCATAATATAAGCGTTTTTACCCCGCCGTTTTTTTTTTTTTTTTGCAAGCTGAGTAAATTAAGATTTGTAAAGACTGAGTCTGCCTAAGAGCTATTTGTCTGATATATTAAAAACTGTTAAAATGCCAAATTGTGACATCATAGTCGATAGAAAATTCTTGTACGTGCCTGTCGAAACATGCCCATCAACCTCTGACATCATTAACCGTTAAAAACTGTTAGAATGCCAACCTGTGATGTCATGATCCTCTCAATTTTATTATTTTATTTTACATATACATTTACTCATGAAGGGTAATTACCACGCTAAATGGATTTTGCCTCTAATTTTTAATTCTTTCGTTTTTAATCCTCTATGTATTTTTAATCTTTAATTAAAGTGTAAACAATGCACTTTGAACCTTTTTATATTTTCTTGACGATGTATAAACTATGGATGAACCTGCTAAAATATGTCCATCAACCTGTGGGAAGCCGAATTGTAATTGTTTCAAGCCAGCAGTAGGAAGCACTTGCCACGAAACTAGGTAGCTGACCTAACAGAGTAAATGTGACCCTACACGATAGGTTTTCTAGTCTATCCGAACCGTCGCTTAAATGGTGGGGGCGGAGAGAGGAAACTGTCGGTTTGGCACGAAGACCGATATTCACCTATACCATCCAAACCTTCAATACATCCTTTTTGAATGATTAATTCATTTATTTAATCAATTTTCTTTTTAAAATAGATAGAATAATCGAAAATAATTAATTCAAAATATAATTATTGCGGAAAGTAAATAACAATTGGCAACAAAAAATAATTATTTTTCAATATTGATTAAGTTGACAGGTCATCTCTGAGGGGAGGATTTAAAAAAAAATAAAAATATATTATAAGCTTATATCTGGAATGTATTAATTGATACTTTATGAGTTTGGTTTGGTGAAAGCATTATTGATTCAATTTTGATATAAGCTAATCAAAATTGAATCTATCATGTACGAAACAATAGAGAAGCTAGAACGATGAAACCCTACTCAGGCAGTTTTAAACGCCATTGTTCCAACGCTGGTCAGAGCGACTTCCTTATTTAGTCATGCAGGTAGTTACAGATGACTATTGATTTTATTGCTGTAATATGTGCTTAAAAAATATGGCGCAGCACGGGAACTATCGGTTCAATGAAAAATATCACCAAACGCAAATTAACACGCCAAAGAAAATTAAATAAAAAAACATGTCCAAGTAAACAAAATACAAACACAAGTTCTTGGAATAATTTTGAAAACACGCACTAGTTTATTTCATATCATATGGAAGACATGAAACATACCAACAGAAAAAACCATAAATATATGAAAAATACATTATTACAATTCATTCTTCAACTCATAATACTCCCAATCCACTCGTTCAATCTCTTTCATCATCTTTGTTACCCAGTGTACATGATCGTAGTTTAAATCAAAATACTCGTCATGATGTATGTCGATGAAAACTATAAAGATTCTTCCTAATATGCAATGCTTATGCAAATATATTATCATCATCATCATTCATGCCGCAATAACTCTTGAAGAGTCAACCCCTCCAACAGTTTGGTCCGCCAGTCTTCTCTACTGGTTGCTGCCGTTCTCCAGTTGTGGATTCATGATCTACCCACTCTTCTCGTTTCATAAACCCTTTCTTCAAGTATTCTTCTAGGAATCTGATCTGGGACCATTTTATTTTAAGTATATGCCCCGTCCATCGAAGACGCCCTACTTTATTACCTTTACGACATCTGGGCTCTTGTAGAGTCCCACTAGTTCAGCATCGGTGCCTATTCTCCTGGCTCCATTTGTGTAAACTAGGGCGTAAATTCTTCTTAGGGCTCTCCTTTCAAACCTTAGGAGAAGAGCTTCCTGTTTACCAGACAATATCCAACATTCAGAGGTATAAGTAAGCACAGGCCTTATAGTGTTTTATATATTTGAACCTTCGTGCTCCGACTGCTCTTTAAATGCTTTTGTAGACCAAAATAACATTTATTTTCCGTCAAAGCGTTGTTCTAATCTGTTATAGAAGACATCTTTTTCATCATCTCCAGATGGTTCAGTCAGAACATGGACTGAATTCCATAATCATGGTATAATTATGGAATTTTCCCTTTATTCAGAGATAGCAAATTCTGGGGCTTATTGGTTCAAATTGAATGACTAGCTGGCTCATCTTCTTGCTTAGAAAGAAACCAGTTCCAAATGTATGGTTCCTGTCATTGCAGCTACAAAAAATGGTATGACTCTTCTTATTGAAGGCTCCTTGACCTGTTCATCTTATTTCCTGGATTGCAGCTATGTCGATATTATAACGGTCCTGCTGTATTTGGAGCTGATGTAAAGCTTCTGGTCTATACAAACATAAAACATTCCATTGCCTTATTGTGAGTCTTATTGAGCAACATTCCATTAGGTGAGCATTGAATCGTTTACGTGTAATCCGTTCAGTTTTCGTTATTGCAAGATTCGTGATATTAGGGATTAATAAATTAATTATAAATATATATTACATAAGAATAAAAAAACAAATATTTAAACAAATCAATATTTGTTTTATTATGAAAGAGATAAATATATATCATTTATTTGCGCATAATTTCCTCTTTAACGAGAAAGAAAAATATTATTTTTAGCAAAATATTTAAATCCTCATGTACCTAATTGTTTAATATAATTTGCAATTGTTCTTACAGGAGGAAATAAAAGTTGGGCCTTAGAATTAAATATAAATTATATTGTAATATGTATTACAGCTTTACTATTGAACTTTTAGAGGATTGTTAGTATTTTACTGAAATATTTAATACAATTTTAAAGTACACATTTGTCTAGTTTTATTTCTTATTAAAATTATTCGATTCATTAAAATAATGATATTTCTATTTCATTATATAAGATACAATTATTAGTTATCATTTTTTTTTTTTAACTGGAAACATTTTGGTTCGTAAATAACAGTATTAATAATTCCTAAATGGTTGCCCTGCAAAAAGCTTCATCCCTTAAATACTTCATCCGTCAATCTTCTTCCTTATTCTCTTAATGCTTCCTTATGAAATTAACAATTTTAAATTATTAAAGAATTTAAAAATTTCAACTTCATAACATGCGAAAAAGGTTCAAAACACGATATCTCAGCAATAATGGTCAGATTTTAACTTTTTTTTCTTTGTTATTGTTTTGTATGAAATTCAATCAACTTTAAACAGAGTTGATAGTGATACATATAGCGCAAATGAATATTTATTTTCTTCATAACATTTTTTTTTTTTCGGAGGTGTGCTGTATAGGAAGTGTTTTAAGAAGATTTAAGGAATGTTTCAAATCCATGCTGCTACAGTTTTAGAGTATCAATTCCTATATCAAATAACAGTAAATCGAAATCTCCATGCGCAATGAAATATCCGATTTCAAATTCGGAATTAATGTCCTTAAAAATCAACTTTCTTAAATTTTGGGCGAAATCGGACGAGCGGTTTTCGAAATATAGACGTGTCAAAGAAAACACGTTTTCGCATGCATAAGCGAAAATAGAAGATGCATTAATGCAGAATTTGAGAAAATTGAAATCATCTAAATATTGATGAATACCAGACTTTTTCAGAGTCTGGTATTTTCATAATATTCATTTAAATAATATACTGTAATGTTTGGAAGAATATTAATTGGCAATAATAAAATATGAAAATTCCATATTATGGTTTAATTCAAAACACAAGATTATTACACCAACGTTTCGTGATTTAGCCCCATCTTCAGGACGGCGTACGGCGGACGGACGGATTTTTTTAAATTCCATATTTGGATTCTACGTATCTTGAAATGTAAAACCTCAAATTTTGAAGGAGGGTTGATAAATCTTTTTTTCTTGGTCGATTACAAAGATCTATTATTGAAAATAATAAACCAAAAGTAGTATGGACAAAAAAAAAATCGTTTTATATCTTATCTCCGGTTCTGTTTTGCTTACAGAGATCGAGTTTGTTCCATTTCGTGTAATGTATTAAGACCCTAGTAAGGCGAAAATTTAGAGTAAAAAATTTAATTTTTAGATTGCTATGAAAATCGCATTTAGAGTTTCTTGAAGTGCGAAAAACGAATACCATCTTTGTTTCACCCTAAACAAATACTTTACCCCACTTTGTTACAATACCAACCCGCACAATCTGAAAATTTCATAAAAATCGAATTAACGGTAGAAGGTGTTATGCCCGTCTCATGGATTTGACTACAGACAGACACGAGACAAAATTTGTTCCTTGATTTCTGAAACGTATAACGCGAGTGGAAATTTTCCATTCTGAGAACATACATTTTTTTCAATCCTGAATGAGCACATCGCTTCCCTACCTTCGGTAGTGTGGAGGCAAAATCAGTAAAAGAAAATTAATAAAGGCAAACTAACAAATTAGCAAAGAACTAAAAGAATTTATGAAAAATAATAATGATGTAATTTCAATAAAATCCGATATAACCAAAAAAATTGTTTTAATGTACAGGAAAGAATGTCACAGTAAAATGGAAACATTATTAAATGATAAAATTGTTTACTATGACTAAAAAAGAAACCATATTTATATATAATATAAACAATTGGAAATTTCAAAACCCAAAGCCTTAAATCTCTAAAATACCGACAACCAACGAACCAGTCAACGTTTCGTCAATTCAGCATCATCAGGACATCCACCAAAAATCACATCTATGAAGATCAAATACAGTACATCATGTATGTATCATACAGACATGTATGTGATTGAATGTCTTGGAGTGATTTGCTGTACCTGTTTGAAGTCTTTCTGGACGGTTGATGTGGGATGTACTGTATTTGATCTTCATACATATGATTTTTGGAGTATGTCCTGATGATGCCTGAATCGGCGGAACGTTGACTGGTTAGTTGGTTGCCAGTATTTTAGAGACTTAAGGCTTTGTGTTTTGGAATTTTCCAATTGTTTATGGTATGTAATTTATTTCTTTTGTAGAGTTTTTGTTCTTTTGTATTTATATATATATGTATAATATTCTAAATTATTTTTCATTTTTTTTTCTTACATAGATGCAAGTTATTCACCAATATGCTGTGTTGAGGCCAACTCAACAAGTTCAGGTGCTTTGCCAAAGACAAATTAGCAAATAAATTGACTAAGCAATATACTAATGAATGCAAGGTATTTATTACCTTTTTCAATGTAATTTGCAGTCTGCAGAGATGACAATGTCTTAGTTCATTTAGATGCTTAGTTAAAATGTTTTAACACTATCAGGAAAATACCATGTTGTATGTCTTGTGAACTTTCACGATAAAGTTTCAAAACTGCATAGTACTCGCGTCAGTGAATGCAAGTCTCAAGGTGCTACGTTCACCCATCTCACACTCTTCTGGTTGTCGCTCTTAAAATTAACAGCTTACTTTAAAAATTAAAAAAACTCTACGTAAAGATTATCGTTTGCTTCTCATATCTTCAAAAGTTATTAGGTACAGTTTTGTTGTAACTAGTGATCGCGCATCTAACAACTTGTACGATTGAATAGTCCGACTTAAGGAGGTCGCTTATGACAGATGATTTCAAATTAAGAAATTGGATATACACAGGACATCAACATAGAGCATCACTTTAATAACACAGGCCAACGATGAAAAAACTTTTGTACTGAAAATACCTTATTCCTATATTTTTTAGAGTGCTGAATCCAAATATGATATTAAAAAAGCTGTATCACCCACAAATGTATTCACATTTTATAGTTAAATTTATTAAATTAGGCGATTTTTAAAGAATTGAAGAGCTTCACAGACCATCGATGAAAAAACGTTTCTACTGAAAATACCTTATGTCTATAGTTTTTAGGGTACTGAATCCAAATTTGATATTAAAAAAGCTGTATCACCCACAATTTCTTCACATTTTATAGTTAAATTTATTAAATTAAGCGATTTTTAAAGAATTGAACAGCTTTCAGTCTTTCTGAAAAAGGAAGACCTACATATAAAGTTAGGCCTCATGAAACAATTTGTAAAGGCTTTGCCTAAAGCTGGTCCATGTTTCAAGTATCTCTGCCAAAAGTTTCCACGCTTTTCAGAAGCTAAACTAAAAGAAGGCGTCTTTGTCGGACCTGACATTAGAAAAATGATGTTCCATGTTAACTTTGAATCCACAATGATCTTAAATGAGAAAGAAGCATGGGTATCATTCAAGGAAGTCGTTACAAAGTTCTTGGGAAATGAAAAAGACCCAGAGTATGTTTATATTGTAGCTAACATATTACAGAAGTTTAAAAAGTCAGGAAGTTTGATGAGCCTGAAACCTACGGAAAACTATGGTTGAAACAAAAAAACTAAGGCCAGATTTAGATTCAGCGCATAAAAATCTATAAAGATCAACTATTAAATTTAAAAAAATTTTCCAAAAAATATTTTTGTTGGCCTGTGTAATTCTACTGATAACAAGCAGGATTCGAGAGGAATTCGGTTGGTAAGGAAATCAGTGTTCAGCTCACTAGGCTTTGCTTTCTTGACCTCGAGAATCGCGTCGCATTTCCGTTTATTTTTATATGCAGCTTTAATAATACTTAATTTGCTAATTAGAAATATGTTTTACTATTCAACGCGTAATTGGTATTATTTCTTTTCATTCTTTACATAACTCGAATGAATTGCGTCGCATTTCCGTTTATTTTTATATGCAGCTTTAATAATACTTCATTTGCTAATTAGAAATATGTTTTACGATTCAACGCGTAATTGGTATTATTTCTTTTCATTCTTTACATAACTCGAATTGCGACGCAATTCTCGAGGTTAAGAAAGCAAAGTTCTTAACCTCGAGATTTGCGTCGAATTTCCGTTTATTTTTATATGTAGCTTTAATAATACTTCATTTGCTAATTAGAAATATGTTTTACGAATCAACGCGTAATTGGTATTATTTCTTTTCATTCATTGCGTAACTCGAAGCGGCAACTACATTACAACTGTTGCACTAGCCTCGCAAGGCGTGGCATTAATGAAGAAGGCAACGGTAATGAATATGTATAATTATTGCAAAATAGTATGAGCTATTTTCGCTTGTGTATTGTGCTAATTGCATTTGAAAACTGGTTTGATTGTACAAAGGATCTACGCTTTGCGATGAGCTAGCTATTGCAGGAAACGTAGGTGACATAAATATTTCGAAAATGCATGAGAGATTGATAAAGACATATAGGCAGCGATACAGTACAAGCGATATTAGTTTACAAACAAAATACACGTTTTAAGGTTCCCCGAGTCCAAATAACAAAGTCTCGCAAAATGGTGTGTGTGTGTGTGTGTGTGAATGAGTCTAGCTCAAAAAAAAAAAAAATGTACGAAACTGAAATTACATATATGAGATAGGCAGATGCAGAAATAAGGAATCCAAGGAAGGATGAAGTAGAGAGATGCGAGGAAATCAGAAGCCCGCAATTGATATGGCAGGAGACCTAGGATCATACAGACCTCTAGCCCCGAAGAATTAGTCTACTAAGTCAATTTTTTTTTTTTTTTCATTTCCCCCCTATCTTTATAAATGCCCGAGTCATGGGCTTATAAAACCTCTAATTGGCCGCCTTTGTTGCCAAATCTGAAAAAAATCGGTCTAATAGTCTCGGAGAAAAGTCGCGGAGGGGCGGTGTGGCCGATTGAGAATCTAGCGGGACAAAAGTCTGGAAGCCGTAGTATTTATAATGAAATATTTTTGTCTTACCCAGACTAATTTATTATTGTCAAAAATAGTTTCTAATTGATTCCAAAATCAGTTTCTGTCTTAAACCAGTATATTTTTACAATTTCAAACAACTTTAAACGCAAAACAACTATAATGTCAAATCACTTTGACAGAGATCATCAATTTATTTTTCAGAGTCTAGTATTTTCATAATATTCATTTAAATAATATACTGTAATGTTTAGAAGAATATTAATTGGCAATAATCAGATATGAAGATTCCGTATTATGGTTTTATTCAAAACTCGAGAATATTACACTAACGTTTCGTGATTTTGCCCCATCTTCAGGACGGCGTACGGCGGACGGACGAATTTTTTTATGTACCATATTTGGATTCTACTTATTTTGAAATGTGAAACCTCAAATTTTGAAGGAGGATTAAATTTTTTTTCTTGGTCGATTACAAAGATCTATTATTGAAAATAATAAACCAAAAATAGTATGGACTAAATAAAAAATCGTTTCATACCGTATCTTCGGTTCTGATTTGCTTACAGAGATCGAGTTTGTTCCATTTCGTGTAATTTATAGGATTCTAGTAAGGCGAAAATTTTGAGCAAAAAAATTTAATTTTTAGATTGCTATGAAAATCGCATTTAGAGTTTCTTGAAGTGCGAATAACGAATACAAATTTTATTTCACCCAACTTTCTCTTTTGTTCTTGGAATTTCTAAATAAATAATTTGATTTTTTATAAAATAGGTTAAATACAATAATTACTAATAAATTCATAATTAAAATCCATAAAATTATTATTTATCTGTATAAAAATAAGTTAAATACAATAATTTCAAATGGTTAACTTCAATCAATTTGCCTTAAGGTCAATTAAAAACTCAATAGTTTTTCTATTAATTTTTAGACGTTTCGGGGATACTCTGTCTTCCTCTTCAGCATCTAAATAATATTCCAAAATGTAGTGTGTGCCACTTAACTACTAGTACTTTAAATGAGACTTGGTCAATGAATTGACTGAATATAAGCATGTAATAGGGAATGCCCAAAATTGAAAATGATTAATTATAAACGGTTAAATTAAATAAATTTTTAACAGGCAAATGCACTATAAAAGAGTTCATTTGACATCCGCATGATGGTATAGAAGGATCAATCTATAAAAGAGCTTCAAAATCCACTTCTAAGCATCCTGATTCCCAAGTGGGAGATGGGAGTTGTCCGCATATGGTTCAATTTCTGCCTTGGTGGTGACTTGGAACCATTGCTTAAAAGTATGGATATAATTAATTTTACATCTCAATTAAATAGTCTTATGAACAAATTTTCAGTAAGATGATTAGATTTAGTTTCTTGTTTGATTTCGAAATATTTATTTAAAAATTGGGATCGGAAAGTGTCTACGGTTAGACAATTTGATCGCACGAATTTTTAAGCTAATTATTACCAAATAATTATTTGCTGTTGACAGTAAAAAATACAGTACCGTAAGTTGGGGACTACTGCGACCCTACGGGCTTACTTGGACCCAAACATAAAAAGTGGCGAGGATGTTGTAAAGTGTATGTAGTAAACCTATTTTAGAGAATGTGAACATTGTTCATATTATTATAATGAGAGACATAAGTCTAATAGAAAATCTTTTTTTGGTGGTACAAATTTAAGTATATTCCCCAACAATAAAAATTCAAGTAACCCCAAGCTACAGTATAGTATTTATTCCCTTTTAATAATTTTTTTTTTCAACAGAAATTTTTTTATGACGGAGGACTCAGTTATTCCATTCGTAATAAAAATCTCTTTTAACTCCCGCGTTTGAGTTCAACTGTGACAGAAAATTTATTTTATGTTATATTAGCCGTGATTTGACACTGGATTCAGAGGACCCACTCCTGATATAGCTTACTAAAATATCTGCTTTTTTACTTGGTGGACTTTACTCTGAAGGATGAGTGTTAGCACTTTCATCTTAGACTCTATTTTAAAAATTCGTTAATTTCAAAAATTCAAATGTTTTTTTAAATGATCTTTCGTTGTATAGATTTTTCTTCAACGTCAAGGACATATTTAGTTTCTTTCTCATTAAAGAGAATTTCGGGTAAAACAGTTGAACGTGTTTCTTTGAATAGCACAAATTTCATAAGTTGGAGTTCTTAACGCTCTGCCAATAAGTAAGAATGCGAGAATTCAAGATGTCCTATTAGCTTGCTGAAATAGAAATTCCTTGTAATTATTATTTTTTAAAACTTTATTTCCGAACCAAGTTAACAGGGCCGGAACTAGGATTTTTTTCAGAGGGAGCAAGCTTAATTTTGCCTCCCCTTCTTTCACCCTTTCCACTCAATAAAATTCAACATTTCAGATTATTAAATTATTTTATTGTCAGAATTAACGTCAAAATTATCAAATAGGAAATCAAATCTTTTTATTTTTAATCTAAAAGTAAAATTTCGTCCGAAATTTGCCGCCCTATAAATTCTACCGACCGGGACAAGTACTCCTCTCTTTCCCTCCCCCTATATATATCCGGCTCTGCCAGTAATTTCTGTTTACTAATCACTAATGTACTAATTATTTTAATTTGACTTTCCTCTTAGGAACTAAATTAAAGCTTTTGTTAAACTAGCGAGATTGAGATTGCTCTATTTTAGCAATTGCCTTCATGAGGAGGCACGTTGCACCACGAATCCACGACGTCCTTGCGATGTCCTCATTGATCTCCTTGTCTTCTTATCGTATTTAATAGATTTTCTTCATTACTACTGATATATCTAATAGTTTCGATGATATCGGAGATTAGCTATAAAACTAAATAGAGTCTAGTCCTACAATCAGTGAACTATAGCACATCACACACATAGCGCTGCAGCTACTAAGGGATCTTAGGAAGGGTTTAAAGAGACTACATTTTAGCATCGTCAACTTTCCTTTTTTAAAGTAAGAAATTAATTTTATATATATGACGTAATGGCACTTGAACTTATTTGAAGGAATTGATGCAAGAACCTGGTAAGTCCAAAATCACAAATTTGTTGGTGAAAGCCTAATGAAATTAAATAAGATATCAGTAAGGTCCACCATTAGGCTTTAAATAAATCAGCTACCGTATCCGAATTAACTATTAAAGCAGAATGGAAATATTATTCAGTGTCAAAAAATAGGCAAGTCTGAACATACCTGGTTTTAGCACTAACGGAAAATCGAGTTCCTATTGGCCGATGCTAAAGGCTTTTCCACTTTATTTACCACACAGACTGTTACATTTGTGTCCGGTTCTTGTATCAATTGAAACAGCTATATTGTTCACAGGAAAACTGCGTGATATAAAATCGACACATTTGGACTTACCTAGCTGGTTTTTCAATTGTGTTGTAACCCCTGAATACAAAGTAGTTTATGATATGAAAAAGTGTGGAATATTGACAAATTTGGAAGGTTTATACTTGAAGCTGGTTGCTTTGGACAGTGGGTTTTTAAAGTGATTTGCTTATCTTACTCATTTTTTTAAATTAAAAATATATGTAGTTTTACTTCTTGGCGTGAAATAATATACAATAATTATTATATACAGGCATTATGTATAGGTTTATTAAATATTAGTCATACATCGGTAAACCCTTTCTCAGTCCTGTTCTGGGGAAGGATCACTTAAAGGTTTGTTTTTGCTCCAAAAAACAATATTCTTTTCTTTTCTATTTTTGTTCTCACTTGTAGGATATAATGCTAATTGTCTTGTTGGTACTATACCAGAACCACTAAATTCATTTCAAGATCCCTTTTATGTCTCTACCGTTTATAGCAATATGTCAAGGGAGGGGATTTAAAAAATGTTTGGGGAGATTTGATAAGAATAAAGCAATTAATGACTTAAGTACAATTGGGAGTAAGTTTTAAGGATAAGCATGACAATTGGATCAAACATTACTATTAAATATACGAAAATACAAACCTTATGTTGGTGGGTATGAAAATAATATTTTTTTCATAAATTTCGGAGAGGAGGAATATATTCTCTGAATCCCTCCCCTGCGTACGCTACTGTTAACATATTTTTTTATTAAACTTTAGAGAGGGCTGAGCTAACCCTCTCTAGGTCCTATGTACGAAGTAATAAAGCCAAAACTGTTTCTTCAGGGATTGTAGAGAGTACAGGATTTTTTTCCTAAATTTTAAGAAAGGATCTCTTCTAGAGAGTTTAGATAAGGCAGAAACTGTTTTGTTTCTTCCTACTCTAGCGTTCCGTCAGATCCAATCCCTCACCAATCTGTGGGCTTATATAGACCCTCTGCATTTACTGAGAGACATTCTTGATATGACATGTTAAGATATTTGCACTTATTTTGTATAAAGAAAAGTAGAGTGTCTATGTAACATTTTTTTTTATAATAAAAGCTAATTTTTATTATCTTTACTGTTGTATTCGTGTGAGAAAGCAAAGTTTGCTTTTTGACGTTCGCAATTCACACTTCTGCACTATGGTTCCATTGCCTCAGTTCAGATCACTTATTAATTGTATAAATAGAAAACGATTGATACAACTACGTGTTCCCCTAATGTGCGAACGTTAGCAAGGCTTATTAACATTAAAATAGTATTTTTTTTATATGTTACTTTTATGTTTGTTTTTTAATTTTCTATAAATATATGCAGTTTCTTAAGTAATGAAAGAGGAAAATACTTTCTAGGGAGGCGTAAGAAGTTTCAATTTGGCGCAGAATAATTACACGAGGTTCACATTTAAAAAAAAAACTAATCCTTAAATAGATTTTAACAGATGAAGTCACTACTCTTGCAACAATAAGAATTAAAACTTGCTACCTACACTTACTTAAACCTGCTTGGATTTAAGCTTCTCAGATTTTAGGTACCGCCAAAAAGACGCATAGTCAAAGACTTTAGACTTTCCAATCTATAACTCTTAGACTTACCACTCAAGCAAGTTAAAAATTGAAACGTTGGCCATTTCAAGAATGCTTGAGTGCAAGGTGATTGAAAAGGAGATAGTTGAGAGATCTACTCAAGTAATCTCTTTAAGTAGTTCAATAGGAAGTTGTTACCGCTGTTTACTGTTCTTCCGCATGTGTGACGTGTCATTATTATGCAGAATATGAAGTCAGAGAAAACGTCTTTATATTTTGTCAGGTGTGTATTAATAAATAAAGGTTAATTGAGCACGAGCATTTATCATTATTATAGATTAACCCTTCTGTAGTATTGTACGGAATAATCTGCAAACAATATCTATTGTTTATAACTGAGATCGGAATATTTGACGCATGCTATTGTTGCAAACGTAGAATTGAGCGGGTCGATAGATCTAGATTTAGAACGATGATGCGAATGAGCTGTGGTTAATATTCATAGCTCTTAGTGACCACTGAACTCTAATGTTAATGAATTAATGCTTAATCTTAACTTGAAAAGCCTAAGGTTAAACAATAAAATAATTGTAGAGAGAGAACTTAATAGGCAAGATAGTACTTGAATAAATAATCTTTCAGAATTTGCTTAAAACTTATGTTAAAAATTATGTAAAAGCTAAATTGGAAACTGGCTAGAAGAAAAACGTTGCTAGACAGATGGTATTGAGGAAGTGGGGGTCCATTGGAAAAAGAATTCCGGATAATGATATTCATCAGCAAAAAAAAAAAAAAGACGCCATTGCGGACTTTACCACAGAAGTGAGCCAATTCACTTAAAAATCATGTGGTAGCTGATAGACTATATGGGCCCATCATGCGTAGAACCTTTTTGTTGTTTCATTTTTATGAGTATTCATTTTTATTAAATAGGATTTATTATTAATTTATTGGTATACATAACAAATAATAGTGCTAAGATAAAATGTGTGAATTGGAAGGAGTGTATAAAAAAAGTCAAACGTAGAAAAAAGTAAAATAGGACAAATAAGATAATTGGCTGTTTGTTTGGCGATTACGACCAATTACAATTACATACGACCAATGGCATTTATCTTCAAATTAGGCACAAATGTTCCTTGTAGTCAGAAAAACGACATATGTATGTTTTTTGTAAATGAGATGGTAAAATGTATGATTTTTATTTTTTAATTCTGACCGAAGATGACGGTCATTTTTATGTCACCGTGTCATCAAAAATTTGTTCATTTTAGCATTATAGTCATCAATATAGTTCATTTTAGTAATAACTATAGCAATAATTATAATAACATTATTTCAAAAACAGATAGAGAAGAAAGATCAACATTTGAACATAGATTTGATCCTAAGACAAGCATCACAATTTGCACAAACACCATTTTCAATTCAGTTTTTCGTAATCGCAGTATTACTCCTAATCTTTGATATTGAAATCACTATCATATTACCAATTATTGTTATAACAAAATGAAGATTAAAATGAATTATAACCATTATCACCTTTATTTCTCAGTCACAAACAAATGCGTTCGTCGATTATGTCAAAATTTGACATCAATATTTCTAGAAAGATTTTTTGACTAGATATTTTGAAAAAAAAAAAAAATGTTTTTCCAGAAATATATTGACCCAGTCCAAGCGAGGTCCGGCTTCAACTTGACCGTTTGGCATTTAGTTTGTCTGCTTGTTACGCGATTACGGTTTTCTTCAAATTTTATATGGTTATGCTTTGAATACATTTGATCCTTTTTTATTTATTTTTTTTATACGTATTGACACGATTGGTGAAGGAAAAACAAATCAGATAATTACTATCATTGTTAGGAGGTTAAGTTATTTTTTGAACGAAAAAAAAGATATCAATTTTATAATGGGTTATGTGATCATTTACTAATTTGATATATTTAGCTCGAATCTTGTTGAATTCTGGCAATTCTTTGACATTGCGATTTCAGCTATATTGCTGATGTCGATTGAGAATGAGGACTAAGCGAACTGAGATAAAGAGATTTATAAAAAGTCACATTCGTATCCAGCAGAATTTTTCTTGTAATTTGAATAAACGAATGAAAAAAAAGTAGAACATTTTAAATAGAGAAAAAAAAATTACCTCCTCGAGAGACAAATTATGATGCCCGGTATTGCTGGAAACGATGCTGAAAGTCAAATACAATAATAAAAAAAAATCTCGATTCTCAATTAATGGCACATTAGCTAAACCTTTAAAAGCTGCAATAAATAGCAAAATTTAGATGTTTTCGCTAGGCTTACTGTTGGCAGAACTACAAGTATGGAAGAGATGAAAATGGCCGGTTGTATGGAGAAAAATCCTCATACAAGAACGATTAACTTCACACCCAAAAGTAAACAAGACTATAATTTGAAATTATTCCTTGAATATTCAAGATCAAAATGCTGTAGTTTGCCACCAGCTCATTTTGAAACTCCTTCAAATATCAGCAAAGAGAATATGAGTGATCCAACAAAAAATTATTGGCGGAGGAAGTTTTGTTGAAAGAGGTTCACGGTTAGTAGGAGAAATTACAAGAAGGTAATTCTTGGAATAACCAGTTACAATGATCACTTCAAAGAGCGACTATTCTAATTAATAGATAATTATTAATTTAAAAAACTATTTCGATGCTGATAACATTAATAGTTGTTTGTTACGAGTGTAACTAGTTCATAAGCAGAGCGAGAATGATTCATGTTTTCAAATTTCGCTCTTATGATTTTTTTAACTTACGGCGTAATAGTGTTTAGTAAGTGGTAAATGAAGTATAAGAAAAATTTATAGTAAACTATTTTAAATCTAGCTTTTTGGATATAACCTCCCTTGTTATCATTCATTCATTATTACTTGTGATCAAGTTGTATTGTTTTTCTTAATAAACCCTTGTAAAACATTGTTCAATAAACTCAATTGTATTCCCAGACAATACATATAGAAATTATAGTAATAATAATATAATTAATTATAACATAATATAATTACGGGGATTGATAAATTAATATTAAGTTCTAAAAAACACACAAAAAAAAAATCAAAAATAAGCAATTCAACATAAAGTTTGGTATTATTATACATATTAAATTAAATGTAATATTTATTAATATTATAAAACATTTATGAATTATGAATTTAGTGAAATCCAATCCAAATTTTTGCTTAAATGACCAAACATTTATTTGGTCATTTAAGCCAAAATCTGGTTCCAATAGTCCAATCTTAAATTTATTCCCACCTATAACAGAAAAACAATTACTCGACGGAATTACTGGAAAATCCCCGACTGTTAAACCGATTACCTATGAACACCCCTTTCTTTCATTGCTAGTTCAGTGCGAGGAGAAACCAGTACAAACTTTTTTGTTTGGTATAATCTAATGAAACTTTGGTGAGTACCAACATATATTTGATTTCTTGTCTTAATTAAATTCATAATTCATAAATGTTTAATAATACTAATTTATATTACATTTAATTTGACATGTATAATAATACCAAACTGTATTTTGAATTGCTTATTTTTGAATTTTTTAGAACTGAAGATGAATAACATTCGAAACTAGTTTTCAATAAAAACAAAATTATAGAAGTGGCAAGTTATTTATCAATCCCTAATTAGATTGATCCTTATTTACCATCATGCGGATGTCAACTGATAATTAAGGGCTTTTTGGTCTAAAACTTTGCGGATATCATGATGTAACTGGGTCATTCTCACAGGAACCGAGTTGTTATTTTTTAAAATTGTTGTATTTGACTTTATCTGTATCCACTTATTTCATTAATCCGATTGATCAATTCTTCCAAAAGAAAAAAAGAAAATTTCACTAGTCAATTCGTCATTTTATATATTTTTTATTTTATTTAGTGCGATAGAGCGGATAGAATAGTTATAATTTCTAGACAATCTATTAAATATTGTTGTAAGAAATGTTACGAAAAATAGGAAAATCCTAATTATCTCGCATTCCCCGTCCATTTCTGTCCCACAGATGGACGGGAAATGATACAATGAAAGATGGGATGATGGTGGAGATAATAATTATTCTGATAGAACTTTCGAGTATCAACTCAGCAGTTCCAGAAGCGTCATCGTGAAGATTGTTTTCAGGATAAAAAAGACAATAATTCTATTTTAAAATCAGATCAATTTTATTTTTTATCCTCAAACTAAATGCTCCTCTTGTTTGGAGGGGAATGGATATTCATTTTTGATGGTTAGCTGAGTATAGCTATACTTTTTTTTCAGACTATTCCGAGAATTTTTAATTGTTTGAAAACCCAAATTCAAAATTTTTCGGTTCATGTGAGAATGGTCCAACAGGTGATGCGTACTGGAAAGTATTGGCCTAAAATTCGAACTGGTTTATGGATAGACATTAACATGCTGTTACTATTTGATTAGAAATATTCTAAAAATGTGGTGTAATCTCTGTTGCAACTAAGATTAATAAATAGCTTAACGAGAGCGAATGACATATTTTTTTTAAAGACGCAACTGATTACCATATTAGATCAACATTACTAATTACGAAATGGTCTTTCCACTTATAAAACTGCACTTAATGACTTATAATTACATCAAATGACTCCGTTTTAACTATTATCTTCCATAATAATGAGACAAACATAAGAAATGAATTAATTAACATTTTTTTTTCGAGTTTTATGCGTTACAATTATCATATCCAGACAATTGCCGGAAAATATCACAAACCACAGATTACACAGATTTGTTTATTGTTTACTCGCATGCTATCTATTGCGAGACAGTGATAAACAAGCGCGTTCTGCGAGGAGGATATTCATATTCATGGGGGCAGGGTAAGATTATGGGACTGAAAAATTTGTTTGGTCTTGAGTGCCAGAAAACCAAAAGCCCCCCTCTAATTGTATAGCCTTGAATTCCTAATCTCCTAGGATTGTCGCCTTGTGCTGTTTGCTGGTTATGAATTGAATGGCTTAGTCTTCAATTCATAACCAGCAAACAACTAGAGCGTTTCTAAGGGACGAATATGAAAACTCCATTTTTGCATTTTCGATAGTTGGACATGGTAGGGACGATATTATCAACACGGACCACTTGGATTATCTTGTACTTAGCATGAAAGCAAATCATATTTTCACAAGATAAGTACCCATATTGGTAAAGCTTTTAAAGTTATACTATACTTTATCTTAAAACAGAAAATAATCTTGAAGGAAGAAATGGTTCCTTGCAGGCAGATGATTGGGGCATGATAGGATAGTGAGGCAAGCTTACATATCCGATTTCAGGGAAACAGGAACAGGATCATACCAGGAAAAAATTGGGATGATAATACCGAGAGTTGCTTAAGCAGTAGAGAACGGAACTAATTTAGAGGCGGATTGAAATATATATATATATATATATACACACATATATATACATATAGTCCAATCGCACTGACTTTGATTGGTCAAGTATTATTTGAAAAAGATGGTATCATTGACTGTTTTTTGAAATAGACACTCTTGAAACCTAATATACAGTTTGTTTCTACAAAATCAAAAAGGAATACAATCCAAGAAAAAAAATAAGGTTAAAAGCGAGATATCAATTTTTCTCTATCACTAAAGTATCTAATAGTTCAGTGGTGTCTAGTGAAGGTAATATTAAAAGTCCTCATGAAGTCCTCATGAAGCGAATCAATCGAAAAAAAATTGGCTTTTATTGTTTTCTAAAAATATCTCGAAAAAGGTCAACCCTAGCAAAAATAGATTAAATAAAAGAACATTATTTATATATATAATTATAATAGAAATTATATATATATATACACACAAAAAAAGGGAAGATGGGGTAGGATAATAATTGGGGTAACTATCAGGTACTAGCAGAATACTTCAACGAACTTCTAAATTGTGAAAAACCATTTCAAAAGATGGCGTTCGATGGTTGACTGAAGTCGTCACCCAAACCTAACTCAAAACCCCATCTACAAGTGAGATCCAGGCAATACTAACTCAATGCATCAGGGAAAAATCAGATAGCAGCTGAATTATGGAAGTTTGCCAGCAAAAATACAATTGTCTCGTTCCAAAAACTTTTTGAGGAGATATGGAAGAAACAGGTCATCCCAGAGAAATGGAAAATGGCCCTGATACACTTCATAAAAAAGGTTCTAAATTGGATCCCAACAACTACAGAGGGATTTCACTGGTGGATGTATCCTACAAGATATTGTCCAAAGCATTACTACAAAGAGCAGAACCTCAGTTGAATTGCCAACTTGGGGAGTATCAGGCAGGATTAAGGAAAGGAAGATCTTGCCCTGAACAGATCTTAAACCTCAGAAACATTTTAGCACACCAGAAGCAGAGGGCGAAACCGTATATAGTGATTTTTGTAGAATTCGAAAAAGCTTCCATAGACAGAGAGTCATTGTTCAATATTTTGGAGGAGTTTGGCTTGGACGGGAAAACTCTAAACATCATCAAGGAGACGCTCACGAATACGTCCTAAAGTCAGATACATGGGCGAACTATCAGAACCTTTTGAAGTCAGAACAGGGGTCCGGCAAGAGGATGGTCTATCCCCCCTGTTGTTCAACTGTGTACTCGAAAAAGTTGTGAGGGAATGGAATGCAGGAACGAGAGGGGGAATAAGACTTGGATCAAAAAACAAAGGAATCAAGATGAAGTGTTTTGCATTTGCTGACGACTTGGCGCTGCTTGCAGAAACGCGGGAGGGGAAGTAAATGAACACATTACCAAATTACAAGAGTAAGCAGGCAAGATAGGACATAAGATTTCTTTCGAAAAAAAAACGAAGATCATGACGAATATACTGGACGTTCCTAAGAGAATTAAAGTAGGAGCTCAAAAAATAGAGGTGGTAAAGAGTTTCAAATACCTGGGGGAATGGATTACCGCACTCCGTAAGGAATACCTATTAATTAATATTTCAGGATCACGAATAATGATTTTATATTACTTATAACACTTTGAATACGACCTTAAGGCTGGATTCTTTACCATGTACATATCACAATATAAAAAGATTTGTGATCAAGAAATAGTAAATATTACATTTTTACACCACCGCTATAAACATTAAAGTACTAAAAAAATATATCTTTGTCCTACATATAACTCAAAATACCTGCCAGAACGCTCCATAATTTAATTATTTCATTTAAAAAAATTTGGTGTCTCTGATATTTAATATTACTTTTTATTATTTTTGTCTACGATAATATTTATAGCAGTGTTATAAAACTGGAATATTTACCATCTCTTGTTCACAATTATTGTTTTTATATTATATGTGCATGAATAATAATCTTTTAGACCGTATTGATGTGTAATATAAAAACATTATCCATAATCCAGAAATAGTAAATTTTAGTGATCCAATTTATAAAAACGATATAAGTGAATGTTAGAGCGACCTGTAGGGTTTATTGATTTATATGTAGTGGTAACGGTATTCTTTATGAAGTGAAATATATTAACAGAGTTGTTGTATTCAAAACTGGCATCAGATTTGGTTTTAGCGTTTTGTAAATCCCTATATTCAAATTTTCGAGTGAACCTAAAAATAAAAATTTTTGGTCCTAAAAATTTTTCCAAGGCAATCCTTCAAATTATTTCAAAGATTTAAATAATCGCTCATAAATCAGGAACCCTTTAAATAATTCAAATCAAATTAGGAGCATCAATAAAGGTTCTTAAACTACGCAATTTGCTCTAACAGTTATGTTTCTACATGTTTTAGAACTAACGTTATCCGTAGAAAACTTCAATTTTATTTTATACGGTAATCACCTTTATTTAACCCAGACCGTCTAAGATAATGCAATAGTTTTTTACTTGTGTGGAAAGAATGAACTCCCCTCTTTTTCAAGTTCAATACCGTCGATATCGGGTCAACTGAAGAGGCGATACAGTGCTTCAAGCCCAAACATAATGTAGTGGCTTTAGACATTTTGAGGACACTCGGGGCTGAAAAAAAAAATGTTTTTTGTTTTCAATTATTTTTTCAACATTAAGATTTTTTGATGGGCTGAATCCATATCTGCAATCATTTTTTGTGCGAAAAAATCTTTGAGGCTAGTTTACTTAATAATTTATATACTTTTTTAAATGTATTTGAACAAAAATAAATTATCTTTTAATGTTTATATTTTTCCTTTAATATTTTATAAAAAACAAATGTTAAGCTAAAAACATTATGCCGCTATAAAATGATGAATTTTCAGCATGTTTTTCTTCTCAGCTCCAAAGATCCATTGGATAAAACGGAAGGATATGGGTCTACTTATTGCAATGTAGAAACATCCAATAAAATTTGATCAAAACCGGCGACGGACACACCGTGTACTCCACTTGTCAGTGGATTCAGTGGAAGGATATATGTAGACGGAGAATGTTGGTTCGCCATCGATCCATATGATTTTAATTATAATGATGGTTTTAAGAACTGGCCAGACTTATTTGTTTAATAGTTACATATCAGGTGTTATTTGGGATTTTTATATAACATATACTCAACATAATGATATTCTTTAGCAATACGAATATTTCCTAATTTATAGAATTATATAATTCAAACAACGTCCGACCGACTTCGTAAATTAATCCATGCAACACTTCTCGATGACGCACTCAATGAATTAAAGACTATTTTTAGATACTTTAAGTACACAACGAAAATGAAAACCAGTTCGTGCCCCGCTATTTCCCGTGTCACAACTGAGATCATTTAATCCCCGCTATTGACGTCACCAGAGGACTGAATGGGAAATCCCCATCTTTTAATCTCTCTTCTGATCCCATCGAGCGTTGGTCAGTGGAAATCTTAGCACGTCTCAAACCAGTTCAGCGGTTTCGATAATTTACTGTTACAGAGTTTAAATGCTTTCCAAAATTAGAACAAACAAAAACACAACTTTCAAAATACTTCTTTTTTTTTAGAAACTAAGCTTTAAGTAATAGGTCAGTCGAAATAGATTGGTGGATTGGTTTTTAGTTATTATATAGATAAATTGGTTATTAGATTTAATTTTACTCATACATACTTTATTACATAGAGTAGTGCCCCAGGGTTTCACCAGCCTTACATTTGCATTGACCCATAAAATACAAAACAATCTTTTAAATAATATCCTATAATATGTTTAACTTTCAATTCAATAAATTTCTCGTTTTCATACGTTTTTTTCTCCTATCCTCCCACTTTATTTACAAAATAAGGTTTTCTCGTGATAATTTCACTATTATTAATAAGTTAAATTTGAACAGAAGTTGGTAGGGGCGTGTTCAATGAAGAAAAACACATTAGGAAAGTTATTTTTTATTGTGTACCAAAGTTTCGTCAGAACTAAGTAAAAAAAAACAGGATAACAACCATTGAAGTATAGAATTTTAGTAATATAAAACATAAAAAAAAAATATATATATATATATTTATATATATATATATATATATATATATATATATATATATATATATATATATATATATATATATATATATATATATATAAAACGATATATTATAAAACATTTCTAAAACTGCGCTTTTAAATCTATACTCTTCAGCTTTATACAATAGTATTGGTTTAGAAATTGTAGAGGAAATGAAGATATTTACAATTCAGCGGTGTCTGCCCTAACCTTACAATAATTTGGAACTTAATATTTCAATAAAGCCACATAAATAAAAAGAAGTGCACCCCTATATTTTTGTAAAATATAGATACTGTTTCTGAACTCTCATGAAGAAAATGCTAGTGGATTCTGATAAAAAGCCGTTTAAATTTATTTGAAAACCATTATATTTTTTTTTATCATAAAATTATTTTATAATCAACATCCAAAAAAATGAATAAAAAAATGAGTTAGTATGTAGATTTATTAAGTGAAAATAGTTTAACAAAAATGCATGTCTACATTTCTGTAAAATATTTACAATCCTTTGTGTTAAAATTTAATATCAATGAATAGGTTTTACCACAATATCTAATTATGGTTAGTTACATGGTTAGTAACAGCAGTTACTTTTACTTTATAATTATATTATTTTTCTCTTTTAACTACTATTATAACCAACATATTATTTGCCAACAGAGCTATAATACTACTCTTATATAATAAGTAAATTAATCATAGCCGCGGGTTAACGGCGAATTTCTCATCGAAATAAAAAGAGTAAAATATCGCAATTGTAAATTTCTTCAGGGCGTTTAAGTTGGTTGAATGCAGTAAGCCTAAATCTTAATATAGAACAATTATAAGTAATAATAAAAAGTGCATTTTGATAAGTTAAGAATATGTTTACGGGATGTGAAAAATCTTCATGGATTCTGGTCTACTGTTAATAGATTTAGACTTCAACCCCAAAGACCAAATCGAATTGACTGCCGGGAGTGGTGATAATTTTATAATTAAATCTTATCGCCCTAATTATTATCTGATTTTAAATTTGTTGGCCAATTTGACTAAGTTTTGGATAAGAATGTTCCTCTATTTTTTTATTTTTTTTTCCTTAGCTTCTTTTATTCAATCCAATCAATGCAGCGCTCCAACTCGGTGCAGGACTCCTCACCCAGCTTCCTCCAAGCGTCTCTGTCTCTGGCAGCCACCATCCAGTCCCTGATGCCGAGCATAGTTCGAGCGTCACCTCTTTTATTAAAGTAGCAAAACCCACAATAATCGCAAGCCAAGGGAAAGAAAGGTTGAATATTTTTTTAACCGGTCGATATAATTCACTATAATTTCTTTTTGTCTAAGTATGTTATTTTAAAATTTGTTTGAGAATCCGTAAAAATTCTTCGCAAACAAGTTATTTATATTTCATGATAAATTGAATTTATGAAGGGGGGAGAATTTGTTTCCCTCCCGTGGACTAATCTCCTTTCCCCTCTGCCATATCTTTTTGGGTGATCCATAGTAATCTCTCGTAGTCTTAGCCATGTCCGTCATTCCTAAACTTGTCAAAGGATTCTAGTTGGCTGAGAATCAATCAGAAAATCAAATTGAATATGGCTCCATGTTTATTTTCTATGGTACGAGTATGAGACAGCTCTCAACAATCAATATGGCACGAGGTGACTTCTTTAAGTCTGAATCCTGAAACGACCTATCACCAATTATCTGAATTAGAAACTATATTCAAATAATACCTGGTGCATCGAGATCCTATACTATATGCAACATACAGAGTGCCATTTTCTAACTACTAACCGAATGACCAAGACGTTAGCATGAGATTAGTTCGTAATACCGCTTGCAAGCGGCAGTGTAGATAGAACTGACCCTGGACTCAGTCAAGTTCGCGGTCTTGATTTACTTTCTAAGATTGTTCTTGAAAAATATCGTTCCTCTGTTAGAGTTTAAGTGTATTGTGCATTTATCAAAATTCTAAATACATTTTCTTTATTTTGGTTCACCAACTTGATTGAGAGAAATGCTTTATTTCTAATCTAGGATATCCTAATGCATAAATTGTGTTGCTAAATACACAAGTATGCTTATCAATCTATTATTGAAATAATAAAATTACATTTTTTTTCTTCTTTTTAATTCAACTATTCACCTCTATATATTCACCTATATGTTCATACATTCACATACATTATTATTATTAAAAAATTATATAACATTCTCTCTCTCTTTATTTTTTTAACCACACTATTCCATTCTCCTTTATTTTTTTCTCTTCCCTAGATAAACCTTCATTATACCATTTAGTTTTTATTTATTTATTCTTGGCGTAACGGTCCTGCAAGAACCTGGGTCTCTCTTATCACCCTCCTCCACTCTCTCCTATCCGCCATCTTCTGAATCCCAGTCTCGTCAGGATGTCCTCCACCTCATCCAACAACCTCAGACGTGGCATTCCTCTAACATCATAACATAATAAAATTTTACATTAGTCAACAATTCAAAAAACAAGTCAAAAGTTAGAACTTAACAAGTTCGCACAGGCTTTAGAAAATAGATTAGTGGTATAAAACTGATACCAATGGTACAAATCTGAAAACAATTATAACTATTAAGGTAGTTTAGAAAAATTACGTAATATATAACTAGTACTTAATACTTAATACTAATGCCATACATGGATCAAGATAAAATTAAATTAAAAAACGGATTCCCATCGTACTTTTTCATCTACTTGACAAATCCAGTGCTAATTCATTTTTTTTAAAAATATATAATCTATTTAGCCGTGTATTTAAATTTTTTAAAACACTTATTAATTCTGTTAAAAATATTCAATAAGCATTATTCAAAAGTTATTGTAAAAGTTACACATTTAAATATTTGTATTTCTTTAATTTCTACTTACTTTTCATATTCTAGTTTGTCAAAAACGACCTTACAAATTTCCACCAAGTTCAGTTCAAGAGAGACGATTTATATATTTCTTTAAAATAAAAAATACCAGACACATGAACGATACAATGCTTCCATACACACATTCTTTTTTCCATTAAAAATAGGACACGTAATAACTCAATCAAAAATTATAATTGCTCTTTGCTTTAGTCGAAAACAGTTCTGTATTATAAAATAAGAGATCCCTCTTAACATAAGAAACTTGAGCTTTAGGAATTTGTTTGATAGGAATACATATATTGAATATACATTCATATTAATATAATATACATAAACATACACATATACATAGACAAGTAAACAAAGAAAGAATACATTGGCAGCGAAATAAATTTAAAATTTGTTTAAAATATTTTCCTCAATTTAAAATTAATATTTATATTAAAGTAGTTCTTTCTTCATTAATACAGTTCATTCCTTCTTTTTTTCAAGCTTTTCTATTTTATCCAGACATTAGCATCAATAATACATCTAATGTCAACCTTTTACGTTAATAAAAACATATAATTAAGTAAATGATAAGTATGACAAATAAATATTGGATTAAATTTACATAAGAACATTGTAAGATTGATGTGAAATATCATACTTATATGAATGATAAAGTTACTGCGGATTTATATGAATACCATTCAATATTATGAAATTACATGACTTATTCACATGGTTCAACAAATATTTATTTAAGAAATTTAGAAGAAAAAAAAAAAAAGAAAATGTTTATAATATTGTATATATATCGTAATATGTGTAAAATATTCATTAAAATAACCCATGCACGAACCTAGAAATAAAGTAAAACAAATGTGAAGGAAAAAAATATAACTACTAGGTAACTATTAAAGTGCTAACAAATGTTTTAACGTGTATTTGACTAATTTGTCTAGTTTACAGAACCATAACATAGATAAAAATTAAAAATAAAGTTACCCGATTTCAACATCAGTCATATTATTAACCTGAAAATGTTGAAACACTTTTGAAATAAAGTAAGGAATGAATAGAGGCAATTTAATATATAAACTCTATTTATGATTCTGCATACAGAAAGGGAATTAAGGTTGGACAATACTGATTTATAATAATCCTGTCCTTGCAAGTACGTTGGCATTACAAGGAGTTTTAGTACATACATAATAATAATGCGCATATTTAATTAACTCACAAATACACATCAGCCATAAGGACATTGCTAATCAAATATGGAAGAAAATATGGAAATTAAAGTTCCCGTGAATATATTTGGCATTATAATTTGTAATGTTATATGATTCCATAATTCAAGGAAAGAATGTTGTTACGAAATAAAACTGAGGAATGGAAACGGATAAAAAAAGTCGTTGTCCCCAGTTCAACTGTTTAACATCTCAAACAGAGTTAATTTTGAGATATGCATATATTCAATACGGTCGTTTCTCCCCCCAATATGTACAATAATTTTTAAAAAGTAATATAAAAATCAATAACAGATTATCTACATCAACGAATAAAATATATTAACTAAAACCATTTAAAAAATAGGAAATGTCGAATAGCTAGCTTGGCTTAAGGCCTAGAATTAAGATAAAATTTGAAGAATAATCGAATTCTGTAAGTCTAGATCAGTCCTTCGTTTGTTATTTCGTATAAGCAGTAAACAATTATAGGAAGAAATAGAGACTGAATGGGCTAGCACAGTATGCAGTGAGCTCAACTACACGGCTCCAATTCCCTGCTGGTGGTTACTGAGACTTGAAGATGACAAGGAGGGCTATCATAATGGAAATTATGTGCCTGTATGTATATATATCCATTACAGTGACTGAGAATACGGTAAAAAAAAAAAATCATGACTAATAAAACATAAAAATAAAGTTACGTAATTGGCCTCAGCCAGGAAGCTGAATGAACTGCACCCATCCACTGGTTTTTTAATGTACTTTATAAATGGTTAAACGTTAATTTGCCTGCTAGCCTATTGTGTAGTTCTCCTCTTTTAAAATATTTAAACTTTAAAACGAACAATGGTATGGACCTCAAAAAGACATCAATGGAAAAAAGTACGATTTTACAGCAGACGCTAAAATTTTAGAGTTATATTGAAGATTCATCAGAATGCTATATTAGACAACGACATACTGACAAACAATAATAGCAAATGGTATAAAAATATATATGCTAACTTAAATTGAGCTAATGTTTTAAAAAAATAAATGGAAAATATTTGAAAGCCTGAAGATGAGAAAAATAGTCGTTCCTTACCGTATTTATAGTGATTTATGTGTTCGAAAGAGAAAGAGTAATTAAAAAAACAATCGCCAGTATATAATAATTAAAATTACTTTATAAGTGATACATAATGCCGTTACATAAGTGATATTAATAATAATTTCACTAAACACGAGATAAAAATCTGTCAATTAAAAAAAAATGCATAAATAAGTATTATTTGAGCCGTTTTTGTGTTGTTTTTTAAAGTGGCATAAGTCCATTTTTTGATGATGTTTTAGTTATTTTAAGGTATATATCCTCAACATATATAATCTATCAAATAGCAGCAATATGCCAGTTAATCCCGAATCTTGGTTGAAAGTAAATGTTATTTGTGAAAATGGTTTTAATCTGTTCATTAGACTTCAGGTCCAATGAAGATAGTGACCGAGGTTTGCCCTGTTCTAGGTAGTCAGCCAAAATGAAGGGGTGGGGAAAACGCCCAAATTTTCTGATTTTTTTTCAGTTTTTGGCCCATAGCATTAACTAGGGCGCACACTTGCGAAAACTTTATTTCATTATAAATTAAAGAACATTAAATTATGCGTAAAATGAGTACCTCAAACGTAGGATTCGGTTTGACAGCAGAATGAAAATCGAATAACATCTGGACCCCAGCAGAAAACAGAATGGGATGTCGGAGGAAAATTTGGAGAAGTTCTAATACTTTGAAAACCTTGTATTATTCGAATAAATACAAATATTTATTTTATATTAAATTAAAAAAAGAGTAAATTACCTACTATTTAGATTATTGAAATTTTTGGTTGGCTGCTCTGTTTTTAAGTGAGAGCAATTCTAAATTATGAGGCGGAAGTCCTAATTAATTTTTGCGTTTGTTTTTATTTTATTTCTGGGAAACTTTAGATGTGACAAAGTTCAAACAAAAAAAAAAAATCTTAATAATGAAAATTGTAGGTAATTCACTCTACTTTAATTTAGAATAAAACAAATAATTGAATTTATTCGAATATTACATGTTTTTCAAGGTAAAACATGGTTAAAAACTAAAAAAGTTGAAATTTGTAATCAGTACTCAACAAATGGACAAACACGAAACACGGATGAACAAATTTTCAGAACTTCTCCAAACCTTTCCTCCGAGATCCCTTTCTGGTCTCAACTGAGTCTCAAGGGGCCAAATTAGGTTAGTATTATATGATGTATAATGAACAGATGAACACTTACTTCCAACTGCGGTATCCGAAAGATCTAGATTAAGTGGGATATAAACAACTAACCTATACATTCACGCATCATCAGAACTTAAAATCATAAGATCACATGAATGGAAACCTTGACTTGTTAGTAATTTACTTCTTTTGGAATCTTCCAGTAATATCCCCATAAGATGCACTAATACGTATACCTTAGCCAATACTTTTTTTATTTATTCACATAAAATCGCAAATTAGCAATTTAGTAATTCACCTAAGCTGTCCGTCTTACACCTCGTCATGTACAATTCATAAATATTATGTGAAGTGAATAAAACTGAGCCCGTGCTCATTCCTAAAAAAACTGAGTAGATACTCCAGTTAGATGTGGATAAATAGACATTACACAATTGAATACTTGACAACTTTATGGAGCACTTGCTCCAAATATTGATTGATTATTGATTCGGAGTACCTGCCCACCTTTTTAATTGAATAAAACTGAGAACGTGTTCAACTATGTGAGCAAGTACTCAGTAAAATGCTGAGTCTACTAAGAAATAGATGGGCATTTTTTTTTATTACCAGCATAAATGCACCGCGGCCTATTAAGGCTTATTGTGCGGTGGCCTAAACCGTTTAAAACAGGCCAGTAGCCTTTGCAAATCTGAGTAGACTCATTGGGTCAATCATCTCGCAGAGCTTAGGGTCAGTGATCCGGTCACAACCAAAGTGGAGTTACTGCACCCTTGCCAATGCATCGCGTCCACAGATTATGTTGAAAGCCAAACGGGGAGATGGGCCTTTTACTATAGTACCTGTAGTACCTACGCACATAGTAGAGCACATTCTCAGTTTTATTGGCTTAGAAAAGTGAGGAGGTTCCCCGAATCTAATATTTTGAGCACGTGTTCCATACAATTAGCAAGTATTCCATTGTGTAACTTATCTTTATTCACATCGAACCTGAGCATTTTCTCAGTTTTTGAGAAATGAGCACATGCTCAGTTTTATTCATTTCACCTATTATGTGTTTCATGAAAACCGCCCTCCAATCATCATTTCTTTAATTAGCTGTTTCCGTTCAGGATTTTTATTACTACTTTAACCAGCAGAGTGTATGGAGTGTGACCTCAATTATTGTTCTTTAATAAGCCAAATATTCAATATTGTAAAATACCTATTTAACTGTATCGCCGATCTTAATGAATGTTCTGTTCTGCCACAGACGGTACCTACTTGGATATTATGTTGTACGTTCTTCCTTGTTTCAACTAGAGTGGGATCAAAGAAATGCTAGCTCAGAGAAATACTCTGCCTCTCGGATATCTATTAACCTTAATATGGCTGCCAGCTTGATGTGCCAAGTCTTGAGGCAGTGACCTACTAGACTATTTGAGCAATCCTAGTTAACATATATTCCCTGGCCTGGTACTCGCTCAATGAGAATAGTTCGCACTCCTGGTGCCCTTGGTAAATTCGTCACTAAGGCTTTAGTTTCCATTAGCACAACTATAGTTATGATAAGTTCTCTAGGGTGTGGAACACATAACACTGACGCATTACCGTGACCAATTCGTATTTCGAAATACCCGATCTCGATGGGAGGTACGACCTTGTGTTTTCTTCTGGTTAGACACGAACCCACTGTGGTACGTATATTACTCGAACGGGTACAAAAAGTACATAAAGATTGTGCTTGAAGATAATCTCGCAGGTCTGGTTCCAAAATATTTTTATATATGTGGGTCACTCGGACGAAACATTTCGCTAGGGACCTTCACCGTAGTCACGGTCGCTGGGTAGCCACGTCTATTCTTAAGCTTGATCAGTCCATTGTAATTGTATATTTCCAATTATTCGTATTCTTATTTCTGAAGTTCGGAGTTGTGCCTATTTTATTTATGTTGCTGTTATTGTTTCTATAATATCATTCAAATTATTTTGTTTTTAAATGGTCGACATCACATTTAAAAAGTACGTATCCAATTTTAACAGCTGAAAAGAGTAAATTAAGGATTATAATACTATTATTTTTATACGTGTAAGTAGATGCTATAATTATTTTGGAGGCTCTCACTTTTTCGCTATTGACAAAAAATGTATACGTTATTTTCCAAGGGCCGAAGTAAATGGTTTAGGCTAAAATCTTGTATAATTCATAAACTTATTTACAAAGCTTTTAGATCGCAATGTAAAGGACGAGTAACTTGTTGGCACCTCGACCTATTTGAACCTTTTGTAAAGATCCATACAAACTTCAGACATCTAATTAAAATTAAACCTTATTAAACCTAATACTTCAATTTTCATTAAAGAGCCTTCCATACTCTACAGTTTACTTTTTAATATAAATCTAGTTCCATTTTTTTAGTGCTATACATGTATGTTTGAACCGAAGGAGATGCCAGCTTTTAAACGTTCCACTCCTTTAAGTTTATATAGTGACAGATCTAATACCAGTATTCTCTATTCTATTCATGTACCATATAAAGCGCATGATTTGCGCATGAATATACCATTTGATCATCATTTCATTAGTTTAGGGAAATACAGTATTCAAATTCTTCTGGAAAACCACAGAATCACTAGGTTTTTATTTAGAGGTGCCGGTAGGGAATTCCTGTGGTTCCTAAATAAAGACTTTGGGAGGGAATATAATTAATATTAAGGTAAATATTTATTAATTATGAAAACATTATTACCTACAGTTAAATGTAATAAAATATAATATAAATATAAATATAAAATATAACGAAAATCTTTGAGATTTTTTTAGATGTTTCTTTCCACATTATTACAGAATTGGCCCTTAGATTCCAAAATACATTTGAGGACTGTCTATCGGTTCGTGCATCGCATACGCAAATATACTTAAAATAAATCATAAACAATTCAACAGAAATCAATATTTGGTTACAGAAAATATCAATGCCTAAAACGGTTCTATGATTTCTAAGTAAGATAATCAAATGAGATGGAAGTAATAGAAGAAAAAATACTACTTGTAATTTATTGCCTAGAAAAGTCTATAACATTTATTATATGAATAAATATTTAATACACAAAAATAAATATTTCCATACATATGCATACTCTGTAACTTAGAATAAATTGTTTATAATTTAATAAAAATTTCTACTATCATAACCATTAATGTATATAGGCAAACAGTATTGTAAGTTCCAAACTTGATAATGAAAACAAGTAAAAAATTCTAATAACAATATTTACTACTACTTTACAAGAAAAATAGTGCATGTTTATGGATTCAAATTTTCGGCAAACTGTAAATTAAATGTACATGATTATAATATATTTATGTATATCTGAGCTATAATGAGTTTTGGTCTTCGATATTTTCTAGTTATGATAAAACGGTCGGAAAAGCCGTATTAGGTAATACAAACTATCGACTTCTAATGTGTTTCTACTTTTTTGAAGTGTAAAAAAAAAAAAAAAAAAAAAAAAAAAAGACTAGACATGAAGTTTAGGCAAAAAACAAAATATTTGTTTACTTAATTTTCATAAACCGTTTAAAATTTAACCAATTTGTAATTAGAATACAAAAATAAAAAAAATATATATTATGACTAGATTTCGGATTCTTATGCAATTGCACTTTTTTCCGCTTGCTTGAGATTCATTAAGATCAATTTATTTGCACGAATTAAGACATCCTGATTAACATATATAAGTTTTATGTTGCTTAAAATTGTTTGTATAAATTGAAAGTTTTATGTTTTTACAGCATACAATTCAATCTTTAGCCGCAATTGAAATAATTATTTTTAAATCGCAAGGAAATGTAAACATTTTAACAAAATTACAAAGGAAGGACCCAATTGTCTGTTTGGTTTTCAAGGTTTTCAAGTTTGTTTTTCTCTCTTTAAATTCGTGGAAAGCCAGTTAATCCTCACCATTCCATTTTCTTCCTTTTATGTTCCATGCTGTTACACTCAGTCTACCTTAGGCAAAATAATTATTCAAAAACATAGTTTTTCGGGAAAATATATGTTTTAGTGTTCTATAATTTATTGAACATAAATTTTCTGATGGATATGATAACATACAACATTCTGAATTAAGTTTTACAAGTGATAGAGAATAGAAACCCGTCCAACCTAATTAGTAACAAATAATTATTAAATTAAGTTAAAATTAAATTGGTCGTGCAGAATAACTATTCATACAGCAACAGTTATCGTGATAAAACTTAAGTTTTTGAATCTATAGGATTTGGTGCTCTCCTCTTCCGTCTCATATAGGCAGCAGATTGCAAACATATGTTTATTCTGTATGCACTTCTATTTTATTCGCCTTGGTTGGTTGTTCTGATGAAGAATGCGCATCCTTTGTAACCGTTAGCTACGTACACGAGAGCAAATACATTTGTATTGATTATGAATTCCTTTTCAGCCTTTTAAGGAGACTTACGCAGCGGAGGTTGGGAGGATATATCCCCTCCTCTCTCCCCAGAAATTTGCGAAACAATATAATTTTCATACCCACCAACATAAGGTTTATATTCTTTGTTTGTATTATTTTTGTTAATTTTTAACAATTATTTGTAATCCAATTTTCATTTTTAACTTTGTAAATATGCCCAATTTGACGGTTATAGACATTTATATGATCATATGCCTTCTTCTTATAAATCCCTCTCTCTCAAAAAAATTCTGCGTACGCTGCTGTTTTAAATGTATCAACGAGAAGATCTATGATAATTCTTATACAAATTTATATGGGGGTATTTTGTTCAAGAACCGTTTGGATATAGTGTTGATTCCAATCTTTCATTCTTTCATTCCTTATTAAGACCTTTTCCATTAGTTATTATGTATGTAAATTTTATGATTTATATGCATTATTTCATATTTGCACAGCGAGGTCGAATCCCTGGGAATCGGAACACAATGAAGGGCCAGGCCGAGATATGAGTGATAATTACAGCAGAACTCTGCCCTTGGGTCGCTACTGTGAAAAAGAAAAGTGAACCAAAGGCATTTCGCTCTGCCCTTGCATTGTCGCCATTGTCCATTGTACGGATATTTCCCAGCGAACTCACTCTTACAGCTTGATATCCATCACTAACACGCTAAAAAATACGACTAATAATTAATTTTCTCCTGATGAGATATGCAATTTAATATAAGTGAATAATTACTTATAAAAAGTGAACAATATGTAACAAGATAGATACATCTTTATCTGCGATCCTTCTTAATTAATTTTAATCATTAAAAATTTAATTTGTGATTTCATTTCCTGAGAATAAGGAACTGGATGGGATCCGCACAAGACGGGTACAAATGGTGGAAGCGACCAGGAATCGAAACCGGGTTGTAGATCATTATGATGATGATGATCCCCCTTTAGGCCATCATTTCTGTATCACATTTTGGTTCCAATAATTAATGGGTATCTAGTTAGAAAATATATAATGGTAGTTTTGTCACTCTCCATCACAAATCTGATGGTGCTAGTTTCTTTCGCACTAAATGTAATAAAATATCTACCAATTTGTTTCAGCATTCTTTCGGGTATTGGCATAAAATATAATTATAATAATAAACTAAGAAATCGACTAGAAGATAAAATATAATTTTAATTTTAGATAGTACAAATCAATCATCCTGTATACCATTCTTTGCCTCTCTCACACAGTTTCTGTTCATCCCTAGCTTGTTTTTGAAATGATCGCCAACATAACCTCTCACAAAAGGAAATTTTGTGCTGAGAGATCATTAGGCAATATAAATAGGAAGGATAAAACATGTTGTCATTATGTTGCTTCTAGAATGTGTAAGTGAATCTGAAATGCTTGAGTATTTTTATTGATGGTCACTACTATCATATCTAGTGCTCAACAAAATCAATACAGGTAAGAATTATGCTTTCAATATTGCACAGATTTCCGTTACTTGTATACATTTATGCTTATCTTTGTTTTTTTAAGCTTCTCAGTCGCCTCTAGATGAGAAATGGTTGATTTGTCACTCCCTAGGCGGTTACTCCCTAGCTTCAATGAAAATTCATCGGAGGCTATGGTAGGAAGTTAGCGACAAATGGTTGATTTGAATTTTCTTTAAAAATTCACTATTTAAATCACAAATAATTTATTTTTGTTTTATCACTATCAAGGGTAGGGTAGCTTCGTATTTGAGGAAGAAATTATCAAAGAAGGGTCCTCCAAAATCAAAATATTTACTATCGCTTTGCTTTTCTATACTGAACCTAAGATTTACTGACCATCCATTTTAAAACATATTCAAGACCAAAATTTTTAAAATCATATCTATGTTTCATATTTTGTGCTCCCATTGTGTATGTCACTCCCTAGAATAATATTTTTTAAATTAAAAATTCAATCACGAATATGATGATATGTGTGTCTCTGATTCACTTGAAGTTGTCAAGGAGAAATTCAAGAAATCAAGGCAATAAAAATTCAAAAAATAAAAACACTCGACTTAGATTTCCAAAAAATGTTATTAATTGCATAGCACCAAATTGGGAGAATGACCCATATAACATTTCAAAACGCACATACAACTATGTTTTAAATAAATAATTAATAAACCAAATTGTAAGTTCATGTTTCTAACAAGTTCTTAATAAATTGTAAATCAGTCGATTTTATTTCTTATACAGCTTTGATCTGCTGTCATTCAATATTTGTTATATAACAGCCACACGCCTTTTGCGGTTTAGTTTGACAGGTTCAACTTAGCTCGACAATGTCTTAGTTAGCATGAGGAAGTGGCCTTAGCCTGTAATGCCTGTCGTTTATTCGTGAATAATTCGGCACCAACGAAACCATAAATCATCCACCATAGCGGGAAAATTCCTGCAACCCGGACTCTTTGCTGCTTAACCGGACACCATTAATATTGTTTGATAAAATAACATTTCGTAACAGTCGACTTATAATAATCATATGCATACATTATGACAAGAAAATAACATAGGTAAAAATCGTACAGCTGAATAGCCTTATTATGAAGTAGTTGATAATATTTATCATACTTACGTTTTGGTTCTCATGCAGACATATGATAATATAATTAATATATGTGTTATTTAGTTATCAACGGTTCCTATAAAACAGCTGAGCCATTCAATGTCAAATCACCCGGATATGACCTCCTCATATTTTGATAATCCGCATATTTGCCAAAATTGATATTACTTTCCTGATAACACCTACTAAATTATTAACTCCTATTATCTCAACTCCTAAAAAATTAAAAAATATTTAAATATAATTTTTAGAAATTTAGGAAACGGATGTTTTGTTTTATAAAAACACAATATCAACAGTCTCAGCTCTGATAGAATGCTCAAATTTGTTCAATATATATATATATATATATATATATATATATATATATATATATATATATATATATATATATATATGCATCTCTTATTACTATGCTCAATAGAAGAAAATCGCACCTTTGGTGCAGCATGGAAGAGAATCGTGCACTCACTACTTTTTATGTATTTTTCAGATATCATGAAATTTTACAGGAAGTAGCTCCTGCGCTCGACCAAGGTTTATTTTTGACGTTCTAAATTTACACTAAAAGAAATTTTTATAATGATAGTTTGTAAATAAGAAGATTTATTTATTGCGCTAGAGTGTTTATTTACAATTACAATATTTGTCATGCAGCAACTAACAGGGACTGACTTTAAAATTAGCAGGTTGTTGTTTATGTGACGTTTTCAATGTAATAATATAGGCTATTTACCAACTTACGTTATTTGGTGATTTATGAACTGCATTTTTGTAATTAGACTGTAAAAAATTAGACTGTAAGTAAAATATTGAAATAGATCCTAAATAGTCCATAGATAACTTCAAAATATTTTTTTTTAATTTGACGGGGTTCAGCGAATATTTATCTATGTGACCCTTGGTTTCTCTTCACAGCCTTGTAGATCATCTTCATTGTTGTGGACTACCTTCTATTATTATTATTACGAGAAGATGGCAACACTCGGTTTTGTGGGGAAAGCCGGGGGCAGTCGAGCTTGGGGGTAGCCATTGTGATGTTTGTGCTATGTACCTTTGTTCTAATTTCAAGTATAATAAAGTATTTCACCCTCGATCCATGTTTTGTATTAACGAACCCTTATTTCATGAATAACCAAAACAGAAAAATGGCGACGAGGATGGGATCGGGGCGTGAAGATAGTATTGTGTTTACTCCAATTGTGATTTTTTTTTAAATCTTCAACAAACTTTCACCATGTCATTTCCTCGCTACGATCATTGCAAACCCGAGAGCTGGGCTGAACATTTGGAGAGATTTCAGTTCTGGCTGGTCGCAAAAGGAGAAATTACTGACGTTCAAAAGCGAGGTTTGCTGATTGAAACGTTGGATGATGCTACGTTCCGGAATCTAAAAGGATGGATTGCCCCCAATACACTGAGGGAAATGGTTTACAGTGATTTGATGAAGGTACTGAGTGAGAATATCATCCCCACATTAAATCCAATGGTAAGTTACATTAAGTTTGTTAATAGGAAGCAACTACCTACAAAGGGAGGAGTTGCTTACATGGCTGAACTTAAAAGACTTGCAATTCCTTGTGATTTTGGTGGTTCAGCTTCAAAAATAATTTTATACCAATTTGTCTGTGGATTAAATAATCCTGATATACAGGCAAGATTGTTTACAACTAAGGACTTCACATCTCTGACTGCTTTGGACATTGTAAGATCTTGGGAGAAATCCGAGATAGATATAAAAGAAATCAGGGGTCCACTCAAGTCAGAAGTATATAAAATTTCTTTTTCAAACAACAGAGCAAATCTAAGCAACAGTTCAGCTGCTAAGGTCAGATGTTTTCAATATGGAGAGGTAGGCCACATAGTAAAGGAATGTTCTATTCCTAAGCACACATTGAAGTGCAAAAAGTGTGGATGAATTGGACATGTTGCCAGGATTTGTAAACAGTGGTTTTCCCGAATGAATAATAATATTTTTTGTTCTCCGTCACAAATTCCTGCGGATGAAAACTCTAATTCTACTAATTTCATTGCAGCCAAGAAGACAATTTCTTCACATTCTGAGGCACCTGATTCTATGTCCAGTTTTCCAGGTATTTCATCTACAGATAGTAACTTGGGAACAGAGAGCTTTAGGGGTGAAAACGTTTCTACAGTGTCTACAGCTCATAAAGAACCGTTTATTGCTGCAGTTTTAATAAATAAAATTCCTGTAGAATTTGAGATTGACTCTGGATGTTCTAAAACCCTCATGAGCCTGGCTTCATTTCAAAGGATCTTCCGTAATACTGAGGTCATTCCCCAACTGAACCAACCAAGTTTGGAGGTGTGAACATGGAGTTCAGAAACATTACCAATAATTGGAGAGTTTAATGCCTCAGTTACATTTAAACATATTTGTAGTAATTTACCAGTGTTGGTTGTAGATGGTGTTGGTCCTAATTTACTCGGGCGTAATTGATTTGACCCTCTTAAGATCACTCTGCATTGAGTAAATTGGAATTTTCCTCACATTACAGCTTTTGATGCCTCAAAGGAAGAGTATCTTCGGACCATTTCAAGTCTTCCAACTGTAACAGGCAACGGAACTGGTATGTATAAAGGACCTGAAGTTCACTTAAATTTAGATCACTCAGTACCTCCAAGGTCAAAAGATAGAACTTGGCCTCAAGCACAGTCTGCATGGGAACGAGTACATCTTGAATTTGCAGGACCCTTTCTCGGACATTATTTCCTAATTGCAATAGATGCATACTCAAAATGGCCTATAGTGAAGGTGGTCTGAAAATTTAACTGCCTCAACCTTGATTACACATATGCGTTATATCCTTGCTGATTTTGGAAAGCCATTTGTTTTTGTTACAGATAGTGGGCGGCAATTCACTTCGGAACAGTTAAATCATTCCTGAAAGCAAATGGAATTCGTCACCTCTTCACTCCTCCATGGCTTCCTTCTTCTAATGGTCTGACTGAGAGAACAGTGCAAACAGTGAAGAAATTATTGTTGAAATTCCAGAACCCTGATATTCATGTCCGTGTTGCCTGTACCTTATGGGCCATGAGAACTCGTCCATCAGGTACCACTTGGAAGACACCAGCTGAGTTGATGGTCCGAAAGTTTTCTACACATCTTTCACAACTTCATCCAGCATCGGATTCTGGTTCTATGGTCTGCTCCATGTGCCCCAAGTTCATGGTAGGTGAAACTGTGTGGATACTGAAGCACACATTCAACAAGAAATATTGGATTTCAGGTGTTATTCATAAGATCATTGGTGCACAGATTTACGATGTGGAATTGTCCTCAGGCGAGGTGATTAAGCATGTTTCTTCTGACTATCTCAGAAAACGCTATTCTGAAGAACCTATAGATGGCACGTCACCTTCCGCTTCACTCATAGATTCCCCATTGGATCAACTTAGGTCTTCTCACCGGGATCCCATGACTTCTCGTGAGCAACGGACTGAAACTACTCTGGCTAGACCCAGTATGGTGGACAGATCAAAAATATACCCATCCACCTCTCAGAACTGTTCAATTCTTTCCAGTGCATCATCTTTCATTTATAATGCTCCTCAGGTAGCTTCCGATAACATTATAGATAATGACAAGGCACAAGACGAAGGACCTCTTGCTCCATTTCTGAGCGAAAATCATCATTCTCCAGCATCAGATGAGAGTTCCCCTTTCTATGGATTCACAGAAGATGATGGTCGTCTGGAAAGAGATGTTGCATCTCGTAGGGGTCAAAGGAGCCATCCTGGACACAGACTGCCTAACTACTCTGAGCCTCTGCAGCACACTGTAACTAGGTCTGGTAGGGTTTCCCGACCACCTCCTCGTTTCAGTGAATAATAAATAGGGAGGAGAGGTGTTGTGGACTACCTTCTCTTTTTATTATTACTAGAAGATGGCAATACTGGGTTTTGTGGGGGAAGCCGGGGGCAGTCGAGCTTGGGGGTAGCCATTGTGATGTTTGTGCCATTGTCTGTTTGTACCTTTGTTCTAATTTCAAGTATAATAAAGTACTTCACTCTCGATCCATGTTTTGTATTAACGAACCCTTATTGCATGAATAACCAAAACAGAAAATTCATAATGAAGGAAGAACCACCAAGGAAAAGAATTGTGGAGATATATAAAATTGTAAAACGCAACCAAGATTTTTTGACTAGCTAACAGCGGAATAAGGCCTGCTTCCTCGTGGCCGAAGTAGATTGCATTAATAACCGAGAATAGCCAAGGCACGGAACTCCTAAGGCCGTTTTCACACAGTCCGATAAATATCGGGGTCGGACGGGACTCCAATTCAGTTTTCGCAGAAAGGTGCGTTCCTTTCACACGGTCGGATGATTATCGGAGTTGGATCCTACATTTCCAGATACATCCTACCGAGAGGAAAACTCATTATTCTCTCATCTTATTACCAATGTTATGAACAAAAAAGTTTTTTTTCAGATAGCGCATAATAAAAGATTACTACAATTAATATGTATGAAGAATTAAGGAAAAAAATTATATGAGGAAAGAATTAAGAAGAACCTCAGCTAGACAGAAAATAATCATATGCACATCCCTATCATAAGATATACGGTTCCGCAAAAAAAGATTGGCTTAAAAAAAACTGCGGGGGAGGAGGGAGGAAATTTCTCTCTTCAAAATAACCACTGAGAAAAAAGAAATAAGCAACGGCTAATTTAAAATATACTTACTTGTAAAAATAATCGGGAATAACTGTGATAAATTCTCGTTCATTAGGTAGGAGATAAATTAACCTTGTGAGAAATTGATCGTCGTAACGACAAACGTAATTATATAATTAACAATTGCGATTACATTTTTTATTTATTCAAATAAAATAAGTGTATTAAACTTCTATCGTTTTATTATTTTTTGAACACGATGAAAATTCAAAATTTCTTCAAATAATCTAGTGGTTAGGTCGCTGGACTCGTATAAATGGAATCCTAATCAAAGCAAAAATAGTTTTAAAAATTGGTTGAAACTTTAGCATTTGCCATAATATTAATAATTACTGAGATATCGTGTAATCCTTCCTTTAATAGGGATAACATAACACAATCATATAATTCTACATACCATCCTTCCTTTATCCCCTTATAAATATGCATTGAAAATTAAAAACGGTTGGTACCTCAAAGGAAGAATTTGCAAGCAATAAAAAGAATTTAAAAAAACAAAAATGTAAGAAATGATCTCGGCCAGCTCTGCGAATATTCCAAATTCTATGGTCACCTTGATAGAGGGCTGGAATTACGGGGGAGTGCCAAAGGGAGCACTTACTCCGGGCGGCAGAATTCAGAGGGCGCCAACTTTCGAGAGAAATTTTATTTTTTGGTAAAGTAAAAAATATTTTTCTCTGCTATTTGATTTTATTGATCTTAATTCAGTCAATGATAATCTTTCGAAAGTATACTGCCCATAATACTGTTATAAAATTATTCACCTATTGGAGCAGGAAGAGGGAAGAAGTTCTCTCCTTTCCCTGATAGTCCTCTCCCCTAAAAACTACCTCTGCATCCGCCGCTGTGTGAATCAGGGTAACTGAAGTAAGTCCTGAAAGAAGTGCTATATTGATATATTATTCCTCTCTATGGCTTAAAAAATCACAAATTCGGTTGTTATCAATTTTTATTCAAAGGTTCGAATCAGAATTATTATTTTTAAAAAATGTCTAATTGTCTACTATTAATATGCCTTTGAACACGAGAAATAAACCACGATAAATAAATTTATTACGAGCTGTATCCAGTATGTATTTCTCCAATAATATTTTCTTGTCTTTAATGGTGATTAGTGTATTTATATCATATTTTAATAGTTGTATTGTACATAAATCTATTTATGATGAATGCTATATAAAGATAAACAAACAGATAACCACTTAACAAACAGCATTTCTCTGAGGGTCATCATATTCTTGATTAGTGACTATTGTAGTGGGCAGTGACAGGGCCTGGAGTATACATCGATAAGCGTCCAAACATTAATCTTTTGTCAGTGTCCTTTGGCACCTCCTAGACTTCCTTCCTGTCTCACCCCTTTGTGCCTGGCCGTCACAGCTCTATCTAGTCCGCTCTTCCTCATCTGTTAGATAGGTGTGCCACTTCTAAAGTAGAAGCTGTAGTTACTTCTGTATCTAGTTTATTAGAAGAATAATTATCAGTAATGATAGGAAATAATTGTATTAAAAAAAAAGTAGTTGACCTTGAGAATGGTATAGTATTAAATTTTGTTTTCATAAAAACTCGCTACTATTTAAATATTATTCTTGCTTTGAAAACCGTTTCCTGAATCTTTTAAGTTAGATAAAGCTTTATAAATTATTGTTTTATTATTTATAAATTAGTGTTATTGGATATTGATTCTGTAATAATAATAGACATTTATCTGTTTTAAGATGGAACATATTATTTGAGGAATGAAACTTTGTAATCTATCCAACATCCATAAAATGTTTCCATATATGATAATAATATGATTCCGTTGTCAATCGTTTATACCCGCACTAATGAAACATTCGCTATATTAATTTCAGCTATTTGTTTGTTTATTGTGTAAATGAATTATTTCCACATTGATATATATTGAAAACTTACTTTTTTTTTCAATAAAGACAAGTTTAAAAACTAAATTTAAAAAATCCTGAATAAATTGTGTTTAACATCAAGAAACGAGCAGTTTCTTTTAAAGAACTTAATCTGTAGCACCACTTAAAAAAAAAAAATGAAAAAATGAGGATATCAATATGGCTTATGGCCTATGACTGATTTATCATGCTCAATACCCTGTTACGGTTTTTCTCGAAATTTTCATGCAACTTTTGTGTACTTGCCGGGAAAAAAAGGAATTGAATACAGTGTTATAAGTGTTGGAGCGTGGCTCGAAAATTTCTGTTGATAGTTCACATGGTCCATGGATCAAGGTAATATTGAGAAATTTTTCTATCTACAGAACTTATAAAAAAAAAATCGGGAAAAAAGGATACTTCGATTTATTACAAAAATTTCTTTTGAGGGTGTACATAACGTCCTTGCCATGTCCAACTATCGAAAGCGAATTTCAGATTGTCATATATATATATATATATATATATATATATATATATATATATATATATATATATATATATATATATATATATATATATATACCTTAGATGTAATGAGAGCTTTTAATCCTCTGTATGACTCAAATCGGAGCAGGAACTGGATACCTTGTATGGAAATTTAATACCATTAATTAACCAAGTTTATTTATTATGGTTCTAAATAACCTCAGTGCATTTTTACACATAAGAAACACCGCTCTTCAAGGAAGTGCTTTCATAAGAAGCAGTAAGGAAGAACACCACAATTAATTAGACTTATAAAGGAAAAATGAGTGAGACACTTTGTAAGAAGTGGATGAGGAAATAGGAAAATAAAAACTGTGTTATGATAAATTTGATCATGAAAGAACAAAAATATAAAGAAAGCATACGACGTAAGAACACTAAATCAATGTTGTTTTTAAAATTAAATTATTACTCATTTCTTAAATTAAAATCTTATTTTTAAGATCGCTTTGATAAACCAAGCCATTGCATCATTTTGGGCATTTTTAAACCGCACCTCTATATTTATTTTTATAAAAACTCAAACAAAACAACTAGGTATTTATTGTAACTTACTTAGGGTTAAAATTTAAAAGTAATAAATACGTCATTTATATTTGCAAATGGTATAAACTGCTTAATTCAATTATTTAAATGCCTTTTAATTTATTTGATTGATTATTGCCTCTACTCTTATGAGTCATTTGCAAGATTAGAGCTTATATGCTGCTATAATGCTTGATTTATTTCCAGAAACGCTAACAAAGTCGTAACAGAGCATTTTACGTTTTCTATAATATCTTTAAGACTGCTTTTCATCCTCAAACTCCTTAGATTAAAGGAAACTTTAGGCATTCCTAATGGACCAGCTTAAAAGTTTTTGATGACCCGGCAGGATTAAAGAATTTTCAGACGATTACCATTAGAAAAATTACCTGTACACTATGCAGAGTCTACAGATTATGACTTTTTCACTTGGAATTGCGAGACTTTGTGTTCCAATTAATGGATGTTTGTTTAATCTCTCCAAGTTTCAATTCTATTACACTCCATTCACTCTATTTATATCGTATTTTGTTCACCATAAGTTTTATCCAATTACCTTTAGTTATAGTAAAGAAGGTTTTCACAATAAGTCCTTCATTTGTAAGAGCCAAATTAGCAGCATAGTCGGTTCTCTCGTTATCTATTATTCAGCAAAGAGAAGGAACCCGTAGGAAAACAAGACTCCTGTCTTCGTGATATAGCCTCCACTATGAATTTCGAATTTCCCTGACCAAGGCATAATTTGACTGAGGATTTTTGATGGCAGTAACCACGGACATTAAACCGTCTCTACGGCGAGATGAGAGCTGGTAATATTTTCGCTTAAGTTCAGAACCTTACTAATGACAGTTATTTAAACAGAAAATATCCGGCATTTTCCAGGTAACTTAAACAAATACTGATTAGAGTCGTTCACTATAGAGTACCTAATTGAATTGTCTATCTTCGAGGCATCCGTATAGACTAGCATATAGTTTTAATATCTCTCAATCAATTTCATGAAATGGGTTTTGATCTGGGATTTCAGATGCTTTTTGTACATTTGCCATGGACATGCCAACCATTGCGATCTTACATAACCATCCAGCAATTAGTGTGTCTTCGATCGTGTGTATTCGCATATTCTCGAAGCCTCTTCAGTTTTGAAAAATTCCTTATGGACAGATATGTTCGCCACAGGTGCAGAGATAGTTCTCCTGACTCAACATGTAAGCTCTCCGTAAGAGATGTTCGGTAGGCTCTACTACAAATTATGAGCGGTGTATTATAAACTGGACCTAGTACTTTATACGTTGTTTTATTTGTCACATTATAAATTTTCGAACCATAATCAATTTAGCTTAGGATCACAACTTGGTAGAATTTTAATAACGCAAGTCTGTCACTTCCTCATCCAATGTGTCAGATTAATTCATTTAATTAATTTATTGGTTAAAAAAAATTATAAAATAAAATATTACCTCAGGATACATTAGAATCATATGACCTTTTCGGCTATGCATAGGAATAACCGGATTTCAAAACTTCTCATTGGTTCTTTACTCTACACATGTGACGTAAGTCATTGAAAATAAGTACCTTTTTTTTCTATAAGACCATGAAATAATTTCTAACGAGTAATTGTTTCCGTGTTTTTTTATTTAACCGCCGTACCCAGCTGTGCCAAGCCCGCGACTGATCTTGAAACTGGTTTAATTAACCACTACGTCTAGGTTGTGTCTTGCCGCATTCGTTACATTCGAATTAGGAAGGTTCGTTCGAAATTGTGGATGTTTCTTATTCCATAACATAAAATAAGAACAAAATGGTCATGAATCAACTTTTGTTCGTAATTTCAGAGAATATAAAAATCTGTGTGTAGTATTCTGTGATTTATTTTTCGATCCCATCATTTTTGATTGGATATATATTCGTATAAACTTATATGAATGTCGATTATTTTATAGTATTTTATCAATTAATTTGTCTAAACTAAAGATGCTTTTGGCCTGTGTTCTGTTCGATGTTTGTTATTAACAGATTGTTGTGCGGCGAGACAGATAAACCATGCTGCAAGACAAACTTTCGTCAATTACGTTACATCATACAGATAATGTACAGCAACACAGTCGTCCGACATTAGACCAAATAGGACTTCACAAGAGGTTTTCTTTTGAGGGTCAGAAATAAGAATCAAATAAGTTCCCACATGTCTCGTTGTTGAAACATCCCCTAATTCGCGAAAAACAACACCCGATGAGCACTCAGCGCTAGTTGTTCACATTTAACTCCGAATCTATTGGTCGGATCGGAATAATGACGAGGAACAAAAGTAAACCTCATACATTTTTACATAAAAATAATGTATTGAAAATCTGGCTGGTATAGATACCATTTTTGAGTTAACAGCATTCGAAGTTGAGATCAGTTTGAAGCGCTCAGCTAAAAATTACTTTAGGATAAAAGTGAATGAAAAAAAAAATATGGAGCATAAAAATAAAGGCAGGCTGCTTTTATTTCACCACTTTATTTATTATGATGCAAATTTTCGGCCTACAAGCCATCCTCAGGCATCTCTGTAAAAAAACCCTATTTAGTTCAATTTTTAACAAATCACAGAATTAATTATACTTAAATATTCTAATAAATACAATACACATACTCAAATTATTTAAAATGAATATACAGTCATATTTTTTAGTGACGCTGTATATTTCGACTTGGTTCGGTTTGGACTTAAATATGACTGTTAAATGCGAATAATTATTGCGATACTTAACTATAATGCGAAGCCGTGAGTGCCAATCGGTGTTGTTTTTCGCAAATCAAGGCATGTTTCATCAACGGGACAGATGGGAACTCTTTTGATTCTTTTTTCTCAGCTCAAAAAGAAAAACCCTTGTGAAGGCATACATTTATAAATTATTTCCTGCAAAAAACCTAAGGGGCGACTCTACAATCTAGAAACAATAATTGATATTAATCCTATGTGCACGCACCAATAAAAATTGATAAAATGGACCTATTGAGAGGTAGTCGAAGAAACACAAATGATGGAAGACAACAATTTCTATGAAAATTGGGTTAATTAAGTTTATGAGAAAAGGACCCTTTTTAATTACAACTTCATAATACATGTATAACATTAATTAAATATAAAGGCATATACTTTAACATAAATAGTTTGGTTTATAATCAATAGTCTCTATGGTATTAGTTATGAGTCTCAAACAATGCCCGGGTTTGATTTTGGGATCCTTAGAGAATATTCAGAGAGAATCTGATCTGCAGCGAGGTCCACTTAGCCTCCTGAAAATAAATTGAGTAGTTCATATAATAAATAGTGGGCTAATTTTGAAAAATAGCATTGAGGTAATAGTACATATGACATAACACTACACAGCTCAAGATTGGGCCACGAATTATTTTTTTTAATTTATATAGTTTCACGGTGAAATAGCGGGTAATGAGGAAACAGATAGAAATAAGTTGTATTTATGAAATGAATAACTACTAAATAAATAAATATATATAATATAAATATCATATTTATATTTATAAATATAAATAAAATAAAAATATAAAATAAATAATGATAAGTTAAAAAATAATGAATAAAAATAGTAATAATTACTGAGAATAAGTAAATAAAATTGTTAATATAAATATAAATTCGATTCTATTGAATATAAAATATACAAAATATAAATAACTTCTATAAATTATATAGCTTCGTTAATTAAAACTGCCAGCATGAACGGTTGATGATACTTATTAGTGAACGTAAGAATGTAACAAATAAAGAAATAAAAAGATGCTCTGTTGGATGAATCAACATGAATGGAACGTAGGATGAATGTGATTATCGTTTGGTTTTGTCTAGAAGATATATTCTGCCAACATTCAACTGTCAAGAAGACCTGAGTTATGGACTCAATAAGATCACAGATATTGTTTGTTCCGTATCCTTGAAGGAAAGAGTGGTGGTAGATTTTTGCTTTGTATTCGCCTAAACCTGCGGTTCTTAGCAACAAAAACATAATTGGTATAATTGAGAGAAATTCTGGCACGTCATTGTCATAAATTATATAGATACAGTCACAACCTATGATCGTGAAGGATTACCTTTTTGCAAAACCATCGATCAAGAAACAGAATATCCTTATTAATCATTGAACCCGAGAACCTTCATACAAGTTACTCTAATACTAGATACAAGTTGGAGCATTGACTTTGGATATGTTCATCATGACTTTAGCCTGCATTATTTCGTGGTTATAATAGATATTCTTTATGAGTTGTAGTGGTACAGGTTTTTCAAATATTAGTATTGTCATGGCTCTTCTATTCTATATTATAGATCCACTTGCATTGGAAATCTCTTCAAAAGGGGGTACAATAGATCGGTGCAATAGATATTTGCTCTTGTTTTGAGGATTTAGGTTTTGAGGGACGATCAGTGGAGGTAGGATATAAATGACGATTGTAGATTGTAGAACCAATAAACAACATAAATATAAATAATTGCCTATATCACTTGATCCTTTTTTAAGAGTTTCTGGTCTTCCTAAGATGTCAGTATCGATACAAGTTATTAGATGAATAATCTATCAATTTTATTATTGTTCTTTAATTCATTGCCCTTTAGATTGATTAATATTCTTTATTTATTTGTATCATTTTTTTTTAGCATGTTGATGGACATTTGTAAACATATTATACTCAACTTGCCAATGCGCATCAGGATGACTCACTAAAAACATTTGAAGGCCTGCTAAAGCCATATTTGTTCTTATATCTTTTCTTAGTCATTGCCTCAAATATCCTAAAATGTGTTTATGCTCATTTAACACAGATTTCAGTTCCATCTGCAATTTAAATAAATTGGCGATTTATAAATAAGTTCAAAGGTTCAATTCAAAGTTCAGACGTTGTGGCGAACAAGGAGAGGATCCCACACGTGTCTCCTAGATTTTGATGGCAATTTTTTAGGTATCAAATATCGTGTAAAATATTAGGGACCAGCGCTCCCCAGTGGCTCTGGAAAAAATATCGTCAGGTTTGCATACGTGAAACACATTTTATTTTATCTAGTTCTTATGAAGGTAGATGAATGAGTTTAGTACCAAAATGTCCCTATTGCGGAGCGAAATAATAAAGAAATAAGACATCAAAATATTCAAATATTAAGCTTGGTAAAAATATCAAAAACGTCCTCAAAGTAGTGATTTTTTAGGCGGAAACATCCTGCACTGGCTATGTGAAGCAGAAAAAAATATGTGAAACAGTTTGGAAAAAACCTTAAAAGACACTATTACTTTGAACACTATTTTGAGGAAGTTTATAATATTTTTACCGAGCATAATACTTGAATATTTTTGTCTTACTTTTTGGTTATTTCGCTTGGTAATAAGGACATTTTGGTACTTAACTCATTCTTCTACCTTAATTAGAACCAGAAATATAAAATAAAATGTTTTGCACGTGCACACTTCCTAATTTTTTCCGGCACTCCTACTTTTTTCCGAAGCGTTGGTGCCTAATATTTTACGCAGTCCAATATTTTAAGACCAAAATTCACCTAAAATTTTTATCAAAATCAAGGAGACACACGTAAAATGAACGTAAAAGCATCCTCTGCATGTAAAATGAACTCGCGCTCACACGGATTGTTCTATTGGAACTCTTAAGTTTTCTCGTAAAATTTTGGATGTCGCATATTGCAGACCTGAAAATCAATTAAGAATTTCAGAGATATGAATTAGATTTCAATTTTGTCATTCTGTTAAACGAGTAATGCAGGAAAAGTTCCGTGCATTGAGACAAACACGATCCATTGCTTCTTTTTAAATTATGGTAAGGTAATCTACCATTTCAAAGACCGAACAATCGAAATTCCCTCTAGACGAACGTGAGGTCCTTGAAATTCAGGATGTCGGTTCGGACCCGTCCTTGCTTAGGATGATTCAAAGAGATTTTCGGAGCCGATGATCTATCAAGTACATATATTAAGTCAACTGCTGCTGGATAACGTTACAGTTCAGCCGAAACTGACAGAAATATTGACTGGAATACCTTAGTCATCGAGGCTTTAGTAAAAACGTCAACAAAATGTACGCAGTTATTATTAATTAAAATAAAAAAACAGTTGAATTCCCATAAACGTTAATTGTTTTCATGAAAATTACAATTAATTACCAGCTTTACCTTCAAAATAAAATAATTATTTTTATAAGAAAAATAAAATTATTTTCATTGAAGTTAATTATTTTCATTAATATTTATTATAACATAATTGCTATTTATTAATTAACATATAATTGTTTTAATTATAACATAATTGTGTTCATGCATTAATATAGAATATTATTATATAATATATTCATTAATATAGAATAATAATTTTAATAATAAAACGAAAATTATACTGAAGTAATTAATTATTTAATTAAAATTTATTTCGGTTGCGAAGTATAAATGAAAAATGAATTTTATTCGGCGACAACTAGCCCCCTTATAATGCCTATACATGTGTACATTATACCCTTATAATAACAGTGCATTTTTCTGGCTTGTAATGATTCTTATAAAGTAATTAATTTACAGGATTATAAAATAAAAGACAAGAATATGAACAAGTGCAAAATATAACATAATTGCACATCTTGTATACCAGTTTGGCCTAATATACAATAATATATCAATAAATATAATAAAAAAAGCGGTAACTTTAATTATTACATTTAAGTACTAGCCTAAGTGAACTATAAAAAAAAAATTGAAAATATCTCTGTCTAGTCGCTTTGTACATATATACGAGCGACAATTCATTTTTCCCACATGAATATTTCATTGACTAAGAATCAATATTATAATTTTGACCCTGTACTTTCTTGCATCACAAAAACAACAGTTAGAAACGAAATACTTGACGTTGTTAATTTTAATTATTTATTTTTTTTACTTTGTTCAGTTTTATCACACCTGTGATAGGGTGTGATACAGGATGTTTCAGGAGCTTACGTCCCAGGGACAGAAATAAATCACTGGACAAAAATAAAAAACACAATATTTATTTATTCCACTTCGTTTCAGAGACATGATAAACAGTAATTGCTCAAACATAATTAAGTATATACAATGACAATAAATATAGTAATAACCCGTATTTTAAAGGTTATTAACCTCCTGTAATACAAACTAGCCTAGTAAATGAAGTTAAAAATTTATTTCCTCCTTAGCCCTTTAATTAAGAAACAACTAGCAAGAAATAATAAACTTATTTTTTTTTCATAACCCCTATTTGAAAGTAGATTTGACTGTAATACTGCCATTGTTCCACATCATTTTACTGTATCACAGATAAATTTTAAGGTTTTTCTGTTAAATTATTTCATTTTAAACTAAAAAAATTGGAGATTGATAAATTATTTGCCACTTCTATAAATTTGTTTTATTGAAAACTAGTTTCGAAAGTTATACATTCATCCTCAGTTCTAAAAACACAAAAAAAATTTAAAGATAAGCAATTCAAAATATGGTGGGTATTATTATACATATTAAATTAAATAAATCAGTATTATAAAACATTTATGAATTATGAATTTAATTAAGACAAGAAATAAAATACATGTTGGTACTCCCGAAGGTTCAAATGGATTATATCAAACAGAAAAGTTTGTACTGGTTCCTTCTCGCATTGTACTAACAATGAACGAGAAATAGGCAGGATGTTTTTAGGTAAACGGTTTAAGGGTCAGGGTTTTCCAAGTAATGCCGGTGAGTAATTGTTTTTTCTGTTATAGATGGGAATAAATTTAAGATTGGACTGTTGGAGATATTTATTTGGTCATTTAAGCAAAAATCTGGATTGGATTTGAAGGATTTTATTATTTCAAGTGCTTCATATATATTTAATTTGTGACTGTTTTCAACATGATGTATTAATTTAACTCCTGAGTCTTTGATGAATTTATGATTATTTTCATTTAAATGAATTGCAAAGTTGGAATTATCTGTCTTTATTATTTGCACGTATATAATCTCTGATTTAGCGATCTTCCAGTTTTTCTAGTGTATTTGGCTGCACAATCATTACAATTTTGTTCGTATACTCCGCTTTTTTGGAAAGGGTCTATTTTGTCTTAAGGAGAAGAGAAATATGAGGATAGGTTTTTTTTTTTCTATTTTAAATGCAGGGTTTAATCCTAGTTTTTTCAATTCATTTCCGACTTTGGTGGACATAGGGCCGTAATATGGAATCAAAACATAATGTTTCGGGATGAGCCTATCTTCGGGGATTGTTGAATAGATATCATTAATTGTCTTTTTTTGTAATTTTTTTTTTTAAAATATGATTGATAGTGGTTTTATTATACCCATTATTTTTTGCTATGGAATACATTATTTCAATTTCTTTATTATAGTTCTTTTCATTTAATGGTATGTTCAGAATACGGTAAATCATGCTATTAAAGGTTGCGAGTTTATGTGCTATCGGTCTCCTAGCACCATTGTTTATGACATCCGTGTGGATAGGTTTCCGATAAATTCCAAATTCATGATGTTTGTTTTTTACTGAGATTTCTAAATCTAAAAAGTTTATGGTTTTGCATTTTTCCAATTCTACTGTGAATTTAATTGAGGGATGAATTTCCTTTAAAAAATTCCTATTTCTCGTTCATTGTTATTACAATGCGAGAAGGAACCAGTACAAACTTTTCTGTTTGATATAATCCATTTGAACCTTGATGAGTACCAACATGTATATGATTTCTTGTCTTAATTAAATTCATAATTCATAAATGTTTTATAATACTGATTTATATAATTTAATATGTATAATAATACCAACTATATTTTGAATTGCTTATTTTTGAATTTTTTGTGTGTTTTTAGAAATGAGGATCAATGTATAACATTCGAAACTAGTTTTCAATAAAACAAATTTATAAAAGTGGCAAATAATTTATCAATCCCTAATTAGATTGATCCTTCTTCCATCATGCGGATGTCAACTGACTAAAATATCGTACATATATCATGGTGATGGGGCTTACTTCTAACTTGTTTTTTCTTAATCTAATTTTAAATCTACATAATAAACCTATTTTGCCATCGCTGAAAAAATGTAAGGCTGTTAAATTGTAGGTTTGCAAGAACTTTGAAGAATCCAGTGGCTTTTCTTCTTCAAAAGACGTTCTTATGGCAAAGCTTTTTTTTAAAATTCCATTTTGAAACTGCTGCAGTCTCTTACTTCTGTTCTCTGATATGCGAGTTAGCAACTGAGCACCTTATAGGAGAAAGATGAAGAACGATTTTATTGACTACCAGTTTTAATCTGAGACTGAGATTTAGGGTTGTTAGCCGGCGACGAATGTTGTACGAACTTATTTTATCTATTTTTTTTCTTATTACCTCCCCAATTATGAAATAAAAATATCAAAACGTTGACTAAGTGTGTTGTAAATTTGCTTCCACGGGTATGAAGTTGTCATGACAACGATTACGGACACCTACGTAAGTACGTTGGTACTGTGTGTTGACACGCAAGATTTTTATTATATGAGAGGCTGAGAAGCCAAGGGGTACAAGTGATTTTTACTTCCTTGTAAGAAATAAAGGAAGTATTATAATCGCGAAACGTTTCCTCATAGGGGGTATGCCATACCTGCCAAACCCCTGACGGCCCTCTGCCCTAACCAAGGGGGCTCCCACAATATCGTATCCAGAGCCCCGCTAAGTCTAGGTCCACTACTTGGTTTGAACAATGTAATGCTAAATTACACTCTGATTTCTTTGAAACATAACATCAATAAATAACTAAAATTAATAACTTTTAATAACTAAAATAACTAAATTCAATTTCTTTTACATTTTATATAAAAAATTTCTTGAAACAGTGTCACTTCATGTCATGGATAAATATATAACTCTACATACATACATATGTGTATGCATATATGGAATGTATATATATGTATGTATGGAAGGAGAGTACTACAATACGAAAAAGTAGAATATTACAGGAGAAGAGTTTGAAGCTTACCTACTTAGATTTATCGCTGATCCTAACAAACATGAAAAAAAAAAACATGAAGTTGAACATTTTCTTTGCCAATGCTATTTACCTAATTTTTTTTAAAAAAAGTAAATTCTCATTTATAATCATTTCAACATGAATCGTGAATTAAATTGTGCCAGCATTTCAAAAACTAAAATTTTCGTATTGCGGCACTCTTCTTCCAAGCCAGCGTATATTGGCCTTTCTGGCCAACGTTGCGTGAGCGCAACATTTTGCACCGCCAATGAGTCTGAACAAAAAAAAGATTTTTTTAATTAGACTACTCTAAAAACATTTCTATGAAAAAAAAAATCAAAACTTTCAACTAATTTTAGGCTTGGCCGTAAATTGGTTAAATAGCTTTAATTTGAAGAGTAGCAGATACCTGTTCGTCTAAAATTTTACGAGATGATGCTTTTCAGAAATTCATTGTACACGATTTTGACTGAGCCATATCTTAAGAAAAGTTAGATAATTTCGTTCGACATTTCTGTAATTCATCAACGTGAAATTACTGTCATTAAGGTTTATAAAAGAAAAAATGCTGATAATAAAAGTTTAGTAATAAAAGATGAAACTCAAGATTGAACTTAAACTCTCACGCAATAGACTTAAGAAGGTTAATAAACCAAAAAAATAAGCGGAGGAATGACTAACCGCTTTATAATTTCCTCTTGCAGCATTTTGAAAAATAAAGGATGCCCAGCCATTCATTTTCAGATCAGTAATTTTAAAGTTGTTTGCGGCCAACAGCATGTAATGGCTACACCAATAGTAATTGAAATACGCAAATAAACCAGGATTTTCAAGGCTTTACGTAATTCAAAAATACATACTTGAAATAACTGTTTTTTTTTTCTTAAACAAACAGCCTCTTGATTTAAAATACAAGAACTCAGAAGCCATTCAATATGAAAACCTGATTAAATAATCAATGGACATCTTGAGCTTCTGCAAAGTTTTCTATTTCAAAATATAAACGATTTTCAAACAATTATTACCTATATATTTTTCCGTTAGTTTTTGTTTGTTACTGAACCATTTTAGACATACCCGAGCCATTAATCCTGGTGCCAGAAATGTTAGGATGTTCGAATGTATTAGATATGGAAGCACTTAATAAAAAGTTAATTAGAAATGAAAAAAAAAAACTGATGCCCCCATAAATTATTTAAAAAAGCATGAGCAGCAGAGCTCCGTCATTAAGGTTGTATTTTTGAGGGAACGAGAAAGAAGAAGAAGATTGTATTTTCTTTTCACTCGCTTTCATTTAACATTCTTTTTCTTTTTGTTATTGATAGCTGGAAATTTTAGCTCCATGAAAATAAGCAATTGAGTAATTGAAAAAAGGTTCAGAGAGATTTATTGGGTCGCGTTGCGCAACTCGTTTTAAACATTTATTACGATAATTTCTGTTATATATGATAACGTTTCTTGATAACGACAATAATAACTGAAATAAGTTGAACAACTAAAATATGAAATTGAAGATATCAAAATTCCGAGGGAGAGGGAGAAAAAAAAATAGACCCTCAAAACTTAGCACTTATCTTACACCCACACAATTCACATACAAATTCGCAATTCTCTAACTCAATTTGGAGAGACAGTAGAAGTGCACACAAAGTTAAAAACGACGAAAAAAGATTTGGGCATGGTGAAATTTTGATTGAAATTTAATTCCACATCTCTGTTATTGTTCCGCCTATAAAACAACCATACCTACCAAATTTCAGCTCAATTATTCTGGAAGTTCTCAAATCTGTCCAAATCTATGTATATGCGTAGATATCTATCTATACATATATATATATATATATATATATATATATATATATATATATATATATATATATATATATCTATAACTTATGTTCTCACGGACGAAAACTAATAAAAAAAAGGAAATAGGGAGGCGAAATAACACACACGAGTGCTGGAGAAAGATTGCTTTATTCTGTCTTATAATCCTCTATATATAGCATTAGGCTCTATTTACATTCCTGATATAGGATTACATGTAATATTGTGATATCCGCTATCTTAACTCCCCCCTGCCAGTTTATGAACACTTCTCATAAACTTATATAATGAAACGAACAAAAGGAAATACATTATAAAAAGAAATAATAAAAAGAAATACACTCTATATCCAACAAAAACACTATAAAAAGAAATACACTATATATACAACAAAAAAAACACTATAAAAAGAAATACACTATAATACAAAAATAAACAAAATTTCTCATCCTGGTTCGTACAATCACAAAACTGAAATAAAATATTGCCTGTGGCTTATAATTTACAGAATCTCTCCGTCTTTATTTACAACACTTAGGAGAAAGGATACTCCCACATTAAGATGTCGGGCTTGGCCCCCTCACGGGGATTTTCAACTGCTCCACATGGATGTTTCGCCGTTTTCGTGGGTCCCGAATGCTCTGAATCGTGACAATGTTGTGTTCACGAATTACGATCACTTTGAATGGACCCTCGTATCTGATGACTTCCTTGCCTCGGTTTGAAGCCAATTTACGATATACGATCGTCCCTATCTTGATTTTCTCCGTTATGTCCTTCATCCCCACATTTTCGCGAGTTGTCCTCCTATGTTTTTCGGACTCAACCCTGCGTCGCGTTTTTTCCCACACCCTCACGATTTCTACCTTATTAGTCGCCAGCCACTCCGAAAATTCCTCGTCTACTGCGGTTTCCCCACTATTCCTCCTCCTGTCGCGCAGCCCAAAGAGTGCCTCGAAAGGGGAAAATCCTGTCACGGAGTGTATGGAGTGATTATAGGCTGCCACGACCCGTGGCATGGCCACTTCTGGGTCCAAACCCTTGTCCACATGGTACACCCGAAGGTGGTCCCCCAACGTGCCGTGCAATCGCTCTATTCCTCCCCTTAGGATGTCCCGGGGTATTGATGTGCCAGGTAATGTCCAGATTCTGCATCTGCTTCTTTACCTCTGCATTGTCAAATTCTCTGCCTCCATCCGACGATATTCTGTCTGGTATTCCGTAAAACTGGAACCAAGTTTCCAAAGCTCCGATTACTGCATCTGCGGACTTCTCTTTCACGGGATGGGCCATAGCGACTTTACTAAAAACGTCTATGACTGTTACCCACTTGAAACCTTTCCAGGTGAACGTATCTATCTGCAAGTCGCTGAGTGGTACGTTCGGTGTTGGCGTCTCCTCCTGTATCCCTTCTAGCGGATGGCGAGCGTACTTTGTAGTCTGACACACTTCGCATGTTCCTACTATGTCCTCAATCGTCTTCCTCATACCCCACCAGAAATACCTCCTTTTCAGAGCCTGCAACGTCTCGTTCACCCCACGATGATTTGTCTTTCCCTGGTGGTACGCCCGTGTGACCTCTTGTTGCTGTTCTGCGTCTCGGATAGATTCAACCATCAGCTTGCAGGGGACAAACGTCCGGTCAATGTCTATTTTTTCCGTCCTCCATAATCGTTGAATTTTCTGCCAGAGCGACTCGTTCCCTACGTAAAGGTAGTATGTTTTCTCCGGTTGGGAGGCGTCCTTTAACACTCTGGAAATTTGCTCTTCTGTAATGCCAGGCTGTGACCAGATGGTTCTGATCTTACATCTGTTGTCCTGGGCGTAATCTATCTTTGTCAGGCCCGAGGTCCTGGTTTTCCAGATTATCTGGCGCTTTTTCGGGTTGACGATTTCTTCCCTTTCCTCCATGTCTGTCGGCCTTCCACCCTCTGAACTTTCTCCCCCTGTTGACTCCCGTTCGGTTTCTGAGTGCTGCGATCCTCGTTCCCTCTCCGGCGTCCATTCGCTCACTAATTGTCGGATGTCCCCCGGGTTGTCCCCTCTATCCTCGTCTATCGCGTTTATTTGAATGGCCCGTGACAGCCAATCTGCCACCACATTTTCCCTTCCTGGCTTATATGTGACCTCCATGTTATATTGGCTGAGGATCTCTTTCCACCGTGTGACCCTAGCGGATGACTCCTTTAGCTTCCCAACCCAACGCAATGGTCGGTGATTCGTGTTCACCTTAAATTTCCGACCAAAACGTACGGCCGGAAGTGTTCCACTGCCCACACTATACCGAGAAGTTCCCGTTCTATGGTACTGTACCGAGCCTCCGTGTCCGTAAGTCGCCTGCTTGCGTAAGCCACCGGTTGTTCTCCTGCATTTCCCTCTTGTGACAAGACTGCCCTCAAAGCGTAGTCACTTGCATCTGTGGTAATCGTGAAAGTCTTGGTAAAGTCTGGGAATGCCAGTACCGGTCTTTCCTGCAACCGTCTCATGCACCTTCTAATATTATCTTCGATCCCTGGGGTTATGACGATATGCTTGCCTTTTCGCAGCAGGTTATTAAGGGGTGCCAAATACTCCGCCATCTTCGGAACGAATCGGCGATAATAATTTAGCGTGCCTAGCAACCTTCTAATGCCCTTTACGTCTCTTGGTATTGCCATGTTCCGAATCGCTTCCACCTTCATCTCATCTGGCCGAATTCCCTCCTTCGAGATGGAATGCCCTAAAAAATAATTGGTCTCCTGGCCTAGGATTGATTTTTCGTCCGAAAGCTTCAGCCCAAATTCCCGTAGCCTGTCGAATACCTTTCTCAAATGCTCGACATGTTCCCCCTCGTCTTTGCTGAAGACTAGTAGGTCATCCATATATATCTGGCAAAATGCCTCTTCTAGACCTCTTAGGAACTCATCCATGAACCTTTGAAAGGTTATTGGTGCGTTTTTAAGGCCGAACGGCATCCGCGTGAACTCGTAATGTCCCTGCTCGAAGGAGAATGCTGTTTTGTGTCTATCGTTGGGGTGCATCCTTATTTGATGATATCCCGCCTTCAAATCCAGGGTGCTGAAGACTGTGGCCCCGCTCAGTCTGTCTAGGATATCCTCAAATCGGGGAATTGGATATTTCTCGTCGATGGTATTGTCATTTAATTTCCTGAAGTCTACGACTACTCTGTACTTCTGGGTCCCATCTGCGGATTACTGCCCATAGGGGGCTGTTGTACTGTTGTTGGGTCTTGATATTCTCGAGCTCCTCCCGTATATGTTGGCGCATAGCTTGTGGGTACCTCCTTTCTTTGACATATGTCACCCTCTCCTGTATCAGCGGGATTTCATGGACTGTTCTCCCCGTAGCCCCCAATATCTCGCCTTCCGTAAAAAAAATATCCGCATATTCTCGCTTTATCGTCTGCCTCCAATGCTCCGTCTGTTTGATCGCCCCTACTCTGATCTTGCCCCGTGACCGGCCCTTTCTCGCCCTATACCTTTTCCCGCCTATTCGGATGTCCCATCGCTGACCCCGATTGCGAATCCTTGCCCCTAATTTGCCTAACAGATCGCACCCTATTATCCCCCCGTATTCCCTCGGCATGCTCTCCACTATGTGTATCCACAGGCTCCCTTCCCCGGTTACCCACCGATTCAGCTCCAATTCTACCTCCCCCTCTACTTTACAGGGCCCACCCAAAGTGATCAATTTACACTTGCATACCTGTAATTGGGGTATTCCTTCTCCTTTAGAAATTTCTTCTAAAGCTCCGCGACACATAATCGTGTTTGAGCTGCCCGTATCTACCAAACACTTCACTCCACTCGCGACACTCACAATTGGCAATTCCACGCATCCACTCTCCACATTATTTATGATAGCGTAGTTGCTGCTCTCCTTCCCCTCTCCTCATTCTTCATCCCGTCTGCCTCTCCCCGCTGGCGTTCTTCTTCCTCCGATCCTCCAGCTGCTCCTCCCTCCTCGGACTCGGTCTTCTCCTGGTTCACATCCTTCCTCTTCCGTTCCTGACGATTCTGAGTACTTCTCCGTTTCCGCTGGTGTTCCTCTCTTTTTCCATACCCTTTGCGCATTTATTTCCATGGGTTCTCCGCGGACCATTTCTTCTCGTCTACTCATGTAGGGACATTGCCTCGCAATGTGCCCCTCATTCCCGCATTCAAAACACTTTGCGCGAGGACATTGAGCTACCCGGTGTCCTATCTTTCCGCATCCGTGACATTTTCTCTCTTCTCTTGCCCAATTCTTCCTCTCTTTTCCGGGTCTTTTCTCCCTCGCCGCTATTCTCTCTCTCCCACCGAACTCGGTATCTCTTTTCTTCCATATCTCCCGTCTGGTTCGGATCCTCCTATACGTCACTCTACTCCATCCTGCTTCGACACCCTCTCCCTGTCGGGCTTCCTCGTCTCGGGCGCTTGCGACCATCATGTCCTGGGCACACTCTACGAAGTTTTTCTCTCGGGGTAATCCATCCTTCTTTCCCGTGTCCCGTGCCAATTGTACCTTCAATATAGTTGCCAGGAATCCCATTCTGCCCTCTACCTCGGCTGCATTAACTGTCTCCCTCATCTTTTCCGTTATCCGGTTGAACCGTGCTAACAACGATCCCGCATATTGTCCGTTCGTCTGATGAGGTTGTCTTGTCTCCCGGAACATCTGTAGTATATCTTCTTCCGGGGCCCACCGACCTCCTCCATATGCCTTCTTCAGTCTATCCTTTACGACGGCCCACGGTGTATCCTCGTCCGCCTGTATTAGGTTCAAAACGTTTCTCTTGACCCGACATACCAGAGCGGCTTTCAGAGCGCTCGCGTCCATCGGATCAATTAAGTTTTCGGCCGCCTTAGCCTCTATCCGCGCCATCATTCGGTCACCTCCCTTGAGGAAATGATTCAGTTCCCCAACGCCGCCGTCGAATCGTTCCAGGTCCGACACGGCCTTTCTCAGATCCCGGGATGTCGCCGTCCTCACCTTCAGCCATTCCAGCGCGTTGGCGTGCACCGATGCCAGGGTCTCAGTCGGCAGTGGCGGAATTTCTGATGGTAGTGTCCAGGAGTGGCGCTCTCAATACTCCGTCCGTCATTTTGTGTTCGTATCGTTATCTCGATGCACTAAAAAGAAGAGAAAAGAAAAGAAAAGCGACAAAGGAAAAGAAAAAAAAATCTTATCTTCTTACTGGTCTTCTTTTCTCCCGGGTTTCGGCACCACTTATGTTCTCCCGGACGAAAACTAATAAAAAAAAGGAAATAGGGAGGCGAAATAACACACACGAGTGCTGGAGAAAGACTGCTTTATTCTGTCTTATAATCCTCTATATATAGCATTAGGCTCTATTTACATTCCTGATATAGGATTACATGTAATATTGTGATATCCGCTATCTTAACTTATATATATATATATATATATATATATATATATATATATATATATATATATATATATATATATATATATATATATATTGCTATGTTTCTGGCAAACTGCTTTTCTAAGGCAGGTGGGGGTTCCAGAAACCACATTTACTCAATTAAATGATCTAATTTAATCTCTATTTGCATCGATTCCAGAAGGGAGCCGATCAATCAAACTATATTTTAACATAAAAGGCTAGAGACCGCAGACCCCCCCTTCTATGGTCAATAGCTTGGGATATTAAAAATACCATTGAAGAACCTTTCCAAGGGTGTTGTGTTCACCATTTCACTTAATTAACTAGATGATGGCATGCAGGGCAAATAGAATGGTAGATTTTGTTACAGATCTTACTTTATTTACGTTACATTATTAATTAACCTATTGGTTTAATAATTTCTAATCTAAATTACTCTCATTGTAAAAATCTACAGACTGTAACATATGTATTTGAGAATACTGGGAGCACTCTTGCTTATTTAAAATATTATTCGGATGCCACATAATATACATTGATGTACACACTGAATCAAAGGATTAGCACTTATCTTATTGTTGCTCTCTGGTATAGGTCTCTCTCTCCAGTCTCGATGTGCTGCTCAGCTGTACCCTCTGCTAACCTCTGTCTTCTGGCTTCTCCCAAGAACTACCCAGAACTCTCCTCTTCAACTCTTTTCCCAGAACTACCCACTTCAAACTTCTCACTAGAACTCTCCACTTCAAACTTCTCACCAGAACTCTCCAGAACTCCTCTTTCCTCCGTCTCTTTCCCCTACTTCTTCTTGAAAGGATGAATTTTTTCCCCAGTCTCCTTTTGGGACATCAATAAATGGAACTTCGTAATTAACTTTAGAAAATAAAGAATATAATATAATTAAGCGATTTATACCGCTATATAAATTAACTATCTTATAAGTTCATAAGAAAACAGTCCCATGATTGATCCACAAAGAAATTTGGAGTCTAAAGCATCTTGTCACTTACACACTCTTTTGGAAAACTGTAATAGATCATTAAGGTGAATTTACACCGGAGATAATATTACTATAATACAAGTTATCATATTTCGACCAGTCCGTACAGGGTTTCAACGATGCAAAATGTGGGATAGAAGCTTTTATTTTATTTTTTTTATAGTATATGTGGGTGCAAACATGTAAAAAACAAAAATACAAACACGGGTGACCTCGAGATAACTTTTGGCAGCCAAAAAAACTTGCTATTTTTGTTATTTTTTACCTATAAACCTTAAACGGTATATTCAATCGAAAAATTGATGGTATAATGAATTAAAGAAAATTAAATTCTACGTCGAATGATTACCATAACATAACGATTAGGCAAAGTAATGTGGTCGAAAACCGCGGTCATAAAACGGTGATTGTTTCCAACTTTATTAAAAACTGAGACATATTACTTACTATATTTGAGTCTGTACCTTGGAAATAAGTTCTCTCGGAGAAAAACTGAGAGAAATAAAAGAGTCAAAAGTTGTAGAGCATCAAATTAAGCATCCATTGAGTATCAAACTTTTAAATTTGGTCAAGCAAAATTCTCGAAATTGACAATATCTCGATTTCCGTGATTAGCATATCAGCTCAGTAGCATTATCATCTTGTATGGCAAAAAGTGTGATTGGTTCACAATCAATGATCAGCGTATCCTCTCACAACAAATCCAACACCAAAAGTATGGTGAGTATCATGACAACTATAATACAGGGCGTGAAATTTCTTTTATAGGGTCCTTTACTTAACCAGCGAACTTCCTGGATTGCTGCAAAGTTTATTTTATATCCGTCGATTTCAATGAGGAGTGTCCTAAGTGCTCCTAGACTGTATAACGAAAATATGTTCCAAAATCCTAATCGGAGGTCCATATGGCGGTTCCAGGGTCGTTTCCTTTCAGACAGTCCGGCTTCATCTGTATGTTGAATGATTCGTTTGTTTAAGGGGGGCGGGTAACCAACCCACTACAGACAAGTAGTACAATATTTTTCAGATTTGAACAGTTACGCAGTTGACTTCGATATTGTGGCAAGGTCTGAGAGAACATTAAAAAAGGCATTCACCGGTTTCAAACAACAGCCAGAGAATTTTATCTCATTATAAATGAACAAAAAACCAAATATAGGCCAATATATAAACCAATAAACTTAACCTATATAAACCCTAGTAAGCCCAGTGCTCAACTATGGGTCAGAAGCATGGGTAACCACCAAGTCCGAGGAAAACAGATTGCTAATACTTGAAAGGCAAGTGCTGAGGAGAATCTTCGGAGCTATATGAGAGGGAGGAGAATGGAGGAACAGAAAAAAAAAAACGATAACTATACGAGAAACCTAGAGAAACAAGTCGACATAGTCCGATTTATCAAGCTGGAAAGACTTCGTTGGGCTGGCAATGTTCCCTGCATGGGTGAGTATGAGATCCACAAAAAAAGTCAGGAATTTCACTGAACGAGGAGAGTGGGGCGACCCAGGACAAGGTGGCTGAAGCAAGTGCTAGACCCTTGCTGGATACCTGAAACTGGACTGCTCTAGCACAAGACAGAGCCATCTGGCGGAGGCTGTTGAGTCAGTTATGTATTTATTGAAATTAGTATTCCTGAATGCAATATCTCCATTAAGTCATTTTGTATGTATGCACTAGATGTATATATCACATGCATATGTATGGCATATTATCACGTTAACTGCACTGGAATTGAGTGCACACTCGTCCGGGACGGCTACCTAGGGAAGGTGATCCTAGGGTGTGTACTGTTGATGACCTTCGTCTATAAGTGTGGGGTTTATGTGCTGTGCTGTATATTGTGTACTGTTTGAGTGTCATATGAATGTTCCCCCAACCTGGAATACTAGTGGCTGATTGTAGTCTTACGACAAGGTGATGTATTATAGTAGTAACTCTACCCGCCCCGCTGGTCACAACCCCTTGTAAACCCAAAAGATGTAAAGGGTAATTCAGCTCAATATTTGTTAATTAAGAAAATATGTACCCAATTTGTTCAAAATCAACCGTGCTGATCACTCCCATCCATGAAAAGCAGCTGATTTTTTTCCTGAAGAGGCGTTAAGAAGCATACAGTAAATATGTGCACCGAGTTTCATAACAATTTTCAAAGTCGTATTAATTGCTGATGGACTCTTTTCCCAAATACACGATTGAGTGCAAGGAAGCTGATTTATTTCATCAATACCTTTATTTGACATTTAGGCCATGTTTCTTCTGACAGCAGACTTGTCTGCGTATGCAAATTAAAGCGTTTCAATTTTTTTGCGAGATTTTTTCGAATGAATTTTCTTTAGTTTCCTCCAAAAAAAGTGTTATACGTTAAGTATAGATCACAAGTACTTAAAGAAGCATGATAATATTTTTGGAAGGTAATCAGATTCTGTAAAGTTGCAATTATCAACTTGGCTAGTTATTTATGAAGGGAACGGATACAACGGAATCAATGGGAACAGGTCCCATATCAATTTTATTAGATTCCAACCACTACTTTCAGTTAAGCATGCGAAAACGTATATACCTAGACTAGCCTATATTTTCGAGCACGAATATGAAGGGTTTGATTTTGTTTGTTTTTGATTTTGATTTTGTAGGATTTTTTATCGGCCAAGCAAATTTTATTATTTTTTTGTGTAATTTTTCGAGTCATAAATAAAATGAAAAATAAACAATTAAAATGTTAAATTGTTTTACATTGCGCTTTGTTGCATGCACTCGTTTTTCCTTCTGTAACCGAAAGAAATGTAAGCTATTTTTATTTACCTAGGAAGCAAATTTTTTTTGTTAAATAATAGCCCTTAAATATTTCGCATTCAAGTGGTATTAGTGTACTTTTGCCTTTCCTTACAGTAGAAATATTCTTTTCATATTCCACACGCAATATTCTCATAGCGGATACAACCATTGACTAACTCTATGGTGCACAAATAAGGGCGTGTTTCAGAATCTGTTTTGAATCGTTTTATTTTAATATTGCATCACTCCTGTGCTTCACGTAGTCGTGGCAATGCAAGGCCGTGTCCTTAGTGACAGCACAAATGTAAGCGCATTTTTAATTGGATGACATAATCATTACATCTGTCTTATTTAGAAACTATTCGAGAACATGGTCGAATTTAGAATATATCAGGGATAAAAAGAAATGTCTTATAAAAATTAAAATTAGAAAACCAGTTCAATTTTTTCCGGGTTCAGCGGACGAATTTCGAAAAAAAAAGGAACAATATAGCCTTGCTTGGACATTCTCTTGAATGCTTCTATTTTTTATTTTATTTTTTTTTATTTCACAGGATGTTCGTTAATTAATGCCCTTGATTAATACAGATTATTGAGCAAGATATTAAATAAGGTTTGATATAATAATCTCTTATGACCTTGAACGTTTCATCATTTTGCAATCATTATGTTATTAGGCACTTAAAGAAGAGTATTGGTATTTTTTACCAATTTATCTTTCTTTTTGTATGGTGTGTCCATATCTACTTTAATTTTTAGAAACTGTTTATCGTTCGACTTACACAGTTCATTATTTACCGGTTAACTCCGATGATCATTTAATTTTATTCTATAATAAATTTCAATTGTACCCATTATTTTTAAATATTTATTTTTCATACATTATGAATCGTATGGTAAGTGTATGTATGGATGGTAAGGGTATGTACGGATGGTAAGGGTATGTACGGATGGTAAGGGTATTTACATTCTTTCTTTATATTCAGGAGTCACAGCTGTTCTTCCGGACCGGAGTGAGAATTATTAAAAAAATTTTAAACGGTTAATATGAAATTTCATTCAGTAAGTATGGAATCATTTTCAAACTTCTAAACAGTATTAAATTAATCATTACATAAATATTTGTTTTTGACTTCCCTCGTCAACAGCGAGAGTGTCAAAGGATTAAAAAATAATACATGAAAATGCATTAGAGAGGCTAAACTAAATTCAATGTTTGCTCTAGAAAGTAATTTCCATGTGATCGAAAAATGCTTGCATTTAGAAAAAATTTAATAGGCCGTTTCGTTGAAATATATTCAGTCCATGTTTTTCTTTGAGAAGTTTAGCTAATCTTTTCTTGTTACAAGATCAGATACAAAAACTCGGTATTCTCAATGCATAAATGATAATCTAATGATATGATGTAGTTATGTTAAGAAATCATATTGTACACCTGCAATTCTTGATAAAACTCATTAGTAATAACCTCATTATTTATTAATAAAGTAGTAGAGATCCCTTTTCCGGATCTCAGAAGTGATAGATTTTGACAAAAGATGAATCAAAAGACAGATAACTTCATGGAGAAGTGACAATTCCCATTTTCGATTACGAAATAGGTAGGTTTCAAAACTCCGACGAGGGTAATGTGGAGAATCGAGATGGGACAAGATTTTTTAAAGATTTCGACGTGGACATCAACGCCCGAAGTACGTTTTTGGGGCCCTGCTTTTTAAACCTCTAAATCAACCGTTTTCGAGATATCGCACGATATTGGGACACAGGCCCCTAAGCCAACTTTCGTATGCGTTTTCATCACCCGTGGGCGCAAGTTGACACCGGGAACATTCTAATTAGTATGACTAAAATTAAAAGAAGTGTAACTTATTTAAGTGAAAGTTTATTGACGTTAATAACGTTTTTGTTTTTTTGTAGTTTTGACTATGTTCCTTGAAAATGTCTGATTATTCTTCCCTTAAAGCTTTTTAGGTTTCTATGAATGATAGAGGAGATTATATATTCTTTCCCATGTCTAACCCTAAAACAATGTTAGATATGATTACATACTGCATTAATATGCAGTATATATTCTATATGCAGTATATTCTAAGTAAATATAGAAAAGAAAACATCTTAAAAAAAATGAATTTGGAAACTTGGAAAGAATGATAGCGAAAATGGGAGCAAAATGATTCAAAACTAAAGTAGATAAAGAGCCACTGCTCCAAATGGAAAACTTCAAATAGATCATCTGGAAATGAAGAAACTGTCTTGTGTCTGTAAAGTTTAACGCAAAAGTTAGATCTGTCGCCAACGTTGAAGCATAATTTAGATGACGACGAAAAAGCGGTGAAAACAAATTTGAATTTTTAAAAATAGTAAAATTCTACAACAGAGTGTAAGATAATGGTGTCTCCAATGACAATGCAGGGTAGAGGAAACAGAATAACAGTAAATAAATAAATAAAATGAGCCTTATTGCTTAACTGTTCAACTAGAGGGATATTTTCCAGTGTTCTAATTAAGTAAACTGTTACTTAAATACAATCATTATAAACTATGTAGCTTCACCAAATGTATGCGCTAAATAAATTTTCTTGGTAATATTATATTGTTTATACGAATATACGTGTTCCTCTAATATCGCTTATAGGTACGTACAATGAATTAGGGAGAAGAAGGATAGATATCTTATTATCTTACAGATATATTAGTAATATAGATTCCTTTTCCGACTATCAGGAGCGATGAATTAAGACAAACGTGAATCCACATTTGGATTCTGAAACTTTAATAAAAGTGGTAGAAAAATAAAGGATATTTCTCTGGGAAGTACTATTAGCATTTTCGGTGTAATATTTGGTCGAATAGGCGCTAAGTCTACTAGCTTACTTCCTGTTCTCTACAATACTCTCTGTAATACTTAATTATGTAAATATTAATTAACATAATAATTTCTACTTTTATATTATTAAATGGGAACTAACTGGAAACTTTATGTTATGTGAACTCTTTAAAATTGGATTATTATCATAGGGGTGACAAGGGAAAGTTGTGTGTGATGAGTGCACTGCACTAAATGTTTTTAATATTAGAATTAATTTAATAATTTAAAATCAATTGGTACTATATTCATAACTAAGACATATCTCATGTCTTAAAAAAAAAATCCTTTTTTTCTTCCTATCTCAGAACCGAAACGGATCAGGTATTCATTCCAACCGCATTATTATTTCTGAAACCACTGAAGGTTCTAGAAAAATTGAGATCAATAGAAACAAGGCCACATTCCGACTTTTCCGTATTTTCTGTGGCTTAGTTATTAATGTCAAGCAAATATTTAAACCAAAACTGCAATTACCTATTATACTTCTTATACTAGACTTTCATAAATAATACCGTTATATTTATAAATTGTACCGTAAGGCATAATATCAACTTACTATGTAATATCAATTGAGACTAAGAATTCCGAAACCAAGAAGGTACTTTTACATATTTTTTTCTTAAATAGTTTTTGTATTGCTTTATTATGAAATGAGAAGACTTCTTCTAAAATCAGTTAGATCACATGTGATTTGACTGAGTAAAGAATAAATCCTTTCACCTCTTGATTATATAGTACAAAAACGGATTGTAAAAAATAAATAAATAAAAATAAAAAATCGAAAACAGGCTTGTCTGGTTTTGGAATCCTACGCCTCATTTATAAATGATTAAACAAGAAAACGTTGAGTATTTTAAACTTTTTTTAGTTCTCTACATCATGAACGGCTTACGTTTGACGGATCTTGTGAATAGTTGTAAAAATAAATTAATTCATTCTTAATAAATTATGTTTGGTTACCATTATGGCTAGTAGATTTTCGCTGTTAGCCCAAAATTCAGGATCAAGCTTTTCGAGCATAATATCAGATTTTTTTTTAAAAGAATGGTGTCAGAACTGGGGAATTAGAATAAATCCCAACAGATCACTTTTACCCTTCGTCGCAAATCCATTACTTCCTGTCCCACTGCATCCTTTAATCATTTTCCACTTATCCCTGTTGAACACATCCGCTACCTAGGACTCCATCTTGATAAAATCCTTACATGGAATCCTTATACAAGACTGAAACGACAAGAAACTGCTTGTAGATACCGGTTACACTTAGTCGACAAACGCTCTAAACTTCCGATCTGCATTGCCATTATCAGGTCTATTTGGACCTAAGGGATTGAGCTTTGGGGTTCTACGAAGCCATCAAATTCTTCGCGTATCCAATCCTTCCAATCTAAAATCCTTCGAAAAATCCTTAATGTTCCTTATTATGTTACAAATAAAATTATCCATAAAGACCTAAATATTCCCTTTGTTGCAGACTTGGTCCGAAATAGATATACCTCTTTTAATTACAAAGTCCTTGCCCAAACTAACCCACTAATGCTTAACCTTTCATCCCAAACTATTCCCGATAATCCTCCGAGACGTGTTACAAGAAGATGGCGGGGCCTCCTAACATAGAAGTCATCGAAGTGCTACCAATGGGTAGCTCCTTCTCACCTCATTATCAAGTGTTATGTACTTATTATCACATTTACTTGTTGTATATTCTTATACAGTTGTAAATTTCTGTAAATAAATAAAAAAATGTATTGTATGTATAATAACTGAGTCCCGCGGTTTTAACTCGCGTTAGTTTAAAGTAATAACTTATAGTATAATGAACAGTCTCATCTGTAGCAAATATTACTAAGGACCTTTGTCAAAACGATAATATTTTTTTATAAACGGCATTGAAGTTTCTAATTATGTGAAGTTTCACGTTTTCAAACTTTTTTTTTCCTTTACCCTTCCATTTGATTTACTAAATAACGTTTTCACTCTATAATTTTAAACTTATTATAAAATTTGTACAGCCAATTACAGATAAGAAGTTTTAATCTGAGACTGAGATTTGGGATTGTTAGCTGGCAGCTTAACTATATATGGCTTGCATAAATGTTAACCTCATAAAGTATGTGGTGTGAATTTTCTTCCACGGATATGAAGTTGTCATGACATCGAAATGTACGCAAGTCGGCACTTATTCTCTTAGCTATATGGTTACTGCTCCGTTCCAAAAGGTCGTAACTTGATGTTCTAAAGTCTAAAGCCTTCTTAAATAAACGGTCTATCTAACTCAAAAATAATTTTCCTGGTAGTTCCTGAAATTAGCGCGTTCAAACACACACACTCTTTACCTTTATATATTAGTATAGATATATATACCCAAGTAAAAATTATTAATGAAATAAACTATTTCAAACACCTTTTTATTCGAATTCAATTTATTATGCACAATTAACTTCTATCGAAACTGAAACCTCTGGTGTAGTGTAATTTAAAAAAAAAATAATTGTTTCTTCAAGTATGCAAATTAGGAAACAGGCAGTAAGCGTTTATTACCGTGAATTCTTCTTGCTATTTCAGAAAAATAACACTTAAATTCCTTAATTAAATTGGGAAAAAACCTCTGCAGTGTTTAACAGTAGGTCATGAATATTATATAATGTTTTTTGTCATAAAAGTCAGTATCAAATGTATTAAGATATCTATTTAATTCCACCTACAATGTTTCTGTGGTTCATAGCGTTGAAACTGCTTAAAACTCGCCTGATAAATTAATAATTTTAAGGGTTTATTGATGTTGGTTTTAGTTCATTTATTTATTTATGTAAGATTGGTCACTGAAGGATTACACATAGCTATGTAACCTATGTAATATGCCCGACAAGAAATATATGAAGCGGTAAATTCATTTTAGAATAATAATAGTGTAATTAAACAAAAAATTAATTGTTTCTTCAATTATGTAATTTAGGAAACAGGCAGTAAGCGTTTATTAACGTGAATTCTTCTTGCTATTTCAGAAAATGAACACTTGAAATTCCTTAATTAAAGAAGCGGTCCTAGGCCTGCTCAATCATTTTGTCCCATTCGACCCTATCCGCAGCATGTACTGAGCTCATCCCTCCCTATCTCATGTCTATGAGGATACCATCCTTCCAGCATGATCTGGGTCTTGAACCACCTGGCGTTTTCCTCTACGCTTTTAGAGGGTATTTGCAGTCTTCCATCCTGATGACCTAACCAATCCATTTCAGTCTCTGCAATTTGGCGAAGTTGGAGATACTCAAATCTCCAACTCCGTATTTCGTCGCAGTCGCCAAGTTTCATTTTCTTTGACCGGTCCAAGAATGCTTTTCAGGATCTTCATATCGAAGCGATGAACGTTGAACGTTTCGCATGCGCAGGTTGCTATTGGCCTTATAAGACATTTGTACAGCCTTATTTTCTTAGCGCGACTTAGTTATCTGTTTCCAATAATTTTGGGAACAGAGAAAAATATGCTCTGTTGGGTGCTGCTAATCTGCATCCTATTTCAGCTTCCTCTTCCATCTTTCCTGCTATTGCAGATCTCAGGTATTGGAAACATGGAACAACCTCAAAAACATATTTTTCCATTCCAACTTGTTGTTGTGGGGCACAACAGTTTTTTACTATAGCGATGATGTCGGCAATATCCTCTGCTTCTGGAGATATTTCTTTATTCGTCTTATCATATTCATCCCGACCATATTTGTGTAGGATTCAACTGCTTACTGAAGTATCTCTCCAATCTTTTCATTACTTTCAGCTACTGTAAGGAATGCACCATTCTCATCTCTAATCATAGTTTCATTTAACTTATTTGTTGTTTTTATGTCCTTGACTTCATGGAAAAATTTCCTTGTCTCTCTATTCACTCGGGATGATCTATATTCCTAATTTTTTGATTCATGGCCATCCTCTTCTTTTTCTTACAAATTCTCTTCGCATGTGCCCGAGCATCCCTGTATTCTTTTCTTGTTTCTGAGTATCGTGGCTAAGAATACTTGGTTCTTTTGTTGTTACGCATTTTTGGGGCCTCCTCACATTCCAAGTCGAACCATTAATTGCGCGTACTCGTCCGATTGCTGCTGCAGTGTTCATCAGCTGTTTTTCTATTATTTGCTACAGTATTTTTCAATGGCCTTCGATTGAATGCCCTCCATTGATAGCTGGCATCTCCAATATCCTTTTTGCTATGTCCTCTTAGAAATTTTTCCTTTTTCCGGTGTATTTAGCTTTTCTGTGCATCATTTCTTTTTCCTACTGGTTGCTTTACTTGGGTGTATGTGCTTCTGCGGAACATGTACTAAAATTGGAACGATACACTCCTATGTCCTTGCTTAGGTCCTAGCAAGGAAATAGGTATTTTATTTCAAAGAAAGCTTATTTTCTTATTTATGAATTCAATAATATCGAAGGAGCTTCGTCGATTTCGGCAATGCGGCTATTGTTGGAAAGAATTATGATAAGTTAATTTCCATTACTAGTTCAGTGCGAGAACAAAGCAATGTAACCTTTTCTGTTTGATGTAATCTACTTAAGCCTTGGTGAGCACCAACATGTATTTGATCTCTTGTCTTAATTAAATTCATAATTAATAAATGTTTTATAATACTATGATTATTTATATTACATTTAATTTACTATGTATAATAATATCAAACTATATTTTAAATTGCTTATTTTTGAATATTTGTATATTTTTAGAACTGAAGATTGTACATTCATTTGAATCTAGTATTCAATTAAACAAAATTATAGAAGCGGCAAACAATTTATCAATCTCTAATTAGAATTATGAAAAACCTAAGCTTAAGACCGAAGCCTTTGATCTTTGGTCAACCACAGTTTCGATAGCTTATAGACGAAATTCGGGATATTTATATTTAAATGGATCATACCGATAATTTAAAATTTCTGTTGACTTGGGATGTATTTATACTGGGGTATGGAAAACCTCAGCTAGGCACTAGACAAAGTACTTCGTTCATTATACCCAACAGCGTGTAATATGCACCCCTAGCCCAAGGCTATTTAATCTGGGACCCTGGTTGGAAGTAAGTGTTTGAAAGCTGGAAATGGTTTTAATGTGTTCATTAGACTTCAAATAATAGTAATCTAAGTTTGCCCCGAACTAAATGGTGAGCGAAGGCGGAGGGGAGTGGAGGAAATCCCCAATTTTTCGGATTTTTTTCGGTTTTTGGTCTATAACATTTAAATGTTAACGTAAAATCAGTACCTTAAACGTTGATTTCGATTTGACAGATGAATCAAAATTGAAAATAGAATTATTAATTATTATCTCACCTAGATAAAGGGTGTATTTAACTAAAATTTGATGATTTTTATTTAATCTTTAATATGGATCCTATAAATGAATTAGCACAAATTGACAATATGGATTTATCAATTTCTCGGGTTATTGATCGATTATCTTTTTCATTGGTTCATGCAACCATGAAGAATCCGAATTAACGATTAATAGTTAAATTTAATTTCTGAGTTAGTTCTGTTTTGATCTAGGTGGGCAATAGACACGACATTAAAAAAATGTCTCTACGCACACTTTTTGTAAATAAATGAATTAAATTCATAGTTTATAAATCTCTTTCTTACCTTACCAGTGTCGATTAAATCTACGGAAGATGATTGGGCCCAAACAGCACCAGCTTGATGAGTGGAAAAGTTCCATGAACCAAAGGTATTTATCACCATACCTCACAAAATGTCTCTTGGCTATTGCCTTTTCAATCAACGAGGAGGGTTATACGGATGAGTTTTAGCGAAAAGGAGTAGAACCAGAGAATTTAGAAATGATCAGAAAGATTCTGAGGGCAGATTGAAACTTTGGAAGTATGACATACAAGCCAAAAGGAATATTCAGGTATAGAGTGTTGTTGGAAACATAAAGCATTGACTTTTGGTCTCACATTTTAGTTTGCAAGGATTGAATAAGTTCTATGTTCAAGTATATCTGTCCTTGCAATTTCTACCGGAAGTAGATTTTGATTCTAAATTTGTAATTGAAAGGTATTCTTAGCAATAATAAATTTCATCAAATTCAGCCTAAGGAGAATATATTGAAGTCACTATCTCCTTTGAATATGACAAATTCTTTGACCGAGCACTTGGACTGAGGGCGACCGGTATGGAAGGTAGAAACATTATTTTCCCCGAGGGCCAGGGCGGCCATGAAATCCAGGACGTTAAGCTCGTCGGAATCTCTGAGGCGATCCCTCGATCGGTCCACCTCCTTGAGAACACCTCTGAGGCTGAGCGACCAGGCGGAGGCTTCCGAAGATGGTCTGTTAGGGGTCGACTCCAGCGGACACGTGCAATTCACCATCAGGCCTCGCCACCAGTCTGTCTCCTTCACGTAGTTCTCCACCATCGGCACGATACTGATCGGCCTAATCTTCAGGCCGACCTGGAACAGAAAGGATATTTCTGATAACTACCATCTGTCAAACCTATCTAAGACCAAATTAAATATTCATGATAAATTTTATAAATGATCTGATTTTATGTTACATTTGAATTACACTCATCATAAATTGGCCGCAGATATTCTATTTAGTAATGAAAACGGAATGGATGAAAAACTTAAAATAATTTTACGACTGAGAAAATAGTTTGGTTAACTACTAAACCATTAACTCAGGCATCACTTAGAAGTCTGATTCTCTTCAGATGATTTTAAAGCACGGCGCGCACTAGGGACCGGTCCGGAACGCCCCGCTCCGCTCCGGCCTTTTTCTTTCGTAAATACACTCTCAATTGGAATAAAAACAGATCGGCATTGTCGCACATTCTACTGATTTTAATAACATGAGGTTGAAATAGACCACCTCGATTTTTTATTGGTATCAAATTTTTCAATTAAATTCTAAGCATAAGATAGAAAATTGCCATAAAATATTCTTCGCATTTAATATTGTTTAGAGTTTTCATGCAATATATCACGTTTATACTGAAACACTACATAGGTTGAAAGTTAAAGAATAGGCACTAAAATAGTTGACAATTATCCAATAATTATAATAAATAATGATTCAATTATATCCGATATTAATGTTGAAAATAATGGTTCTATTTGTGACAAGGTTTCAACGGTGTTTTAAAAAACAAAAATTAAGATAAGTAAAATAGGAATTTAAAAATGTTTTTAATGAATATATGCTCATTATGTGCCTACCTACATCAAAATCCGAAATACAAGCATCTAAATTCATGTTTAGATGCCAAAGGGTTCCTGATTTATGAGCAACTATTTAAATCTTAAAAAAAAAAATTTGAAGGGTTCCTTCCCCATGGCAAAATATTTAGACCAAAAATTTTTATTTTTCGCTCAAAAATTTGGAAATAGCGGTTTTTCACAGTGCTAAAACAAAATCTGACTCCACTTTTGAATAAAAAAATTCTGTTAATATACTTCACTCCGTAAATAATACCGTCACTATTAAATATAAGTCAATATACTCTTCAAATGGCTTTAAAATTCAGTTATTTCGTTTTAAAAAATTGGATTCCTCTGGATCATGAATAATTTTTTTATATTACAGAAAAATACTTTCTATTTATCTGTAATATATTTCTAGTTTTACGGTAAGGTTCTTATCTAAGTACATATAATAATATAACAACATTATTTTTGATCAGAAAATAGTAAATATTACACTTTTATAACACTGCTATAAATATTATCCTTGGAAAAAAAATAAGAAAATATAAAAACATATAAAACATTATAGAGACCATTTTTTTTTTTTAAATTAAATAATTAAATTTTGGAGCGTTTTGGCAGGTCTAGTGAGTTATATATAAAATAGAACAGTATTATTGTATGGTAAAAATATATTTTTTTACTACGTTAACGTTTATAACAGTAGTGTAACATTTTTATATTTACTATTTCTATCTAACTCAAATAAAAGAATCAGAACCCATGAAAACCTATAGAACAATCCCTGTGCCATAAAAAACTTTTGCAGTAACAGTAAATCGAAATGCGCGGGCGCAATCAAAAATCTAATTTAAAAAAAAGAAATCAGAACCCATGAAAATCTATAAAACGATTCCAATGCCATAGAAAATTTTAACAGTAATAGTAAATCGAAATGGACAGGCACAATCAAAAATCTAATTCAAAAAATGGAATCAGAACCTTCAAGAATCTAATGAATGATACCTAAACCAAAGAATTTGGCAAACTAATAATTTATTTGAAGTGCTCGTTGCAGGACAAAACTTCGATATTCGCAACTTCGAAAACCTAATGAACGGTCACCAAATCTTGAAATCCATAAAAAATTATAAATATTTAAAAATAATTCATCAGAAATTTTTTCAAATCTTAAGTTAGTTGAAATTACCACTTAATATCAATTTTATAAAAAACGAAAAAAATAGGATATGTCTAAATTATTTCAAAAGTAATTATTTTAATAAAATAATTTTTCAATTATAAAATAAGTGTTGACACTGATATAAACATTACTATGAATTCCAGAGATTAAATTAGAAACGATTAATTAATTACAACAAAAAATTATTCAGGTATTTGCCAGAAAAGCGATATTGGTAGCAAACTGACCTCAGCTTGAAAAAGTAGTATGTAAACAAAATTATCAAAATATTGGATTTTTATTTATTCATGTACTTATATATATGAGAGGGCTTCTCCCGCTATAATCACCCAACCGGCCTTTTCTTCTGTCCCTCTTTGGACCGACCTAGGAAAAGGCCGGTTTGGGCCGGAAGCGCGGGCCGGTCCGGGGCGGTCTAGTCCGCGGGGTATCGTTACATAGTATAGAAACGGACTTTTTAAAAAGGCCAGAGCAGAGCGGGGCGGTCCGGGGCGGTCTGAGTGCGCGGCGTATATAGAGGCTGAAAAAGGACTGATGCCAGGCCGGTCCGGGGCGGTCCGGACCGGTCCTACTGCGCGCCCAGCTTAAAAGAACGGTTTGAAAAATAAATTGGGCTTTGTTAATGAAATCTATTACCAGAGCGATAACTTGGAAACTTTAATGTGTACTTAACTCTGGTTGGAGACAGGAGTTTTATCCCAGTGCTCCGAAGTATTATCCAAAGTGGTTAGGCATTGAAGAGATTCCATTCAGCATCGCGATAATGATTCAGATAAACTATAATTAAATTCAATAAATCTGAAGTTTAAATTTAATGTCTTAATCTTTCTGTATTAAAGAATACAAGTAGAGCTACAATATGTCTTATGACTTTTAAATGAATGACAACATTCAATTTGTATCAGACTTAACAACCGGGCGCATTAAACCAGTCACGTTTTGCCATGCAATATTTCTGAAGGGTGTTTTAATGTTATTCCTCGATTCCATTTCGTAATTGGCGGCGTATTATCTTAAATAGGCAATATAATAAATAGTCATTCTGAAATTATGTTCATTTAAACTTAACAATGATTTAAAACTAGACTGTTGATGGTGTAAAAGTAGTTGATTCAAGTAATCGGCGTTTGAATATAATTAGTTGCACGTATTGACGAGTTACATTTTATAGGGCGCTTCAGAATGCTCCTTCAGTTATTTCTGGAAATAATTAGTGACTCCGAGAATCGAATTATTGATTAAGGTTTGCAAGTCTAATAAAAATAGTTTATTTTCATTTTGGATTCCTCGAGAGTGAGTGATTTAATTAATATTTCTGTTTCTAAAAATCCTTGTTATTCTGAACTACAAAACCAGTTTTGATTATGTCTTAGTATATGAAGTTCAGAACCGTAGAGAGTAACGAAAAAGTTATTTATGAAAAACCTCTTAGTTGCAGAGATATAAAAAAATGGTTCAATAAAAATAACGAATAAAAATAACGACCTCAAACGAATTTTCCATTTTCGTACAACAAACTTTAAACTAAAATCATTTGATTTAAAATCTTCTTACAGTTTTATTGATTGTAAATAAAAAAAAAAAAAATAATCGAGTAGCAAAAATAAGTATAATAAGTAGCTCATTGGATAGGCGCTCGAGTTCTAATTCTCCGGTCCGGGTTCAAATCCGGCTGGGGTAGATAATTATTTATTCTGTTATATCAGACCGGATATGCCCAGAGGCACAATACTATGGCTTAAAGTCCTTAATTTCAAAGCTTGAAGTTAATACTTTTTTTTATTTCCCATTCAGATGCTATTTTAATCCTTTATTAATCCTCATTAGATATTTCACTTCTAAATTACATTAATGATGTTAAAATTGAGTTCCTTATCTTGAGAGTAGAATCGCATTTACCACTTTGGGTGTGTTTTCCGTACCTACAATAACGATGTTGTAGACACAAAGTTACACAGCTTTCAAACATTTCTTGCAGTTCGTAACTCAAGGATAGCATATTGTGACCTTATAACAGTCGTTTATAGATCAAGTATCCATGCAATAAAAACTGTGGTATGTCGAAGTAAGAGCGTTTATAATCAAGCATTTACTACTACAAACGGGGAACTGCAGGATGAATACTGACAAATGAAGAATTTATACAATGCACAAAAGTTTATGCAATCCCTCTGATAAGAATTGTCAGTTCCTTTTGAGAATTTCGTTCTAGGCAAAACATATTATATTTAATTTTACTATGTTGGCTATTTATTACTTTTATACGTCGTTAATTGAAATTAGGTTGTAAAATACTCACAAAATATTTCCGTAGATACAGGAGAAAACTTGGTGAGTCCAGTGAAAAGTACAAAAAATGACCTGCATTCTACAGTCAGAAGTTGGAGGTGTTAACTTTTATTTCATGGTGGGCCCATGTACTATGGGTCAAAAATCAAATGACCTAACACTCTAGGTTTATGTTTTCTTTGCCTAGCACACGCCCAAGCTTATCAGTCTCTATTAATTTTTATTCCAACCTTCACGTTGGAAGATAAAAACATCTGCGAAGTCAGGATTGCTAGGTACAGAAGAAGCTAATTAATCTTCATCCTGGTATTAAATTGTAGCAATGAATAAATGCTATCATGTTTGACACTTAAGATTACTAGCTCACAACTCTTCCGTTTATTATAAAAAGCTTATTACAACGTATGAAAAAATAATAGTGGCTTAAATTCTATTAAAATTCGAATAACCTTCATGTCAAATCATTTTTTTTTTCTTCTGGTGCTATCTTGTTATCCAAATTGTGTATTTAATTTTGCATTTTAGACTCTGTGCCCATTTTTTGGAAATAAATATTTATTTACAGACGTAACACCCCAGAAGCGTTCGGTCGTTAAGAGACAAAAGCTCGAAGAAGAAGTACTGTCCGTTAAACATTCTTTTTATATATTAATTACAATGAAATTAGAATATCTAATGCTGAGAAACGGCACAACTTTTTTAAATAATGTAATATAATACTTGTACTCTTAATATGTGATAAAATATCAATTCAAATTTATATTTATCACTATTGTCCCAAATAGAATATATTCTGCATAAAAAAATAAATGTTTGTCACTGGATAGGTCAACTTAACATAATTTAACTTAAATTTTACATTCATATCCATATCCAAATTTCATATTCATATCCATCACTCAGCCTGCGAAAATAATTAGTTGAGACTAAGGTTATAATGGTATATTCAGCATTAGTTTTATTTATTGTTTTTTACTTTCATTAACCTATTTATGAAATGTATAGTAAGAGAACGTAATTGGGCATGTCGATTTTATCCGATTAAAAAAACGACTAAAAATCCGAATTAATATTTAGTCATTGATTTTAAATTAAATTCTATTCGGATAAAAAATTTGTCAGATAAAAATGTATTAAAATAAATATTTAATCGAATAAAAACCGATTTAATTTAGTTTCTGCTTATTTCTGATTGAAAAAAACAATACAATATTTACCTTGAATAAAATAGCCATAAAGAAATAGGAACTATGATTTTCCCTTCATTATAAACTTTTGACTTATAAGAATAAAATATTTAAAAAATTCGAGAAAATGGAAGCGGTTGAGATTAACTTTTATTTTCCTCTCGGAGTGAAAATATGTCATATGATTTTTATATTCAGCATTGAGAAATAAAAGTAAATATTAATTTTTTATTATTTGAGTATGGATATAAAAGTTTTTGAATATTTTTGATATTGAGTTCCATTATTATTTTATCGGAGGTTCTTACGATGAAAATACTATGGATTTTAAGATCACGCACTGACATATCGATTTATTTTAACATTTCGGATATCCTCGGTATTGAGGTCCATTATTGGATTATCGAAGGTGCTCATTATGAAAATAGTGAAGATAACTTGCTTACGTATCGATTTATTTTAACATTTCGAATATTCCTGATATCGAGGATCATTATTGGGTTATCGAAGATGCTCAAATACTTAAATACTAAAAAAAAAATACTTAAAATCGATAGCATTTTCATAATAAAAATACTATTGATTTTAAATTCGCTTGCACAAGTATCGATTTATTTTAACATTTCGGATATTCCTGATATTGAAGTCAATGATTGGATTATCGAAGATGATTATTATGAATATGTTATAGATTCTAAGATCGCCTGATCGCCTATCGATTTATTTTAACTTTTCCGATTTCTTCGATATCAAGTTCCATCATAATTAATTTATAATTCATAAGATCTTATATAGAAAGTTCATTTCCATCATTTTGACCGTGTGTTTTTGCATTGAGCAATATTAACACTAAATCTAAATGCACGTCTAAATCTAATAATATGATAAGGGTTAAATGCCTAATTTTCAAAATGGCTTCTTCTAAAGTACCTACCCCCCTATCAAAATTTTGTTTATTTGAAATAATTTACCATCTCTAATTTTCAGAATTAAGAGTTGTAATATAGATGTAGCTGGAAAACTAAGGTTTTAAAAAAATTCATATTTAACGTAGAAAATCGTATAAGGCAATGGAGGGTCATGGAAAACGCGTTTTATTTAATAATTTCTTCTTGTATTTATTTATTTAGCTATTTAGCGAAAACTAAATGGAAACTTTTAAAATCTCACTAGCCCTTCTTGAGTAGAAATTAATTTCTATTCAATGCAGGATGATTAGTGAAACTTGGATGATGCGTGCACCGCACCAGTTTTTCTTGTTATACATTTTACAAGAAACACTCTAGTTACCTTGACCCAGGCTTCCAGTAGCTCCGGGAACTCAGACATCCAATCTCTGGACGGTATGACATCTCGAGACCTCTCCTTCCTGTTCCGGGATATAATCTGGAGGCCCTCCTTGACAGCCTGGGAAGGTGAAGTGGCGATGACGCAGGTAATGTGGAGAGGCGCCGTCTTAGGTGTCATCTTAGACTCCCTGAAGCCAGCGGGAGGTGGAGGAAGCTGGGCAGGCTGCTTGAGGACTGTCATCCGCGGCACACGCAGTCTCGGTCGGGTTGGGCTCCACCGCTTCTCGATTTCCCTCACCTGTGGGGTGGGACGTGAAGTAATTTCAGTTAATCATATATTTCAAGTCAGTTTATAATATGTTATCATGAATGAATTTGTGTAACATGAAGATAACATTTAGTTGCGATAATAATGATGAGCTAAAAAGCTACTCATTTATGAAAGGTTGCTATGCTCTACGTCTCTACACATAAGATTTTGGTAAATTTCTGCCGTACGGGCATAAGTAGAGAAACTGAGGTGAGGAATGGACAATTTCACAAATCATAACAATAGTTAAATTTAGAATGAAGTGGTGGAAGCTTCTGAATCTCTTATAAATCCAGAGTTTGAAATATGTTACACGAATTAAAAAGACTTCGCTGAGAATGACAGTGGTCACAGAATTGAGGTTGAAGCGCTTAGAAGCCCCTTGTTCCCTTTTTGCGAAAAACGCTTTAATGATGCCTTCAATATGATATCAAGAATGAAAAGAGAGATGATGGCGGGAACGATGGAATAATATAAGGGCACTTACTGACCGGCGGGAAATTGGACTATATGGGGTTTCCAGAACAAGGTTTGGTCGATAGTTTTTGACGGAGCAGCTGAACGTGATGGGGTGATCATTTAGGAATAAAGTAGGATGGGTAAGCGATTGGTCCTAGGAGATAATTGGAACCGATAACAATGGCCTGAGTTTTCATAGCGTTTAGCCTTAATTTATTCAGATTCGTCCTGGCACTGATCATGTCTAGAGCTTCCTGAAAATTGGTGAACGCCAAGAATAACTCATATGGAGGAAAGGATAAATAGATTTGAAAGTCATCAGCATATAGGTGGTGGGATCAGTGGTGGATTGAATTGGGTAGATCATTGATATAGGAATAGAAAAGGAGAATGCTCCAACCCTGGGAGGATAAGGATGGAAGATAGGGGTTGATTAGGTATGGATAGTGCTTGAGTCCGATCGGAAAGATTGAAACCATCAAACAGTGCTGTTGAAAAAGGATGGTGATTTTAGTTTGGGAAAGAGGATAGAATAGCGCAGGGAATCAAAAGCTCAAGAGAATTCAAGAAGTATTAGTACGGTTAATTATTTTTCGTCCATATCGTGATTTGGATGAGAGCGGATTGTGTAGAGAAACCAGAGAGAAACCAGATTGGAGAGGACCAAGTGGGTTGGACTTTTCGAAGAAATTAGATCTTTTTGATTGGAGTTTTTATTAGGGATTCGTTAGAAAGATTGGGGAGGAGGGATATTAGGAATGTAGAATCGGAGGTTTTGTTAATAGGATGGATTAAATATTTGTTTCCAAGAAGTATGAAATACGGAATTTTGCAGAGAAAAATTAAGATGAATCGGTATGATATCGGGAAAGCATAATTTTAACAATTTAACGGATATTCAATTAAACCATGTGATATGGTATGAGATTTCATTACGGAAGAAATAAGGTCGGTAAGGAGAAATATTGTTCCCCAAAATAAACAGTCCTAAGAGTGATTATTGTATAATAAGAAAATAAAGTGTTGTTTATGGGAGCAGAGGCATGCGTTATCCCAGCGTACCACCCCCTGGCTGCCGAACCCCGTATGCCAGAAATGGCTAGGAAGGGAGGAGAGAAAAAGAGAAAAAAAGTAGGGAGTAATATAAATAATATAAATCACTGGAGATAAATGATGGAACTAAAGAAAGGTGGGATGATGAGGGTTGGAATATGGATTTTATAGATCTCTAATTTCATGACACATCCAAATAGCAGCTCTGCACCAGAAGGAAGAGGTATTGAATAGGACATAGATATCAAGATATTGGATGTCAACCATTGAATCAATAGAGGAACAGGAATATATTTCACTCCAGTTCAGGGTGTAAAGGCCAAGTAAAATATTTTCTCGGGTGTGGACGTCTATGTTGCGAAAGATTATTGTTTTAGGTAGGAAAGCTGGAATTTGTAAATTCATATGATATTAGGCCATGCGTGGATAGGAACGGAACAGACGATTAGGAAGCGGAAAGAAAGTTGATGAAAATGATATAAAGGATTGATTCAAAAGATGAGTCAAAAGGAACCAGAGGAGGAAGATACATCAACTTGGATTGGACGTGAATTGCAGGAAATTCAATGAAAAGGAATTCAATGTAAGGATAATCTGAAGAGGATAATTGGATTCGGGATTTCAAGCTATCAAGACATAAAATCCAATACCTCCACCAGTCCGGCCCATCCGGTCGTGGCTGATAAAGGAATACTCAGGCATGGAAGCAGAAGAGAAAGGAATGTGGGGTTTTAGCTATATTTCGGAAACTGCTATAATATAGTAAAAAATATGGATAAAGTACTGATGAAATTCGAGATATTGAGCTTGTAAGGATTGGGAATTAATATCACAGGAAGTTAGGACATTTAACATGCTGGAGAGGAGATGGGGCAGTATTCAGTATTTGGAGGGAAGACGCTGTAGATATAACAATAAGATGGATAACAATTGAAAAAATAAATAATGACAAACAAATAAAATAAAAAATGATTTATGAATATTACATAAAAAAAAAAAAAAAGATTGTATCTATTCTAGTGACTAAAAAATAAATATACTGGAAATCACAGAACAGATCCTTAAGATTGGAGTCCTTTGAGATATTCCTATTGTAAACGGGTCAGCAAAATATGGAAGTCAGCAGGAGACGTCGAGGTTCTGGGGTTAGTCGATGAAGATCACAGAGTGACCGTCATCCTTCCGGCAGCGCACTCTACCGGCCGCAAACCACAAATATTTTATTTTTCCTACAGACCTCTTCTGTCGGGCCAGCTATTACATGTTCCTATTGGCAGGAGACATTTCTTTTCCGAAATATATCCGGTGGGGGTCATTCTCCTACCAGCTGATATCCCGCTTAGTGAAATTTCTATTTACTTGTATGTATGTTAATAGTTTTACCATATAAATTCTGTAACTTGTAATATTTTCTCAACTGGTCTTCAGTAATTTAATAAAAATTTATATTGTGAGATTAGAAGCTAATATTTATTTAGTAGAGATTAGTGTTTAAATATTTTACTGAACTTCAAGAGCCTAGTTTTATTTTATTTTATTTTGGGATCTCAAAGTGCAAATACATTTTATTCAACTCAAGCTTATATTTATTTTTTAAATCTTAATATACCCAATACTTTTCTTCACTTCTAACAAAACCATTGCTTTCTAGCATAGGTATTGCTTTTTCAATAAAATATTCAGCTTGATTTTCCAATTATTTTGAATAATAACTGCTATGTTTTAGTAGAGAAATAAATGTTCAATGCGGTGCCCAAGAAGGACCCTTGGAAATGGCGTTCTTCATAAAAAGTGATTATAATTTATCTTTAACCAAATTCCAATAATATAACTCTCTTTGCTGTAAATTATCAGTAATGGTTAGGAATAACTGATTGACATAATAAAATACCGAAACGAGTTATTGGGAAGCATAGAAATTTTCAGTGTCTAATACCTCTGCCAGCTCGTATCTCATAATTCACTTTTGGAGCATGTACCCTTCTTGCAGCTTCTGCCTCAATTGATCTTTTGAATAAGGTATCTTTATTTGGACAGTTTATATAAATCATTAGTCTACTTTTAATCTAGTGATTACTGAAACATAGAAACAAAGAATCATATTTTAGGTCTATTTTTTTCTTTTTTGTTCTTTTGTATAATAATTTAAACCTATTACAATTCTAATTCAACTTTAAATCCTACCGGCTTATGAATTCTTATTTATTATACACGTCTTAATTCTAACCTTCCTCACAATATCCTTGTACTTGGTCATTTCTTCGTAAACTCCGTTGACTTCTCTACAGACCGGGACGGATAGAAAAATGAAGTCGTTGTATTTCTCGATACCCGGCATTTCATTTATGGATGAAAAAGGCACTAGTGTAATTATTATAACCTATACTTATCAATTAACACAAATATAATTGGACGTGGAAAATAAACATGTGAATTGTATTTACAATTATTTAAAGCTTTTGTTTCGGTTGTCTTGAAATGAATCTGTTCTGTTACTTATCTTTTTCATAGGCTTATTTGTTATATTGACATAAGTACATTTATAACTTTATTATGCCTTGTTTATGCTTAATTTTAATAATTTTTAACAATAACTTTTGCGAGGAATGAATGACTCGAATATATTGTTTATGTAAATTTAAAATGAAGGTTTCATACAAGGAGGATCTCATACTATTTACATGTCCTTTGAATTGGTAATATCATCGGTCCCATAATTGTAAGAATATTTAATCAATACTGTTCCGACACTTGATCAGGTTGATCGTTTATCAAATATAGTTTATTTTTTACATCTGCATGCTATCGTATGGTGAAGTTTAAATGAATGTAAATGCCACCAATCTTAGCGTTGCCAGTCTAATTCGGCTAGATCTTGAAGATATTTATAGATTCTGTAAGAGATATAAGATCATTAACTTAACTGTAAACATTACTTTTTTTTTTAAGTTATGTTTATTAATATCGCAAAGAAGTTGGTTATGAATGGAAAGCTTCACAGGAAACAGATGTGTTTTTTTTTTACGGTGTCCATTCTGATAGATGGGTCAAGGTAGTGAATTCTTATTAACTCTACTTAGAATAAAATACTTCTTGTTTTCTCATAATACAATAAGCTTCATTTTTTTTTTTTTTTAATAAGACATGGTCTATTTAAAAGGTCGTTACACAATACGTAAAGAATTCCATTCATCCACTCTCAGTATTGATATTCAATTATAAATAATAAATATAAATTCCTTAAAATTGTAATAGTCATTCTCACATCAGGACTAACGTTTCGTGTCTATTACCACATCCTCAGGATCCAATAACTGGCAATCTTAATTTATCATTCTAAGCTCTATAAAATACATATATTTACAAGTATGCTCCTTTTACAGTTTTGTTTATCTATATAAATGTATATTTTATCATTTTTTCTTCAAGTTAATACATAAGGAATAAAATGCTTTTAATTTACACCATCACTATTTATTCACTATGTCCGACAGTCGATGTTAATGATAAACGAACATAGAACATTAAATTAAATATTAGGTAATGGAGTGATTTTTTCATTAATGTTATTTTTTCAATTTGCTTAACTAATTTTTATTTATTTTATTTTTATTAACTTAATTTTGTTTTACTGATAAGTTAGGAAAAATGGAGTTAATAAATCTTCACTTTGATGCTACAATATAAAGCTAAACATTGATATACAAGAACGACCAAAATCTTTCCATAGAACTTCCTGACATTACCATTCACAAAACCAATGCCATTACTGTGAATATTTTTAAATTGAAATTTCAAAATAAGACTTGAAATATCATAATGATAAAGTCATAGTGCAAGAGATAACTCCCGAAAAATGTTTTACCTCTCTCCCACTCTCCTCCCTCATTCGCGTTAATAGTATCAAAGAACAAAATATACGGACAAATTGCCATAAAATTAATGTAATAATTTTAAATTTATTAAAAGTTGTTGGAAATTAGTCTACTAAATTCATTACGCTATATCTCATCTAATACCGGTCCGATTTAAATGATTTTGAAGGATATTTTATCACATTTCGACTGTTCATAATAAAAACCAAATAAAAAAAATCTGGTGCGGTGTGCGCATCACACAACTTTCCCTTAGCACTCTGTAATAGTAATCTTTTTGACATAATTTTAAAGAGTTCACATAAGCATTACTCGAAATAAACTCTGCAGAATGCATATCTTCAATTCTTCTCTTTCATAATTTTTTTACATTAAACCATTAGTAAACAAGTAGAAATCATCAAGTCAATTTCTACTTTTATGTTATTACAATACATTGTTACAGAGCGAGGAGATTCGGTAGCAGCCGTCTCCTCCCGGGCACGCTCGGCTTTCCATCTAGCGTCTGGATGGAATTATGAGATACGCTAATAAAGGCTCTAATTTTTTTTATCTTGGTCGATTACAAAGGTTTATTTATATATATTGAAAATAATAAAAAACCAAAAGTATTTATATTTTTTGTATAAAAGGACGGATTTTTTTTTCATTCGATATTTGGATTCTACCAATCTTGAAACGTAAAACCTCAAATTTTGAGAGGGATTAAAATTTTTTTTTTGGTCGATTACAAAGGTTTATTATTGAAAATAATAAAACAAAATATACATATATTAAGGGAAATTGCTTTTGTTCACAAAAAAAAACATTATAATACTAATTTTTATTTTTAATATATTAAGGTGCGTTTCAAACAATGACATGGGCTCACAAGATGAAGCATGTAAATGGAATGTCTGATTATGCTTATATAGTTGGTTTAGCTTGCTCAGTGTGTGAAAATGAAATTATTAAAACAAAATAGAGTACACAAAATTAATTAATAAATTAGTAAATAAAAATGTTTATAACCAAAATTGTAAGCAATTTAATCTTCTTTAATTTAGGATAAAATAAATATTGGAATTCAGTCGAATAATGCATGGTTTACAGGTATGAGTAAAAACGAAAAAACACAAACAAATTTTTTCTTTTGCTTATTTTTATAATTCTGGGAAAAATTCGAGATAACAAAGTTAAAATTCGTAATAAATACTCTAAAAACGTATATAAACAAATTTTCAGAACTTCTCCAAAATTTTCCTCCGAGGTCCCTTTCTGGTCACATCTGGGGTCCAGATGTTTTTCGATTTTCAATTTTGATTCTTCTGACAAACAGAATTTTGAAGTACACATTTTATGCAGAATTTGTTCCTTAATTTTTAATAGAATAACATTTTCGCTAGAGTGCGCCGTTTAAATGTTATAAGCCAAAAAAACTCCGAAAATTTGGAGGTTTCCCCCACTCCTCCCCACCTTGGCTCACCACTTAGATTGCCACTTTAAACTTAGGTTACTATTATCTGGCGTCTCATTAACAGATTTAAACATTTTCCAGCTTTCCTACATTTACTTCCAACCAGAGTCCCAGAATAACTGGCCTATTACTCAAATACAAACCCAAAATGCATCAAATGATTATATTTGAAAGATAATTCCACCGAAATGGATCCGTAAATCTAAAGAATTAAGTTCTACCTGCAAAGACGAATTGTCCAATTTTTTTACAGAGATTGATTGATCGACGTATCGGAAAAATGTTGGGATTACCTCACTTACCCACGTTTCACATAATTAAAAACATTGAAGCCAGATCAGTGGATAATAAAAAACATTCATAATCAGATAGAAAACGTTTCATCACGGTGCGTGAATCACGTGAAATCGTGCGAAAAGCTATAAAACATTCCCGAAAAAGAGCTCGTGAACTTACAAAACACATCGGATCATAGTATTTCACTCTACCTAATTTTATGATGACAAAGTATAATTGTAATTTATATAAGAAAACAAAATACGTAGAGGTAATTTTTGTCCCCATAAAGGAAGTGATAGGCAGGATTTTTTTTGTTGCACATTTTTGGCTTTTTTATTGCACATTTTACAAATTTCTTTGGTACACGAAATCCGGACTCTAACCATAAGATATGTCCACGCTGTTCAACTTTTCGTTCGACTTTGTTTAGGCGTATTGCTCCTTACTACTGTTGGGCAAATTTTATCCAGAAAAAGTAATAAATATTATAAGCCTCATTTATTCGTTATTATATTATTCAGTGAATTAATTTATTTATCATTTTTTTATTTGCAATAAAATAAAACTAATTATTTGACAAAGCAAGCCTAACGTTTCCTTCCCTGGCTGCTATGACGAATCGAAAGTCGAACAGTATGGGTTTAGCTATATGTTACCTGAATTGTAATAATATTTCTATAATCATTAAGCATTTTTTATTGGCTTAAAATATCAGTTAATCAAATATTATTACTGTATAATTGTAAGATTCCAAAACCTAGCATTGAGTCTTTCCAATAGCAGTATAAAAATTAACCATCCAACGTCAGAATTCATTAAATAGGCCACATGCAGCCCAGAGATAGGATATTTCACATCAACAGTCTAAAAAATATTAAACAAATACAGATGGTTTATTTCTCCAGTAAAGTTCAATAACACGATAAATTTATGTATTATTTTTTATGTTAGCTAATTATGTTAATTAGCTTGATACACCGTTAATAATAGCTATGATATTTTACTTCCACCTTTAACATGAGCCTTTACACATTGTTGCGCAAGTTATACAAAGTCGTGAATGAAAGTAAGGACAAGTTGGCGAGATAGCAGTTAACGCCCTCTACTGCGGGCTTAATCTTAAGCACATATCTGATAAGGAGGTTAATAATTAGATATTTTCACAGCTAGATTTCGGATAATGAGAAAGCGATAATGTTTTAGCTACGTCAATAAGGTGGCCTTGCGCTTGAAATGTTTTTGGAAGCGGGCTATTGCTTATTGTTTCCCAGGAAGAAATTGTTAAGAAAAAATGAAGGACCCATCTGTAAGGCTTTTGTTGTCCAAGTTTTCACAATGGTTGTTTTAGTGTCAGATAAATGCTAGTGATTGGCATATATAATCGTTACAAGAAATATGTTACTTTTCTTGCGCTACAATAGAAAAAAAAATCAACTGATCACGCAGGTAATTTCAAACATTTTACACACTCATTGCTGGACACAGAGCAATGCTGACAACTGCCTATGGGCCTGCGCCATCTACGTGCACCTTGGCACGTGGCCCTTGAGAAAAAAAAGCTGAAGTAGTTTTAATTTGTTTTACAAAGATTTTAAATTTATTTTTATTTAATATATTTATAAATACATTTTATATATTTATATTTATAATATATTTAATTTATATAGGACAAATAATTTTGCAAAATAGGTTATAAGGTACATAATTATTTTATCTTTAAAATAAAACTCAATTGCACTGACAGATACAGAAAACTGTCCTGACGCTGCCTCCTTCAACACCACTCTGCAGTGTTACTATATATTTTCAGAACGCATTCCAAATTAACTCCATCCACTTTCATTATTAATGTTGGCAGCAATGATCACTTTCCGTTAGTTTCGCATAAAAAGGAATACGAGAGGAGAGAAAGGTGGGATATTCCCAGCCAGCTCGATTCGTTGAATCATGGACAATATATTTTGGCACAACATTTTTACTCGTTTGTTTTTCTTTTTTTTTAGTCATTGTAACCGTCAATTCTGTTAAGTTTTTTAGAAATTTTTACAGTGCTTCAAATTTAGAAAAGAGTGAGACACTTATATGCATAGAAGGATTATGCAGACAGTGAAGTGCATTGAGAAAACCAACGAAACTAAGCAGTAAATACATTTAGAAAAATGTAGAAAAGTGAAGAGATGTCTAAAGGGAAGTTTTTATGGCATGATTTGATATTTGAATATTTTTTAATGCGATTTTCTGATCGATAATGATGTTGTTTAACAGTGAAGTAAATTGAGAAATAAATCATTGATACAACTTAAGTTAATTTCCTTAATTTACAAGTATTATATAAATTACATTACATTAGGAATTGATAAATTATTTGCCACTTCTAAATATTTGTTTTATTGAAAACTAGTTTCGAATGTTATACATTCATCCTCAGTTCTAAAAACACACAAAAAATAAGCAATTCAAATATTACATTAGGTAGTTTTAATAAATGATCTGCATTAGTACCGATATATTAAAATTTGCCGTTGTCATAAAATTTTATTATATGCTACCTATCTACTTACTAAATTTAATTTATTATTGTAAATCCTGTATTGAAGTGAAAGTGGTCAGGATGATGTACTCTATCACCAATTAGAAATAAACTCTACACTTTTCTTCTTTGTGCCTTTATTTTTGTATGAAAAGAAAAGAGGAGTCCCGAGATTTGTATTGCCAACTCAACAAAAGACCTCTTGACATACTAACGAACTATAACATATTATGGATTCGATCAATTTGGATTCAGAACACAACATTCAACCATTTATCAATTACACAGAGTGAAGGACAACAGTGAAGGGCCTCTACATAGATTGATCCGGCCCTAAGTGCACAGTAGTCGTTATGCAATCAATTTATGTTCCTTATATAATGAATGCTAAAAACGTGATTAATTTTCTTTATGAGTCCCTAGTGATGACACTAGAAATGCCCAAATATTCCACAAAATGCCAAGGAAAGCTCTTTTTGCCTCTATTTTTACATCTATTTATGTGTACTCAGGGCGACTAAATTCCCCTTACAATGAAAATACTCAAATATTAAAATGATTCACAAATCAAACAATAACATGGATATATTAGCTTGTTTTAAAAATATTTAGGAATCTACTCAACAAAAGACCTTTTGACATACTAACGAACGACAACATAGTATGAATTCCATCAATTTGGATTCCGAACACAACATTCAACCATTCATCAATTACACAGAGTGAAGGACAACATTGCAATGGCACGAGAACAAATATTGTATGCAACATGAGTATTTCTAGATGTCGCTCAAGCGTTGGATAGAGTCTGGCATCAGGGAATTCTTTTCAAACTTAATATTCCCCCTACATTATTTTACAATTCTAACAGAATTTCCTCTGTCCACAAAGGCTCAGAACATTCTACCATTAGACCAGTATTTACTGGAGTAGCTGAATGGTCAATGCTCACTTCAATACTCTTGAAGTTCTTAGGCAAGACCACGAATGCGAAAAAAAAAAATATATTTATGTACCAAGTTAAATATATTTGTCTCCTCGTTTTTCTAAGGCACAACCATGAATGTGAAAAATGAACCTCTATAGGTAATTTGTGTAACTATTATAATAAAATTATATTTTACAATAGCAAAATATGAATAGACCATATTTAGGAACACTTAGGAATTTGCTCATTCGTTGGTTTGCCTCAGGACCGACGGTGCAATATACCAAATAGCTCCAAAATGCAAATATGGAACTATACAACCTAAAAAGAAATTCAAAATCCTACAAACGCCAACATACTTTATGTAATCACCTAACAGAACTTTATTATTGGTATAAACTTCGGAAAATTCGGCTTAACTTGAACAAATCTCAATGTATTACTTTCACTCTGCGAAATTAAATTTACCCTCCAATTTCCTCCGAAAATTACAATACCTGAGCTAGGCATCTGACGGAAAAATGGCATGGGACTTAGACATCAATAAGAACTCAAATTCTAAAATTAATACTATTATACTTATTTCTATAAAAACGTTAAAATTTAAAACTTTGGAACAAATTTAACACGAACGAACACTTAAGCCCATTTGGACCTACATTTTACAGATGGAACAGCGATTACCTTCAAACCCCTTAAAAGTTAAATAGGACAATAACCAAAGCTCCGTGGTACATTTAAAACACAACTTTACATATTGAGCTTCAAATGACAAAAGTTAATATACATATACATACATACATACATAATAGTTAATTATACATGCACTACAAAAGGCGAATATTCAAATAAAATAACTTTAATTTTGTTTATTTAAAATAATAAACCGTCTCTCATTGTTAGTAATAATAAAAATGGGTAAATATACAATAAGAAAGAATTTGATAATTAACTAAGGTAGAAAAAAGGAGAAATATTTTTCCAAGTTGAAAAAGAATTTCCGAAAATAAGTCTAGTAATATAGATGTATAATATACTGTTGTAATGCTAAATATTTTAGAAAAAATAATATCTAACATATAAAGCCGTATAAGGTTATGGTGAATAACGAAAAACGCAAAAATTTTAGCGTTTGTTGTAGTTAATAATTTCTACTTTTAGATTATTAAATGAAAAATAAATGTTCCCATAGAAACTAAATAGAATATTTTTAAATTTATTTCAATTAATGTGATAAGTGAAATTCGTTTCATGCACGCACGGAACCAGATTTTTTAATAATAGATCTGCACAGTTTTGCTTTCAATATTTTTTAAAAATTAAATTTATATATTAAGGTAAGAAAAACCACTAAAATTCTATCTCTTTTTACTTTCCCTTACCTATATACGAAGATATATTAAGGGGAAGTATTGCGATCGTGAAAATTTTCGAATTCGTTTTCGACGGAAATACACGTTTTAAGGTCCCCTGAGTCCAAATGACCAAGTCTCGCAAAATGGTCTGTGTGTCTGTGTGTGTGTGTATGTGAACAGTCTAGCTCAAAAACGAAAAGCTGTACGATACTGGCACATGCATGTGATGTTACAGCAACATTTTCGTCAAAATCGACTAATCGGAAGTGCCACTTTATATAATCGATTTTATACTTTTTTACAATTTTCTCGAAAACGGCTCAAACGATTTTGATGAAACTTGCCTAAATTATTCTTCGTAAAGGTCTTTAACTTTTCATTTATGTAGTAAATCACCGAGGAATTGCAGGGAAAGACGTTATGATGATAAGAATATTTTAATTGTCCATAGCTTAAAAAGTATGCATTTTACGGTAAATTATCTGTAATGTTGTATGAAAGGTAATTAAATTATCTAAAAAACAATAAAAGAATCATCAAAATCGGACCAGTATTAGCAAAGATACAGAGCATCGGACTAACCGGAATTTGCTATTATACCATGGATTTTACACTTTTTTACATTTTTCTCGAAAATGGCTCTAACGATTTTGATGAAACTTGCCTAAATTATTCTTCATAAAGATCTTTAACTTTTCATTTATGTACTAAATCACCGAGAAATTGCAGGGGAAAAAGTTATGATCTAAAGAATATTTTATTTGCACATAGCATGAAAAGTATTAAAAATTATTTCTACTTTCATATTATATAATGGAAAGAAAATGTTTCCATGGAAACTAAACCAGAGACTTTTAAAATATATTTGCAACTTGACAAAGTTAAAATATATAGTAAGTGTACAGGATTGTTGTACTAAAATTGTTTAAAAAACTTTTTTATTGTACTTAGGTGGGAGAAGATGTGTATGCTGTTGAGTTTATTAGAACCAATGTTTATGTGAACTCTTTAAAATTGTATTAAAAAGATAATTATTATAGGACGGTAAAGGAAAGTTGTGTGATGCGCTCACCGCACCAGATTTTTAAACCTGAAGTGCTACAAAACGAATGAGCAGGCACTATATTTTATTGTCCGTGAAAGGATACGACTCACAATTGCAGTCCTTGAGTTTTGTAATATTGTATACTGCTCTGTGATTTCTATTATTGATACTATCGTAGGCGGCTACCCATTAGCTTCCGATCACGAACTATAAATATAGTGCTTTGTTCACCAGAGGGAGGCAATAAACTAGAAGAAAAATAATGGCGATGAAGAAATTGTCTCTTAATTGTATCTACTTAAATCGATTTTATCTACCTTTAAATACACCTGTTTGAAGTAAAGTTGCCCGAACTATTAAATAATATATTTTTAAATTTATAGTGCATCCTTTGTCAAATCTGCCACTCCCCATTCGAAACTAACTGAAAGTTAAACCTAATTGAAACTCATAAACTTCATTTTCGGTTCTTAAAATGAAAGCTCAGGATACCTAATTTTTAAAATAATCTTTACGAATACCCTGTACTGATTACTTGTCTTTTCTTTCTTCCAAAAGTTTTGGCACATATTTTAGTTAGCATTTAGGGAAAAAACGATCAGATGTCGTTTAAATCATAAAATGTCAGTAATAAAAAAATTGAAATTAGCTTTTGGAAATTTCAAAATTTCTACTAATCTAATTCATTAGAAGTTCACTGTTCAGTTTTTTTTTTTTGAGGATGAAGGTTCGCTGAATCTGATGTCATGTATCTTAAATGACGAATGAAGCATTGAATTGATAAAGACCGAAGCTGTCCTTTCAAAGATGAAAACAATTTATTTTCGCTCACCCCATTTTGGAATAGCAGTTTGTTCGGATAGAGTAAGGTTACGAGTCAAGGGGACCAGATCGTAGTGGTACGGAACGATGTTGAAAAGGAATTTTTCATTTACCAAAAAGTCATTCAGCTTCTGAGTTAATATTTTTTATTGAGCAATAGTCGATAAGATGGTTAATATCATCAGACAATTCAACTGGGTAGTATAGAAAAAACAATATATATATATATATATATATATATATATATATATATATATATATATATATATATATATATACGTTTATTATTTAATTATATTGAATTTAAATTATATCGCGAATATTGTATTTTTTATAAACGCATTACAGGAAATAATATAAGAGTAATATTAGTAAAAAATAATAATGCATTAAATCATATAAGTATATAACTATATCAGTGCAACATATAAATCTTTCTTTATTCTTAATCAAATGTATTATACCAGACATGTCACTATATCAATTTATATTTTGACTGATGAGGATTAAAAATAAAAAAAAATTAAGAACAAAAATGATCTACAGTAAAGCCCCGACTATCCGCGGAATTAGGTGGCAAGGGAACCGCGGATAGCAAAAAAAAAAAGACAAAAAATAAGGTGCAAACACGAATAAAATATTTCAACATAAAAACTATGTTTGATTGTACAAGAAACAAGATATTAAAATTCATTTACAAGATAAAAAGATATTCAAATTGATTTACAAGATATTAAAATTGATTTGTAATGCCCTTAAAAATATATATAATGCAGTTCAAGATATGTAATATGTAGCATTGTACATACATATACATATACTTATAACAACAAATGATAAATGCATTATAAGAGTAAATGGGTTATGATTTCTTTATTTCTCTTTAACTGACCGACTAATCCTTATGATAAAAATCTATGAAAGTTTTTTTGTGTTTTTCAAAACAATAATATTCTTTAATGAGCTAGTATTGGGTTAAGCATAATATTTATTGTGACAATGATAGTTATTCACTGTGTAACTGTTTTTTTAAATCTGCAACTGTTTTATATGTATATATATATATATATATATATATATATATATATATATATATATATATATACGTTTATTATTTAATTATATTGAATTTAAATTATATCGCGAATACTGTATTTTTTATAAAAACAGCTACATTAGAATTGTTTTTAATCGAAAAACCATTGGTGTTCATAAAAATGAACTTGAAAATTTTTTTGCCTCGATGAGCGGTTAAGGAAGGCTCTTCACTAAAATCAGAGTGTTAAATTTAATTATTAACATATATAGCCCCATTACTTACGATTCGATGGCATATTATTGGGGCACCCCAACACTCATAATAACATAGCCATAACACTCAGCCAGGTAACATCCGTCGAAGACTGAAGGGGAGCTGGACGAGAGACCTCCACCTAAAATTAATGTTGAAATCAGTCGTGGAGGATGTGCCGCTGGGTACTACTACATGCCTCCCATAATATTGTCCTGTATTTTATTCATCTAATTCACTGACTGCCAAAATCATTTATTGATAAGTGTGAATAATAAATATTAACACCATATCAATCATAAAGGTCAAAAGTATAAAATTTCTATTACAAAATTCGTATAAAAAAAAAGTATAGATTTTTATAGTTTTACTAAAAGTTTTCAAATGACAGAGAAGTGAAAATGATAGTAGAACTCATTGAGCAGAATTCATTAAGTGGTAAAAAAAACGTTTTACTCCGGCACCACACCAGCGCCAAATCATTTGACAAATCGTTTGGCAAGACGTTGGCCACTGGTGTGAAGTGAATCGGAGTATTTGTGAATGTTGGAGCATTGGTGAAAGTATTGGGCTATGTTGCCGTCGGCAATTGCGTTGGCCGTTTCCGCGCGGTTTTGTTTCACACATCAAAGAGATTTGACTTTGCCATTCTGATCTATCCATACCAGTGACGAACTGTCCAATGGGTTCCTCAATTTTACCTATTGGATTTTATAATTGTTGTCACTCAAAAGTTGATATTGAAATAATCAGCGATTCATAACTTGATAACTTTTGGTTACAAATTGGATTTATTGTTTTGATTCGTACTTTTTTCTACTTTATTAGTCCAATGTTTGTAAACCAATTCCTAAAAATCAGCTAATTTTCGTAATTCAATCGCCGATCTGGGATGCTCACAAAATATTTTTGTTGAATAAAAAATCTACTCCTATTAGCGCAAGGAATATATATATATATATATATATATATATATATATATATATATATATATATATATATATATATATATATATATATATATATAAGGACAATCAATCTATTTTATTCAATACAATGGAGAGCAAGTCCTTTTCTCTCAAAGAGCAAATAGTTATGGAATTAAAAAATAAAAATGTTAATCCTCAGCTCCTAATAAAATAATATTTCAGCGTAATAATATTTCTGGAAGAGAAGCTCAAACGCCACCCTGTTTGCTACTTACGGAATTGTTTCACGTTTCCGAAATTCTAGAAAAATTTAACAATCCCTTCCACTCTTATGCAACAGTTTTGCTTGAGCTTTCCTTTCAGTACCTTCATAAGCATATTTTCAAAAACATTTGGTAAACGATTGGCCAATGTTGACAAAAATACGTTGGTAATTCGTTAATACGATGGACAAGTCAAACGTTACATCCTTGTGTTATATCCTACGTTAAACCACGTTTAAACATTTTTGTTCTTTCGAAAATGAATGCAACTAATGATTGGAATGATATATTTGGTATTTTTTATGCATTAAAAGACAGAAGTTTTTTATTACTTCTAGACTTGTTTATAATTCTGGTCTTTATGTCCAATATAAATGAAGAATGTTGATTAAATCAATTTGAATTTAATGCTTAAATGACCTTAAACTTCTGACAGAGTCAAATATAATATTCCCAGGAAATTAAGGGCGTGTCCTTTACAGATAATTTGATTGGAATCTTTAACGTCTATATCTATATAATTTTGAGAGCAATTGAAATGAATGGAAGTTTTTTCTTACGAGAGGGAAAATTCTTAAAATATTTCGCTACTTAATTATAAGCATACTTTTTTGGTATTAACAAGAGAAAAATTAAAAAAAAAAATCAAAAGTATAAAAGCTAGCTCACCGGTACAAAACACGGAATTAATCCGGACGAGGGATCTCCTGTTTCCTTTGAGAAAATTTTATAAAATTTAGGAGGAAAATTCCTTCAATTAAATCATGGGTTTCTTGTATCTTTTTTTGTGAGGTCTTATTATTAGAACTGTTTTATTGTTTAACTTACCTGAGGTTTGAGTGTTAGTTGAAATATTTTAAGGGGTAAGTGAACAAAGAAAAGTGCCTCAAAATGCACATTTAAGCATCCTAATCCGCAAATCTAGTGAGAACACATCCATACGTGGTTCAATTTCTTGCTTAGTGGGCCGCAGACCTGTACGGTTTGGGAACCACTGAATTAAATAGCAATGCGATATTTTAAAAAATAAATGATAGAAATTAACGCTTTTTTTATTCAAGGAACCCTGTCCACTTTATTTTTAATATGATAGACCCAACAAATATGTGAAAGACTGTTATTATTAGATAATAACACCTGCCTGAGAAGGAGCCTGATTTTCAATTATATGTCATAATCTCTTCCGTTTCCAGAACTCTACTCTAAGCCTCATGACTTTGAAACTAATTCCAGACCCCGTCTAAGAAAAAGCCAGTCAAGCATTCTAACTGAATTATTAACTAACGCTAAAGCCTTTCGACATTCTATAGAGCAGAACAAGAGATGTTAACTAGTAAGATAAGATCGTATAACTGTAAGAGTTAGTATGATAACTAGAGCCCGGATTCTCGTGCAATTGCACTTTTTTTTTCGGTTGCTTGAAATCGATCGGGGACAAGTTATTTGCATGAAGTAAGGTATCCGGACTAACATATGTAACTTTTTTTTGCAATAAATAGCACATTTTAACTATTTTGGGTAAATTGTATGTTTTATGTTTTACTGCATTAAATTGCACATTTAGCCGTTATTAAAAAATATTCGTAAATTGCTTGAAAATATAAACATTGAACCAAAATTACATAGGAAAGATTCTCGAAGTAATACGTTAATGTTTATAACTTATTAAATAAAATAAATTTTCTGAAACATTCTGGAACCGAAATAGAAAATTGAAGTTTGTTTTTCTCTTTTTAGATTCGTAGAAAGCCAGTTAATTCTTACCAATCCATTCCCTTCTTCTAATGTTCTGCAGTGCTATACTCAATCTATAGTTGGCCAAATAATAATGCATACACACAGTTTTCCGGACAAAAATATGTTCAACAATTTATTGAAAATAAATTGATTGGTGAATTTGATAACAAACAACTTCCCGTATAAATTTTTACGAGTGAAGGGAATTAAAAAATCTGTGTAATCTTATTTAAAACAAATATCGGAGATTGGTCGAGCAAAAAAATGATTCATGCTGTAACATGATATTAACTAGTTAGTTAGTTATCTGCTCATGTTTCTCATCTAATTAATTATGTCCTATTCAAATATCAACCCAAAATGGAAAATGATCACAATTGAAAGACAATACACCAAAATGGGTCGTAAATCCAAAGAGTTACGTTTTACCGGCAATGATGAATGGTACAACTTTTTTAACAAGGATTGAGTTATCGACATGTCCGCAGAAATAAACGACGTAAATGGTAGAATTTTATTTTTCGTTGCACATTTTTCACGTTTTACAATTTTTTACTATACAAAATCCGGGGTCTAATGATATAACTCTGTAACACGTTTTTAGTAATCTAATTTTTTTCTCGAATCTCTCGTATTTTGAGTTTTTTTAGTTTCTTGTAACGGCGTACAATAACAGCGAAAATATATATAGATAAAATTAAAGAATTACAAATAAAATAATATAAAGTAGGTATGTGTTCGAATATATTTTAAGCAAGGAATATATTGTTTGATGTTGTATTATATATATATATATATATATATATATATATATATATATATATATATATATATATATATATATATATATATATACCATTTGCTATTCTTCATTTGATAAAAGTAACACGGTATCTATCCAGGTATATTTTCGTAAAATAAAAAGCTGGTTAGCTCTCAGAATTCTTTTATTCATATTCGTAAACTTCAAAGTTCGCTTTCACTTTAGAGGACATTTATTAAACAAGAAAAAATAATCTGGAACAAAAAATAAGCTTTTGTTAAAAAAAAAAAAAAAACTGTAAGCACAGATACACACACAAAAAAAAAATATCGGGATGTGTACATGAAATTTCAGATTAAGGTGCCTAATTATTTTCTTGAAAAGGCGGTAGAGAACTTCCTGCGATCAATAAATTTCTAAATACATATTTTTTTCTTTTATGAGTCCCTTCTTAACAAATATACTTTCAGTACTTCTTTCTTCGGCATAATTATACAAATAGAATATTTTGAAACATTATTCAAGTCAAATAAATTAATTAGTGTATTATAAATGTATTTCATTATATAGAAATGTATTTTTTTTTTCAAATTCTAGCTGATAAGCGTGTTAAATTAACATGTCTATAAGACGATAGCCTTACATACCATATTAGATTTATGTATGTTCAAGCAGGATGGAAATTAAATAAGCATATCAGGGAGGAAAAATAAAAGATAAAAGACATTGAATACTAATGAGTAGTTTAGTATAATTGTCTTCATTCATTGATAACAACAATCTGAGCCGCACCTCTTGGTATCCTTATTACATTCCTTCGTCATCTTAATTATTAGGCAATACATTTTTCCCTTCTTGTTAAACAATACATCAACTCAATTAAAAATTCGTTATAATTTGTATTTATCCATTATTAATTTTAGAGTTTTAAATAAATAAATATATGTGTATTTTTATTTATTACAGTGAAGGGACGGTTAAATAACTGAAACAGAAGTATATATAATAATTAATTAAATCATTTATTAAAATAGGATGACAATAAATTACAAGAAAAAAACATTTTATTCATAAAATTTCAAACAAATTTTATTAAGCTAATAAAATTCATAAAATTGATTAATTCAATCAAACAAAAAAAGGTTGAATTTAAATGGCAAGGTTTAATTTGAATTGGAAATAGTTGAATTTGACAAAGGATTGCAATTGGTGTATATAACCTTTTTTGATTTTTATAAAATAATATAAATCATATTTACATAATTTAATTTAATATTTTAATTTTGCTATTAAATTCAACCTTTTCTGATTTTAATAAATTAATATAAATAATTTTTACATAATGTTATTGTTTACGATTATTTTAATTACCTATTGTTTGTTATTTTTAAACGTGGCTTCGTTCAAATGGTATACTTGTCGATTTATTTTTCGGAAATTCTCAAAATTGAGATCCTTCATAGGGTTATCGATGCCTCTTGTTAAGAAATCATTATCGATTTTAAGATCGTGCACTTAAGTGTCGACGTATTTTAACTTCTCGTATATCCTCGATGTTGAGACTCATTATTGGGTTCTCGGGAGCCTTATTATAGGTTTGCGTATGATTTATTTTAGCTTTTTGGTTTTTTATTTTCAGTAATAGACCTTTGTAATTGAACAAGACATTTTTTATTTAATCTTCCCCCTCCCCTCATAATTTGAGATTTAACGTTTCAAGATCCAAATACAAAATAAATAAAAAAGTTAGGTCCTCCGCCGTCCGCGGAATTTCTCCGAGACTACTGGACCGATTTTCTTGAGATTCGGCAACAAGGTCACACCTCACTACGGAATGATCCTCGGGGCTCGACATTACTATCCGTCTGTTTGTTTCAAAATGGCGGCCGATTAGGGATTTTATAAGTCCATTACTCGTCATTTATAAGGATAGAGGATAAATTTAAGTTGGTCTGAAATCAGTATACTAAGGTATAAAAAAAAAAAAAAAATGTAAAAACAAAATCTGCATAAATGCTTTTGGTTTATTATTTTCAATAATAGACCTTTGTAATTAACTAAGACATTTTTTTTTAACTCCTCAAAATTTTGAGGTATCCGTTTTTCGTTTCTGAATTTAGAGATTTTATAAGTCCATAGCTCGGCCATTTATGAGGATAAAGGGGAAATGTAAGGTGTTTTGGAATCACCATACCAATACATTAGAAAAAAAAAGATAAAAAAGTTTATTTTTATTTGTTTTCATTATGATTATTCGAAATGTGATGAAATTTCCTATAAAATCAAGAAAAAAAAATCATTTAAATTGGACCTGTATGATCTGAGATATAGTGTAAGGAACTAATGGAAATGAAATAATGGGCCTCAACATCGAGGATATCCAAGAGGTTTATTTTTTATTTAACTATTTATTTATTGAGTATTATTACATTCTGTCTCAGCAGGGACATTGGTAGCAATGATAAAGGATATCATTCATACCATATTTACAAAAAATGAAGTAATAAAATAAAAAATAAATTTAATACAAGAAATAATAAATTAACTTCCATATAATAAAAAAAAAGTAACATCTTAAACGCAGGCACAATTATATACACTATTTACAATCAGCCTGTGGGGCTCCCCAAGCCAGGCTTGTTCCCCCACTCATGGATGGAAAAGCATAACTCCAGGATGTCCCAGCGCTTCTCACTCAGTTGCGTCACTGGCGTTGGAAGCCTGTGGAGACAGCGAGAGCGCCATAGCCGCAGACATACAGAATCTGGCCATTGCCAGAACTCCAATATACATATTTACTACGGGTCACGGGACAACTGCCGTTCCAAACTTCGAGGAGGATTGTAGGGATAGGTGGAGCTGGATAAGGATCGTCCTCAGGGATTAGGATGATGAGTAAGGTGCTGATGAAATTTGGAGAATTTGGATGAAATAAGGTTTAAAACAAATGGGATATTAAGGTCATGATGTAGGGCATTGTTGGGCATTGTTTGGATGCGTTTGATGTCCTAAAATTTAGTTATTCTCCAGAGTTCGAGTTGGTAAGTCCAGACAGGTTTCAGAATTGCCTTGTAAATTAGCAGTTTGTTTTCAGCTAAAAGTGAAAATTGACCAAATCGTCGATTCAGTTCTTGACTTTTAAGTCTAGTATATAGGTTCCATATGTCTGAGAAAGGAAGCGGTGTGGAGCTTAAATGAACTGGCGGAGGGTAAACGTGACGTGTTTGCATTTAGATTCGTTTAGTTTGATATGCCAATTATTACACCAGTGTTCGATCTGGGAAAGGTGTCTTTGCAGGTTTAAGGATGCTGTTTCAGGATCTGATTTGGATGATAGGATGGCGGTGTCATCATCAAATGCTGCCAGGAAGGTTTCGGGATGAATAGGAATGCCAGCAGTATAGAATATGTAGAATATGGGACCCAAGACGCTGCCTTGAGGAACACCGGCCTCAACTGGACATTGGTTGGAAAATTCTGTTCCACAGCGGGCTCGGAAGGAGCAGTTAGAAAGGTAGGATCGGAGGACTAGATATAAAGATTGAGGTAAATGGATTTTAAGCTTGAAGAGCAATAGCAATTGTGCTATGTCCAGAAATGACTGGAACAATACTGTACTCATTTTAAGACTGAGGATATATGATCAACAATTCGGAGTCCTTCTTGAACAGTGGAATGTTGCGAACGAAATCCGAATTGATGGGAAGGAAGATTTTGAGCTTTTATTATATGTAGAATTCGTTTCAGAAGGATTTTTTCGAAGATTGGGAGTAGACTAATTGGTCTATAAGATGTCATGCCGTTGGGAGGTTTTCCTGGTTTTAGAAAAAGGATGACAGAGGAATGTTTCCATATGAGAGGAAAGTGGGTAGTACATATGACCATTGTGGGACTAAATGGGTAGGGCAACGGGAGGGCTAGAGAGGGAGATGGATGCGGAAATCTCCCCAACTCTTTGTGGAACGATCAGGCGATAGTGCCCTACTCACTGCTTGAGACTTCCCAGTCCTCCTTATCCCTGTCAACGCCTACGACAGAGGCGGGGATCCTCACTTCTGTCAGCAATGGCAGGAGTGTGGAATCTTTTAGACACCCAAGCCGAGGTGGAGGGAGCTCGAGCCGAAGGCTGAATGATGGGGGGTGTATAAAAATACACACATAAATAGAGAGGGTAGGAAAAAGGACCGTGCATAGCATCTTTCGATGCCAATGCACACCACAGCCTCTGGGGGAGCACAAATATCAACCAGAGAGGCGAGTATCTTTTAGATTTTATTGTTAGCAATGACCTCGAAATCCTAAACAGAGGAGGCCACCTTTGTGAACAGAGTGAGAGCTGAGGTCATTGACATTACTCTAAGCAGGCGAAGCGTGTAATCTAGGATTAAGGGCAGGCATGTTTCAAGGGAAGAGACATGCTCAGATCACCGCTATATCAGATTTGATTTATCTGCTAATAGCATGAAGGATACTGTGTACAGAGATCCAAGGCGTACCAGCTGGGATGTATTCTGTACACAGCTCGAGGAAGAGGCTAAGTGCTGTCCTAAGACTGTTAGGAATTCTTGGCACTTAGAATTTCTCAATTCATCGCTAACTGAGGTGATAATAACAGGGGAACAGGGTGCTCCTCCTCTCTCGGTCACTCCAGGGGTGTGCCCGAGTAGAGAGAGCTCCCCCGACCCCAGCCACAGAGCGCCCCTCCGCAGCCGGTCCAGCTTCAGCTTTCATGCCAGATGTAGAGGTTGAAGTACCCTCCTTCTCTCCTTCTTGGGGAACACTATGTTCAGCAACCACCTTAGTCCTCCCCGCATCTGATTTCGGTGGTTTCTTCTTCTCAAATACCTTGAGGAGTACCTTGGTGATGCCATAAGCCACCCTCATATTCCTCCCTTCCAGGTATTTGACACTGGTTTCCGGGATTCGCAGAATCCCATAGAAGCCAGTTGGCTCATCCTTGGTGCTCATCAGTGTCCAACTGTCCACATCTGGGGCCTTACCATTTTGGATCGTGAGTCTCCTCAAAAATAGGTCCTCTGGAATCCGCTCTCCAGGGAAGAATCCACCTGCCCTGACAGCCTTTTTGAGTTCGTTGGTGCTACCAGTGCGGAGTTTTATGCCCCCACTGATAGTAAACTTACTCACTATACTGGTCACCCAGTCCTTGGTGGCATCATCGTCACAGACAATGATACAGCCCCCGAGGTGGTGACTGAAGCCACTGAACCCCAGGTTCAATCCACCCTCCTCCAGCTGATCCACCGAGCTGATCACCTGGGTCTTGACTTCCTCTCTCTGTCCCTTTGACAGCTGTACAGATGGATATCCACAAGGGATTATCGCTATCTTGTTGCCTCCGGTCGCAAGGGCATATGTAATCATATTCTCTCCACTCTTGGGTCTCTTTGCCACAGGCGCTGAGGTCCCAGGAGAGGATCTGGTCCGCTTAGTAACGGGTCCTTGACCCACGGGGCTATGGTCCCCTACAACCGAGATTCCGGGTCCCGATACCTCCGAGGTGTTACCGGCCCTCCTAAACTTCTTAAATTTCCTGGGCTGTGCCCCGGAAAGTCTGGGTTTGGAGGTTTCAGTCACTTCCAAAGAAGCGCTGGAAGTCACTTCCAAGGAGACATCCAGGAATGTCGCAAGCGAGCTCCTGGATGTCTCCTCAGCTGGGTCCATGGGTGGTCCCACTGAGCTCTCTCCCTGCACCTCTCCCATTACCGTCAAGCTATCCAAGAGTAATTCTGTATCATAGTCCGGGTCAATTTTCAAAGTTGTTCGTCCGTTTTTAGTTTGATTTGGATTCATTTTGTTTCCACGAGTGTGGGGGTGGAAAAAGGTCGCTACAGGTACTACTCCCTCTCCCTGCAGAAGGCAATTAAATAAAATGGGGTGCGCCTGGTGCCCCAAGTGGGTCGAATTTATGTGTGTATTTTTATACACCCCCCATCATTCAGCCTGTGGCTCGAGCTCCCTCCACCTCGGCTTGGGTGTCTAAAAGATTCCACACTCCTGCCATTGCTGACAGAAGTGAGGATCCCCGCCTCTGTCGTTCGCGAGTCCCATCGGACTCCCCGGGAGGCACCACGTGGAGGTGACAGTAGGCGTTGATAGGGATAAGGAGGACTGGGAAGTCTCAAGCAGTGAGTAGGGCATTATCGCCTGATCGTTCCACAAAGAGTTGGGGAGATTCCCGCACCCATCTCCCTCTCTAGCCCTCCCGTTGTCCTACCCATTTAGCCTCCCAATGGTCGTTGATTTAAAGTTCTTATAAATCTGGCAACATTTATAGTTATCAGGATGTCCCTTCAGACATAGAGCGCATACTGCACGATTAATTTTCGGTTTGTTGCTCTCTTCTGATTTGAGCTGTTTGCAGCATTTCACGCATCGCGGTAATTGGTGACAATCTGTTTTAGTATGGCCAGGCATTTTATTGTGACACTGGACAATTTCCCTCGTGGTATAAGGTTTTTCGACCTTTATCTAGTATAGTATATTCTGTTAATATCCTAAACTTTTTCTACTCTCGGCGATTGTTCTGGATCTACGAAAAATAGGGGTAGAGGAACATTACTTTTCACACCTAACTGCTAAAGAGCAGTTAGAAAATAAGATTAGAAAATAAAGTTTTCTTATATAACATTTATTATTTGGCGGACTTTATAACCTAGAGCCATCAGCTCCTTCTCTATGGCGTCTGCTGATGTTGTGGGGTGTAAATTTCTAATCACTACTCTTAATGGCCTCTCCTGTCGTAATTGGTATGTATGAAAATCCTCTTTAGTTTCGGTAAGATATTTCACAATTTTTTTATAGGTTTTGTTAGATTTCAATGAATTATTCAGCTACGACACGATTCCAGACAGTTTTTTTTCATGCTGCAAATGACGTAATCGTTCGCACTTTTTTCAAATTTGTCTCTCAGATTGAACAAAATCTTCCACAAAACTGTCAGATTCGATTTAAATATGCATCAGGGATGATATATGAATCAAACCAGCCAAATTTTTCTCATGCTGCTCTTCACGTAATTTTTGGCACATTTTGAAATTTCGTGAAAAGCTTCCAAACATTCGTCAAATTTCAATGAATTATTTACTTTGGAAGAGATCTGAGACGATTCCAACCGTTTTTATGGCAATTTTTTCAATTTTTGAAATTCTGTCATAGCCAAACGCTTCATGTCACTTCATCAGCTTACAAGGCCAAAATGTTCATGAAGTATGTTTTGATTAAGCCCCTACTAGTAAACCATTCCAATAATTGCGTACTAAATAAAAAATGACAATTACTTTTAAATTATCGGAAAGCCATCCATAAAAGTTTATAAATATTGCGTTTTAGTCCACTTGCGTTTTTTTTCATTGCTGGCTGCTTTCTATTCTTTAATCATCTGGAATTAGCTGTCTATAACCACTTCCTCCAAAGCACTCTCGCAGAATTTCAATTGGCATACAATCATCATTTTTCCTAACTGTCTATGTGATTACCTATTATTAAAATGCATTTGCGCCAATAAATCCAGGTATAATATAATTACATTCTAAGTGATCCATGGACTGATTCGTCCAGTGGATAACTTGTTATAAATATAATAATATTTAGTTTATTTATTTATTTTGATAAACTCAAAGAGTTTTATTGAAAACAGTAAAAGTTCTGACCACGATAGAAGGAAAAGATCAACTGATAAATCTATTTATTAGCCTCAACTATTTATTCTTAGAACTGAGTTTTATATCTTGTACTTTCCCAGAAATCGGATACACATCGGTAGGTTCTATTTATAAATTGGAATTTACAATAAATCACTAACGCAACAGAGGAAAACGTTGATAGGTTATATGTTTTATGAGCCATGATGATGTAATTTTGCAATGAATCGAAAACATTGAAAATAGGGCATTTAAATAGGAATTATTAATTCTTATTTTAGGATTATTTCAAACTAAGAGATTACGCTAAAATTTAATATTGCTGATTTAGATTTTTCTTGAACTTAAGGTTTCTTTAGGAATTAACTCACAATATTTCGACAAATCCTCAGAGCGATTAGTTGTTAGTTGTTAATCATCATATATTCGATAATACGAGTTATCCAAGGTATTATCGATTCTCCAGACTAAAATTAATATTAATTAATTATGAATTCATCTAGAAAAAAATGTCATAGTATATACCTACCACAAGGTACTAAGCACAATTTTTTTTCGAAATTGATATACACATTTCAGAAGGGAGGGGTTGGGCGTTCAGAGTATTTATAGTCATTTCAAGCTAGACCGTTCAATGACCATATCAAATTTAATTGAAAAAATTATTTATAATTTGAGAATGTTATGATAAAGATCTGGCAACAACAACATTTTGGATGTTGTACATCTTGTAAGTTCCCACTACATTTGATAAACTTTAAATCTTATTATAAAATTGGTAATGATTATGTATGATAACTTGTTTCCAACTCGTTTATAACTCATGCCCATAACTTGTTTCAACACCCTAATACTTGTTGATTGCAGAAGAAAGAAAATTTTTTTTCTTTCAATCCACAAAAAATGTCTTTCATTCTTGAATCATTCAAATAAAATCAAAATTTATATAATTCTATAAACGTTTTTTTCTGTTCTCAAGTTAAGTATAGGATATCTCACAACAAATTACAATGTCGTCAATATTAGTCTAGTTTATCATGTCAACTAGTCCAAAAATATCAGTACCCAAAGTAGGAATTAAGGTATATTGCTCTATATATACATATAACAATTTTTTGTTATATAAAAAATATTTATATATAAAAAATTGGCAAAATTTTATTCTACAACTTACATGTAGCTCTGTACCAGAAATAAAAAAAAATAGAAAAACACTGACAAGTGGTAATCTTTAGTGATTTAACTAGAATATCTATGAAGATCGGAAGGTCAAAAGGTTTTCGGCCTCATGAAACTGCTAATATTTTTGCAGTTGATCTTATTATATTAGTCGAAATATTTTAGGTTAAAAAAATATTAAGATATAAAATATGGAGACTTATCCTACCGATTTTCAGAGTTGTAATTTTTCCCAACATTAATGGCAGACATTCTATTATTATATCCATATAAATAGTGTCAGTAGAAGTGACGTGTGTGCACCGATAACTCATGAGATTTTCTTTGAAGTTTTAAATTTAAATAAAAGTTATTTATTACAGTATAGAGTAGATTATTATAGGGTTTTTCACGGTAGAGACCTCCGAGAATTTAATGTGAACTTTGAAAACAATAGGAAATACAAGAAAGAGTCTTAAAGTTTGAAAGGATTCTTCACACCCATTTGAAAACCGAATTTTAAAGAAAGGTAAGGAACAAAATATGAAGCTTTTGAATTTATAAAAGTTATTTATTGAATAATTTTTATCAAGTTGGAATTTGGATTTTCATTCAAACCATAATTGAGAGCCAAACGTACCTACTAATAGTCTAATTCATATTTTGATTTTTATTAAATTGAAATTAGAAACTGCAAAAACCTAACTGTATAAACGTGATCAAATCTTAACTTGCTTTAGAAACATTATCATGTGTATTTTGGCTTCTAAAACCAAAGTTTTTCTTGAATTATATTCAATTTTATATGAAGTTATAAAATTACCCTTGCTATTTTGTTTATAAGTGAAATGAAAACTGTTCAAACCAATAATTCACATAAATATTTCAAACTTCTTTTCCTCAAATATTCGCCTAATAATGAACCAAATTTTATCGCTAAATATCACTTGTAAATTTAAAAGGAATCTTTCGAGATGGCACAACTGATAAGTTATTTTCAGTGAATTTACGTTATAATTTCGTTAAAATTACTTATTGCTAATTGCTAATTATGAACCTAAGTCAGGTTCATAGGGCGGGGATAGTCATCTACGAAATTGGGTTATTTCGAGAAAAACATTTTGTACAAACTAATGATTTATATTCTAAATTTAAATCTAACTTAAGGTAAATAAAATGTATAAAATACTTATTCTGGCCATAATCCAATTCTTATGCATCATGATCACTCAAACAAACACATATTAACATGTGGAAACGATTTTACATGATTTAAAACAAAATTAAACAATAGTAGAAGTTATTCAAATAATGGGATTCATAACAGATGTTCATAAGCTTAAAAGGTATTAAGCACTGAGAAAACTTTACATTGGTTAGGGGCACCTTTTACTGCCTGCATCAGCAGACTTGCCAAATCGCAACTTAAGCACAAACAATATGCGAATATTACAAGCGAACCCGACATTTATTATTATTATTAGCATTAATTATATTTTAAAAATATTATCAAACAATATTATTTAATGCCTGCATAGTATATAAAATATTTGAGAAAAAACAGTAGAAACATACCTACATAGGTAACGAATATTTTTATCACTGTTATACTGATTTTTTAAGTTTCAGAACCATATATTTTTTTGGTTTAACAAATAAAATGGGTTTAACAATAGTTAAACTATTAGTTAAAACATTAAGAATGTTGTAATGTTGTAAGAAACCTTCGGTTTTTTTTTTTTTTTTTTTGTTCATCCATAGGATGTATCAGAATATTAAATAACTCTATTATAAGAATATTATATACATTTATTAAATTATATATTATAAAATGGAGCCTTCATAAAATTATTAAATAAGGCTCAGTTTTAATATACTAACCCTTTTACTCATTCCAGAGTGCTCTATTTTTGTTTTTTTCGTGTTTTTGTAGGGGTTAAATAGGATTTACAAATGTTGCAGTTAAAGCTTTACCATTACAACCCGTAAAGGATATTGGGTTCAATAATTGATAAGAAAGAAATATTTCTTGGAAAACAGTTTTGCAAAAAGATGATTTGGGGAGAGTATGGTCTAATTGCAAAGTTTTCCATTAAAGAGTCTGCTGTCCAATTAAAAATTTTAATTACAATTTTTACGACTGGAGAGAAGTCATTCGATTTTCTAAATAACAATATCATAGTTCGAAGAGACAAAATGAATCAAAAGCCTTGAAAAATTCAAAAATTATTTTAAGGCCTGTATAAAATCGAACTTTCTATTTGCCGGAAAGATGGAAATGATTGCCGTTTTTCTAAGATATTCAAATCAATTCTTTAAAAACTCGTATTCTACATACGAATGCACTTCGGGAAAAGCCTCAATTGTTATTTTACAGAGGATTCTATGTTAATTAGAATTTACTTAAATTATTAAATATTTATTTATGGAAGCTTAGCTAATATTGTTCCGTGGAAAAACCGTGACCAAATCAGTTCACCTTGATGACACACGGTGGCCTGCTGATTTGCATTTCCTACTCTTGAGTGAAATGAACAAAACTTGCGCTAAGGTACCTTTTAACTGTCACTGAATTGTAAATAGAATTAAAAAAATTCTGTTATTCGGTCTTTCTTTTTTATTATTGCCTCCTAACTTACGCGTGTTTAAGTTTCTCGATTACAAATAATTGATTTAAAAACTTTTTTTTTTCTATCATTGTCATCCTCTATAACTAACGACCTCTTCCATTTTGAAGATTTAAAAATATATTAAGAAAAAATCATTTGGGATGAAGATGTTGGCCGCCAAAGTATTATCCATTGTATATGGATCACTTTAATAAATCTCAGCTTATCTTAAGGAACCGATGAAGTTTTGTTTTTTGTTGTATATAAATGAACTTTATAATATCCGCTAGTTACTTGTTTACCCTAACGTTTTATTATAAAAAGATGTCATAAGCTGAAAAAAAGAAAAGTGATTTCTAACTTTGTGTGTCCTTAAATTTTTACCATAAATTATTTCTCAGGGTCAGATTCAGATTCGAAAAACCTTTAAATTGATGTGAAATGCAGTATCATTTATGCTAATGGCAATTTTTTTAAACTACTGAAAACTTTTTTTTTCCGAAATCGCTCAATTCCGAAAGTTGGAGCGTTAATTCGTATAATCAAAGTCACTTAAACAATTTAGATAAATATCTGATGTGGACATCATATGTCTTCCTTGTACGCCTTTTTAACTCTAGATCGGTAGCTCAAAAAGTTATCCTAAATCATGTAACTAATTTCCGAAGATGGCGGTATCTCAAAAACGAAATAACAAAAATCAAGTATATTATTTACAGTGATAGAAGATATGAGATGTTTTGAATTATATTTTAATATAATTCCTTCTTTAAGTTTATTGAAACCTTCAAGTGCCATTTTCGGTTTACCAATTTTAACCAAAATCTAGTATGCTATTTATGATAATATATGAGTTTTAAATACCGAATTTGAGTAGTATTTCATGATATTTTAATATAATTTTTAATGAAAGTTTATTTTGACCTTCAAGTAAAGTACCACTTCCAGTTTGCCAATTTTAACCAAAACGTAATATGTTATTTATATAAATTTATAAATCTAAAACACCAAATTTGAGAAGTTTCGCATTATACTTTTAATATAATTTTTGATGAAAACCTGTTATGACCTTCAAGTAAAGTCCCACTTCCGCAGATCAAAAAGTGTTACAACAATCCCAAATAGAAAATTTCAACTTTCTACGGCTGACCGTTTTTGAGTTATGCCAGATACGAACAAATGGATATTTCCGTTTAAATCTGAAAACCGAATATTTTCGCGACTACAATACCCCCTTTACTCTGTACAAGGAAGTAAAAAAAAAAAAAAAAATTATTACTAATATTTTAAAATGACCTTAGTGGTTTGACTTTTATTTCTAGGAAGAACTAGGTGATAAATCTAAGCCATCTCACTCCGATTAGAATACTTGTATTAGTAACCTGATTGGAAAGTCCCCAGTTACTGTACTAGTAGTTCACTAGTGTATTCCGTATAACCATATAGGCAAGGTAGGGATGAAAATAAATAATAAAAAAGCTGGAATTAATTAGATTTTTACATTAAAAAAAACACAGAAATTGGGAATTATTCTTAATATGGAGAACTTATTAATATAAATTCAATGATATTTTTGGAAATATAAATATATTTGCTTAAAACGAAAGGTTGTTTTTTTTTTTAAATTTGATGATTGGAATCATCATTTTTCTTCTTTATTTCTTATTTTTTTTTTTTTTTTTATGATTGTAAACTATTTCTTAAGACGACAATGAATAAAACATGATAACGTTAACGTTTTTAGGAATGTTTTATAAATTATTGAAAACATTTTTTTATCTACAGTTTTTAAGATTCTGTCAAAAAAAAAATATTGATCTAATAAGAAAACAAGTCTAAAAGAAAGTAAAAGTAAAATTAATGATTATCGGATTCAACAAACTAGTTGAGGACTCATGTAGGTAGCACTGGCCAACAAGAAGTTTTACAATAAAAATTAATTTGAGTGATTTACAGTGACTTATTTCATTAATCCTTCCGCTGTTCGATTTTTTCTCTCTCAGTTATACCCAGTTCTTTTAAATTTAGACGATACCATGATAATGGGCTTATATTTTTCCAAAGTGCGGATATTTCTCTTTCAGAATACCAAGTGGTGTAAGACACATATGGCGATGTGAATTTCTGTGATAATTATATAGGTTCATCCCTAAGGAATGATAGGGAATCATTAGAAGCCCACTGCATTAGAAGCTTGACATTGAGTTCGAGCTAGTCTTACTTAGGAATAAGCATTACTAATTCATACTGTCTATCATACCATCCAGTTAATCCAAAGAAAAATCTAGAGAAAAATCTTCTCTCAATTGATCTTTATTTAATAATTAAACGCCGCACATCCCAGTATTTGAGCCATAAAACCGGACAAAAATCCGTATCAGAAAGTTTGTAAAAAAACCTCCATAAAACCCACTATTCATAAAGCTGGCTAATCAAACTATAAACTAATGAATATTCGCCACTCTTGCAATTTCTTGTAAAGCCAATCGGAATTCAGAAATTGTCAGAATTTCAAGGCTAATAATAATCAATTGTTTAATCCGTGTTAGGCTGTTTCTCATACTGAGTAGTGTGTTTATAAACTTTATTGTAAAAATATCATTTTATCGATTTACTATTTACATTGTTCATTTAAGAATCATGTTTATGAAGAATGTTTGAATAATTCGTTAATTTTTTAATTAATGTTATCGGATGAAGGTGTTTTTTTTTTGTGTATGTATCCAATCTTGTCGGATAAAATGTTGATTATAAACATAAAATCTAGGCCAATATTAATTATATTATCCAAAAAAATCTCCCGCCTTCTTCCGCCATTGTGTTTTTATCATTTTAAATATGATGAGTAAAAAAATATAATTATTACAACGTAGTAACTTTTTTTTTGTGTGTGTGTGTGTGTTTTCTCCTATATTCAATAGAAACAGTCTAGAATACACCAGGAGAAAATTATATGGCATCCTGTAAGAATTCAGGTTGAAAATAGATTATCAACCTTGAAGGATGATAGGTTTAATGGTGTTTTCCACGAACTCCCTGATTCGGATTTTTGTCCAGGTCTAATGTTACAATACTCCTGTCTATGCAGCTGTAAATTTAAAGTAAATAAAGCATCAAATAATTTTGTCTGGTTTTAATGCTTAAATACATATATGTGCGTTGGTAGATAATTTTTTTTTTTTTTTTTTTAATGTTAACTTCTTCTGGGGGATTACACTAAGAGTTATTGGGAAATCAAGGAAGAATGTATCAATAGGATGAAAATGTATTGAAATAATTTTGAAATCGTTAAGTTGGTGGACTGAAAATCAGCTACTGCGTCTCTGAACTTCGACCGTAATCTGAAAGACGTTTATAGCATCTTCTATTGACGTAACTCTTTCCCAAAGTTTCTCAACTTTCCTCCCCTTGGAATTTCTGGACACTCTGATGCCCCTCCCTGTATACGCAGAGCCTATGTTAATAACATACCAGGTCTCCAAGGCGGTCTTCGGAACGACATGGGGTTTTCCCTGGGGTATAAGAAGGAAGGTAGATCCACCTTCGTATTCACTCAGCTTCACATCCTCCCCTGGCTTAGGTCTGTCTCTAGCTCAAATGTTTATTTTATCATATAATTGATTTATTATTATTTATTTTTTTAATATATATAGTGACACTTCGGTTATTTTATCTACACTTATCAAAATCAAGAATGTGGTTTTGTAAGATAAAAATTGTAATTTCTTCAAATCATATTTGACTGATTGTCTAAATAATGTAAAGTGTAATTAATCGTAAATGCAATTATGTGTGCAGAGTGCAGTGAGGTGGCATGCAGTTAATAAGTGGATTGGTAGCGACCATAGCATGCGTGCTATATGTGTCAGCAGCTCGTCAACCTCCCAACATCGTCCTCATACTTGCCGACGATATGGTGAGTTATCATTTATTTTAACTTATCATTATGTTGTAAATATTCCTATTTATTTATTTTAAAAAAAAGGATATATATTTCAATAAATGAATGCAGCATATATACACTCAATTCATCACTGTAGTATCTCTAAATTAAAGTAATCTTCAAATATCGAAAATATTCAATTCTTTTAGTCAAATAGGAAATCCTAACAGTCTTTGGTACTGCTAAATAATACTACACAATTTTACCGATTTACAATACAAACACTGACACACCGACGACTTTTGGCCGAGTACAATTTATCCGAGGTTGAAAAATAATTTTGAAGGTGAAAATTTTAGATTGAAACTGTGGTTTATGTATTTGCGGTAAGTAGTAGAATCCATGTTTAGACTATTATATTTGAATATTTTTTTTCTTTTAGTAGAAACGTAGCCTAAAACTTGCCATCACAACGTGCTATCAAAATCGACATTACTAAATACGACATTGAAATGTTAAATAGGCCATTATACAAAGACTTGAAATTTGCCACAATGAGTCAGTTTGTAAGGAATATTGCTTTGGAAAAAAATACTTAGTGAAACCGTAATTTAATCGAAGTAAAGTAAGCAATTAATTTTGTACAAGTTTCTAATTGTCGTAAGCCCTAAAAGAAATCCTTTTGTTTTCTTTGCTCTCTCTGTGGTAAAAATTGTTAGATATAATATTGAACTATCTCTGATTTAAATATCTCATCCATCTTGACACAACCTTGGACTTTATTAAATCTCAAAGGTCAAAATAATGTACGATAATAAAAACAGACTAAACCCCTACTTACACAAGAACAATTTATCGTGATAAGATCATAAAAGATGTAAACATAACGCTTAGTTTCTTCTGTCTCATCATCCATAGCGCATAGGTAACAATATATCTCGACAAATATTGATGGAGTGATATGTGATGAAGGGTAAATCTAGTTTAAGATTAGTGGTTCCAGTCTTTATATAAAGTTCTGCAAGAAGGAATGCGCCAAACATAATTGAATAATTAAGTAAACTATTTTTTCATCATTTTAAGAAAAAAATTAAGGAAGCGCATTATTGAAAAAATAATTTTTTTGACCGAAATCATATGAGGGCGATTTTGCAGACGTTTTATTAGATGCATATAGTGAATTGGGATCGTCGATTTGTACTGTGAACATAGGAGAAAATCCGAGCAAATCGTTGACTGTAAAAAGGGACTTTTAAGAAAATTCATTAATCACTAAATGAATGTTCCTACTGTTTCACTTCCTATATTCTTGCTTCTGTGACGAAGAATGGAAATGACTAAATAAACAAACAACATGCAATCACAATAAAATATTAACGACAACTATTGCATTTGTTGTCAGCAATAAGTTCAGACACTTTCAGATAACTTCATCTATCTATGGTTTTTAATACATTCATAAATTAATTAATTAAATAAATCTTTCTGGTCAGCCCAAATTTGTAGCATATAAATTGTAAATGTCAGTAAATCTAATATTGAACGTATGATTTCATTAGATAAGTTTGAACGTGCCTCAATCCAGTTTGACAAAGTAAATCTTCTCGGAGCAGAAAATTAGTAGCTTTAAAAATTGTTGTTTGACTACGCTTCTTGAGTACACTCAATCCGAAAAAAAAAAAAAATCAGTATCTACCTGCAGTCGGTCAGGGCTAGATTAGGTAGAAACCTCTGCTAATGCTGTTGATGCGATGTGTTGAAAATATGTTATTATATTTTTTAAGTGCTTAAAACTGATTAGAATCTGGTAAGATAGAAAACGTATTTAAAACAGTATTTAGCCGAACAGTACAACTTCTGGCTGTCTCTGATGGATTCCTTAAACTAGCAGAAGCAGCGAGAAAAATGGGACTTACGCAGACCAAATACATGGTCACAGAGGAAATCCCCAGGCCTGGCGAAGAAATCACTATCGGAGAGTATACTATTGGAAAAGTCTCCGAGTTTATCTATCTCGGGTCCCTCATAACCCAGGACAATGTTGTGGATTCAGAAATTAAACGAAGAGTGCTAAGCGCCAACCGTTGTTATTATGGCCTCAGTCCATAGTTTAGGAGCCGTGCATTGACTAAGGACACAAAAGTTCTATTATACAAAACAATTATCCGGCCACTTCTCCTGTATACCTCAGAAACGTGGACTATTTCCAAAACTGGTGAGTAGAATTTGAGAGAAAGATTCTGCGTAAAATCTTTGGAGCTGTGAAGGTTGACCAGATATGGAGACTTCGAACAAACCTGGAGCTTAAAGATTTATTTAAGGAACCAGACGTGGTGCAGTTTTTGAGGCTCAGTAGATTGTGATGGGCCGGACATGTTGCTCGGATGACTGAGAATGATCTGCCAAAGAAAATAATGACGGAGGTGATACATGGAACAAGGCGAAGAGGAAGACCTCGTCTTCGATGGAGTGGCTGAAGATGCTAGGTCCATGTTGGGTGTGAGGAGTTGGATGGCAGCAGCGCAGGAACGGAACAATTGGTGGAGGCTGGTGCAGGAGGCCAAGATTCGACATCGAGTTGTAGCGCCGATTGATTGAATGAAAAAAGATAGAAAACGACCTGCGCAGAAGTCGGCTCAACCGGCCGCGCATGGTGAGGAAGGGGCATGCCTTCCCCTACTACTTGTCCCCTCTCATTCTGTTATGATGGTTGTGGTTTTTATATATGCAAACCTTTTGGATATAATATATGCTGGATGTATAACCTCTGGTTCTTTGGTGGTAAAAGTGCTGATAATAAAGATATTGTGCTTTTAATGTGACAAATATTTGCGAAGTGGGAGAGCTCCCTTCTCCTCTTCCACACACCTCAGTCCCGCCTCCGAATTTGGAGAAGGTTGTTTTCTATCTTGCCGGACTATAGTTTGTTGGCTAGCCTCAGGTTTTCAATCGTAGCTTGTCTTGCGTTGTAAAAATCATGTGTGACTAGTTTCCACCAAGCGAATTCTATCGAAGTGAGATCCGGTGAACTACAACACTTCATCTGAATTTACTATCAGTAATGAGTCAAAAAAGGCAAGTCCTCACTTCAATGCTTAGTCATGATTCAGCTGTTATTTTGGTTCAAACATGAAATAAAAGAAAGGGTGTATAGCTGATACATTTTCTTTAGGACATTTTGAAGTATTGTTGTAACTTGTTTGGCTAAAACCCTTTATGTAATCCAACCAGGAAAATTGGATCCTACAGACAAATATTATTTCAATCAAGAGTGGGAAGGTCGAAATTTACTCCATGAGTCCAAAACGAAATTAAAGTTAATCCTTGTCGGCCGAGTTCGAGCCTGCTAACGACTTTCTTGTTTGTATAAATAATATGAAAATTGAATTTCAAGATACAACAATTTATCAAATGTCAGTATATTAGACTATTAGAAAATTAAAAATTAACTACCAATAAAGCTGCTCAATTCTTGAAGATGATATATACATTCTGATCTGAATAACCTCTTCGTCAATTATCAACCTGTTTAATTTATATTGTCTTCCATTTTTCTATTTGATTAAATATCAATATTTCTGTTCTAAATTCTTTTCCAATAAATTTCTTACCCTTTAGGGTTGGAATGACGTGGGCTTCCACGGTTCGGACCAAATTCCGACTCCCAACATCGACGCTTTGGCCTACAACGGAGTTATTTTGAATCAGCACTACAGCCCAGCGCTGTGCACTCCTTCCAGAGCAGCTCTCCTGACTGGAAAATACCCTATACACACAGGTGAGCTTATAATCTAGAAACAGAACAACAAATGGAAGGCAAGAACACTAGTAAAGATAATACCTGATTTCAAGTAAATTTTTTTTAGCCAAAATTTAAAATCCTTATCTTCAGATACTATAACAAAAGCCAATCAATTTTACTAAGCCTCTATAATGTTGATCTGCAACACTACAGCAATGTGTTATTTACTGGAGATATTATCATAAGACTTTATATTTCCTAGTATGCATTTAGAAATATTAAAAATAAGAGACTCATTAAACTATTTCAGGGATGCAACATCTTGTGATCCTTGAATCAGAGCCATGGGGTCTTGGACTTGGTGAAGTAATACTCCCTGAGGTTTTAGCACAAGCTGGGTACGTCTCACATGCGGTAGGCAAATGGCACCTAGGCTTTTACAAGTCCCAGTATACTCCAACGAAAAGAGGATTCAATACACATTACGGTTATTGGCAAGGCTTTCATGATTACTACAATCACTCAGTTCGAGCCACAGTAAGGAAACTAGCCATTTAGTAGTTTTTTTTGTAGTATACATACAATTAACATAGGTATTAGTCTTATTTATAGAAATAAAAATTCAGTCTGCTCGCTTATAAAAATTATGCTAAAGCATTGGAAATTGACAGTTTCAACATTTTAAGCGCAAGAACCCACTTAACTTAAATCATATTCTTCTGCTGCAGACTTGTTCATCTCACAATTCGGAGGAAAACCAATATTTTACTCATAATTTTAACACTTAATACAAGTAATAAAAATGTTTAATTGGAGTGGATAAACAATCGCGTTTGTAACCTTTATCCCCGAAACATATTATCTCTTGATTTAATTTTAATTAATTAGTCCTATTTACCAAATTTTAGATGTTTTACATTATATTTTACTATAATTTTTGATGAAGGTCTAATATGACCTTCAAGTAAAGTATCACTTCCGGTCTACCAATGTTAACCAAAATTTATTATGTTATTTATATTAACATGTATGTCTTACATACCTAATTTGAGAAGTTTTGCATTATATTTTAATATAATTTTTGATGAAAATCAGCAATGACCTTTAAATAAAGTACCACTTCCGGTAATCATGCAGTGACCAAAAAGGGAGGTTCACAGTTAGATTATACTGTAATCCTAGATACAAAATTTTAATTTAGTACGGCAAACCGTTTTGGAGTTATGCGAGATACGTAAAGACGTCACAACGAAACTAGTCAAAATGGATTCAGAGATGGTCAAAATGGATATTTCCGTTGAAATCTGAAAACCGGAAATTTTCGCGATTACAATACTTCCTTTATTGCGTACAAGGAAGTAAAAATAGATAATTTTGTAATCGTTGTCATGGCAACTTCATACATGTGGAAGTAAGTTCACTAAAAGAACATTTTAACAAGAGTGAAATTATTGTGTGAAAGCGTCATTTGTTAATCAAATCAGAGATTAAGCGAAAAAAATATTGTGAAAACGTGAAGCTTAATTGCCGTTTTGACAAAATTATTATCATTTTGATCTTCTTCCTAGAAAACGTCTAAATGAAATGAGACGAATTCTAAAAAAAACAGTCGAATACCGAGACAAATTTTCTCCCCTTTGGCCTAGGAATATTTACGGTCAAAATGTTTTATGATAACCGGTGGTTTCGTTAAAATTTTTAGTAGCCCCTTCCTAAAAGTTTTAGTATTTGAAGCATAGAAATGCATAAGAGTTTAAACGTCTATAGAAAATGTTTTCAGAATTAAAGTTTCAACTTGAAAAATATTACTCAATTTAAAAAAACACAATTTTTCTGATAACTTATGGTTGCATATATTGCTTTGCATACATATGTACATACAATTACGTTTACAGCAGTACCATATTTACAATAAAAAAAACATTTTTTTGCAAAAAAAAAACATCGTTTTTCTTCCTTTCCTTTCAATTCCACACGACTACAGCAAAGCAAGTAAGGGTATTGATTGAATTTAATGATGTTTTTCTTCGGTGAATCTATGTTCGCTATAATACTTTTATTTACTTTCCCATTCTTTTATATAGCAATAAGAATGATGAAATGTGTAATATATAATTATTAATGTGTTAATAATGAAATAAAAATCAAAGTTAAACTTAAATATTTTCTTTTTTTTAAGTGGTTTTAAGAATTTTGTTCATATTTTACAGTATGATTATGAATAATCATTAAGAATGACAAGAACAATAGTTCTGTCTTATGTTACTCACATTATCTTTTAAAAGCTAGACATAAAAAAACAAAAAAAAATTGAAATTTTTTAAGGTATTTATTGTATCTCGCATTTCTTTTCACGGGCAACGCCGTCAATGTACAGCTAGTTATTAATAAAAAATAAAATGTCAGAAACTGACTGAAGAGATAAAAATACCCGTTAAAAATAATCTGAGTAAGAAGGGCATACGTGAGCAACATTTAATTTTAAGAAAAAAAATCTCTGATGATCTTCATCCTCATTCAACATCATTTTTCCTATTTCATTCTCCAATCAAGCCTCCTGGTAAATTTGAGTCCGATAAATTGATGTCTCCTCATTAATCAGAAGCAGTTCTTAAATGAAAGAATCCCTCATTCGGGACCTTCAAAATGATTCAGATATTTATCCTCCTGCCTAAAAACTTCTTGAGTAAGGCAAAAATGGAGGGAATTCTTGTTGTCTGGAGCCCATAACTCACGCTATTGATAGGTATAATGCCTTAAAGCCTCCGTTGTATAGTCAATAATATCGAGCCAATAACATTAAAGTAATATTATTTAACATGCCATATTTATCACATCTGCCAATATTATTCTTGTAAGATACACCTCATACGTTCAATATATTGACGAAATTCGATGTCGACTCAATAATATTGACCGTGTAACAGCATTAGGATTGTAGGAAATAATGAGTTTCAAAAATCATAAATTCAATAAAGCATTTCATTCTTAAGAGAGATCAGATATTTTTTAAATATTTTCCATTTATTTTTCTCGCATTAAAGCTCCTACAGTTTTCCTCATAAATGCATTCCATTTCCAATAGGAATCCGCATTGTTGTTCTCTGCACGACACCATCACAATCCAAATAAGGAAATCATTTAATTATTCAAGCAAAATACTAGTAAGATAAAAATTCCGTATTATATCTAATGATGCACTCATTTTTAGAACCGGTGAATATGTGATTTTTAGTGGTGCTAGGTTTGATTAATTTCCAAAAATCGGTCGCTGGAGAAATAAGACCATAATTTCACATTGAAATATCCCTCATTTTATTTTTTTTTCTAATAGTCATACATTCATAACGCAATAGCCAACTTTTGCAAACCAGTTGTGAACTAAACTAATTTTTCTTGTAACCCAGATTAACCTATTATTCGCTGCGGTTACAAATACAATCTTTAATTAATATTTATGTTCTAATGAATAAATAGTTTCTTTAACCTTTTTCATTTCAGTATGAACCGTTCGACGGTTACGACATGAGAAGAAACCTAGAAACAGATTGGTCAGCCATAGGCAAATACTCCACCGACCTCTTTACCGACGAGTCTGTCCGCCTGATCCAGGAGCATGATACTAGTGTTCCCATGTTCCTGTATCTTGCGCATCTAGCACCTCACACTGGCAACATGAGGGATCCCTTTCAGGCCCCCGATGATGTAGTGGCCAAGTTTTCACACATTCAAGATCCGGAGAGGAGGGTGTATGCAGGTTAGAACAAGCATTAAATAAATTCTTTTAATAACACAAAATGATGTAATCATGAAGTTAATATATTTTTTTTTTTTTTTAGCAATGGTAGCAAAACTGGATGAGTCTGTAGGAGAAGTTATAGCGGCATTAAAAGAGAAAGACATGCTTGATAATTCTGTAATAGTTTTCATGTCTGACAACGGTGCTCCTACACATGGTATTCATTCGAATAGGGGTTCGAATTATCCATTACGTGGAGTAAGTTTCTAATAGTTACATTAATTTAAATATAATTGTCAATGTGATTAACGATTTCGATTGATATTTGTTTCGATAAATCTTCAATCAACATGACAAAACATTATTTTTCGAAGGAGCGTTACCAGAGGGATCGCAGAATTTTTTTGAGATTGAATTAAAAAAAAATTGTAGGGCAGATTGATTTAATATAAAAAGAAGACAAGTAATCACTTAAGAAGAATGAAAATTGGATAGAAAATTATTATTAAAAATACAAAACTTATGTCGTTGGGTATGATTTTTTCAAAAATCAAGAGAGGAGAGGTCTCCCTCTGATCCCCTTCTCACTGGACGTGTCGTGCTTCATTTTTTCAGAATCAGATAGGTCTTAAATTCAGACCTGGGCTTTCTTGCCTTGACTTAAGCTGCTTGCAATCGGAAGAAATTTCGCAAGAACATTTCTGCTTAAATCAGCGTTTACTTGATTTTTGTTTATGTAAATGTGCCAATTAAATTACACCCATTATCTTAAACTCGATAACGGAATCGAGGTATGCAGTTACTTTTGTTCAAAAACTACTGTTTAAGCTTAAATAATCAATGAATTTATTCCATATAACTGGGACGTCACCAGTGAGGAGAAACAGTGCCATTATGGTCGCAATTGTGTAATAAAGAAAAAATTCAAACGGAGGTGAAAAATAATAATTAGGATACAATCGGATAATTCCTAAACAAATCCTTAAGTCCCTATAATACCTGTAAATAAGTAACCATTCAACGTTTCATTGATTTTTTTTTTTATTGATGAAAAATTTGGTCTTGGTTGAAAAATAATTAATTTAAATCCTAACATATTTAGTTCTGGATGTTCTGTAAATGAATATTATTGATTATTGATACCTAATAATGACTCAGAGATACATTGGACTTCGTAATTAAGCTATGATTTGTCATACTTGATTTAAACAAACAAAAAATGAGCTGTAATGCATATGTTATATTGAAAATAGCAACAGGTTTTCCAAAAGTATTTTATTACCATAATTATAAAACTACCTACCCATATAAGAAAATATGGAGTTATAAGATTTTATAATTAGGATGAAGATGTTTATGCTATCAGTGTTTTGAAAGAGAAATTATGAAATGGCTTTATGAATACTTTTGTTTTCATCAGATAAAAAATTCCGCTTGGGAAGGAGGTAACAGAGGAATAGCAGCAATTTGGAGTCCACTGCTGAAGAAGCAACAAAGAGTGTCCAACCAAATAATGTATATCACTGATTGGCTTCCAACTATTGTTTCGATTGCAGGTATTAATATTCACAAGCAATCATAAGTTTTAAAACATAAAATAAATGAAATAATAAATATGCTAATATTTTTTTTTAAATATAGGTTTAGATCCAAAAACATTAGGAACCATAGATGGGTTTGATATGTGGGAGGCTATATCTGAAAACAAAGATTCTCCAAGAAAAGAATTTCTTTATAATATTGACGATGTCTATCCTTATGCAGCTTTAAGAAAAGGAGATTGGAAATACATAACAGGTAATTTTACATCAATAAGATATCGGCACAGACTTTCCACTTTATGTTGTTTTTGTTTCTAATTAGCTGTCTGTGAAACTTATTCAGTGGGTTTTATTGTTTTACTCCTTTACATCCTCTTGACCAGCATAGAACACTTTTTTCACACCTCATAAAAATAAACCAATTGATTCATCAACCAAATCTTTTGTAATATTTTGTTATTGCACACTAAGATTTTAATTATGATCTAATATACTATTGGATTAAAAATATCTACCTATTTCTTTTTGAAATAAATTGAGTAAGAAGGTAACATTTAATGAAATAAAATTTTTACAAGTTGTGATTCAAAGTTCTAACTGCAGAAGTTGTTATGTTTATGTTCCTAATGATCTGCTGGAAGCCAAGATTCAATAATTCCTCGAATGTTTTACCATATCTATCAATGTTTCATAGGTTTTAATGTTTTGTTTAATTATTAAAAAACCACTATTATTAAATATGCAGAATATATCTATTAATTACAGGTGTATTTATCTCCTAGCTTTTTTTTCAATGTTTTTTAGAGATTCATCTCATTTGTTTGTTAAGATATAATTATGTAATAAAATTAAAATGAATTCTGGATAAAGTAATAAATAATTTTAAACTATCCAAAAAAAACAAAAAAACATTTCAAAAATGTATTTATTTATTTTTAAATAATACCTTTTCATGAACCGATAAATTTTTATAATATGAAAGAAATAATAGCTTTCCTCAAATGAATAATACATATAATTCATTAACCTCTTAATATAAATACTGTTTTTGTTTTTTTGATATCTTTTTACTACATCAGCACATATTAGATCTTAAAAACTTTTAGGAGACTTACATTTGAAGCTTTGTATTCCTTGAGATGCTGTTAATTCATCCAATATTAAAATATTATAAAATTATGAAACATGAATTAATTTATATTCTTGAATGTTAATACTCAATCATTTTTTAGGATCTGCAACTGGTGAAAGAAATAATGGGTGGTATGGAGAGATTGGAAGAGGATTAGATATTGATTATGACACAAGAGATATATTGTTGTCAAAAACAGGGGTGGCAATATCAGGTTATATTATTAAAAAGCAGATTCAACAAAAAATTAAAAAATCGCCTTTTATGAACAGCGTAGAAGATGATAAAGGTAAGATAATAATCTAATAAAGAAAATCCAGTTTGTTGCTGTATAAGTTTCATTGTTTTTATTAAATTAAAATGAATAAGACCTGCAATGGCCTAAAGCAGGTGTGCCAAATTCAATTAGAGTATGAATCGTTTAATGCAGCTAGTTAAGTTCATGCTGCATCATATTAAAAAAATTTCTTACAATTATATTTGCAAGTGAAGATTCAGGAATATAGATAGGATAATTAAAACATATCATCAGTTTGGTGGTAAATGTGACTTTTTATTTCACAATTCTGTCCATAATGAAGCATAAATTTAGTTCAGGCACAGATAAATAGCAACAACTTTTCATTTTCACAAAAATACAGTTGATCACATTTACCTCCAAGCCTTTGATATCATATAATTAAGTGAATTTAGTATAATAATTGATAACTAGTATATCCGGGCGAGAACTCTCGCATTAGATATCAATGCTTATTCTAATCCCTAATACATTCGAGGTGTAAGCGATATTAGGAAAAAAATATAATATTATCAAAAAAGTTTATTTAACATACAGATTTGATGAAGCTACATAGTTTGTAATGACTATGTTGAAGTTACAGTTCATACTTAATAAGTAATTAGCTTACCCCACTTGAAAACATCTCATAAATTTAGCAGTTAGGCAATTAGATCCAGCTATAACATTTTCTATGTGTAGTATTCATATTTAGCAGTGCCCTTTAGGGTTGGACATGGGAAAGAGTATATAATTTTCTCTCATTTAAAGTTTTTGTAAACTTTAATTATAATTATAATTTCTACTTTCACATTATTTAATGGAAAGAAAATGTTTCCATAGAAACTAAACCAGCAACTTTTAAAATATATTTGCAACTTGACAAAGTTAAAACATATATTATGTAATGAAAAATAAGTGTATCCACAGAAACTAAATAGAAAATTTTAAAATTTATTTCAAGCTGCTCACTGCAACAGATTTTTTTTTCAATTTGTGCATTTATCTCTTCTTTAAAGAGTAATTATTACATTCATACATTTCTAAATTTAGTGATTGCAACCTGGTTATCTAAGAAAATTCAATAAGATGGATTTTGATTTACCATTTGAAGTAGGTACATATAATTTTTACTTTATTAGGCACTTTAAAGAGGAATTTTCAATAGCTTAAACAGATTTTCCTATTATTTAAATATAAATGTGAAAAGTAAATGATGTGATATGATTAATCAATATAATCTATGTAATAAATGTTTAAATGTTTATTCAGGTAGGATAATATTTATTCTAATGCAATAGAGCTTATGAGTATAACTTGTAATTTTTAAGATATGTCTTTAACATTAAATGTTTTACAGAGGAAAAGGAATGGATTCTATTAAATGAATCCACTATGCTAAAGCTGAGACAAGAAGCTGAAGTGATATGCAACTCCAACCACACTGAAGTGGAATGCAATCCACTCATAGAGCCCTGCCTTTTCAATATCATTGATGACCCTTGTGAAAAAGCAAATCTTGCCCATGAATACCCTCATGTATTGCATTCAATGGAAAAAGCTTTACAGAGGTAATTTATTTTAACTATTTAAACAGAGATTTCAGATAGAACCAGCTGACAGCTCTATCACTGTTTCGCTTGAAGTCGATTAAAAAACTATTGAGTTTTTTAATTGACTTTAAGGCAAATTGAAGATAAACATATAATGTATAGTTTTATTTATTCAGCAGACAAAATAATTGAAGATGAATCAAAAAACATAAAGTAGGAGTTTATTCAATTAGTATGCATAATGGATTTTACATTCAATTCAAAATTTGATCAACAATGTGTCTGCTTAAAATTGTAATAATCGGAGTGTTTTCTGAGACCATGTATTAATTTTGATTATTACTTTTCTATAGAGGATTGTGCAGTAATCATTCTCATTTCTATTATTACTAAATTGTTTTTGTCGCCCGTAACTATTTCAGATCTGAATTTTGTTAGCTATTTTTACCTTTATATCTTTATCTTTCTAAAAATTAGAAAAAAAATTATTGATTGTGTTTTTGAATATTGTCACATGGCAACCTTGGCAGGACACAAAGAAATGGAGATACTGAGATACTTTTATTCCAATCCTGAACATAACTATATATTGATATCTCCGTCCACAAAGTCTGTATCCCCATAAATTCATTGTACTTCTGTACTACCAATCATTTAGAAATGTATACTTCTGCTGCTTGAAATTCAAGGCAGAAAAAATGTAATAAGAAATAATGAAAATAAATTATTAAACAAACTTTTCTCTTTTTTTTTAAAAATTTGTTTAATTGGATAATCAAAAAAATAATTGCACCAAGAGGTTTTTCAGTCCATTTATTAATGTATTATCAAATTTCAATTATTCTTAAACCAACACATTAAACAACTAATAACAAATGTTATTATGATAAAGGGAGGTATTAGAAAAGTTAGAGACATTTATCATGCCTTCTATGATTTGATGGGGTTGCCTAAGACCTGGGAAAATAGCGTTGAATTTCTGTTTCCAAGTGACAACTGTGGGAGTTAATGAGTTATGATAATGTAACAAATGATTGCACATTGAGGTTATTGGAACATATTTTTAGGTTTTCTTTATTGTATATTTTAGCTTTTTCACTGCAAGAAAATTCTGATCTGTGCTTAGTATCCATTAAATAGGTGTTTGATATGTAAATAAAAATACTCACTTGATCTAAATTTTATTAAAACATAAAGAGTAAAATCAATTAATATGTTCATTTTCAGGTATCGGAAAACAATGGTAATGGCACGAAATGTGGACAGTGATGTGCAAGCTGACCCAGAACTTTGGAATAACACTTGGGCATGTTGGTATGATGAAATAGAAAAGATTGAAGAAATCGCTCTCAGACAAAACTACCTCATTCGTTTTCTGTATGGATCAACAGCTGTCTTGTTATTGATGGGAATTTTACTATTATTTTCTAAAAATATCACATTAAACAAGAAGACTTCGACCAAAACTATCTCTATCTTCACATTAGGTCGATCTTCAAAAGAACACAATATAAAGGACATATCAATGAAACAATGATTTGCTGACAATGATCAAAAGCTGATTTGGCTTTGAATTGAAATTTACACCCTAAAGGGAACTTAAATACCTTTCCATTTAAACAGACTTCTTTTCAAAGCACTGTTTGTGAAAGAGGTAATAATTTATCTTTTTAATTGACTAGTCCTTACAGAATTTACGTAATAACAATTCTTATAGGCATGAATGGGGAAACTGCGCAGCGGGTAACTTTTTTTTTTTTTTTATTGCTGTTTAACTTCCTTTCCTATCCTATCAAGGCATACGGGGCGGGTTATCCTACAGGTTACCAACCTATTCTAACCAGAGTGGGAAGGTCGAGATTCATTACGTGGGGCCGCCACGAAATAAATTTCAATCCGCCCAGACCAGATTCGAACCCGGCGCTGTAGCAGTCTCAGGATTGTCAAGGCGACGCCTTAGCACTCTCGGCCACCACAGCCTCACGCAGCGGGTAACTGTGCACATCACTATAACAAAATTTCTAACAGACATAGACATCTCTAGTTGGTGTTGAAACATAGCATTAGACAAATAAAGAGGCCCACTGAACTCTTTGCTAGGCTTTATCCCTGTGCAATAAATTAAATGTATGTTTAAAAGAGTAGCATCTACTCATTTATCTTGAATTGTACCCAAGCAGAGTTATTCAGCCATATGTGCACAGTTACCTTAGGGCAATAGTGCAGTCAGGATTTCAGCCCTCTCAATATGTAATATGTTCCATGTCGAAGTATATTTTTTATGAAATAACATTCAATAGGCTTATAAAATTTTTGTATATAGTTAAAAAAAAAGGTAAAGTATTTTGTAATTTCGGGAGAGTCCGGACACCTTGGGCCACCCCTTGGGCTACAACACTGCCCGAGGGCCGGAAAACTATGCAATAATGGATATTTGTAGATTTGTGATTATATCCAAATAACTGGCTGCTGTGATTGAAATAATTTTTTAACCTAAGAAAATAGACTAAGTAAGGAAAGGTTCAATAGGCTTTGAATTATTTTTTATATGAAACTTTCTATGTTATTACATTTTTACTTAGATAAGCTTAGTTTCTCCATTTTCCAATAATATTTCATCAAAGAATTTTAACATAGCTTCTGGCTATTTAGTTTTAATTTTTCTGAAAGGAATTATTAGTTTATTTATTTTTATTTAAAGATAGATTTAGATGTATTTATAAACAGTGTATGAAACTTAAATACATTCAATAACTGATTATGTGTATGCCTATGTATATATAATGATTCTAGACAGTCCAAAATCATTTAAAAATTTAATCATGTTTAATTCAAATTGTATTCTTTAAACAACCACCACTTTGTGGTTCATAAAAACATACCATTACATAAGTATGTGCCATTACCAACAATTTTTTTTTTTTTTTTTTTTGTTTTTTCCTTCAATTTATTCAAGGATGGTGACCTTAAATATCTGAATTGTCCAAGCAATATTAGTTTTTATTATTATGGATGGCCTCCATGCTTAATCTGTTAACTATTCTTATAGAAAAATTTATTTTTTCAAAGTATTGAATTTACTTTAATTTCTAAATGCTTTTATAATATATTTTCACTTTCTATTACCTTTGTGTGCCAATTACTGGCAAATCAACAATTATGTATCAAAATCTATAGGTTTCGGGGTTCAATATTTCATATATTTTTATGAGAATTATTTTTGAAAAGTATAATGTAGATTTGATTGATCTCAAAATTTCTGAGAATAATAAAATTAAATGAAAAACATCTCTACTAAATTCAATTTTAAAATGGTGACTAAAAGGAATAAAGTGATATGTTCTCATTAGTGTTTCAACAATAAATGCAACTAGCTTTAGACAATTTTTTAAATTTTTTATGATCTAGTGATTTTAGGAATGTAAAAAAAAGCCCGTTAAAGTATACCATGTATTTTAGTTTAGTAAGTAATTAGTGAGATTAGGGTTATTTTTTCTTACCTTAAGGCAATTTGTTATTCTTGCCCATTGTAATAATCAGGTATTTCATGCAGTAATAACGCAATTTTTCATTTTTCATTTTTATGAATTAATTTATACGGTAAAACCTTGAGGACTTTTAAAAATAAAATAAATTATTTTAACAAAATAAGCAATATAGGCTGTGGTTTTGAACCAAGATAGCACTTTTGGGGTTGCCAGAGAAGTTTCTAAGCATTCAATGGAAACTAACATTACTTATTTGCCTTGATTGTGAGACACTATTAAACTCTATGCTGTTGTTTATTACTCACATTTTTATAATCTCTTCTTTTGCCTCATTACATTTCATATACAAGAAGTAGGATAAGAAACTAGTTGAATGTGTTATTGTTTGCAAATAGTAGTTTCAGGCAGAAACAAATGCTAATATACACATATATGATATAAAAATTATCTGTCAATAGATGTAATTTCATAAATAAAGATGCAGAAAAATATTTTTCAAAGGGATACAAGAACTCATTTTTAGATTCAAGGGGATGCAGGCACTTACTTTTACGTCAAGGAGTTACAGGTCACTAGTGTAATCTCAAGGTTAAGAACCACTGAATACAAAAATGTAGTACAATATTAAAAACAAATATCATGAGAAACTATTATTCATTTTTTTTTTTTATGGAATATTTGTCTTTATATGAAAAATTAATTAATTTTATTTTGACAAATAATTGAAGAGTTATGGAAAACAACAATCAATATCACATTTTAAAATTAAAATGACATTTTAGAAAGGGTTTGAGTGAGAAAAAAAAATATTTTGTTTGTAAGCCAAACATATTTTAGTTTTTTTTTTTAAATAAATGATGAAAAATACTTAAATTATACGTCGGTAAAAAATTTAAAATGGCCAATTTTTTTTAAATAAAAAAATCTGATATTGATCGTTTTTACCCATGACTCTTCAATTGCATAATCTCGTTTCATGACATTTCACCAGTTGTTAGGATTATATAATTGTTCTCATTTTTTGTTGAAAAATAGCATTGTAGAATTATGTTTTATGTAATTATTATGAATGTTTTGATACATAAATGATCTTGTCCAATGTTAATATCAAACTATTACTAAAGCTGATCAAGCCATGTAAGTTTTTATGTTAAGAATCATAAAATTATTTGGTAAAAATAATAACAGGGTGATTGCTAAAGTTAAATCATTTTCAGTATATATGTTGTTCATTGATGTTATATGACCATATAAACTCTATAGCTCTAAATAGTAAAATTTGACTTGGTCCGTTTTAGTTGTATGCTGACGATATGTATATTTACATATGTATACTTACATATATATATATATATATATATATATATATATATATATATATATATATATATATATATATATATATATATATATATATATATATATATATATATATATATATTTAAAAATATACATTATTATAAAAATACATATATTTATTTTTTTTAGTTTAATAGTACTTTTACTTATTTCAGAATTTTTTTTTCTATTTCTAATTATTTGGTAAAAAGAATCTCATGATGTTACATTTATTATTTGATTAAATGAAATGTATCAAAAAATAAAACAAATTTTTATGTAATTAAAAATATGTTTAAAATATATTTAATATATGTACCATACAGTATTAGCAAATAAATGATTTTTGTTGATATTTCATTATTCAATATTACCTGTGCCAGATATTACACCAAAGCTTGACTGTGTATTCTAAATGTGGTGGCTTATGGCCTATAACACAAAATTATGTAAATAATTTTAATTTTAATTATCAATATGCCTGGTCAATTTCTGAAACATTATCTATCATAGGCTATAATATAAAAAACATTAATAGGCTTGTAAAGTAGTGCTGATTCTTGTGAGATAGTGTGCTCCAACTACCTATTTTATACCCTTAATAATGCTGTGTGTTCATTGTTTTTATTGTAAAGAGGACCCAGGAAGCATCTGAAAAAGGCCAACATTTTTGAAAAATGAGATATATATATTTTTTAATTGCATTAAAGTTGTTTGAGAGAGCTTGATAAAAGCCCTCATAATTTGTTTATTCTTCATTATTATTCTTTTTACTTCCTTGTACGAAGTTAAGGAAGTATTGTAATCGCGAAAATTTTCGGTTTTCAGATTTCGACGGAAATATCCATTTTGACCATCCCTGAATCCATTTTGACTAGTTTCGTCTGGCATCTGTATGTACGTTCCTACATTCGTATTTCGCATAACTCAAAAACGGTTAGCTGTAGAAAGTTGTAATTTTGCATTTAGGATTACAGTATAATCTAATTGTGAACCTCCCTTTTTGGTCACTGCGTGATTACCGGAAGTGGTACTTTATTTGAAGATCATTACTGATTTTCATAAAAAATTATATTAAAATATAATGCAAAACTTCTCAAATTTTGTATTTATAATTTATATATTGATTTAAATAACATACTAGATTTTGGTCTAAATTGGAAAACCGGAAGTGGTACTTTACTTGAAGGTCATATTATACTTTCATCAAAAATCATATTAAAATACTATGCAAAATTTCTCAAATTTAGTATGTATTACTTATATATTGATTTAAATAACATACTAGATTTTGGTCTAAATTGGAAAACCGGAAGCGGTACTTTACTTAAAGGTCATATTAGACTTTCATCATAAATTACATTAAAATATAAAGTAAAACATCTCAAATTTGGTAAATAGGACTTTTATATTGATGTGAATGTATCACTACTATATATTATTACGGTAGTATAGATCCCTTTTCCGGCTCTCAGGAGCAATGGATTTTGACGAGTGGTGTATCAAAAGAAAGAGAATTTCACGGAGGTGTGACGAATTCCAAATTTGTTTCTTAAAATCTTACTAGGGCTTAAATAAAAATGATGGAAAAACTGGGAGGTTTCAAAGTTTTGACGACTAAAAGTCGGCGGATCGAGACGGGATAAGTTGGGTTTTAATGATCTTGACGCGGGCATCAAGATCATATACGCTCCTATAGAGCGTATTGGGTCCAGCGTTTTAAAGCTTAAAAACCTACCGTTTTCGAGATAACACACGATATAGGTCCGCACGGGGTCTGGTGCCATCTTGCGTATGTGTCGTTGTCATGGCAACTTTATATCAATTTGAGTCTGTTTACAAAAACTTTTAATGAGAGGGAAATTATATATTGTTTTCCATGTCCAATCCTAAAGGGCACTGTTAAATATGAATACTACACATAGAAAATGTAACAGCTGGATCTAATTGCCTAACTGCTAAATTGAAGACGTGCTTTCCAGTGGGATAAGCTAATTACTTATTAAGTATGAACTGTAACTTCAACATAGTCATTACAAACTATGTAGCTTCACCAAATGTGTATGATAAATAAACTTTTTGGTAATGTTATATTGTTTACACGAATAAATATGTTTCCCTAATACCGCTTATAATTCTAATGTATTAGGATTGATATCTAATGCGAGAGTTCTCGCTGGGGTATACTAGTATATATATTAATATATATATATATCCCTACTATATATTATTACGGTAGTATAGATCCCTTTTCCGGCTCTCAGGAACGATGGATTTTGATGAATGAGGTATCAAAAGAAAGGGAATTTCATAAAGAAGTGACGAATTCCAATTTCGTTTCTTAAATTCTTACTAGGGCTTAAATAAAAGTGGTGAAAAACTGGGAGGTTTCACAAATTTGACGACCGAGAGTCAGCGGATCGAGACGGGATTAGTTGGTTTTAAAGATTTTGACGCGGGCGTCAAAACCATATACACTCCTGTGGAGCGTATTGGTCCAGCGTTTTAAATGTTAAAAATCTACCGTTTTCGAAATAGCGCACGATATAGGTCCGTACGGGCCCTATGCCATCTTGCATGCATGTCGTTGTCATAGCAACTTTATATCAATTTGAGTCTGTTTACAAAAACTTTTAATGAGTGGGAAATTATATACTGTTTCCCATTTCCAACTCTAAAGGGCACTGCTATGGATGAATACTAAACATTGAAAATGGTAATCTAATTGCCTAACTGTTAAATTGAGTAATTAGTTATGTTCCACTGTTCCAGTGGAGTAAGCTAATTACTTATTAAATATGAACTGTAACTTCAACATAGTCATTACACACTATGTAGCTTCACTAAATATGTGTGTTAAATAAACTTTTTTGGTAATATTATGTTGTTTACACAAATAAATATGTTTTCCTACTTCTAATGTATTAGGGATTAGAAGAAGGATTGATATCTAATGCGAGAGTTCTCGCTCGGGTATACTGGTATATATATATCACTATCACTACTGTAGTATAGATCTCTTTTCCGGCTCTCAGGAGCGATGGATTTTGACGAGTGAGGTATCAAAAGAAAGGGAATTTCACGGAGATGTGACGAATTCCAATTTTGTTTCTTAAAATCTTACAAGGGCTTAAATAAAAGTGATGAAAAAACTGGAAGGTTTCAAAACTTTGACGACTGAGAGTTGGCGGATCGAGACGGGATGAGTTGGGTTTTAAAGATTTTGACGCGGGCATCAAGACCATATACGCTCCTGCGGAGCGTATTGGTCCAGCGTTTTAAAGGTTAAAAATCTACCGTTTTTGAGATAACGCACGATATAGGTCGGCACGGGCCTCATGCCATCTTGCGTATGTGTCGTTGTCATGGCAACTTTATATCAATTTGAGTCGGTTTACAAAAACGTTTAATGAGTGGGAAATTATATATTGTTTCCTATGTCCAACTCTAAAGGACACTGTTAAATATATATACTACACATAGAAAATGTTATAGCTGGATCTAATTGCCTAACTGCTAAATTGAAGAGATGTTTTTCAGTAGGGTAAGCTAATTATTAAGTATGAACTGTAACTCCAACATAGTCATTATAAGCTATGTAGCTTCACCAAATGTGTGTGTTAAATAAACTTTTTTGGTAATATAATCTTTACTCGAATAAATATGTTTCCCTAATATCGCTTATACTTCTAATGCATCAACGATAGATATCTAATATCTAAGAGTTCTCGCTCGGGTACACTAGTTTACTATATTTTGGTTAAAATTGGTGAGCCGAAAAGGGTACTTTACTTGAAGGTCATAATAAGCTTACATCAAAAATTATATTTAAATTAAATACATAAATCATATGTTTCGGTAATAGAGGTCACAAACGCAATTTGGTTTCCAATCCAATTAAACATTTTTATTACTTGTTTGAAGTGTTAAAATTGAGTGTAAAATACTGGTTTTCCTCCCTATTTGTGTGTGTGTGTGTGTCAATAGATGGATATCGCGACGCCGAATGTCGTTTTTGAAATACTGCAATCTTCGGAAACTAGTAACCAAATACAGGATCACTTTTTGAGCCACCGATTTATAGTTTAACAGGCGTACAAGGAAGTCATGTGTTGTCCACATCAGATATTTTATAGTCAGTCTGTTGGTTATACTAACTGCAAAATTTGATTGAAACGCTTTTGTAACAAAAAGTTCATGTAGGAATAAATAAATTAATTTATTCGCGAACTGAAATTTAAATAAGTACAGGGATGTAACCACACCACCTATAAAAATAATAATAATAATAATAAATAATAATTAAAATAATAATAAAACAGTAAAAAACTAGATCAGTATTGATTTGATTCGCTTTCACTTTTTTTTTTCTCTCTGTTAAAACTCTACCTCCAAAAATTATTTGGTATTAGGTGACAAAGAGTAAAGAGCAATTGTTTTCAGCATGATTGGGTAGAAGAATGATGGTCTCTATTTTATCAAAGGAGGATTATGTTGAGTGTTGGAGTGCCCACCATGCTTCCATGGCAAATTCCTTCTTCCTGACTCAAATACTCTATCAGCTCTGATTTTTAAGTGAATTGGCTCATTTCTGCGTTAAAGTCCGAAACGATGTAATTTGTTTTGCGTAATTACGAAAAATCACCATCTGGAAATCGAAATCGGTAGCTTTATTATGATTTCAACCAAAATAAATTGATAAAAAATAATTTTTTTATTTATTTTTTTTTTATTCCAGAAAATATGGATTCTATCGAAAAAAGTTTCAAACAATAGTTGTTTCCCTTAAAATTACCAACAAAAAATGTTCAGTTACTTTTTAAGTTAAAACTAACTATAACGGACCTATGACAGTCAGACCAGTGAAATTTTCAGTATTTCAAGAAAAAATCTGCTGTAAGTGGGGTATCTTTTTTCAGGAAATATTTGCACTTAATCAAAAAATATTTCAAGAAATAGGTGTTCAGCTTAAGGTCACCTACAAAAAATGGCCAGTTAGATTTTCAACTAACGATATTCACTTTACTGAACGTCAAACATGTAAAATTTTCCTGAAAAAAGATATCTCACTTACAGCACGATTTTTCTTTAAATACCGAAAATTTCACAGGTTTGACGCTTCGTAGGGCCATTATCGTTAGTTTTGGCTTAAAATGTAGTTGGATCTTTTTTGTAAATGATCTAACATTGAGACTAATTTCGATTTTCGGATCATCATACTCGTAATATACGCAAAAAAATGAGTGTAAAGTTCGCGAAAAGCAGTTTTTTCTTGAAATACCGACAATTCAAAGGTTTGAGGCTTCGTTGAACCATTACCGTAAGTTTTAGTTTAAAATGCAACTGGACCTTTTTTTGTCTGTGATCTTAAGCTGAAAAACTTTTGTTTGAAACTTTCTTTGATAAAATGCATATTCCTAGAAAAATAAAGCCCACTTACAGCAGTTGTTTTTTTAAAATTCAGAAAATTTCACTGGCTTGACGCTACGTAAGTTTGTTGCCGTTAGTTTTAGCTTAAAATGTAACAAGAACTTTTTATAGGTAATCTTACGTTGAACAACTTTTATTTGAAACTTTCTTTGATAAAATGCATATCGCTAGAAAAAAGAAAGCCCACTTATAGCAGGGTTTTTTTTTTTTTTTTTTTTTTTTTTGAAAAACTGAAAATTTTTCTGGTTTGACATTCCGTAAATCCATTATTTGTAGTTTTAAGTTAAAAAGTAACTGGATATTTTTTTGTAGATAATTCTAAGGGTTGAAACTTATTTCGATAAAATGCATATTTTCTGAAAAAAAGGTAAAACAAATGTGTTTTTTTAGTCAATTTTGGCTAAAATCATAATAAAGCTACCTGGTGAGATCTTTTGAAAGCCATGACACCAGTAGATGAGAACGAGTGCCATTTTATAAATTTTTCTTCAATTTTTTTCAGTAAACCATAGTAGGTCGATAACTAATAATTTCTCTATTGCTTCTTTTCAGGCAAGTGTGTTCTTTTTACTAAATTTGTTATAAAAGATGTTAAACTTGTTCTTTTCAATTATGTTTAAAACGGAAAAACCTTTTATTATTGATACATATACAAATATTATATATACCATAATTTGAGCTTACTGCACACAAAGCCAGATAAAATTCAAAGTTCTGAAATCAGTATTTATTTTAGGAAATCAGAAAAATAGTGTGATCAACTTTTGAGGTATAAAGTCTTATTTTTACCTAATTTTAATTACAGCATTTGGTTGTTTATCTGTGCTAGTAATAGCCTTTCTGCTTCAGTTCTTTCCAAGTGGCTGTCAGTTCTTATTATAGTTTTTGTCATGTACGTTCGAAGCAACGGTACTACTTCACTCTATCTCTCCAAGCATGGTGGGTGGACTCAAGCCTAGATTAAAGGGAGTTACTATACATGTCAAAAGTAGCCGAGTGTATAAAACCTGTTACTAATCATTTGTTTTGGGGACTGGAATAGTTAGTGATGCATGGAAAAAAGGGTACTTACATATCTTCCTTTCGGTTAGTAGTGGGTTATTAGCTGCCACCATAAACTTATTCCTACTAATGCGAATGCATTAGGAAGCATTAAAAATTCTGATTTTTAAGACATGACTGTACTTCGAGCTGCGCATGCCTACAACAAATACTCAAACCAACAGATCCTTACCAGTTGAGGTCGCGGCTTTACGGTAATTTCAATTAATACTACTTTAATTAGATTATAGCTGTCGACTTCCGTTCGCTACGCTCGCTCAAGAGGTAAACTAACGCCTAATGAAAGTATATTCACAAATACTAACAGAATTAAAAAAAAGACAACCCACAATAAATATAATCATTCTGAATTATAAAAAAAATCTATAACACAAATCGCGGAATTCGTTTTATTGAGCAAATTTCTTTTGAGTATTTTTCTTTGGAGTATTTTTTTTTGTGGATGCCAGCGCCAGGGACAAGGAGGCGAAGTATAGCGGAGAGGTAGAGGTATGCTGGACCAGAGTCCCATTCCGTAGGCCGGAGATGAGTAGAAATCGGCCGCGGTTTGAAGCAAGTAGAAAGAGAGACGCAGTGAGCTACCGGCGGGAAACACTTACGAACCGGGACAGGAGACCGGTAATGGAGAGGAAACATGGACGAGAGGTGGTGCCATGAATGCGGTAAACCAGGACATCTGGTGGCACAATGCCCCCGGACCAAATGTTTCGAATGTGGTACGGAAGGGCACATAGCCCGGCAGTGTCCGTACATTTATCGTCGGAAAGAGGTGTCTCATGTCGAGCCCATGGAAGTCAACGCGCAGGAGGTGCGTGGAGGAGAAAGAATTGCTAGACGAGCGGGAGCGTCCTTAGAATCGACAGGACTTTCATCAGAGACTGAGGAGGAGCCAGGTAGCAGCAGCGGCGAGGATAGTCGGAGCGGCCGGGAGTGGCAACGACGTCGGGTGACACAGGCACGAGGACAGCGGCAGGCGATGGCAGGGAGGAAGACTCAGGCTACGGCATGAGGAGGGTATCTGCAGAGAGGCGACCGAGCTTTCACGTGTAACACCATTGAAGGTAAGTTCAAATGTTGGTTGCCTATAATTGAGATTCAGAGTGGGGTGAAGTGCCACGAAGTGAAGATACGGGGAGCTCGAGCACCCTGTTGTCAAGAACTGCTGTAGAGAACTTATGCGGCAAAGGGAAGGTGCTTCATGTTCGAAAATGCGGCTGTAAGTTGCTCACGTTGGGTGGGCCATGTAGTGTGATAGGCAAGGTAAAGATAGGGTTGCGTCAATGGGGAGAAGGACAGGGCAGATTGCGAGTATACTTGGTAGAGAGCATGCCGAGGGAATACCAGATGATAGTCGTGTGCGATCTTTTAGAAAGGGTAGGCGCCAAGGTGAGAAACGAAAAAGGAAGGTGGAATATTAACCTCGGGCGTAAGACATACGTGTGTCACCGGGCTGTCAAGGGTACCAGGGTCGGGGCAGTTAGCAACGTCGAGAACTGGAGACGGTCGCTTATGCGGGAGTTTCATGACATTTTCTATAAGGAAGGGGGTGTGCTAGGAACCACGGGGAGAACGGTGCACGAAATTCCCCTCAAACATGATCGGGTGACATACGTGAAGGAAAACCAGTACCCCCAAGCACTGCGGCGTCACATCCGCGAGGAGTTAGAGGAATTGCAGCGACAGGGGATCATTGTGAACAGCTCCTCCCCATATAATAGCCCCTTATGGACAGTTAAGAAGAAACCAGCGCCGGGGGAAACTACGGAAAAATATCGCGTAGTGGTAGATTTTCGGCAATTAAATAGTAATACCTTTGATGAGACGTACCCCATCCCGCGATTCGATGATATCATAGACAGATTTAGTGGGGTGACGGTGTTCAGCACATTAGATTTAAAAGCTGGATATCATCAAATCAAACTTCACCCACGAGATCAACCTAAGACCGCGTTTACGTTCGAGCGGGGACATTTTGAATTTACGCGGATGCCCTTCGGACTGAAGAATGCTCCCCTCACATTCCAGCGCTTAATGGATGAATTCCTCAGGGGCATCGAAAAGGGGATCTGCCAAATTTATATGGACGATCTGCTTGTTTTCAGTAAGTCCGAGGACGAGCATGTTCACCATTTGCGACAGATGTTCGCGAGGGTTCGCGAATTTGGATTACGGTTATCCCCAGCCAAGTCGGTTTTGGGAAAGGGTAAAATACATTTTTTAGGCCACACCATATCGAAGGAAGGGGCTCGTCTGGATGCTGCCAAAGTCGAGGCAATTACTAAGATGGCCATTCCCCGCTATATCAAAGGAATCCGCCGGCTTCTGGGGGCTCTTAATTACTATAGGCGGTTTGTCCCGGATATGGAGCAATACTTGGTGCCCATTAATAGTTTGTTAAAAAAGGGGGCGCGCCTGACCGTTATGCCCAATATGGAAGATAACATGGCGCGGTTGAAGGAGGAACCGGTCCTCGTGTTTTCAGATTTCACCAAGCAGTTCACGATGACTACCGATGCCAGCGAATATGCATTATGTGCGGTGTTGTCTCAGAAGAGCGGGGGTGGAGATCGTCCCGTTGCATACGCCAGTAGAAGATTCACCGACGCCGAAGCGCGATACAATGTGTTGGAACGGGAACTCGTTGGGGTCGTGTGGGCAATCGATCATTTTCTCCCGTACTTATTTGGGAACCGTTTTCGGGTTCAGACGGACCACCGTCCGTTGCAGTGGGTGGGTAAACTAAAGGAATCGTCCGCACGTATGTCACTATGGAAAGAGCTCCTAAGTCAATATTCCATGGATATTGTTTACAGACCCGGCAAAGAGAACGTAGTCGCGGACTGGTTGTCGAGAGCAATCACGGTTAATGCCATCGAGGATGCTACCGCAGGACCATCCTGTGACATTCGGCAATTTCTGCAGGACTGGTCGCCGAATGGTGAAGGGACGCCGGCTGCTACGGGAGTAGGACAGGAAGGGACATCGTCGGGTACAGAGAGTTCGTCGGGGGAGAGACCGGCGGAGATGGAGGAGGTCGACGAGATCGTCAATGATAAACCAAGACAGAAAACCAAAACCGCGGGCTTACTATCTATTGAATATCTCCGATATAGTCTGTCGCGTATCAATGTCATTTCATCGCCACCGGGAGTTCGCGTCGATAGAGTCTGTCAGGCGTTGAAGGATGCTTCTGCCCCAGGGCGCACGCATCATTTGTATGTGGGCAATGCGACGATTTGGGAAAAGGTGAAGCAGGTGTAGAAAACGGAGCAAATCCTGGATCGCGTTTTTGTTCGCTGTAGGAGACTGGTGGAAACAGTTAGAGAAGCGGACCGCCAAGTCGAATTGACCACTGCATATCATCAAGGCAAAACCAATCATCGGGGATTCAGTGAGACCCTACAGGCCTTGAAAAGGAAATATTTTTGGGTATGCATGAAACAGACGATACAGATTGTTATAGGGTCTTGCGAGGTCTGTATGTCTACTACGTATGACCGTCATCCACCCTGGGCAGTACAGGAGGAGACACCTACAGGGGATAAGCCGCTGCGTGAATTGCAGGTTGACACATTTACATGGAGAGGATTTCAGTGGATGACGATCATTGATGTGTTTAGTAAAATCGCCATGGCTCATCCTATTCCTATAACCCTATGGTTTATGTTTTACGGGGTACCGGACCGTATCACATCCGATAAAGGGAGGGAATTTGATAATACGGCGGTGATTGACGAAATGAAAACCTTCGAGGTCACGTGGCATTTTAACACGAGTCATCCGAAGAGTCAGGGAGGGATTGAGCGCTTACACAGCACTCTCAGCGATCACCTCAGGGTCTACCAGGTCGATAAGGGGTTGGCACCGGATATAGCGATGCGTAAGGCGATAGCGGCTTATAACCACTCTATCCATTCGGCAACTGGTTTTTCACCATTCGAGGTTTTGTTTAGGTTGCGCGGACCCGGAAGGGACTATGCGGGGACGGCGGGGGTAGTATATAGGGGTCGATAGTATATCGCCGTATTGGGTCTAATAGGGGAAAGAAGACACGGCGTTACAAGGGTCCATTCCGCGTAGTCGTTATCCGGGAGCATAATGTCGTGACCATCGAAACCTTGGGAGAGCCCAAAAAGAGGCGAACCGTTCATATAGAACAACTTAAATTTCCTTTAGGTGATGCATTGGGATCTGGAGCGTCTACGCCTATACGGGCGGGAGACAACTGCGTGTAATCAGTTTTTTTTTTAGTATTGTATTCAATGAGTATATTGTGTTTTCGTATCCGGCGTACATATATCGAAGTTTGTATTTTGTATATTTTTTCTTTTTTTTTTTTCTTTGTAGTCACAGAGTGTATTGTGTCTTTGTATTAGGAATGTACACATTTCGAAGTTGTATTTTGTATTTTTTTTATATATATATTTTATTATTATTATTTCTTGTACTATGTATTTCTTAACTTGTACTTAGGAAGTATCCGCATTGTACAGGAGCGGGTTCTATGACTTACCCGAAGTACGTATTAAGTATTGTTAGTTTGGCGATTTTTTGAGTTTTCGGATGCATCCGAAACTGGGAGGGGAGAGTTAAGAACTAGCTAATAATAGAACTTAATCCTACTAGGAATATAAACAACTCCCTAAGAGTATATAAGTAGGATTACTTGGTGTATAAAGTCAGTTATTAACCAGCTCTTGTTGCGTTATTATTTAAAAATCTTTCTTTTTTTAAAAAGTTCTCTAACCCGGACTCGTTAAGTGGTGCCGAAACCCGAGAACGGAACGGAGTATTCATAGCGGAAGATTTTTTTTTGTTACCGGTCAATCATGAATGGAGAAATGCAGGAGGTCGGAATTCAGACCGGACAACAATGAATTCTTCGAGCGCCTACGCTGACGTTATGTATATATATATATATATATATATATATATATATATATATATATATATATATATATATATATATATATATATATACACAAGGGAAAGTAAAATACTTTATCTGGTGTACTTTTCGTTGTTCTCTTAAACATAGATACAAGACAATACTTATAGAAAGGTTTTCGCTCTTGTTGCTTAAATTAGTAAAAACTAATCATAGAATTAGATCATATTTATCAAGTTTCACCAAAACCAATACAAATTTGTTTAAATAGCTTTGTTGACATGACTAGTGACGTCATACAAATCCCGCGAAAAATGGCGCGTTTGCCTAGCCAAAATATTTGCCCACAGAAAAGATATATTTGTTTTAATTTGATGAGAATGTTTTTATGAATGATTTAATGTTTTATGTAACATTTGAGATGAAAATAATTTATTTAAGCTATTTTTAAAAATCATGCATTAACCCCATTAAGTAGAAATGCTCCTGGCCGAACAAAATTTCGATCATTATTCGATATTGGCACCTGCGAAAACATAACAAACGATCACCAAATCGATGAAATCTATCCTCCTCCCCTCCTCCAAAAAAAAAAAAATAATACGAAATATTTAAAAATCAATAAACAATTTTCTTCAAAAATTTAATCTACTTAGAATTAGCACTTACTATTAATTTTCTAATAATTAAATATTAAATAAAATATAATAATTAAAATACTCGGAAGAATATGCCAAAATTATTTCATAAGCCATTATTGGGTTCAACTACAGAGGAGCGGCGCACTATCAGAAGAGTCTAGAGACTGAATCGAGTGTCGTCTCACTAGCGATCTCTGGGTCCATTCTTGTTAACTACGTGCCTCCTTTTTCAGCACTTTCTTATAAATTGGTTTTATGCTCACCGCTTAAAGCAGTTTCACAGTTTGCAAACTGATTCTTATTTGGATGTTTGTTCTTTTAAAGAAAAAAGTTACTTTTTATTTTAATGTACATAACATCTTCCCCTTTTTCACATAAGAATATAAGTATTTCACTTATTTTTATACAATTAAATAATAATTAATCAAGTAATATTTTTTTTAAATGATCTTCATAATTCAAGGCCATGATTAATAAACATTTGTAATAATTAATTTCATTAATTTAGTTCTAATTTAATTATCTAAAAATAAGGTAAATAAATATGTTCATAAAAACCATAAAATTACCACTTTACTATCGCAATTGAATTTTTTAAATAATTAATTTAATTTTCTACAAAAATAAATACTGTTAATATTATCTATTATGATTATAAATGATTAAATTCATAATAAAAAAACATGAAATGACCCATTAACTATCATAAATAGGTGCAAACTAGAATCTAACAAAATTAAATCACAATGTGTGTAGCAACTCGGAATAAAATTTGTGCGACGTAACAAAGCGAGGTAAAATATTTTTTTTAGGGAGAGACAAAGTTGATTTCGTTTTTTGCACCCCTCAAAAACTACTAAATACGAATTTTCATAGCAATCGAAAAATTGCTTGTAAAAAAACAGCTTTAAGCGGTGAGCATAAAACCAAATTTATAAGAAAGTGTGAAAAAAGGAGGTAGGTAGTTAACAAGAATGGACCCAGAGATCGCTAGTGAGACGACATTCAATTCAGTCTCTAGACTCTTCTGATAGTGCGCCGCTCCTCTGCACCCATTATTGTAATTAAAATAATTATTTTTCAATAATAAAATAAATAAAACAGAATTAATTCATGTCCGTTTTGGTTATAACTGAAACGGTAAAAATTACAATTGAAATGGAAAAGGTGAAAATTGAAACGGAAAAAGCTACAATTGAAATCGAAAAGGTGACAATTGATTTTGCAAAGGTTACAATTGACGTTGAAATGCTATATTATGCAGCTGCCATTGCATCATATGGCACAGTGTTCAAAATCTTCACGGTTCGTTCGAATATTTAAACTTTATATTTATGCTTATAAATTAAGATTATAAATTTGTATTATTACGATGAATTTTGTTTTGTTTTTTTCGCTCTGTTTGTACAGCTAATTAATAAGGCGTTATTTTTTCTTTTTTGATTTATTATTTTCAATTATAAACCTTTCTAATCGACCAAGGGTTAAACTACTCCAAATTTGAGATTTTACGTTTCGAGATGCCCAAAACCCAAAAATCAACTATTGATGATGTATGCATCAAATACTGACTAAGAGTTGTCACTCCAGCCTTGATCTGTGCTCGAAGTTTAACTATATATTTTAATTACAACCGTTTTGCAACCTTAATAAACTCCTACTGTACACAATAAAGAAGAAAATAAAAAATATATATATACATTTTTTTGGGGGAGAAAAACGTTTTATAGGTTTTCTGCAAAGTTTGCTGAAGGTTTAAGCCTTTTTCAAAAACCGATGTGATATCCCGATCTAGATAAAGATGTGTTATAGAACACTTTGAAATCACATAATTGGACTAAACTATGTAAAGTTATACTTTTTAAATAATCTAAAAAGACTTTCTAAAAGGAATTAATATAATAGGTAAGTCATTGTTTTTTACCAATTAATCTTTGAGTTATTGGCAGTAAGTTGTAGTCATTATTGTTCTCTGTCAGAAGTTGAGGTCAGCACACAATATAGAAAACAATAGTGTTTAGCCTCCACTTGTTTTACTAAATCAGCAGATGTGAACAATTTAGCCATTTAAAATTTTTGTGATAAGTTGTAGATAATATTATCATTATTATTCTCACTGAGATAAAACTTATTGTTTTCTACTTGAATATTATTATAACATTATTATTGTTACAAAGGTAAAAATTTACATCATTATTCCCATAAATAAAAATTGATTTGGATAGATAATATAGAAAACCACCATAATATTATTATATTATTTAACCTCCATTTGTTTTATTAAATCAGCAGATGTGAAAAATGTTCCCATCCAAAGTTTTAGATATAGGTTGTAGATAGTATAATTTTAATTGTTTTTGATATAATTACTATAATTACTTTTTTATTTAAAGTAAATCTTATTTTAATAATCTAAATAAAGTAAACAAAAAATTAAAAACTCTGTTGTAGGAAACTATAAGAAATAAAAATAAAAATTAAAAAATGCAAATAATATGAAAAATAATCACTGTGTACCACCATGCCTTAGGAAATTCCACAAGCTGGATTGTATCTTCTTGAAAAAAATTGAAAAAAGTCAACAGAATTTAGTTCCTCGAAGTAAATCAGATACAGAAATATTTAAGTTGATCAAAAGAGCCTGGAAAAGAAAATCCCTGAGACATACAGAAACCAAGACTTTAATTTCAAGCTATAATGGACCATTACCACTGTTTATTTATAGGTATGCCATATGTAATCATAATTTATGTGTGTACTGTAACAACATAGATAAAAAAAAAGCAACAGAATATTGTAAAATAGATGGTCATATCAGAAATGACGATATTTATAAATTACTCGGGATCACAGTAAGAAACCATTCTGTTAGTTTTAGTAATTCTAAAACAAAGTTGCCATTAAAAAAAAAATATATTAATTCAAATAAATGCGTTCATAGAAAAGCTATGAAAAACAAACAAAAAATTTTAAAATCAACTGAAGAGAAGACCTTTGAGGAAAACGGTTTTGAACCTTCATCAGCTTCTTCAATCAACCCACAAACCACTCTTGTGGACAGAATAAAAAATATTACTAACATTCATGATGGCAGTATATTATTAAATGATAAGAAAATGGAAAAAAACAGATCTTCTATTTCTACTGTTTCAAATAGAAATGATAAAGATTCTAATAACATAAATGACAATATTTTATCGAACGAATTGCTACCTATGGAAGATGATATTTCATCTATTATAAAAAATAGCTTGAAAACTTATATGTCTGATAATGCTGCATTCTTTGAAAATAATATAAGAAGTACTTGTATTTATGAAAGTGTTGGTGAGTTAGAAAGGGAAAAATCTAAAGATACTGTACTTCAGACACATGATAAAAATATATTTATGCATAAAGATGGGGGTAGCAAAGCTTATTTAGAAAGTTTATTGGAATGTGCAGATATTGCTAACAAAAAGCTTTCAGGGTCACTTAAGCATAAAGTCATAAAACAAGTGAAACATGTGAGGGAACATGAAATTTTCCTTTCAGAAGATTTCAAGAATCACGTAGTAAAGAAACAACATTATTCAAATAATCATATTCACAAAAAAAGTGAATTTAATAATTTTTCAGGCAATAGAAAAAATCATATGTGTTCAAAAAAATGTTTTTCTTCGGATACCTCAAATCAAAATATGAAAATAAATAAGGGATGTGAATTAGGTTATAAGGAAATTTCTGATGAATTGAAAAGTGGAAAAACAATCATTTACACGGAAAAAACAGGGATTTTCTGCAAAAAAAGAAATAATGAGATGTACTTTACTGATTATATGAATAAAAATTCAGCAAGTACTCTCATTAAAAAAAAAAATAATTCAGCTAAGAACAGTCCCACAACCAATAATTTTATTAAGTTTAATTTGATTAAACAGATGAAAAATATGAAACTTTTAAAATCAATTTCTGACTCATGTGTTGTTTTAGGGAAAACTTCTAAATTTTGTTGTCTCAAAAGTAGAAAAAATAACATAAATTTTTCATTTCATAATTGTAACCATGGAACTAGATTAATGGAAACCTCAACAAATCTACTAAATAACAATGATGAGATTTCAGTAAAAAAAGTAGAATTTATGAAATATGATTCAACTCTTTATTGCAATGATAACAAGATTTATTTTAATCATGTCAATGATAGGTATCAGTTAAAGAATATAGGAAAGTCATATTCTCATGACAACATTAAGAAGCCAGGTATGTTAAAAACTTTCAGACAAGGAAAGAATCTGTTAGACAAATGTGGTGATTCTGATATTGTGACAAAGGATAATAATTGTTCTAAAAGTGAAATGTCTTACGTTATTTATTCTTGTGATGGTGATAAATACACTCATAAATATGAACCAAAACATGTTATTGATGAAAATCAATATTGTTTTGTAGACCCAGCCTTATATTACTGCGACAGTGAACTGTATTTAGATAACAAGCTATCAGACTCTGGGCAGTGCTCTCCAAAATTCAAAGTTAGATCAGATTATCAAATTGTAGAGCATGAAGGAAGCACAAAATCATTAAATGATGGCAAAGAAAAACCAAACTTGCGTGAAGAAGTTTTTGAAAGCCATGAGGGAGAAGGAACAATGGTTTTCCGAAAGCAAAAGTGTTCTCTGAAATTAGTAAAAAGACAAAAGAATGTATCAAGAAAAGGCGTTGTAAAATATGAAAATATTGAGCATTGGATTCATGATATTAAGAAAAGTAAGAGCGAGCAAAGCATTAAAAGTGATAACGGTTTAAATCAAAACCAGAAGAAAAACTCTGAACTATCATTGCTGTCTGATTTTGGATTAAACTGTAACTCATATATTTCTCATGTCTCAGACCTAAATGGACATAGACCTCATACAGCCACTGTAACAAGAGATGTTGCTGTTTCTGCTGTTCGTAGTGGTGAAGAGTTAAAACCTAGTCGTTCCACCATTGACAAAGGAATAATGTGTGATGATATGACTAAAAATGAGCATAAGCACATAATGCAATTGCATAGAAATAACATAATAATTGAAAGTAGTGAGATGATACAACTGAATGGAAATGGTACCTCAAACTACCAATCTAAGGATAGAGAACTATCTACAACCATAACTCCCACAACGGAAAAGTTTTTGAAATTAGAATTGTACCAAGGTGAAAGCCAAACAAAGTATTTAGAATGGCATTGCAACCAAGTTTCGAATATAAGTGATAACTCAATTGGAACATCACAGACTGATTTTGGCAATATTAACAATGATGAGTTATTTGGAAAGAGAGACAAATGTCATAAATCCAAAGAATTAGAAGAACTTAAAAATAATTTTGAATATTTATGCAATGAAGAAAGTAATTCAGCCCAGTCAAAGAATATTTGGAGTAGCTTGAAAAATGGGAGCCAGAAGGTTTTCAGTTTTTTTCAGCCAATAGGGCCATTAAGAACTTGTTTTAAAAAAAATATTTTTTGATTTTTTTATTTAATTTCTTTTCAACTATTAAAATGTGCTATATGCCGAATGAAAAACAAATGGTGCCTTCGACTGCTTCTATAAAAATATAAGTAATTATTCAAAAATAATTTCTAAAAGAAATGAACTTTGACAACATGCATTTAAAGTGGTTTATTGAATCATAATTGGTTAATATTATAAACACCTCATAAGAGTGTTGTTTTTATTGTAAAGGACTCACTTTCATGTTTTATTTTTTTAAAAGACTCCCTTTCATGTTTTTAAAAAGTGTTCTTCAAGTTTGAAACAGTGATGTAATTTGTGATTATAGTGGATAACGTTCGATGTTTCTGTAAATTCATAAAAATAGCTTAAAAGAATGGATTACCAACACCATGAGTTCTATTATAATGTTCAATAACAGTAATATTCAATGTTCAATTAGTAACTGTCTACTGTTATTAAAATGAAAGTATTATATTAAAGTAATATATTCATTCTTGTAAGATTTCATTTTCTTAATTATGTACTTAATCACGTGAATTATCATGATATGTGTGCTTAATATTTAATTTCTCAGTTCCTGATACTACCCACTATTGCCATTTTTTTTTTCATAAATTTGATCCGTGGCTGATATAATTTCCACTTTCTATCTGTTTCGGTCCTGTGCATGAGATAAAATTTATTCTGTTTCCTCAGATCTTCCAGGATGTTGTCTCTACATCTACTCTTTGGTCTTCCTCAGGATAGTTCTGATACACTCTTCCAATCTAAGCAAGTAACCCAGCCGTTTCAACATTTTTATTCTGGCAAAAAAAGAGATACTCATGTTTCCATAGAGTTCATATAACTCTGCATTTTTCCTTAGCCATACACTGTTTTCTTGGACTGGCTCTATGATGTATCTTTCAAATCCATCTACCAAATGTGAATTGTTCTTGTTTAGTGCCAAGACTCACAGGCATACATAACTGCAGGCCGAATCAGTGTTCTGTAAAGGACAATTTTTGTTTTCCGGCTTACCGTTCTACTTTTGACTAATTTGGTACTAATATATTCCCTATTGACTAATGTATTACCTACCAGAATTCTTCTTCAGATTTTCTCTCTTTCGTTTTGGCTATCATTAATAACTGAGCAAGGTATTGGAAGCTGTGAACCACCTCAAAAATGTGTGCCCCTATCATGTAGTGCTGCTGTTGGCATAATCGCTTCTTTCTTTTTAATATCAGCAATTTAGCCTTGTTCTCATTTTTTTAGTTACAGTATGGGAAGATTTTAGGTGATACGTAATTAATATTATGCTGTGTAACAGGACTGTAAATAACGGACTGTGTGAAAAAAGGTGATTTTAATTTTCAGGTATGTTGCATGTATTGCCTCTCTCTTGAAAAATCCTTTCTCGATAGTGTTTTGAGGATTTCTGCTTTTTTTTGCTCGGTATATTTTCTATTATCGAAAGCGAATTGTCAAGATTTTGAATCTTTCAGGAGCAGAGTTTAGCTTGTTATAATATATCACTTTCTAAGAATTTTTTAAATAATATTACGCTAATTTGTTTGTTTTGGTACCAACAGGAGCAGAATTCAGCTCGTTTAATTTCACGATGTCGTTTCTCATTATCCTGACTTCAGCACACGTTCACCAATGTTGTAGAAGTTCCTGTGACAGCTGTTTGGTTCCCTGAGGATAATAATTTCATTTAACGCATAATAATCCTATTCGTTAAAATCGATTTCTTAATGCTTTTTTTTAGCTATATCCACTAGGGTATTATTACTGTATTACATAACATTAATAACATATTACCCAAATTCTTTCCATATAATAATGCTTTTATGATAAATATAAAGCATATATAGCATTTCCATATCAATTGTAAGCTTTTACGAATCAATCTTCACCTTTTCTTTTTCAATTCTAACCTTTTCCAAATCAATCGACATCTTTTCTTTTTCAATTGTAAACTTTTCCAAATCAATCGTCACCTTTTCCTTTTCAATTGTAAATTTTTATATTCCAATTGTAACTCTTTCCATTTCAAATGTAACCCATGAATTAATTCGATATTATATATTTATTATTGAAAAGTAATTATTTTCATTAAAATAATGACTTTTTAAATTTCTTGACTTCCGACATTTTTTTCGTTTATTATTTAATTACGAGCTAATTACAAGTTAAAAATTTTGAAAAAAAAAATCTGTATATTGTTTGTTATCTTTTTTTTTTTGTGGGGAAGGGAGAGCGTGTGATGTGTGTAGGGCACTTGTGTTACTCATCTTGAGACCGGCTGCGGCAGATAATTATTTATTCTGTTTTCAGCCGTGGATCGGCCTTGTGGGATCGGGAGACCCTCCAGGGGCTCACCAGCCTCTATAAAATATGTACCCTTAATTGGGGGAAAAAACCTGGCGATTGAGCGTCATTCTCGACCGAATTACATCGTTGCACAACCGTTGGCTAACAGTACGGCAGTTAGAAACATTACGGCCCTTACCAAGTACTGAACCCAAGACCCTTCACGGGTTATTTAATTATTTTATTTACTCAATTATTTTACACTCAATTTTAACACTTAAAACAAGTAATAAAAATGTTTAATTAGAGTGGAAAAAAAAATCACGTTTCTAACCTTTATTACCGAACAATATGATCTCTGTATTTAATTTTAATATAACATTCGTACGAACGTACGTCACGACGAAACTAGTCAAAAGTGGATTCAGGGATGGTCAAAATGGATATTTCCATTGAAATCTGAAAACCGAAAATTTTCTCGATTACAATACTTCCTTTACTGTGTACAAGTAAAAATGTCAATTGGTGGTAATTCGATATACGCACGCTCAATCCAAAATCCAATTCAAAAAATTGAATCTGGAACCTCGAAAACTTAATAAACTATACTTATATAAAAAAATGTAGTATATAAAAAATTAATTCAAAACAGACATACTTGTACTTCGGTTGGACCATACCGACAAAAAAAAAGAGAGAAGAATCGGAACACCGATGTAAAAAAAGATGGAAAAATAAAGAACTAGAATATATCGAGATCTTAAGAGATGCAAATGAATGCTGAAAATTCTACCAATGGGTGAATCATTACTTAGTCACAAGAACCAAATACGTATAAGATGAAACAGTCACTTTGACCACATACGAAAACTGCCCACAGGAGGAAAGCAACAGATAACTCGAACACCAGAAAATGAGCTAGAGTCCCCTGACTAAAAAAAAAAGGTCAAGAAGCAATTGATAAACTTAGGAATAAGTTAATAAGGAATAGGCTTTGACACCTCCTGAGCTTTTCAAAGAAGGTGAAGAGGAACTCCTTAAGGTGTTACATAACCTCTTAATCTTAATATGGATTGATGAAGTGATACCAAAAGTTTGGAATAAGACAACTATCTGACCTGTATATACCAGAAAGGAAGTTTACTTGATTGCAAAAACTACCGAGGTATTTCGCTGTTATCGTACGCATATAAAATCATCTCTAGCATACTTTAAAAGCGTCTCAAGGGAGATATCAATGTGGTTTTTGTCAGGAAAAATCTACGATTGATCAGATATTCAGATCTTCAAATCTATATAACGCTGATTGATCCGCATTTGATCTATAAAATTGTATTATAGTATCATCTGAAAAAAAAATAAAACCACATGTTGCCACCTAAAATTTTTATTTTTATTATTTTTTTAAAAATTTAATTATACTTACTATATTTTAGAAATATGGGAATGTTTGTAAAAATATTAAATAACAATTGTGATATAATTTCGACCATATTATATATATTAGTTATTAAAAAAAAAAAAAAAAATTAAAAACATAACAATTTTAGGTGGCAACATGTGGTTTTAATTTTTTTCACACTAGTAGATGATACCGATACAATTTTATTGATCAAATGCGATCAATCAGTGTATATAGATTTGAAGATCTATAGTCCTATTTTTCAAATGAGTATAATGTTAAACTGTGAAGAAGGTATGAATGAATTATGAAATAATACAATGATTATTATTTATAAAAGAATATTTTTATTAGCCATAAATCATTATAAAAAAAGATATAAAGAAAAGAATAATACTTCAAAGAAAAAAAAAATGTTATAACATATTTTTATTTTGAAGACTTTTAGCCATATTCGATATATTATATTCTTCTAGAAGTTTTTCAATAATAAAACCTTCAAACTTCTCAAATTTTTATTTATCTTATAACTCTTCCAACTGTATTGTGCATTCTCAAAACATTCATCTATACTTTAATAATTAATATACATACTTTAACAATTAATTAATATACATTAATTCATTTGATATACATCTCAGTACCATCATCATTTATATAAATCATCAATTTTTCTTTATATAGGATTATTCAACTTTATTTGTATGTAAATCTTATCTACTAATTATTGTTTGATAATTAAATATTGTTTATTGTTATATTTACTGGTAAAACTCCAGAATGGTAACCCCAACATGGAGGACATCTAGATTTTTAGGACCTGACTGATCTTAAAAATCTAGACCTCCGCCATTTTGTGGTTACGATTCTGGAGTTTTACCGAATAAAGGAAATTGTTAAAATAAAATACAGCAGAATCTCGAAAATTCGTACGATCAAGGGTTCGAAAGGTAAATATGAATTATCGAGATATCCAAATTATCGAGATTTACAATAATCGGCGGTAAAAATAGGAAATAACAAAATTAATACAAAACTGTATTAATATGAATGGAAATACAAACGATATAGTTAGATCAACAAAAAATTCGGTTATTTTCTTATGGTGCAATCTTTGAAGACGGATCTCATCGATTACAGATTGATTCAGAGCAGAAAATACGTTTACACATACATCCGATTTTGCTAAGAAATTAAAGAGATTGTAAATGCATTATTTCGCCATTTTAGAACTAATCGTCGGCACATCAATTTCTTCTTCATCTCCTTTTTTTACAGAGTCAAAATTTTCTCGTCAGTTAGGATCCAAGCTACTGCTAAACCTCCGTCAAAATAGGCGAAAACTCGCAAAGTCATGGGAGTTCTTAATTTTGAGGTAGGTGATTCATGGGAATCATCAGGATGGCCTTGATGCTTTCTAAGAGTTGCATCACAATTTCCTTACGTTAAATGTCTAAAATCGTTTAATTATGACCAAGTTTAGAGATTGCAACTTAGAGGCTGTGCTGGGAGGCAAAAACAGAAGATAAACATCGCTGAGTGATGTGATATTATTGTGGGCCTTACAATTATCAATAAACAGTTAAACATTTTCGCTGTTTTTACTTTCCCTTACCTATATACGAAGTATGTAGTAAGGGGAAGTATTGCGATCGTGAAAATTTTCGAATTCGAGTTTTCAACGGAAATACATGTTTTGAGGTCCTCTGAGTCCAAATGACCAAGTCTCGCAAAATGGTCTGTGTGTGTCTGTGTGTATGTGATCAGTCTAGCTCAAAAACGGAAAGCTGTACGATACTGAAATTACATATTTAAGGTTAGTACATGCTTGTGATGTTACAGCAACATTTTCGTCAAAATCGACTAACCGGAAGTGCCACTTTATATAATCGATTTTACACATGTTTAAATTTTCTCGAAAACGGCTCCAACGATTTTGATGAAACTTGCCTAAATTATTCTTCAAAAAGGTCTTTGACTTTTCATTTATGAAGTAAATCACCGAGGAATTGCAGGGAAAAGAGTTATGATGAAAAGAATATTTTATTTGCGCATAGTTTAAAAAGTATGCATTTTACGGTAATTTATCTATAGACTTTTATGAAAGGTAATTAAATCATCTAAAAAAGAATAAAAGAATCATCAAAATAGGACCAATAATAGCAAAGATACAGCGCATCGGACTAACCGGAAATGATAATTATATCATGGATATTACACTTTTTTACAATTTTCTCGAAAACGGCTCTAACGATTTTGATGAAACTTGCCTAAATTATTCTTCAAAGAGGTCTTTGACTTTTCATTTATGAAGTAAATCACCGAGGAATTGCAGGGAAAAGAGTTATGATGAAAAGAATATTTTATTTGCGCATAGTTTAAAAAGTATGCATTTTACGGTAATTTATCTATAGAATTGTATGGAAGGTAATTAAATTATCTAAAAAAGAATAAAAGAATGATCAAAATCGGTCCAGTATTAGCAAAGATACAGCGCATCGGACTAACCGGAATTAGCTAGTATATCATGGATTTTACATTTTTCTCAAAAACTGCTCTAACGATTTTGATGAAACTTGCCAAAATTATTCTTCATAAAGGCCTTTAACTTTTCATTTATGTAGTAAATCACCGAGAAAATGCAGGAAAAAAAGTTATGAAGAAAAGAATATTTTATTTCCGCATAGCATAAAAAGTATGCAATTTATAGTAAATTATGTACAGAATTATATGAAAGGTTATTAAAGTATCTAAAAAAAAAAAAAATCATCAAAATCGGATAAGTATTAGCAAAGATACAGTGTATTTTATGAGGAGCATTAAATAGATGGATAACCGAGCGCATCCGAAAGGAGATAAATGCGACCGAACCTCCTCCCACCAATCTGCCAATCTGTTGTAAACAATACGCTCTGTAACAAAGTAATTTAAGAATACAAAAACGGAAATTAACTTAATAATTTCTACTTTCACATTATTTAATGGAAAGAAAATGTTTCCATAGAAACTAAACCAGCAACTTTTAAAATATATTTGCAACTTGACAAAGTTAAAACATATAGGTAGTGTACAGAATTGTTGTACTAAAATTGTTTTAAAAACTATTTTATTGTACTTAAGTGGGAGAAGAATTGAATGCTGCTGAGTTTATTTCAAGTATTGTTTATGTGAACCCTTTAGAATTATATTAAAAAGATAATTATTATAGGGCGGTAAGGGAAAGTTGTGTGATGCGCGCACCGCACCAGATTTTTTATTCCAAATATGTACCCATTCGTTGAAAATTTCACTTATGATACATGCTTTTGTGTTTGCACGATAGGCGTTCGGTAAAGTTTTTGCTTATAAAACAAAGGTGCTTTATAAACAAAACCTTTACCGATTTTCCAGTCATGAGCGAACTTAATTTTTCAGATCAATATATGTTTTCGGCTAACAGTATGGTTACAGGTTTTTTTTACAATTTTATTTAAAGAGAACTGAATAGAAAAAAAATGGGGAAATTCATAGAAACGATCCCTCTCTCATTCACTAATCTCTGCTCTTGAAAAGATTAAGAGTTATCCATATTTTATATTTGGAAATTCGAATTATAAGGCGTTTACATTACTTGGAAGACGAAAATAAATACGAATTATTGGTGGAACCCGATTGCAGTGTATTTATACGAAATAAAGGGAGACTTTTAAGATACCAGATGAGTATAGGTAAGATTACTATTATACAGGTATATGTCCCCACTGACGATGCCGGGATATTGCAAAAAGAATTGTCCTATCGTCTGATCTGCAAGGAGCAGTTGACAGAAACAGGAACAAAGGAAGGTCCGTAATTCTGTGTGGAAACCTTAATGCAAGAACCGGACGGAGTTAAACAGCTCCATGAAAATGGACAGCGAATGATCGATTTCTGCTTCGACAACAATCTCTTAGCAGGCAATTCCTTTTACCTACATAAGGAGGCACACAAAATTACTTTTTCAAGCGCAGTATTGTTGGAATATAGTGTCATCGACTATTTCATATATAATCGAGAAATACGACAATATTTCACAGATGTGAAAGTAATAAGAAGAGCGGAGATTGGTACGGACCATCTACTGCTGGTCTTGGATACCAGGATCTTAAAAACCGGCAAGCCTAAGCCTAAAGCATATCAAGCAATAAAAGTGTGGACTCTGGACGATCCGGACACGATAAGCCTCTACATTCCCAAATTAGAGGAAAGCCTCAAAGTTTGAATCAACAGGGAGATGTAGAAAAACAATGGAACGCTCTCTGAAATTCTATTTTAGGGACTGCCATGGAGATCTGCAGCCTACAGAAATTCCCAAAAAAATGTAAGCTCAGTAATTGGTGGGGCACTGATATAAAATTAATAGTAAGTAAAAAGAAGCGAGCATGGAAGTTCTACCAACAGAATAAGACGCCTATTGGATAGCCTTACTGAGTATAGAAGAGCAAGAAATGAGGCAAAAGAAGCAGTTAAAGCAGCTAAAAGGATATCCTAGAAAGAATTCGGAAAAAGTCTGGATCAAAACCACAGGGGAAATATCAAAAAGTTTTGGCGCACTGTGAAATTCTTGAAGGGGAAATGAGCAAAGCCAGTGAGAAACTTAAAAGACATTAATGGCAAAACTATTGTCAGACACAAGTAAAATCATAGATAGATGGCGAAGACACTATCTAGATCTCTTCGATAATGAATTAAAAACTAGAGAGCGAAGGGAACAGACGCTTTATAAAGTCACTGAAGAAGTCATTCATGAAGAGGAAATAGAACTGGCTCTTGAGCAAATGAAAACAGACAAGGCTGCAGGCAGAGACAGTATTGGCCCCGAGTTCATAAAGTATGGTGGACATAAGCTCATTAAAGCGCTACAAGAGCTGTTCCAGAATGTTTGGGGCACCAAGACAATCCCGAAAGATCGGGAATACAGCAGTGGTTCTCAACCTGAGGGGGGCGTGATAAACCAATAAATACACTTCACACTGATATAATACATTTATAAATAGGTATTGTACAATGTATTTATTAATTAACTTATCAAAATTAAATTAAAAACAAGATTAATACTTATTGGTGACTCCTTTAGGCCTATCTTGAAGAGCAAAGTTTTTCAAATAAAGATTTAATATTAGAAATTGCTACTCTAAGCTCTTTTTCTATATTAAACTGAGATCTATATTATGTCTTTAAAGTTACCACCGCAGAAAATCCGGTTTCACAAAGGTAGGCTGTTGAAAATTGTAATAGTATACGAAATGCTTTATTTTTTTAGTGCAGACAACTCATCATCCAAACCTGTCCAAAATTGTTGTTGTACTAAATTGTTGTACGAGCAGCATCAGTACATATTCCGATGCAATTTTTCCACTCTATATTGACCTCGATTAGAAAATCATTCAAGATACCAAATAATTCAAGTGCTGTTACTTTGAGCTCTATTGGTTTGCAGAATAGTAGTTCTTCTACTGCTGACATGCCATATCAAAAACGAACATAGGCAATTAAATGAACATCTTTATTGCTATCTGTTGCCTCATCAAGCTGAATAGAAAATAAATTATCATGCACCTTTCCGAAAAGCTGATGCTGAACATCTTCAGCTATATCATCAGTTCGACGGGCAGCTGTTATATCACTTAACAGAGATATGGACTGCAATTATTTGGCAAAATTATCTCCAAACATAGTTTCTACAATCTCTTGCAATTGCAACTGGCCGATGTTGTAAGGCTTTTTACATCTGGCTATTTGATATGAAACTTTGATATGAATGGAACAGACGTTCTAGAATGTTCGAGACAAATCTATGCATAAATATATCAGGATAAAGGGGAAATTCTTTTACACGCTGTTCAGCTGCCATGCCCCCACTGAAACTTCATATGAGTTAGCTAAGGAGGAATAAATACTATGACCTATTGGAAAATACAATTAGGAGGTGTCCCCGATCTGACTTATTACTGTTACTAAAAAAAATCTATATTTTTAATCTAGGAACACACACACATTTCGATATTCTTGTACCGATATAATTAAGATATTTTTACTATAATTTTCATATTTCTGTGCCGATATAATTAAGATATTGTAGTTATAATATCAATTTTTCTCTGCCGATATAATTAAGATTAAATATTTTTTTCATTTATTTCTCCAATAGGATTTAAATATCAAGAAACAGGTTTTCTTCTAATCTTCCTCTAAGTAGTGTAAATTTATTTTTAATTTTATAAAAATGTTAACTATATTTTTATGCCGATATTATCAAGAAATCGATATTCTGTATATATATCGCAATAAATATCAATATCGATATTTTATTTTCGATATTCACATTCCTAGTTCATATACCGTAACACGATGGACCTAACGGAATGAATAAATCTCTGGGACAGTGAAATTGAATTTTCTTTGAATTGTATCTCAGGATTTCAAGTTATGATTGAATTGAACACACAAAAATTCAAAATTCCAAACGTTTCCTCAATCCTCCTCAAGTAGCTTTTGCCAGTTCATTCGATTATGCAGCAGTCCTCCAGCTTCGACCACCAAGCAGGTTCAATCTTTTAGTATCTGTGACCCAATTTTCAACTCCTCTCTCCCTTACAGTCCTTAACTGAAATTATGCTGTAATCTTAATATTAGTTTAAATTTAATTTAGTTTACATAATCACATAATGCATATATTAATTCTAATTTTCAAATATATCATATATCAATTCAATATTCAAAATATTTATGCATAGATTTGTCTCGAACATTCTAGAACATCTGCGTGGCGGGTATAAACATTGCATCTCGTTCTCGCCAGTCTCAGTCGAGTCGATCCTTCTACCTCTACCGTGAATATGTATATTGTAATTTGGGTATTATCTGCAATTAACGATATTATACAGAATATAGGAGTAGAATTATACAGCGTATAATATATACAGAATCATGGATAAATTTTTAAGTGGGCGTAAGGGAGCAACAAATAAACGTAGCCAAAAATTTCATCCATCCATGTCTTTATCTTTCCGACTCTCACCTTCATGAAACCGACATTAATCGTATCAAACAAATCCTCTTAGCAAATAACTTTCGCCTCAATACCATCAACTAACTTATCCACAACTACAAAAACTCTCCCCTTCCCATCACCTCTACCACTACTTCTTCACCATCCACTGCCATTCCCTTTTGTAGATCTCTTCCATACATCCCCACCTCAATTCCCAACCTGCGAATTGCTTTCAAATCCAACAACAAACTTTCCAACCTCTACACACGTGTAAAAGATCCCATTCCTCTTAAACACCGTTCCGCATCCTCTGTTCCACTCCCAATTGTAATTCTACCTATATCGGCGAAACTAAAAACCTCCTTAAAGATTACGATTACGTCATCCAACATAAATATTCCATCTCTTCCCGTAACCAGATTGCCTCTAAACTTTCAGAAAACTTTTTTTCCTTAAACCACACTTTTGATTTTGACAATACTTCAATCCTCGCCACAGTCCCTAACCATGACAAACGACTCCTCTCAGAAAGCATCTTCATCCAATTTACTCCTTCATCTCATAATTATTTAATTACAACAATGTCAACTTCTTTAACATCATTGCCACCTTTTGCATGTGCAACTTGTCACATCGCAACTATCTCTGTATGCTTTACATATTACCCAACCTTCATATTATTTGTCTTTTTAATTAATAGATTTAATATATTTTACTATTCCCTGTATAAATAAAGCATTATTTTAATTTCAATTAATTTTACATTGTTATTTTATTTATTTTATTTTATTTTACTTTTTCATTTGTCACTTGTTATATGTAATTTAGTGTTATCTTTTTCTTTTTATACTTCATACTTTTTTATCTTATTTGTAATTTCTGTTGTTATCATTTTTTACTGTTACTGGTACTGCCTGTTGTTTTTCATTGTTGTTATTTTGTTTTCCTGAAGATGGCCTAAAACTTAGGCCGAAACGTCGGCACAAAATATATATAAGTTTACTTATAAAAGTGTAACTCTTTGACCGCACCCCCGACCAACTTCTCCCTTAAGATATACATCTACGGTCAATAAAAACTCCCTCCAATACAAAACTTTAACGTTCTACGGCTAACTGTTTTTGAGTTATGCAAGATACCTACGAACGAACGAACGAACCAAACGTACCAACGAACGTAATAACGAACGTACGTACAGACGTCATGACGAAACTCTGAAAACCGAAAATTTTCGCGATTACAATACTTCCTTTACTGCGTCCAAGGAAATAAAAAAATGTTTAAAAAAAATTCATAATTCATAAATGTTTTATAATACTGATTTATATTAATCTAATTTAATATGTATAATAAAACCAAACTATATTTTGAATTGTTTATTTTTGAAATTTTTGTGTGTTTTTAGAAATGAGGATGAATGTATAACATTCGAAACTAGTGGAAGTCGAAACCGCAATCTATATAAACAAATTTATAGAAGTGGCAAATAATTTATCAATCCCTAATTAGATTGATCCTTCTATACCATCATGCGGATGTCAACTGATTATGAAGCAAGCCAAGCTATAGCGCATGTTAATCCACCGAAGGGCTCAAAACTGAGCAATTAAAAATTTAATTCTATCTCCCAACAGGTCATTACAGAATTGAAGAATGCAGATCAAAAAGATGCCATTTACTTATTTTCCAAATTGAGGCTCAAACAGCGAACAAAAACATCTGGTACAACTACACCTGCGTTAGAGAAAACCTGACTCCGTCTTATGTTCAAATAAGATCTGGAATTCAAACAAGAGCCATCCACCATGCAAGAAGACAATGGGTGAGACTAGAAATCAATTAATGGGTACACAGTTAGGGACAGTATAAAATTATACCTTTGTATCGTCCATTCTAAATTAACTTTTATCCTCCACCCACTTGAATTTGACTCTCTCGATATGCAAATTAGAACGCGGGCCCAAAACCTCATGTTGAAAAAACATGATACTCTAGAAAAGAAACTTACAAAATTATGGTTAAACTATGTCAATTTAAATATCAGTTCTTCTGGTTCGTCAAACAATTCCCAAAGTCAAAACCAATTTTCCCAACGTGTTCTGAATCTCTCTAGCACCACCTTATCGGAAACTGAAAACAACCTTCTTAACAAAGGCTTAATACATTCCATAAATTCACTTGTAAACTCAAAAATGTTTGAAAATCTTGCGGTTCACATCGAAACCGGTCTAGTAAAATTTAATAACGACTCTATTTCCAAATCCGTATGCGCCAATGTACTAAAAACCAAAATAGAAAAAATCAATAGGTCCAATAAAAATATATCAGCAGAACATAAAACAGCACGTGTATTGTCAGAAAAAGTACGCGAAAATAATCTCGTAATCATAAAAGCAGATAAAGGAAATACGACAGTAATTCTAGAAACAGATAACTATAGAAAGAAAGTTTATGATTTCATAAACAAAAACGGTTTTCCTAATGTCAAAAATCCCGTGAATAAATTTACCACCGAAGTCCGCGAGTTAATAAAAAACAGTATATTGATACCGGATAATAAAAAGTACACTCTCATTGAAATGAAACCGCTACCTCCCCGACTAAATGGCCTACCAAAAATACACAAACCGGAAATCCCCTTAAGACCAGTCGTTATTTACATCAATAGCCCGATCTATAAACTTGCCCATTACTTGAACAATTTATTCAAAACCAGAATCTCATTTTCTCAAAAACAAAAGGCATGTAGGTCGAATCCTTTCTTCACAAGATTCCTTTCATTTCTAAGCATATATCATTCAATGGTTTGTCCTTGCAAACTATGTATAACGTTATAGCTTATAAAATAATGTCGCCCAGCTCTTTCAACTTCCATCTCTGCTAATTAAACTTGTATTTATTGCAAACTAGTGACTCTCTCAAGCACTTTGTCCATTTCAGTTTCCCCTTTCTGAAAATGGCAGAGGCGGTTTCACATCCATTTATAGCATATAGAAATACTATATTGTCTTTTACAACCTGAGAAGATTTAAAATGATTTGGTCAGTAAACATTTTTTTGATGTGGACTCTTTCCTGGCTTTAATAAGTATATGTTAGAAGAGGATGGTGCAAACAGTTAACATTACCAGCAGATTCGTTTCGTCGAATAGAGTGTTTGTTTCACTTTTGATGCAGCTTATGTTTTACTCCTCCACAGCCATTCAGCTGATTTAATTCTTGTGCATTATCTAATAGTTTTCTGTGGATATCCATCAAACACAATCCTTGTTCCTAATCCTTAATATTGTTTAAGGTAGCTGACATATTTTTGTATGATGGAAGAAAACTTCCTCTGCAATTGTCAATGGCATATCCAGCGTTTGCCAAACAATGGAGTCACCTGCAACATGACTGAACCGCTCATAAAATACAGATTTGTGCGATTTTCAAATTCAAAGTAGTTTTTGAGCTATTGCTGGATTTTTTTGTGGAAAGAAATTCAAGAAAAAATGATGTCAAGGCTCACTTCATGTTATTTATGCTCACTTTTGACTTATTTTTAATAAACTAAAAAAGTCTGAAAATATCGATGAATTTTGAGAATACCAATTAATGCTCATAAAAAATTGCATTTGAAACGGAAGAGGTTGAGTTTTTTTTGGAAAAGGTTTGATTTGTCTCGGAAAAAGTTGAATATGGCTTGGGAAATTATATATATAAATGGAGGTCATATAATTTATTGTTTTAAGATTTCATCTGATTTTTATGTTCATGCTACTATTTCTGTAATGTTGAATTATTTATTGGTCGTAATAATACTATTATTATTGGAGCTATGCCAATGAAAGATGAGGTTTTACCGCAATGAACCAAGCATGATTACATGTACATATAATGTTTTTATTTTATACAGTCTTTCTTCAAAAATAGTTTATACACAATCTTCCTCCTTTCAAGAGGCAAAACATTTTAATTACATACAGTCAATCATTTTTTTTTCTTTATTTCAAATTTTTTATAATAAACACAAATATGTTTATCTAAGAATAAACATCATATATAATAGATTAGAGTTTTAACACAATAAAACAATCGTTAAACATGTGTATACACCTATTTCCTAAAAGAAGATTCAAAAGTACAGATTCACACTTAGATATCAGTTAACATTTTAATGCCTAACCAAAAATTATTATATTAGGCTTAATGGAATAAGTGTGTGAATAAGACTGTACCTATATATTTTAATATGACTGTAACTATATATTTTATTATATCTTTCACTTGCTACAATCATCAATTTCTAATAACATGGAACATCTAAAGAGTCCCAAAATGTGAAAAAATTGTAAAGTGAGGTTGGAAATGAAAAGATAAAAAAACTTGTAATAATAGAATTTTGGGCTCGATTAGATGAAAATAAAAGCAGTAAAGAATTATTCACTTGCTTTAGTTTAATAAGGCATCCAATAAATTCATTATTCAATAATCAAATGAAGTTATGTATGAAGAATTCAAAAATGGATTTACCCGTAAGAACTAATTGATTTGAAGTTTGTAGAGGAGGGACTGAGCCATTCCCACACAATACAATTGACCACAAATCTCATCCAACATTACCATACAATTTTTTCTCATTATGAGAAATCCAAATGACATTTTCAAAATGCTATCTTAGTAGTAACTATACTGAACTTACAGATATATTTAATTTTTATTTAATAAAGTAATAATAAATAAGGTTTATAATAAAACCTTTTTTTCTTTGTGAAAAAACATTTTCTATCAAATAATCGTACAATAAATTTTCAATAACGCACATCCTATTTTGATGGATTTTCATCTAATTTTTATTAATAACACATGAGCATTTTCTTTGTTACATACATGCATACATTTATACATTGGATGGAATTTATCTAATTAACCAGTCAAATAAATATGAAATTCATGACTCTGTTGAAAATTAATATCAATAGTAAGACTTTTTTTTTTTTTTTTTAATGCCATTGTAATCAGATTATATAATAATTAATTGAATTGTTTTTCATTTTTTTCAGATAAATCATTAAGAAAAAAGTCCAAAAAAACATTCTGAAATATCATGTTAAAACTTGAAGCCATTAAAGAGTAAAAATGAAAAAAAAAAATATCCATTCACACATAAACAAAAATTAGCAAAAACCTTGAGCGTTCCAATTCATTTGACAGCTTTGACGTTTGAATTGGCTCTCAATCTCCTTGATTGAGCTTGCAAGTTTAACAAATCCTCGCTACCTAACAGTTAAATGACGTATTGATATGTTAAGAGAGAAAATGCTATGACTGTTCAGCAGTTAAAAGTTATTGCCAGTGTATACCCTAAAAATTACAAACCATCGTGATAGTCTAGGATCAATCCCTGAACGTGGAAATAAATAAGAAACAATGTAACCAATTATACTTAAATAAAATAAAAATGAGAAGAACAACAGCACAATGGCATTAGTTTAAAATATAATTCAAGTCCCATGTGAACTTATCCAAACGATCCCAGTAACAGTCATTCTGTCTCTAGTACTAATTTCTAATAAATGTAATCTGATAATACTGCTGATTCTAATATAACAAACCAATACAAAAATAAGAATTATTAAAATACAATTAGGTATATCTATTTAATTCATTCTATGAATAATACAAGTTCATATTGATAATGTAAATAATACATAAGAAACCTGTAGAAAAGTTTGGAAATTTATATGCTTATTTTTTTATTTGTACAAAAGATATATTTTATAAAAAATTGATATTTTATTTAAAACAAACAATTACTAATTGTTATATTTTTTTAAAAAATATAGTTATACATTCTAAAGGAAGCTATAATGACCTTATGTGTCTGAACTATACGAAGAAAAAAATGTTAGATACTAAATTTAAAATTACAAAATCATAGCAAATACCTTTATTCAAAATGGCTTGAACAATGGCCACAAATATATTAACATTTTAAAATATTTTTTCTTTTACGCATTCTAACTGTTAACAATGTTTCAGGAAGCATACAATTTCTGATAAAGAAAGTTTCTCACATATACCAGGCAACATCAGTGAATTTTTAAATACAATATTAAAGCCATAAAATTTTGAACATATATGGCAAACATTTCTTTAACATTTTGAGATAAGAATAGTCTCAAGTACATATATAAACATACATACTTTCTCTATTTTCTCCTTATTTTTCGGGGCTTCATACAAATGCTTCAATAGTTAATTTATTCATTGTTGTCTGGATAGGAGTTTCATTTACACACAGCCTCTAAAATTTTATTTTAAAATCGTGCTTCCAGAGTAATTGAAATATTTATACTTTTTTTTTTTTTTTTCTCACATTTTTTTTAACAAAAGTTAAATATAAATATTAAACGATATACACTTGAAAAAATTATTGTAATAAAATTATACAATCAAATCCACTCAACTTGATTTAATATTACACATTAAAAAAATATGAAAATAATATGAATATAAATATCACAATTGAAAGTTCATTAAAACATAAAAATAGAAGTATGTTACAAAAACTAAACATACAGTGATTATAATCCACAAAATGGTTTTCAGCAGTTGACAAATCTATCAATATTCACTATTCAAAATTAGCAATGCTTGTAAAACTGTAAGATTTATCTGCATTAAGAATATACTTATAAACTGATTGTGTGTGTGTGTGTGTGTGTGTGGATGGGTGGGTGCGCGCGCGTGTTTATGCACATGTATTTTGGAAAAGGTAAAGTAAAATGCTACACCATTCTACCTTACTTTAAAAAAAAAATCTGATAAATCTAATCATTTTAAGTTAAGTTAATATAATTTAAAATAGTAATTTTTACAAACAGTCCACATTAATTGTTACAATTGAGCTATATGCATAGTGTCTTACAAAATAAATTTGAATTTTTTACTTTTATCAATAGGAAGAATTACTGTTAAATACAAAATGGAATTTTAATCACTAACAATGTCATGAGGATAAAAGTTCGAGAATAATATATGGATTGAGCTTTGTTAGAAAATTAAATAACATAGTCAAGAATATTATGGCATTAGGAATTTATGATTGTACAAAGATTCAAGAACAGTTAACAATTCGATGTTGAAGCCAAGGATTTTGAAGGTAGCAGTGTCGGGCTGGGACTGGGAGGTACACGAATCAATGAAACAACTTCAGCATTACCTGTCTTATCCCCATCATATTGACCTGTATCGCAGGAACATAGTGTCCTCTCCTAGAAAAAAAGAAACTTAGAATATAATAAATTACATAATAAATAAAAAATAATGTCCATCATTTAACTTTAAAAACTATATAGGCAAAATATGCTTGCACTATGCTTTTTTAACTGACAGATTAACTTTTTAATAAAATTATAAAAATGAAAAGATTTGTTAAAAGAATACATTAATGGCACGTTTTCATGAGCCAAATTTAATTGAAGTAGGACTTTTTGTTTCAATTGAGTTTATCAACTTTTTAGTGGATTGGCATAAGACACACTGTATTTTTTCAACCTGCTTTCAAGTTGAAACTTAATTTGTTTTGTAATCATATTTCAAAATACTTACATGAGACCTATCAAAACGTAATTTTCTCCATATAGATGGCCTATGATGTTCTTCTGTAGCTTCAATATTGGAGGAAGATACGTTATAATTTGGATTTGAAAATGTCAAAACGCTTCTACCATTGTACATATATACCCGCTCACTTCGTTTTTTCCTGAAAATAAAAATAACCATCATTATAGAAAGGAAAAAAAAATAAAGAAAATAGCAATTATTATAATTACTAATATTAACTAAGTCACATTTTTCGGTACTACTGATGAATAAGCCAAATATAAAAAATACATGCCTAATTTATTAAAATTTTCATTAGTAAGAACATTCTTTGCATCACAATAACATGGCACCTACTTGAATTATTTTTTAACATTGGGATTTATTTTAATACTTCAGAAAGTTTTGCAGTGTTTAATATTTATTATTCATATAAATTGTCAAAGAAAGAAGTCCAAAAAACATTCTGAAATATCATGTTAAAACTTGAAGCCATTAAACAGTAAAAATGAAAAAAAAAAAAATCCATTCACACATCCAATAAAATTAGCAAAAACCTTGAGCGTTCCAATTCATTAGACAGCCATGACATTTGAATTGGCTCTCAATCTTCTGATTGAGCTAGGAAGTTTAACAAATCCTTGCTACCTAACACTTAAATGACGTATTAATATGTTAAAGAGAGAAAAGGCTATGATTGACCAGCAGTTGAAAGTTATTTTCAATGTATACCCTAAAAATTACTTTCCATCATGATAGTCTACGATTAATCCAATAATTTTATTTTATAAATTATTTATTATTTATATTATGATATTATTATATATTTTATTTATATTATAATATTATTTTTATAAATTTAACCCTTTGGCTGCGGAATACTCGTGCGGTGGGAGAATACAGTGGTGCGGGATAGTCTAGCGCCTGCAGTGTCCCGTGTGCGGAATACTTTTTGCGTTTAGCATTTATCATTATATATAGCATTTATCTTTATCATCGTCCTCAGAAGATAATTGCCTTGAAACCCCACTAGTTCCAGGCCTTCCTCCAACAGAGACATTTTGGGATCTATCTTCATATTCCTCGTCGTAATCTGAAGAAGACTTTCACTCGCACCCGCCAAAAGCTCTAATAATTCTTCTTCAGAATAAATTTTTTTGACATCTTTACGCACTTAACTATTCACTACCAAAGCAGAAAATATACTGAAGAGAATAGGGAAAATGTCAGGTAAAGAGAAATCGTATATGGTCATAAAAAAGGGACGGAGTAGGTACGAGGGTTGGCCGAATAGAAGGAAACTATAAATGACAAAAATGAATTCCCACGCCCTCTGTCCTCTTTGTAGGACATTGCTACTTTTTTAAATAGTCTGCAGATGGCGATAGTCGAAGAACTAATATATAAGCTAGTAGCAGTCAGGCGCAAAATAAGTCGAACTACTATAGAAGCTCACGGGGCACTGCAACCGCCGGACTACAGGGTTAATTATATTTTATACTAATGTGTGAAATTTTATTCAGTTAATATAAACATATATTTTTATAAATTAGAGAATTTTTAAATTATATTTATTAATAAAATATATATTGATGCAATACAGGAAGATATTTATAATGGTTAATATTTGTAAGAAAATTATATGAAAACCGCTAAAAAAACACAGAATATTTACATATGTGTGATATATACATATGCAGTTTTATTATACATTATGAATATTTTAATTATGCTATATATTTATAATAAGTTTTACAAATTTTCAATATCATATTAATAGCATGCATGATGCTGTGTGCATAGTAACTCAATACAGTTGGGCAGCACATCTTTAATAATAAAGTGTTTCTCTCTTAAATAAAATAGAAACAAATTATAAACTGAAAGACTTTTAGATTAACAATTATTAATACTTGTGAACAATTTTATCTCATTCATCTTCCATTATAACCCCACTGACTAGGGTTGGAACATCGAAATAAAAATATCGATATTCGATATTTCGATATATCGCAAAACCAAATATCGATTACCGATAATCTGTAGAAAAATATGGATATATCGATATACCGAAAGGAAATGGATGAAAAAGCAAAGAAACCGTGCATTAAATGAGTATAACGTTAAAATGTGATGAAGGTTATGAAATAATATAATTATTATTTATAGAACAATAGTTTTATTATCCATGAATCATTATAAAAAAAGATAGAAAAGAATAATACTTTGGTAAAAAAAATAAGTATTATAATACATTGGCTTTTTGCCATATTTCATATATTATATTATTATACAAATTTAAAAAAAAAAAAACTTGTTTTATTTTTCTAAAAAAAAATTGTATTTCATAAAGTTTCCATGCATACATTGAGCATTCTCAAAACATTTATATAAAAACATGTAACTCATCTGATATATATTTTAGTACAATCACCATTTATATTATTACCTGTTTGTCTTTACATAGAATTAATTAACAGTAAATGTGTTTCAACCTTATCTACTAATTATTGTTTGGCAACTAAATATTACTTATTCTCATATTCACGCCATTATATTTATAAATTAACATGTGCTATATTTTAACCAATGATTATCTGCAACAATTTATTTACATTTATAGTATTATCTATTTTATTTCAATTTGGTGATTGATTGATCTATATTATTTTTTGTTTGGTAATCATAAACTCTTGAGTTTATTTGAAGGGTAAGGAGAAAATATCTGGATTCTATTTCATAATAAAGTACGAAAGTACAATTGCGAGTAGAGCTATGATTTACTATGCATATGACATATTGTGAAATGTTGAAACACAATAAAATTTAAAACTAGTTTTAGCATCTACCTAATATACCTCGATTCCTATTCTTCAATATTCTTCAACATCCCGTGCAGTCACCATATCTGGAGCACTTGTGTGTTCACTCAATATAACGCTGCTATGAGGCCGAAGTTCTAAGAAACGTTGGACCATGTAATATTTGCTGTTCCATCTGGTAGGAACATCTGAAATTAGCTTGCATTTAGTGCCACCTTCAGTGGTTTTTCTTAACTGGTCACAGCCAACAATAGCAAACCAAGTTGTAATGCTACGAAGCTTTCTAAATAATTCTTCCAACTTTTCGCACACTAGATTTAACAAGTGAGCAAAACAGTGTATATGTTTAGCCTGTGAGAACGTATCCACTGCCTTCACAATGTTTGCCCCATTGTCAGTGACAATTTTTGTTACTTTTTCATTTTAGATGTTAAAACGTCGGCACACATCTTTCAAAACATTAGATATGGGAGGTATGCTTGTCTGTGAGTTCTCGAAGTTCCAGGAACACTGAAGACATTTCATCATTTGTTTCTAAAATAAAATGAACAGTGACACCAATTACACTTTTCATCTGGTGGGACTCCGTTCATATTTCACAAGTCAATGTCACTGAATTTACTTCATTCAAATGTTTTTGAATAACAGATCGCAGTTCTGAGTATTTTTCATTCAATAATTTTTTTAATGTTTATCTAGAAGGTACCTTACTTAAAGGGGCTAGAATTTTAACCAAGCTGAGAAAATCTTCCTTTTCAACAGTGTAGAATGGCAGAGTATCCTTACAGATAAAATATAAAATAGCATCATTAATTTTTCTTCGTCGTTCGTCTTCCTCTTCAAATGATGCGATATTTTGGAAACTCTTATGTCAGAAGCTTTTGACGGAGGAATTATTTCATTTGCTTCATTTAGAAGTAGATGGTGTTGCAGAAAAACCTGACCCTGATGGAGACGAAAAACCGTGCGAATGTGAAGATTTGAGGTATGACTGCTGTGTTTCCCGATGTCCGAAATATTTTGTGACAATATTTGCACTCCGCACTTTTACTGTCTCAATTCAAAATGTTTCCACACTTCACTTTTTGGTGGCGACATTTTAGTTTCTATTTTCACTTTAATCACCACACTAACAACAGCAATGAACAACAGGTTAGTGACCGTTAGTGACGCCTATGAGTTAAAACAGTAAGGAAGTTACAACAGCTCAAAGACAGCGTCCTAGATTGATTAAATAATTAAGCTATAATGTTAAGTATAGCTCACGGATAACATTAAAAATATGAAAAAGAATAAAGGAAATTTCTAATTAAAATAAAATAATAAAGTTTATAATATCAACATCATCGATATATCGGTGTAAAATATCGATATCCTCGATATATCGGGTGTTAGGATAACGATATAATATATCGGTTTTTCAAATCCGATATTTCGATATATCGCGTTTCGATATTCCAACCCTACCACTGACCGACCCTCTTCTACATCATTCCAGCTTCAAAGTTTCAATAGAGTTACCAAATAATAATTTAAACCAAAACCCAAATACTGTGGAAAATATAAAATAAATAATAAATGAATATACAGAATGAAGCTTATTATAGCATTTCCAAGTTAATTGTAACCTTTTCCAAATCAAATGTCACCTTTTCCAATTCAATTGTAATCCTTTCCAAATCAATTGCCACATTTTCCAATACATTGTAACCTTTTCCATTTCAATTGTAACTTTTTCCATTTCAATTGTAACCCAACCAGACATGAATTAATTCTACATTATTTATTTTATTATTGAAAAATAATTATTTTAATTACAATAATGGCTTTTGAAATAATTCCACCATATTCTTCAATATTTTTTTTGCTTATTAGATAATTTATATTAAATGCTAATTTCAAGTAGTTTAAATTTTTTAATTAAAATTGTTATTTATTTATTTTCAAATATTTACTATTTTTTATTTATTTTGGTTGGTGGGAGAGAGGGGAGAGGAGTGGATTTCATGGATTTGATGACCGTTCATTAAGTTTTCGAAGTTTCTAAGGTCAAATTATCTACCAACATTTTATTTGGCCACGAGGTTTTCCACTTAATTATTAGTTTTCAAAATTCTTAGGTATAGGTGTAGTTTACTAGGTTTTCAAGGGCGCTATTTCCCAATTCACTATCGGATTTCCGATCGCACATGAGCATTTCGATTTTCCGTGGCTATTGATGTTTTCTGTGATAAACGGATTGTTTATTAGGTTTGAGAGGGTTCTGATTTCATTTCTTGAATTGAATTTAGGATTGCATATGCGAACTTCTCTTGTCCGTTGCTGTTGAAGTTTTCTATGATAGAGGGATCGTATATTAGGTTTTCGAAGATTCTGTTTTTTTAATTGAATTTTTTATGGAGCATACGCATTTCGAATTATTATTACAGTTGACAATTCTTTAGTACAGGCATTGTTTATTGTTGCGGCCAACCAATAGTAATACCTATGTATACATACATAGTTGTACAGTATATATATAGCATTTCCAAGTCAATTATAAACTTTTCCAAATGAATTGTCACCTTTTCCATTTCAATTGTAATCTTTTCCATTTCAATTGTAACCCTTTCCTAATCAATTGTCACCTTTTCCAATTCAATTGTAACCTTTTTCCTTTCAATAATTATTTTAATTACAATAAAGACATTTGAAATAATTTTGGCTTATTCTTCCGACATTTTTTTCATTTGTTAGATAATTGATATTAAGTACTAATTTCAAGCAGTATAAATTTTTGAAAAAAATTGTTTTGCTTATTTTTAAATATTTATTATTTATTTGGAGTGGGAAGAGGGTGGATTTAAGTGATTTGGTGATCATTCAGACGATTTTCGAAGTTCCTAGTATCAAATTTACTACCGAAATTTTATTCAGCCAGCAGCATTTCTACTTAATTGATAGTTTTCAACATTCATCGGTATAGGTATGGTTTGCAAGGTTTTCAAGGACGCTATTTACGAATTTATTAACGGATTTTCAATCGTGCGTGCGCATTTCGATTTTCCGTTGGTGTTGAATTTTTATATGATACAGGGATCGATTATTAGGTTTTAGGAGGTTCTGATTCCATTTTTTAAATTGGATTTTCGATCGCACATGCGCAATTCACTTTTTCTTTTCTGCTGAAAGATGTTTAAAAATATTATGTGGATATAATTAATAGATTAAAATTATAATAGAACATATACCATCAATTTCTTTTTAGAAGAATATCAATTAAAATTACAAGCACCAATTGAATAATCATGTTAGTATCATAAATATAAATAATAATAATAATAAAGAAAGATGTAAGGAGAAGAGATAAATAAGTTTTAAATAACTGTTAAATTAACAGTTGACCAGATTTAGACTAATCCAGACAGGTTTAAGTCCAGTTCAATGTAACATTGCAATAATGATTATTTTATAATTAGACAAAATAACAGTGGTTATGGATTAATTATGGACAGTGTAGGAGTCAACTTTGTAAGTATTATATTTATTTTCAACCAAAACTTTTTATTTTTAGATTCGCTTGAAAATTTGAATAATGAGGTTTTTCACAGTGCTAAGACCAAATTTAAATAAAAAAAAATCTTTTGATATACTTCACTCCATAAATAATACCGCTATTATTAAATGTATGTCGATACACCCTTCAGATCACTCTAAAATTCAATTATTTGGTTTTAAAATATTGGATCACTCTAAAATTGAATATTTCTGGATCACGACTAATGTTTTTATATTACTCTATCTATTATATTACTTAGAATACGACCTTAAATATTCAAATTATATTTAATATACTATGACATCCCAAGCAAGGCTGTGTTCTTAACCATGTATATATCATATTATAAAAACATTATTTGTGATCAAGAAATAGTAAATATTACACTTTTACAACAATGCTATAAACATTATTGTAGTAAAAAAATATATTTTTACACTACAATAATACTGTTCTATATTACGTATAACTCAATAGAGCTGTCTGAACGTTCCTAAATTTAATTATTTCATTTAAACAAAATTGGTCTCTCTAATATTTAATATTACTTTTATTTATTTTTTTGTGTGTCTACCATTATATTTATAGCGGTGTTATAAAAGTGATAACAAATAATTTTTTTTAAATTTTAGAATGATCCAATTTTTTAAAATGAAATAATTTAATTTTAGAGTGATCTGAAGGGTGTATCAACCTATACATACATTTAATGATAACGGTGTTCTTTATGGAGTGAAGTATATTAAAAGAATCTTTTTATTCAAAACTGGCATCAGATTTGGTTTTAGTATTATATTCAAATTTTCAAGCGAAACAAAAAATAAAAAAGTTTTGCCCAGGGGACTCTTCAGATTTTAATAATCGCTCATAAATCAGAAACTCTTTGAACAATAATTCAAACCAAATTTGGGGCATCAGTAAAGGTTCTTAAACTATGGGATTTGTTTAAATCGTGATGTTCCTAAATGTTTTAGAACCAACGTTATCAACAAAAAACTTCAATTTGTTTTTATATGGTAATCAACTTTTTTTACACAGGCCTTCTAATGTTATATTTTTTTATATGTGTGCAAAGAAAAAACTTTTCTCTTTTTAACGAGTCCATATCGATATTGGGTAAACTGAAGATAAGATATAAAGCTTCAAACCCAAACGTCGTAATTTTGTGGCTTCTAAAAATATTGAGCACACTCAGAACTGAAAAAAAAAGTTTTTTTTTTCTATGATTTTTTAAACATTCAGGTTTTTATGATTTTCTGAATACAATTGATTTTTTAAACATTGAGGTTTTTATGATTTTCTGAATACAAATCTGCTATCATTTTTGGTGTGAAAAATCTAAAAGATTTAAATAACTTAAAAACTTTTTTAAATTTATTTGACCAAATGTCAATTATTTTTCAATTTTTCCTTTAATATATCCTAAAAAACAAATGTTCAGCTGAAAAAAACAATGTCAATGTCATTTTTCAAACACGAGATATAAAATAAAGCATTTTCAGCATGTTTTATTTTTTTCTCAACTACTAGAGCCCATCAAACAAAACATCGTACACTCCCCCTTATAAGTTTGAAAAGAATTCTATTAACTTTAGACATTTTTTCACCAAATTCTATTCAGAGCGAAAAGTAAAGCAGAACTTCTGATTGGTTTATTTGCTATGGCATAAAAATACCAGCTGAGCTATTGAAGCACTCTCAAACAGCTTTAATGTAAGGCAGGGTTTGAGGCAGAGAGACCCGATTTCGCCAGTCCTGTTTAATCTAGAGCTGGAGGGGGCTGTTAGAGCAATAAGGACCAATCCTCGAGTGTTGATTTCTAATCGCTTAACCCAATGTCTTGCGTATACCGATGATATTCTTCTTATCAGCGCCCGCACATTACTGGCTCCGGCAGGACAACAATTTGAGGTGTTTTGCATTATATTGTAATATAATTTTTTATGAAAGTTTATTATGACCTTCAAGAAAAGTACTCGGCAGCTATCCTCCGAATTTGGTTTGTCACAGTAAAGTATGAATCGCCACTTACACCAATTAGGTAAAAAGAAGAGATCGTGTAAAGAAGTTCCACATGAGCTCACCTTACAGCAAGCTGAACTTCGCCAAGAAATATGCTACCAAAAACTTGCTGAAATGGATGCCATCATTGGATTTCAAACCATTCAAGCCATTTCAAACATTGGAGGAGGTAAAAATTGGAGAAGAATACTTTTTCCTGTTGAAACCAAAGAACCCTGGTACAGGCAGGGAATCGAACAGCTGGCTTCTAGATGGCGACTACCAAAGAAGAAATTTTATGTAAGAAAAAAATAAACTTCATTTTAACTCTTGAAATTGTCTTTTTTTTTACTCATCCTAATATTTATATTGAAATAAAAATTTTATACAGCAAATTTGAGATGTTTTGCATTACATTTTAATATAATTTTTCATGAAACTTTATTATGACGTTCAAGTAAAGCATTGATTCTGGTTTGCCAATTTTAATCAAAATCTATTATGTTGTATTTCTCGTATATATTAATTTGTATTAATTATTACCAAATTTGTACCAAAGTCTTACAAACTTTAGTATAATTTTTTATAAACTTCAAATAAGTACCACTTTTGGTGATCATGTAGTGACCAAAAAGGGAGGTGCACAACTAAATGTTACAAAAATCTGAAATACAAAAATTTCAACTTTCCACGGCAAACCGTTCTGGCTCATGCCAAATAGAAACGAACAAACATACGTACAGAATCACAATGAAACTAGTCAAAACGGATTCAGGGATCGTCAAAATGGATATTTCTGTTGAAATCTAAAAATTGAAGTGATTATAATACTTCTCTTAGGTTTTTTAACCTATTGCAAACATATATCAGGGGATAAGAAGTAAATAATTACCTGCGATAATGATTATAAACAATGCAGCCTACTACACATATGATGATAACTGAAATCACTACACCAATGATGATAAGGGTAGTTAGAGAATTCTCAGGCTTTACCTCCTTTGTAACAAAGCCAGTACCTAATGGGTCAAATCCAATGTCCCATTCAACCCTTGAAGATGGTTCTGTAAAGATAAAATTAATGGAGGTAAATAAATTACTTATTAGACTCAATTATGTAGAATTTTTTTAACTGGATTAAATCTAGAAGATAATGGATGGGGATGATGTAAAAGAACTGTGTTTATCTTCTGGTCATATTTCCTGCTTCTGGTACCATGATAATTTTGCAGTAAAAAATATTAAGCCAACAGGTCACAGACAAATTTTATTTATGCATGATTTTTCAGCAATCTAGAGCCATTCTCAAATCTTTAAAAATTATTTTCTGTTAATATATTAAAATTTATCAATTTATGCTACCGACAATCTATTATCATTTACATTTATATACCTTTTTAATTTTTATAATTAAGAATAAATTGGTAATAATTTAATTTTAAATTATCTATCATGGATGCATGTAAATATGATGATATTTTATTTACTTATTTATTTTATTTATCATTGTTTTAATAAAACTTATTCATTGATAATTCTTCCATTCCAAATCTTTAACACATTTTTCTGTACCTTCTAGAGGAATATAAACAAACTGTTTTTAATGGAAAAATACCGCTCGTAGATAGTTGGGACAAATACGGCCACTGCCCGTTAAAAGGTTTAGTAGAAAATGGTATGAGTTTTGGAAAAATCACCGAATTAGTGGACACTTAAATTCAAATATAGGCAGTGACCTTCCTCTTGTTTTCAAGGTGAACTATGCAAAATTTCGTCAAGTTCAGAATAAAACAAATTAAGCTCAAAATATAGTATAATATAAAAGAGATAAATACACACATTCTGCATTACATACAGATGTAGGGAGTGGGAAAGCAAGATCATTGATGTTTTATTACTTTGGTTTAGATATATCAATCAACATATACAAGTGTGTGTATATTATCAGCATTATATATCCTTATTCAATTTAAATAAATAAATTCTATAAAAACTATACCAACCAGTAGAGCATGTAGGGTCCTTAATATCAGGGCAGGCACAGACATAACCATGGCTACCCCTAAAGAGACACAGGTGAGTACAGTAGCCATTTTTAACAGAACATGGGTTCTTCCCTAGCTGCTTAGCTGGAGAGACTGCTTTGATATCCATCACCCCTTCAACGTGTCCTGGCAGTTTGGTTTTTTCCCTACCACTCTCTGCATCTGCCTGCTCTATTCCTTTTTTGTACCAATCTGTCCAGAAAATATAGTCCTCATACTAAAAGAATAAATTAAACAGGAATATAAATATAATTATCTAATAAGTTTAGATTTGGAATATTAATACTTAATAAACCAGTTTTTACATCCATACAAAGTTACTTACATTAAATTGAATAACTCGAGAATATCCATTTTACTTTACAGCTATTTTTTATTTTAAAAATACATTACAACTGCGCAATCTGTGACACATTGATAATGGTTTGATTAAATGGATAAAAAGGCATCTCACTCCTTCAGAGAGGTTTTTATATTTATGAGTTTTTATTTTATATTATTAATTTATCACCAAATTAAGTTGTCAATATATTGTTATTTAATGTATTCATCATTAAGGCTGATTCATGATAGATTGGCAGTTATATGGTATGGCCTGTTCTAAGATAAATTAACCTTTTTAGTTACAGCTTAACCCGATGATGATAGTGTAATACTGGAGCAGTACAGACGGATGTGGACCCTGTGGATAGTGTATTGCTGGAACAGTAGAGCTGTCTCCCCTCTTAGCAGTTGAGGATGGTATACTGCTGAGGCAGTTTGATCTTGGAACCATCTAGTGGTGTTTTAGTGAGATTATAGTACTTCTTCTAACAATTAGATATGATATGACTTCAGTTTATAAAGCTGCAGTGGCCTCTGATGTTTAGTGGGAACCATCAAACTGCCAAACTACTTTCAACTTTCTATGAATCATTGTATACCTGCAGGTAAACCATGTAAAACAATTTTATGTGCACACCCTTGTTTCAAATTGTACCACACACAAAAAAAAGAAACTTATAACCTTTTTTTGTAAGATTTAAAAAAAAAAATTATTCATTTAAAGTTATATATAAATGTTAGTTTGTTAATTTGTAAATATTAGAATTAAATAGAATTAGGTAATTAGGTTTAATATGGTAAATAATTTACATAGGTTTTTAAATCTGCCAATGTCGTGTCCTAAATCACGAATCAAAAAGGAGATTGGGAAACGAAATAAAAATAATATCATCATATGCACATTTGTAATGTAATTATTATTTTATTGTAAATAAATACAATAAATTAATAAATTTCATAAATCATGTCTTGAAGAACAAAAATTAAAATTGGAGAGAGTTTTCGTTGACCGTAGATGTATATCTTAAGGGAAAAGTTGGTCGGGGGGGGGGGGGGGGTGCGGTAAAAAAATATCACTTATAAGTGACTGTTATAAGTAAACTAAGTAAATTTGAGTTGATGCTCGACCACATGCCTCTCTGCCCTGAAGATGTCCTAAAATTTAGGCCGAAACGTCAGCACAAATAGTTAAGTTTACTTATAACAGTTACTTATAAGTGTTATTTTTTAACCGCACCCCCCCTCCCTCCCTCCGACCAACTTCTCCCTTAAAAAATTAAAATTATATGTGCTACATATAGCTTTTTTATGTAAATTATATGGTATAATAACAAAAGATGATATCATTAAAAAAGCATTAAAAAACTAAGATTAAAGCATAAAAAACAAAAACAAAATAAATACATGAACAATTCGTATAAATTTATTTAGTTACTTGAGGTAAAGGGAGCGTAGAGAGATAAAAAAAGAATCCCATCCCATTGGACGATCTGCCTCACAATGTAATATAATATTTCACCGTTTTTTAATTATTATTGGACCAGGAAAATAAGTATAAAAGTTCATAATACATTTATTGAATGTAAAAACTTTGCATCTTTTGATATTAACTAAAAGTACTTACCACAATTTAATCAAAAAATAAAATTTATGTTTAAAAATATTTTCATTAATAAAAAAAAGTAAAATTCAGTCATGAACAGATGTAATCATAACTTTATGCACACTTTGGACACATTTTTTTTGCACACACAAAAACAGGATTTCCACAACTAAATCACCATTTTAGATTTCCTTTACAAGACTGAAATGACAAGAAACTGCTCGTAGATTCCAACTACTACAACACTTCCAAATTACCAAAAAATATCCAAAATCCACGCTCCAAATTACCAATTTTTTATAAAAAGCTCATTTACATTATCATTATCAGGCCTATTTGGACATATGGAATAGAACTTTGGGGCACCACTAAACCATCAAATTCCTCCCGCATCCAATCCTTACAATCCAAAATCCTTAATGCTCCTGATTTTGTCACAAATAAAATTATCCATAAAGACCTCAATATCCCATTTGTTGCAGATTTAGCCCGAAATAGATATACCTCCTTTAATTCCAAATTCCTTACCCACACCAACCCTCTAGCTCGTAGCCTTTTATTCCTATGTATTCCTGATAATCCTCTGAGGCATCTGAAAAGAAGATGGCCACGGGACCTTCTAACTTAAAATAGCCATTGAAATGCTACCAATGGATGGTTCCTTCACAAGTCATTATCATGTCTTATATTCTAACTTCACATTTACTTATTGTATGATTGTAACACAGTTGTAAATTTCAATAAATAAATAAAAAAAAGAAAAAAAAAAAGGTTTCCTTTGTTTTTCATAACTGTAAAATGAGCAGAAGTTCCTTCAGTGAATGTGTAACCATAACAAAAAAAAAAAAAATATATATATATATATATATATATATATATATATATATATATATATATATATATATATAGTATATAAATATATTAAATACTTTGTTTCATTAAATAGTTTTATTTTCAGTATTTACATAAATAGTTAGGTATGTTTCCGTTCTCACACTAAGTAACCCAATAAACTTTGAAAATTGGTTGTAGTGCACTAAAATAAAAAATAATATTCCAGGATTTTGAGATCTAGAACACTCTTTATGGACATGATAGCCCTGTCAATCCTATACAAAAATTGACGTCACAGGTAAATCATAGACCTCTTAGGCTGGGTATGTCATAGAAAAGATGGAAGAATTAACCTTCCATTGAAAGGTATTGAATTGGATGAAAACCAATTGCAATACTAGCATAACATCTCCAGGAATAGATGGAGGAAGTAGGAGAAACCTGGAGGGAAATAAGTTGTGGTCCATAGGCTTCTCAGGGCTATCGTGTAACTGTGAGGATTAAATGTAAGCTGCAGAGTTGAAAAACTGAAATCTATTGTTAGTTAGAGATGCTTGCATGAACTCAATATTAATCATTAAAAAAATAATGGATAGAATCTCAGATAAATTTCCAAACAAGATATATTTAATAAAAAATAAAAAATTGGAAAACAGGCATGGTGGGAGAGACAGCTGATTAATACAATCCATTAGAAGTCCATTTAATTGGCACTTCTATGTTGACATGAATTTTTTAAGTTACTAATCGGTGTATTATGAAATACACAATGATGCAATTTACATCAGGTCTAGTAAGAGCTGGAACTTAACATGATTTTATTCCATCTTTTAAGGCAACATAAAGATAAGATTTAGTAGCAATCGGTGGTTCATATGGTAGTAGGTTACTTTTTATAATTTCAGATTTGTATGTTATTCATTTGGTTTGGCATTCTTATGTTTTCCAACTAGGGAAGAAGTCCTGCAGGTTATTAACCTATTCTTGCCGGAATGTGAAGTTCAAGGTTTATTCCGTGGGCCCACCACAAAATTAAAGTCATCTCCCACAGACCACATTTAAACCTATGCCGTTTTTGACTCGATTATGCTAAGGTACTGTCTCAACATGTTTTGCCACCACAGCTTCAGATTTGTATGTGATTCACAAAATGTGAAATACTGAGACAAGTTTTTAATTATTTTTTTTATATACAACTCATAAATATCATGTGATTACAAAAAATAAAAATATATATCTTACTATCTGTACTTACCACAGTTAGACCATAAGGATGCCCAGCTTCGGGAACTAATAGCATGCGTCCTGAGCCTGTTAATTCTGCCATTTCAATTCTATTTTTCAGAGAATCTGTCCAATATAATTTCTCCCTTTCTGTATCCACAGCCAAACCATATGGAAAACCCAAATCACCATCTATTATCACTTTCTTTCCAGATCCGTCAAGATATGACCACTCTATCTTTGGACTTCGACCCCAGTCAGCCCAGTATAAGTAGCTAAAATACAATGATTCAAATGAAAATTGAATGAAGTTTATCACTAAGGTCTGTTCATTATTAATGAATTATAATTAATATTATAATAATTTTATAGTTATAGTGATCTGTAATATTATAGTAATATTTAATATTATAGTTATAATATTATTTTAAAAAATCAGAATACGTTTTTGTTTAAGGTTGGTTAAAAGAAAAAAATGTTGAGTAGCAATTGATGGTTAATATAGTTGGATCATTTCACTTTAAATGTACAATTTCGCTTCCCCTGTGTTATTTTAGGGGTTTAAAAGGGCTATTTTTAAATTATTTTTTTTTATAATTAATGCTATACAGTTTTATTTCCTGAACATGTTGACCTAACTTTTGACCTTTTTTTGAAACTTGGTTGAATAAATTAGTAGTAAAATTCATTAGAAAAATGCTGGTACATGATTGGAAAAATATGATCTATTTATATGAGATTCTTCTTTAAATTTTGGATAATAATATGAATTTTTAGGAAGCTTACATTCATCAGGGTCCATGTTCAAAGTTTGGTCCCCAACATCTCTTCTTGGTGATTTTCCATGAGTGTTACCAACCTTATGATCAAGAATGAAGTGTTTTTCAAGGCAGAGAAGGGCCCATAATAACTCTTGGAAATGTAACAATCATATTATACAGTTTGAGGCAGTTTCTGTGAAGAGGAGAGGATTCCCATATTTTAATCCTCAAAATCATGGTAAGTATTTTAATTACATTCCATGAGTGTTACCACCTTATCAACATGTAATTTCACATATGCTTTCATATTAACAAAAATTATCAGGCAAGAAAGCACAATTGTAGTCATTGCTTTTAGGTAATTGCTTTTTTTCAATTTTGCTTAAGACTTCCATTGAAGTCCTATACAGCCCAAACCACATTTTCTGGCCTTCTTAACCTTGCTGACAACATATTGGAGATAAAATTCCAGGAGTGTTACCAAAAGCTGTTACTGCAAACAAAATAAGTGGAATCAACTAGTCATGTGTAGATGCTACAGTAAATTTAAGGATCACCTTCTCATTAATCTACTGGAGACTGTATATATAGTCAGTAACAAAATTTTTTGGTGGAATTTTCCATTAAAAATTGGATTAATTTTTTTTTACTTTTAAATAAAATACAAGATTCTTTATGCTTCCTCCAAATTTTACCACAACTATCAGAACCTAAAATATTAAATTAAAATTTTCGAACATTTTTCGAAGCAGGTCAGATATTTACAATGAAATGATCTAGTTGCCTGGGGAGCTCCAGGCAATGAAGATGCAGTACCTGAGAAAAGTGGAAGGGAAGACCAGGAGAGACAGGAACCGCAACACCACTATTAGGTCAAACCTCAAGGGGCAGCCGGTGGAGACTACCCTACAGGAGAATAAATTACGATGGTTTGGATACCTCCTCTGAATGAATCCAGAAAGAATAGCGAGGATGACCTATGAGGCACTTAAGGAGGGAAGAAGACCAAGAGAAAGATCACAGAGATCCAGGGAGGAAGGTATGCGGGAGGCATTCAGGAAATGAGGGCTCGTACAGGAGAGTGACACTCGGTCCAAGCTCTACAGAGGGCATTCTCACATCACACAGCGGTAAAAGAGGGTCGGAGTATGATGATGAAGACCCAGTTACCTTTATAGTAATAGGTTATTTTTTTATAATTTCAGATTTGTATGTTGTTATTGTTGTGTTTATTTGGTTAGCATTTTTATGTTTTCTAACTGGGGCAGAAATCCTGCAGGCTACCAAACTCTTCAAGCCAGAGTGTGAAGGCCAAGGCTTTGCAAAGTTTCAAAGTGGTCAATTACAAAAATTTTTGTTTAAGGTTGATTAAAAAAAAACTTTGAATTTGAATTTAAACTTAATAGTTAGCAATTGGCCTGTAATATAATAATGTTTTGAATATAATCCAATATGCTCCGAGGAATGGCCTTTCTGGGAGTACATTGTCTGATTTACTGTCAAAATAATTCCTTGAGTTTGGAGGATAACAATTTTTCAAAACCAGCTGCAAAAATTAAATTATAACACATTGACACCAAAAAAACAACATTTAATGAAATACATGATGATCTGAGTGAGAGAGATCTGAGCATAATTTTATAAACTTATTAAATTTTCTGCTATCAAATTAAATTATTTCTATAGCCCCCTTTCTCCTTGGAAATCTGTTGCCTCAATAAAAATCCAGAAGACAGAAACAAATATTGAGAAGTGGACAAACATTAGTGCGTTTAAGTCAGCAAGCAGAAGAGAATGCTAACTACTGTCATTTTTAATGACAGCCAAAAAAATCTTGGTATTAACTTCAATTGACATCTGAGTTGATCACAACACTTATAACCCCTTATGCCAGAAATGGCCAGGTAGGGGGAATAAAAAAAAAAAAAGATCATAACACATTAGATTCTTAAATGAAGATTTTGTCAAATGGCTCAGTTTTCTATGTTTAGAATTTATAATAACTCTCCTATTGAGAGACAGGAGAAACTTTTCTACTCCTGCAGTAAATGCACTTCTCTCTAAAGTATATTCAATCCATTATATCTTAAAGTAATGTTAATGAAAACTTATAAAATATAATGAAAACTTAAGACTATTAATGAACTTAGAATATTAATGAAAACTCTCTCTCTCTCTCTCTCTCTCTCTCTCTCTCTCTCTCTCTCTCTCACTCTCTCTCTCTCTCTCTCTCTCTCTCTCTCTCTCTCTATATATATATATATATATATATATATATATATATATATATATATATATATATATTTCATTATATAGAAACTTTATATAAAATAAAGTATTGACAAATAAAAAAAAAAAATATGAGAATCCTGTATGCTTCTAAAGAATTGAAATTTTCTGAATTTTATAAAAACATCCCGCTAACTTCAAAATGAAAACCAAACAATATTTCCGAACTAAGTGATTTTCACGAAATATAATGGTTTGATTTTATTTAAAAACCACATTATAAATTATCAAAGAAATTTTACCCCATTTTGGGATGGATAGCAATGCATTTAGGTTCTTCGGCATTAGGAATAATGACTTTCCTACAGCTCCCATCTAGTTTAGAGACTTCTATCATTTTAGATCCTTTATCCGACCAATAAATTGTATTAGAGATCCAGTCCACTGCTAATCCATCAGGTTGGCTGAGGTTTGTAATGACATCCCAAGTTTGATTTAACAAAGACATGTTGACAGCTCTGAAACAAGGATGTATATATAAATATGTATACATATTTATAGGCTGTAGGTCTAAAATAAAACTGACTTCTCCTTTTTTAAGTTTTCATTTAATTATTAACGCAACATTTTGATCTCTTAAAAAGAAATGAGATCTTCATCAGATCTAGACCGGAATATTGTAAAGTGCAAATTAGGCTGTTGTTTTTACAATTATTTATGTGTACATACTAACCAATATTGTCATAAAATAAAACTCACCTTCATAGAGCGCTCTGAAATACAACTGGGCCAAGTAATGGACTATCTCCAGCAGTTCACACCTACTTGCTGAGTTTAACAGGTATAATGAAGACATCTGCGCGCTAAAGGCCATGCAGTTCCAAAATTCAATACTAGTTGATACAAGCCTATACACACCCTCACACATTAAAAATGGATCCAAATTATAAAATATCAATAATAAAAACTTTAAAAAATTACACATACCCATCACATTCACACATAAAATACTTTCCTATACTCATAAATAAATTGTGGTATCCCATTCTGTAAAGAAAACCATATGTTTGATTTTTATTCCATTAAAATTTTGGGAAGTTAATCCCACGATTACAAACGGTTAATTTTAGAAATAATGCATATTGCTAAAGAGAAAAAAATTAGTAAATGCTGGAATGGTCTAACCAAATTAAGCAAAATATACAGAAACATTTTAAAACTATAGAACTTGAATTTATAAGTTTATAATGGCAAATTTGATTTTATATGAATTATTTATTTGAATGATTTTAAATGATTTTAATTGTGAATATGATTAATAAGTGTAATTTTTTAAATAGTTTTTAATGTTTTTACTATAGATATTTTAAAATTTTGAATAATTTTTAGTATGTGAGGGTGTGTGTGAATGTATCACGTAGTATTAAACTTTGGAACTGCGCAGCCTGGAGCACGCGGATGTCTTCAGTATCTCTGTAAAACTCAGTAGAGTGGGACTGAACTGTTGAAGATAGTCCATTACTTGGCCCAATTGTGTTCCAAAGTGTTCTATGATGGTGAGTTTTATTTTATGAAAATATTGGTTAGTATGTAAATATGTATAATTGTAAAAACAATAACCTAATTTGCCTTGTTACAATATTTCAGTCCAGGCCCGATGATGATCTCATTCCTATTTGAGAGATCTATACATTGTGTTAATAATTAAATAAAGGCTTAAAAAAGGAGAAGTCAGTTTTATTTTAGATCTACAGCCCAATGAATAATATCAATATAATATATATTTATAGCAAGAACAACTAAATTAAATACGATATGATTGTGTATATATATGCATATATGGTATTTAATTTAGTCAGCATTGTATTTATATATATATATATATATAATAAATTTATATCACTAATCAAAACCAACAAATATTTTAACGTTAAATGTTTTTAGTTTATAAACACACCTAATAGCATTGATATGACCATCAATGTAAAATATAACACTTCGGTTCCAATGATAGTCAACTGCTGCACCTTGGTGAATGTTTGGAGTAGGCAATGTAACATACCACATTTCTTTTGTGTCCAGAGATACTCTCACCAAAGCTCGATGGGTGGACAAGAGTAGATATGCAGACGGTTGGTTAACACAGCTTTTATTATCACTCTAAAACAATAACATTTTAAAAATACAATCGTGTTTTGATTCTATTTTAACCACTCATTTTTAATTCAAAATTATACTTTCATTATACTACAAGAATTTTTTAAAAATTAAACTATTGTACGATTTGGTTGACAAAATATTTGGATGTTGATTAGCAACATACATCAATTCGAAAAAGGCAAAAATAACTTCAAAATGATACAGAAAAACAAAATTAATTAAAATTATGGAAACTTCATGAGAAATTTCATTTAAAAAAAATGTATTTCCATAAAATGAAAGAAGTAAACAAGATAACAAATATTGGATTGAATAAAATAAAAAAATAGTAATTCAATTTTTTTATATGTATGATAACCTAGGTGTAGGCGCATGTGTCCTCCCAGCTGTTTATAACGTAGTATAAATCATTGTGTATTCACATTGGGGATCTGAAATTCCTAGTAGCTGCCTCCTGTCTGGAGGTCACATCCCACCAAGGACTGGATATTGCCAATTTTCAGCTCACTTCCGTCCATCACTTACAACTTGCTTTTTTCTCAAAGAGCTCTCTAGTTCAGGAACAGTAGTATCCCACGCACCTAACTACGTTTCATTTTTTCCTTTCATTGAATCTGAGATTTGTCTTTCTTTGCAGGTTAGTACACTGATTTTTTAATGAATATTTTAGAAATACTTCTTATTTTTTTTTTTTTCAAAAAGTAATTTTTGATTAACAATTTGAATAATTTATTAAGTTCCATATTAATGAATAATATTATTACAACACATAAATAGCTTTATCATTCAGATAAATCTGTTATTTACATGAATTTTAAAATATTCATTATTAAATTTAATTCAATAATTAGTCATTTCATAATTAATGGTTTTATTTCTTTTAATTCAAACTATATTTTATTCATACACATAATTTATTTTATAATTTGTTTTTATTAATTAAAAAAAAACTGGGCTAATCATCCGTCTGGTGTACAAATGATTCAAAGCATAATAATAAGTCCCAATTTACGGTAACGATGGGGATAAGGACATTCGAATAGCAATATGGAACATTGGGACACTAACTGGAAAGGAGGTTGAATTAGTCGAAGAAGTGAAAAGGTACTGAGTGGATCTACTAGGAACCAGTGAGGCCAAGAGGAAAGGGAGCTGAACCAAGTGAATGATGGATTCATGCTTATTTACTCTGGAGCTAATATAAGAAAGAGAGCTAGGGATGGAGTAGGAATGATCTTTATAAGAGTTGTATAGTAAGGTCAAGAATCATATCAGCAGACCTAGAGCTAACAGTGGGGCTAAAGTAACAATAATTCTTTATGCTCTTAGAAGAAGGAGCATCAGTTCTAGATAGTGAAAAGTTTTATAGTGACCTTCAGAGAGCAGTAAACTCTGTTAGAAGCAACAATAGAAATATTATATCAGGAGACGTTAATACAAGAATGGAAAAATATACTTAAGCGACTAACAGTGTTATAGGTCCATTTGGTGGAGAAACGGTCATAAACAATAATGTGCGAAGACTAATAGAATTCTGTTAAGATAAGAATCTATTACTAGGCAACTCCTGGTTTAATCACAAAGTTATCCATAAGCTGACATTTGTAGAAGGCAGAAATGTCACAAGCAGCCTAGACTATTTCATACATGAGCAAGAGCCACAAAGGTACTTTAGAGAAATCAAAGTTATCAGAGGAGCAGAATTGAGTACCCACCATAGACTGGTCGTAGCAGATAATAGAATAGTAGTTGGAAGAAATCCAACAGCGAAGAAATATGAAAGGATTCAGGTCAACAGTTTACAAAATGATGAAAAGAAAAACCAAGAAGTACAAGAAAGACTAGTTAATAATACTGCAGAACAAACACTAGATGAATACTGTGAATACTGTGTCTGAAAAATGCCATAATTGATACTGCAAGAGAAGTTTACAGGATCAAGAAGAATGGCCCACATAAAAAGAAGACAAGTTGGTGGAACATTGAGGTTAAAGTAGCAGTCACAGAAAAGAAGAATACATCCACACGAGAAACCCGTCAGACTGGGAAAAGTAGAAGTAGAAATCATGCAAAGACAGTGGTGAAAAATGCTGAGGCCAAATCCTGGGAAGATTTTGGAAAGTCCATTGAAAATAATAATAAGGATAACAAAAAAAATGCTGGAGTACTGTGAAGGCACTTCGTGTTAGGAAAGCAAAGCCAGTCAGGAATATAAAGAATTCAACAGGAAACATAACAACAACAGATGAAAGGATCTTAGAGGTATGGAGAAGCCACTACAATAAAAAAATCTCAAAACACGAGATGCCAATAGTATTACATCCCGGAATAAGGACAAGGCTGGAAGAACCAATTGATGATATGGATGATTGCATCCAGGAGGATGAAATAGAAGAAGCACTGTCTGATATGAAATTAGGAAAGGCAGCAGGAAGAGATAATATCGCTAAGAGATAGTAAATGGAAGGGAAACTCCAGACGCTTTTTTAAAAAATCTGGAATAAACAGAAAATTCCCAAGGAATGGGAGTATACTATTATCGTCCCAATACATAAGAAAGGCAACCAGAGTGAATGTGAAAACTTTCGGCCCATTTTCCTCACAGCAGTTGTTTATAAGCTGTATACCAGGCTGCTAGAAAAAAGACTTCGAAAAACAATAGAAGATGATTTGGAAAAGGAACAAGCTGCTTTCCGCTCCAAAAGACAGACCATGGATCACATATTCTCTTTAAGTATGATAGTAGAAAAGGCATGGGACCGAGGAAAGAATGTGTATCTTGCCTTCTTGGACCTGAAGAGAGCATTCTGTCTCCTGCAAAGAGAAGGATTGAGAAGAAGGTCCCTCCAAATCTAAAGGAGGCAATAAAGTCAGCCTACTAAGAACCCAAGGGAGTAGTCCGTCTCAATGGACTAGAGTCCAAACCATTTTCTTTGAAAAAGGTGTTAAATAAGGTGATAACCTAAGCCCCTACCTCTTTTTAGCATATATTGATGAAATACTCAAGATATGCAAGAGATGAACACCCCGGTCTGTTGTAGCATACAGGAACCTTATCCCAATTTTGGCACAAGTATTTGTCTTTACAGATGATATTCTTCTCGCTGATTCAAAGACAAATTTTCAGAACGCACTTGTAGAGTGGAGAGAGGAATTATTTCAAAAGGAGATAGAGATCAATGTAGCAAAGAGCAAAGTGATCCAGATTGGAAGAAATGATGAAGAACTGAACATCACCTGTAATGGGGTTAGCATGGGATGTATAGATTCCTATCAATACTTGGGCTTCCTACGCATTGGCCAAGAAATCTCAAATAGTGTTAATAAAGCAAATGGAGTCTTCTATCAGATTAGTTATACAATAATTAGCAAAAAAGAGGTTGGCAGAGATACAAAGCTAGTTATCTTTAAAATAATATTTTTGCGAGTGTTACTAAATGGAGCAGAACATTGGATGGCCATGGAGAGGCATTTCTTAAGAGTAACTGCTGCAGAGATGATGTTCCTCAAGAGAATTGTAGGTGAACTGCTTTAATATAAATTTTAAATTGATAAAAATATTTTAAATAAATTTTAATAGTTTCGCACACAGAACTGATCTCTGAAAGGCGTCTTTAAGATATCGAATCAGATGGCCAATTCCAGATATCTTTTTACAGATGGCTAGAAGATTTCTTAAACCAGATATCTTAAAAATGTCTTAAATCAGATATCTAAATAATATTTTTTTCATAACAAAATAATCATATGGGTATATCTGTTCCTAGCCTATTTAAAATAAATCAGAATTAAAACTCATTGTGATATGTGCTTTATCTCAACCAGTGAAACAAAATACTAACAAGGAGAGGATTACACATGTGCCTCCTGGATTTTGAGGAAACTTTTTTAGGTGAATCGGACTATGTAAAATATTTGGGGCCAACGTGCCACAGGAGTCCCGTAAAAAAATCAGGAAGTTTGCATGTTCAAAACACATTTTGTTTAATATCTTTGGTTCTAATGAAGATAGAAGAGTACACATTTACGTTTGGTACCAAAATGTACCTATTGTTAAGCAAAAAAATATTTAAGAATACTAAAAACATCAAAAATACCAACAATTGTCATGGGGAAAACTTTAGTTTTCTCAAAAACCGAGATTAGATTTGGATTTCCCACTCCAAAAAGGGGTTTATCTCTAATATCAATGGGTATCAATGGTGTCTTTCAGATGACTTATAAAGATCTTTTGGACAAAAGTTAAAAAAAAAAAGATATAATAAAGATATCTTTTGGAAGCAGTTGTAAGATATCTTTTGGATGCTGTAAGATATCTTTTTTTTTAATTCATAGAGAGGGCTAAAAGCGGTGCATAATATGTCTTTTAGATATCTTATAAAAATCTTTTGGCTGTCTTTTAGACATCGTATCTCTCAATAAGGATATCTTTTAGAGAAAATTTTGCTGTGTGGGCCGTTTCACTTTCTATGTATTCTTTTATAGCTGACAAACTAATAAATTATTAAATTAGAAGAAAAGAGAGTTAAAAATGACTTTTTTTTATGGGAGATACATGCACCCCTTGCGTCTAAACATGCTACAAGAAATCCTGCCCCTACTGCAGGGTTAATCATTCTACATTAAAAGTCAATTGCTGAGTCAATGCATAATGAAATCTTAGATTTAGCCTAGTCTAGCCTGCTATAATCTACAATAGTTTAATATATGCTTATTTCTATAATAGTTTAATTTATCGCATATCTATATCTATACAATATGCTTATATCTATTTTTAGAATAAAACAGAATCTGCTAAGCTCCTATTCTTTGTTGTTGAGAAAGGGGACAGAGTCTCACAGACTCTAATACATCCAACAATTAGGGATAGAGGAGGTTGTGTAGCAGAGAACAGTTTACTTTGTCTTCTGTCTTTTCTTTTTTTCAGTTTATATTTCCCAGGTTATATTTTTAAACTAGATAAAAATGTAAAACATGTAAAAATAAAATCGAAGGTGAAATCTAATACGCAATGATCGAATTCCATGATATTTATGTGGTTTTCTAATTTAATTATATTTTTTGTACCTTCATTCCTAATGGATCTTAATGTAAGATCAAGGAATCTTACTGAACAAGGAAGGTAAGTAACTGTTGCTAAACACTTTACCTATGCCAGATCTCTCTTTCTCCCACAACCCAGTCAGTGACAATTTACCCTCAGAAGATTAATATATTTTTGAGCCATTCATAACCTTATTGAATAGTAGGCTACAGAGGATTGGTAAAGGGTATTATCCTTGAGATAATCTATATATTTTTCCTGAAAATATATTATTAAAGTTATGTCAAATGAAAGAAAAATAAATGTTTCTTACCTGTAAAATAATTCCTGTAGGGCAAGCACATGAATAACCTTTGGCATTACGGAGACAAAGATGACTACATCCACCATTATTTTTGCCACAAACATTAGATCTTTCTTCAATTTTCTGTAAAATAGAAATAATATTTTAAAAACTTGTCTTGTAAAAAAAAAAAGAAAAGGGATGTTCATCACTTAAAACTGCTGACTGGCTGATTACATTTTGTTTGAGATTCTTTTGATATTACTTACATGAACAGCTCTAATGTCCATCAATCCTTCTAGGTCACTCAAAATGGTTAGGTTATTTGAACCATTTCTAAAGGCCCGGTGAATGGCTTTGGTACTCCAATCTGTCCAATAAATATAATCTCCAAACAAGACTAAAGCATATGGATGAGGTAAATCACTTATGAGCCTCATTCTGTCATTAGTATCAGTTAAGGAGGCAGTTTCAATGGTCTGTGATTTCGCATCTGTCCAATACATTCTATTATTGTATATAGCTAAACCATTGGGCCAAACTAAATCCTTGTTGATTAGTGTCATTCTAAAATAAGTTATTAGAAAATTATACTTTTGTTTGTTTACTTTTAACATTTAAGCATAAGATTAGGACATAAGTCGAACCTATTGTGACCATCCATATCAGCTTGTTCAATACGTGGTTCATTACCCCAGTCAGTCCAGAATAACAATCCCATATCGTAACTCAATGTGATAGCTCGTGGATTATCAAGATGCTTCCAAATCAAAACCTTATGCATCGTATCGCAGCTATTCAAAGAACATACTTGGATGCTATTGGTTCCAGCATCTGTCCAATACAACTGTAATAAATAAAAGACAGTCATTAGGTAGAAATTAAAAACATGTCAAATAAAAAAATATTTTATGCAGAAATATTATGAATAAAAGCAGAACTTTTTAATTAATTTTAATATGCTGGTAAAATTCCTAGTTAGTAGAAGGAAAGATGAAAATGATAAATATGACTAAGAGATTTATAACTCGAGAATGGACCTATAGACTACCGAAATGTTCTAAATAGAATATTAAATTACCTATAAAAAATAATGAAGAAATTTATTGAAGCTTCCAGTAGCGTTATTTGACAATTATACAACCATTTTTTTTTGTTTCATAAAATATACTTTTTCTTTATTTACAAAATTGCAACCTAAATTTTGAATTTTACAACACTTGAGAGTAAATTTCAGAGAAAAGGTTAACCTTAATATATTAATTAGTGGGATGAGTTCTACTACAATAGTTGCCTTCAAATAAATTGATGCTTGAGACCCACAAGACATGGGAAGCACTTTTGCCACTCTGTGCACAACTTCTCTTCTATACTCTTGGCCCATTACTTGAAATATAAGAATAATTTAGCAATTAGTGATTAGTTATTGTTTAATATTACATTGTTAAGCATACTTTAGTTAGTTAAACCAATGTTAAGGAAATAGGTGAAAAAAAAATTGTAAAAGAATTAGGATGTATAGAATTTTTTGGAGACGAACATGTTTGCAATAATTAATTTAGGCTTTTGAAATATTAAAAACAAAAGTTGACAGGGCCAATAATAACCGCAATAGACAGGAAAGGTAGATATTGAAAGATAAATGACCAAACGTATTGTAAATAGCTGGACACATTTGCACATGGAGACATTTGCGTTATAATAATGAAATTATATCTACCACCGGTTATAACAAATTTTGAGAAAAGGAGTCTGATTCCAAATTTTCATTTTAATTATGCCATTTTATACATTTATAATAAAACAACAGATTTGGTGACTAAAATTTTAATTTATTGTACATATTATTGGGTTTGTTTACATGACGACTACTGCCTCTTAACCATTTAATGACGGCTGGTTGGGAGGGGCTAACGGGCCCTTAGTACGGTGACCTTGAAGTGACTTGTGGGCTCACTGGACAGATTACTTTTATTGAAAAACTAATACCGCAATATCGCATAAATGAATGAATGTTTCTAGCATTTAATTTTTTTTTTTCGTTAATTTTTACCTCTATTGTTACTCCGACATAAAATGTAAAAAAAAGTATAATTTTTATCAATAATATAAATGAATGAACTAGTGAGCTAAGACTTTCATTTTATGATTTGCTCACTTATTACTCAAATTTCATTTTCATTTTTTGATGTTTGAGGTCTTATCCAAAATTATTAATATTACACACCGATATTTCATTAGAACACTGAGCATTCGTAATACCCATTCATATGGTATTGCGAATGCTCAGTGTGTTCTAATGAAAATTTATTCTAAAGTATGGAAAAAAACTTTAAATATAATTTTCCAACAATTTCAAATTTTGAGTTGAACCTTATATGTAATATTAATATATTTGTAATATGTTGTTTGATATGTAATATTAATAATTCTGGATAAGACCTCAAATGTCAACAAATGGAAATGAAATTTGAGTTATAAATGAATAAATCATAAAATTAAATATTAATCAATCATAAAAATATCATTGCAAAAAAACTATAATAAAACCTAACGTAATATTAATATAATTAAGTAAGAACCAGATTTGAACAATACAATAAGTACGAATTAGAATTAAACAATTCACAAACTGGCAATAGTGGAGATGCCCTGTTACCAGCTCTCAGGAGGATGGTCGATTCAGAGCATCACCCTTCGCCCGCATCTGGTACCAAACGACCCCTTCAACGCAAGCTTCTAATTTGGTGAAGGCAACTACAGGTAACTACAATTTTGTCAAACATTGATAATTGCAGAAAAAGTTTCCATTTCATTAGATCCAAATATAAATATCCTTAAGGTTTTTTTTATTTTGGTTAGCTATTTATATGTTAAAACATTAAAAAAAATTTTTTTATATGTTTTGAAAGGCTATAAATATAGAGTTAATATAAGGATATAAGTAGAGTTAATAGTTTGTTCTCTTCTTATTCAAACAGAAAATAAATAAATAAAGAAATATTTCACAGTACAAAACTGCATTGAATCAAAGGATTTCATGAATTCTTTTGATATTAATGCTTACCTTTCTTCCAGTGGTATCAATAACAATACCATCAGCCATATCAAGCCCATCAGAAACAATATTAGTCACTTCAAAGTCTACAGGGTCTGCTTTCCTGATTACATCTGCACTTGTATCTGACCAATAAATATCACCTGAAAAAAAAAGGCATTTTTAATCTGGGGCTCATCACAAACACCATCCCACACCACACATGAAGGGCAAAAGCACAAGATCCTACGGCTATTTCTCCCAGATAGCATTCCCGGACAGAAGAGGATATTAGGAAGCTCTGAAAAGGCCGCCCCTCTACTTGAATTAGATAAATTATTCATTTCTTCAAAAAATAATCTCAGGAGTTTAACAATAACACTTTCTACTCATTAGAAATCCAGGAAAATTTAATTTTTACAACAAGTAGGAGTATTTTACGTCTAAATGCTGCTTGGTACTTTCATATTACCCAACAGACATTGCTACTCTACTAAGTGATCAGTTGTACATACTATGATAATTAAAATTTAAAAAATGACAGTATAACAACTAGCTCTAATACTTCGCACCAAATATATAGCAATGGTTCTGTTGTGGGAAAGAAATTATCATAAAAAGTCATAGAATTTAAAGCTACAATAAAGCAAAAGTTTTTTCTAACAACATGAAATTTTGTATAATTTTCTTTATGAATAGATATACTAAAATACACGAAAATTGTTTAAAAAAAAAAATCAGATTCACCGTTTGCTCATAATTTTATTGCTCATAAATATGATAATTCTCGTCCCTTCCTCAGATGATTTGTTCAGTGGTAAAAGGAAGTTTGGAATTTTGTTAAATTAAAATGTTTTTAATATATGTTTTTCTTTTATATGTCGAGGTCCTGGGAACAGTCAATGCAGATCATCATCCTTCCGGCAGCGCACTCTATTGTCTGCGAACCACTCGTACTTTGATTTACCTGGAGACCTCTTCTCTTCTGAGCAGTACATGTGTCTGTTTGCAGGAGACATTTCTTTCCCGAGATATATCAGATGGGAATCATTCTCCTGCCAGCCAATATCCAGGGTAGAAAAATCTCGCTTTGTCTTTCTTCTCTGGACAAGCTCGTTCTGGATAGACTGCCTTACAAAGCGAGCTATTACAGGAGGTGGTCGCAGATTATCTTTTCTTGGTCTTCGACGCTCCACCATATCTAGGCCCTCCATGCAAATCTTAATCCCGAGGCCTGCTCCTACATTGGTCACCAGCGCTGCGGGAGTCTCCCCCGCCCAGACTGGAATGCCCCAAATCTCCACTGATCTGCAAAGCAGCCCTTGCTCTGCCTTATTTAGTTGAACTTCGGGTTCTCCTAATCGGAGGGTCTTGTTTTCTGTAAAGAGGACCTTTAAATGCTTGGCCTGGCTCTCTAGGTGGCTTTCTATTTTGGAAAGTCTCTCAATTACTTCAAAACTGAGTTCTCCTTATTTTTCTAGAGATGTTTTCAGACTGAATGTCTTCGTTCATGTGGGCGCCATGTCGATTCACTGCCGCTAGTATATCCAAAGGAGACGGCTCGCTAGCTTGTTGTAGGCTGCTCTTGGTCGGTGAAGATGGTTTTTCACTGGCTGAGCCAGTATTTTTTCTCTGGATACACGTTGCGCAGAACAAAGATTTTTTTGAGCCTTAAGCACCTCTGCATCTTAATCATGTAGGTTACAGCACTAGCCATGAAAAATTATCTGGCATTTACTGCAACTCAGATTATTTTTCTCATCTCTCGAGATCACACCTTCACATATCAAGCACTGTGCCATTTCGATTAATAAATAGTAAATATTACTCACAGTTGGCGGTGTTTATCAACAGTGGCAAGAGTTGCCATTAATATTCAAAGGCTAGAAATTACCTGGCGCTCTAGAAGCTGTATCACAGAATAATTCAATCTTTCTTCTCTGATTTTTAATAAATTGTATATATAAACCAATTGCATTTCATAGCCCTCTGAGTCCAAAGAACACATTTTCAGCCCTTTGTATGCGTATTATTGTCAATTACTATATGACTATTAAACCAACAAAAAAAGATCATAAAAATCGGACCATTATTAGCAAAGATACAGCGTGTTGAACTTTATAGGGATGATTATAAAGTATCATCTGTGTATGTTCCTATAGGCCAATTATTCTAGACCTTTTGGGCACCTCACCTGGAAGTAAGTGTTGGAAAGCTGGAAATGGTTTTAATCTCTTCATTAGACGTCAGATAATAATAACCTAAGTTTGCACCTTTCTAAGTGGTAAGAAAAGGGGGAGATGGAGGAAACCTCCAAATTTTTGGGCTTTTTTCAGTTTTTGGCCTATAACATTTAAACAATGCACCCAAGCGAAAATTGTATTCTATTATAAATTAAAGAACATTAAATTCTGCTTAAAATGAGTACCTCAAACATTGAATTCGGTTTGACAGAAGAATCAAAATTGAAAATTGAAAAACAATAGGACCTCAGTTAAGACCAGAATGGGATCTCGGAGAAAAGTTTAGGAGAAGTTCTGAAAATTTGTTCATTTAAGTTTTATAGGTTAAGAATTTTCACTTTGTTACCTCGAATTTTTCAGGAAAGTATAATATTTTTTTTGTGTTTTTTTTTTCTCATACCATTGGAAACCATAAATTCGAATATTTATTTTATACCAAATTAAAGAAGAGTAAATTACCAACAATTTCAATTCTAAAGATTTTTTTGTTTGGACGCTCCGTTATAAAGCGAACGACAGTCGAAATTATGAGATGGAATATTGAAATTAACCTTTGAGCAAGGGGTCTCAGTGGAAAGTTTGGGGAAGTTCTGAAAATCTGCTCATTTATGTTTTTTAGGGTACTGATTACGAATTTGAACTTTGTTCTAATGTTTCCCAGAAATGTAAAAGCAAAATGCACAAAAAATTAATTTCGGCATTACGACTCATAATTTCGAATTGCGCTCACTTAAAATGAGAACAGCCAAACTAAAAAATCCTTAGAATCAAAATTGTAGGTAATTTACTCTTATTTAATTTGGCAAAAAATATATATTTGAATTTATTCGAACAGTACATGGTTTTCAAAGTATAAGGAAATTCTTTTTTTTTGGGGGGGCATTTTTTTACTTCCAGAAAAAGTTGAGTATAAGTTACAAAGTTGAAAATCAGTACCCTAAAAAACATAAATGAACACATTTTCAGAACTTCTCCAAAAACTTTTCTCCAAGAGCTCTAGCTCAATGATTAATTTAGACATTCTGCCTCATAATTTTGAATCGTGTTCGCTTTAAAATGGACCGTCGAAACAAAAAAATCTTTAAAATTGAAATTGTAGCTAATTTACTCTTCTTTAATTTAGTATAAAATAAATACTAAATTAATGTCTAAATTAATCATTGAGCTAGAGCTCTTGGAGAAAAGTTTTTGGAGAAATTCTGAAAATGTGTTTGTTCATGTTTTTTAGGATACTGATTTTCAACTTTGTTACTTATACTCAACTTTTTCTGGAAGTAAAAAAAATGCAAAAAAAAAAAAGAAAAGAATTTCATTGATCACCGGAAGTGGTACTTTATGTGAAGGTCATAATTGATTTCCATCAAAAATTATATGAAAAACTTCTCAAATTTAGTATTTATAACTTATATGTTGATTTAAATAACATACTAGATTTTGGTCTAAATTGGAAAACCGGAAGCGGTACTTTACTTGAACGTCATATTAGACTTTCATAAAAAATTATATTAAAATATAATGTGAAATATCTCAAATTTGGTAAATAGGTCTTTTATATCTATATGAATGTATTTACTATATTTTGGTTAAAATTGGTGAGCCGAAAAGGGTACTTTACTTGAAGGTCATAATAAGCTTACATCAAAAATTATATTTAAATTAAATACATAAATCATATGTTTCGGTAATAAAATTTACTAACGCAATTTGGTTTCCAATCCAATTAAACATTTTTATTACTTGTTTTAAGTGTTAAAATTGAGTGTAAAATGCTGATTTTCCTCCCAATTTGTGTGTGTCAATAAATGGATGTCGCGATGCCGAGTGTCGTTTTTGAGATACTGCAATCTTCGGAAGTAGTAACCAAATTCGGGATCACTTTTCGAGCCACCGATGTATAGTTTAATTGGCGTACAAGAAAATCATGTGTTGTCCATATCAGATATTTTTTTCAGTGTTTAACTTATCCTGTGTTTTCGCTTTATCTCCTCAAAAAATGTCTGCATACTTAGATAAAAAAAAAAAAAATGATTAAATCATTTATGGTGTAAATGTTACATAAATGTGAACTTTTGGTAACCAATTTTTAATTTTCAACCTTTTTATTAAAAATAAGACTCATTTTTAATACATGCAATTATATTTATATATTACTTCTGAGTGAGAAAGATGTAAGAGTTTATATTAGCTAACAGTTGATTCTAGTATCAAGAGGGGATGACTGATGAGTACTGGAGAGGACTATTTACATTTTGATGACGTCCATTTTGCTCGAATTTCCTTCAAGTACTTTAGTGGACATTTTAATATGGGAAATGGAAGCTTCCAATAGTTCCATCACTGCTATGAAGGTTATCATTCCCTTTCGTTTGTCATTTGATTATGAATTGAAATTTCCAATATTGGTTACTTTGTTACTGGATCATTGAATTCTCCTACCAGCTAATTTCTTCTTAATAATCTTTAAGGTATTTTCGAATTTTCCATAAAATGTGCCCTTTTATTATTTAATTATTCAATATTCAAGGATGAGCGTGTCCATATGATCACAGAAAGCGTCCCCGTTCTAAGAGGAAACCCTGGCATCCCACTCTATTTGTATTATATTTTACTTATACAAAACTTCTCAAAGAGATGTTAGTGTTGATTTGTGACCAAAACCATGACGATTGAAGTACCTCATACTTCAGAAAAAAAGTCTGATCTTTGTTGTATTTTCAAAATTATTTTCGCCGACTCGCTGGTAATAACATTTTCTTATTGATAAGATTATAAAGTTATACTCTGTAATGACAGATGTAAGGTATGACGGAATCAACCATTTTGTAATAGAAGGAAATCGTCCTCAGTGTGCTTTATAATCCTGCAAAAAAACTGTGCTCACCTAAGCAAAAGTGTAACATAGACTTGTGTATCCCTTGCTATGGGGGTTGCATAGAAAATAATTTTGAGTTTGTACTATGAATTACTATAATTCGAAATATTCCAAGAGTGGGCCTTTGACAACTAACAAATATCTGATGTGTCCTCTCGCACGACTCTCCTTACCACTTTGGGTGTTAAGTTGAATACAAACATTTTTTGCTGTATCTTTGCTAATATTGGGTCCCATTAAGTTTTAGCTTCATAGAAAGTTTAATTATCTTTGAAACGAGCTTTTGGAATATTCCGAAAACTAATAAAAGGGTTTCCATTGGAACTTGCATAAAATACTTTTAAAAAATATTTAGTTTGTTCACTCACTTGGCATTCCTTACTACTTTTGGTGCTAAGTCCAATGCAGATATTGTTTGCTGTATCTTTTGCCAATATTGGTTTCATAAGGTTAATTTTTTCTTTTTTTTAAGTTTCGCTTTGGAGACCATTTAATTATCTTTCAAATGAGCATCTGGAATTATCTGGGAGATTTATAGTTTTCAGGTTATTCAAAAAACTAAAGATAATTAGGTGGGTTTCCAAAATAGGCCAGTTAATTAATCAGATGGAAATCGCTTTAATCTATTCAGTAGACGCCAGATAATAGTAACCTAAGTTTGCCCCTTTCTAAGTGGTGAACCAAGGGGAGATGGGGGAAACCTCCAAATTTTTGGCCTTTTTTCAGTTTTGGCCTATAACATTTAAACAGTGCACCCTAGCGAAAATTGTATTCTATTATAAATAAAATTATATCAAATTATGCGTAAAATGAGTACCTCAAATGTTGGAGTCGGTTTGACAGAAGAATTGAAATTGAAAATAAAAAACATCTGGATCCGAGTTGAGATCAGAAACAGATCTCAGAGAAAATTTTTGATGAAGTTCTGAAAATTTGTTCATTTAAGTTTTATAGGTTAAGAATTTTCACTTTGTTACCTCGAATTTTTCAGGAAAGTATAATATTTTTTTTGTGTTTTTTTTTTCTCATACCATTGGAAACCATAAATTCGAATATTTATTTTATACCAAATTAAAGAAGAGTAAATTACCAACAATTTCAATTCTAAAGATTTTTTTGTTTGGACGCTCCGTTATAAAGCGAACGAGAGTCGAAATTATGAGGTGGAATGTTGAAATTAACCTTTGTGCAAGGGGTCTCAGTGGAAAGTTTGGGGAAGTTCTGAAAATCTGCTCATTTATGTTTTTTAGGGTACTGATTACGAATTTGAACTTTGTTCTAATGTTTCCCAGAAATGTAAAAAACTAAAATATCCTTAGAATCAAAATTGGTGGTAATTTACTCTTATTTAATTTGGTAAAAAATATATATTTGAATTTCATTACTTCATACAAGGAAGTAAAAACAATATTGGTCCAACAGCAATTTTCTATTTCCTACAAAAAAACAATATAATTACCATTCAGAGTGTCCACATCCACAGCTACAGCACCACTAAGATTGTGAAGTGGAAGAACCACATCAACTATGTAAGGTACATCAAGTGAAATCTGACGGATTTGTTTCCGATGAGCCACAATCAACCACCTTTCTGGAGCTGTATGACAAGTTTTTCCATCTTCCTGTTAACATAAATAACAATTACAAATGGCATTAAGTAACAACTGTGTAATTAAAAATGACCTAAGAATTTTAAATTTCTTTTTTTGATGCCTAACATAAATAAATTCATGATTTACACCTTTTATTAGATTGTCCATTTTTAAAATAAACATATTTTAACATACATAATTTAAATAAATTTGATATCATGGAAAGTTTTTAGATGATACAAATAATAAATAAACTGTGTGATCTTGATATTTTTACCTGATATTATATACTACTAAAAAGTTACTGTAAAATAAATAAACATTGTGGTCAGGGTTAGAATCACTCTTTCCTCTTCCAGAATGTTTTCAACAAATGCATCGATTTTATCAGAGTATTTTAGATTTGGTTCTATCCTGATTAAATAAGCATTCTATAAGAAAAAAAAACATAAACACAAATCAAGTATCTGAGAGATCATCTCTACTCAAAACCAACAAAAATTAACTGGTATAAAGATGAAAATGAAACTCATATTGTTTCAGCTGATATCTTTTCTCCAAACTAATAATTAAACTTGGCAACTAATAGAAATAATGCAAGAATAGATCTCTTAGACTGGTTGGATGTGCTGAGGAGTTACTTAAGAGCCAGATTCTAGTGGTAACTCATGAATCAATATAAATTTAGCTTTAAACACTTCATTTACCTGCAGTAATATACCAATCGGGCAGCCACAGCTATAGCGCTCTGGTTTAGGAGATAATAGACACAAGTGGGAACAACCTCCATTTTTTATAAGACATTTTGTTGCGACTGTTTCTTTGTGGTGTTCCATTATAGTTAGATCCATCAAACCAGACAATCCTCGGCTATTTACATGAAAAATAAACAAATAATGACTTCAATGTGAAGGACATGAACGTTCACGTCATCCCTAAGAAAACATTTAAATTCTCCATACTGAACATGTTAAACTACATTAAAATTTGTCAGTTTTTTGCAATCACCTTGAAATAAATAATATAAATATAAAATAACATAATAAATTCCAAATATGGCTCACAAAGTCCATTTTCTCATTATTTAGCATGGCCTTATCACTGATTAATTCCATGAAAATGAACCAATTTTCTTCTATTCAAATTATAAATAACTAGAAAATCATGATTGGTTTTATTTTTGTAATTGTTAAATAATTAACAATAAATGGAACGGTACTTCAATGAAATACCAAGAGATGATATAATCACTGGCGTAATAAAAGTTGAGCATACAGTTTGTATTTTTTTATTATTCCTAAGTACATAGTTAATTCCATTTTTGCAAGTAACATCATTTTGAAATGTTCCAAAAAATATTTCTCCTCTTGTGTGTCCTTTTTTATATCACCAAGATCTATAAATATCAAGGGGCACACTTTTCTGCTGTTCGCACCCAGGTTCAAAAATCCAGTTATGACACTGGATACAGTATATTTTATTTTACCCAATTTAACCTTCCTGCCATGTTACAATTCACAATTCATCTTAGAATATAAAATAAAAATTATGTCATGCAATCTCTGACAGTAATAATGGGTAAAAAAACCAAACTAAGTTTTCTGTTAAGTACTTAAGTAATCATTCACATGAGCGGGTGAGAAGCCAAGGGGTGATTTTTTTTTTTTCTCAAAGATAAAGGTAAGTGCGGTTATGAACAGTTAATGCATATAAAGTGTTTTTCAAAAACAATATTCCTTAATATTCAAGGAATATACCGTTGAGAAATAATACATGTATGATATAAACTTAAACGCTTCAGGTTCCATCAAAATGTTTTAACTTTAAAATGAGTTTTCACAAAATTATTAAATTGTCATTTTTACCCTTGGCTTCTCGCCCCTCATATGTAATCATTTATCCAAAACTTAATATTATGCATTATGTACCATTGAATTAAAAATTATGTAATATTATGAAGGAAGGGCTTTGAGAAAGTATACTCATAATAGAAAAATAGTAAATTCAGTAATGTTTCTTTTTTTCATAGTCATGTGTATAATTCACATAAAGAAAGATGTAAAAATTAAGATTTTGCATTCGTTTTCAAAATATTTACTCACATAAGTAGTTTTGCATTTTTTCCACTCATTTTATCGACTGAATGAATACTGTTATTGACTCTATCAGTCCAAAGTAGTAGCGAATTGAAAATAGTTAGACCAAAAGGATAAGATACTTCTGACACTAAAAAAACAAATTAATATTAACAATTTATAACACATTAACAGATACTCTTCAGTGAATGTATGTATTTACTTAAAATTGTACGGTTTTTTCCATTTAAACTTGCATATTCTATTGTTTTTGATCTTGCATCAGTCCAATAAATCCTTGATGTTTCATAGTCTATTGCTAAGCCATTTGGTAAGCTCATGTTTTCAGTCAAGAAAATTGTTCTTTGACTACCATCCATTCCAGCTCTTTCAATTTTTGCAGGAGATCCCCAATCACTCCAGAACAAGTGACCATCTATAAATAATAAACAAAGATTTAGCATATTATAATTATTTCTTTTATTAGAAAAATTTGTACCAATTTTAATCTGAAAATTCCATGTTGAAAACAAAATGTTTTTATCAACGGAGATAATAAAAAATCTAAGACCCATCCTGTTCTTTAAGACTAACAAATAACAAATAAGAATGCCAAAAACCAAGATCCATTTCAGACTTTTATAGTATGCCCTAGTTTAATGTAAAAGTGGAAGCATTTCAAGTAGTATTTTGAGTAGCTGAGAGTAATTTTAACATTGCTCAAGAGCAGTTTATTTATAGTGCACTGGGAAACTGAAAAGATTTTTATAAAATTATTTAGTTGTATTTCTTCATTGGCTCAACAACTCATCTCTGAGTGGAATACTCCATTATTATCATTTGTCAGTGGTATCTATTCAAAGCCACCGCTCTACAATACTCCATAGCAAGCAGATTCCTAGCATCTTAAACAAAATCATCTCTCCACCATAGCTTAGGTTTGCCAATAAGTCACTTTCTTTGAATGAGTTTGAGAACAATTTTCTCTGGTATTCCATCCCCACCCATTGGTGCTGCCTAACTTGCTCATCGGTGTAACAACTTGTATATATTTTGAGTACAAATAAACAACGATCTGGCTTCATGTTTGTACAGCGTATTTCACAATATGCTTCCAAGATAAGTGAATTTGTTAATGTTTCAAGTGGATGAGCCAATGTAGAGTCCCTCACCTTGTCCTGCTTTTTCTCTGATAAGAATATATTGAGTAGTAAGAGTAGTAAAATGGCATATCGTTTTTGCAGCTTTTGCCAAATGACTGCAGAATTTTTGGCAATGTTCAAATCGTTAGCATAGCTGAATAGCATTACTGATCTATTTAATGAAGTACCAGATGCAAATAATCCCGATTTCTTGAGAGCTGCTTCCAAGTCCAAATTAAATCATAGGAAGAGGAAGGCAACTGGTATATTAGTGGCTCACTTAGCTCTACTTTAATCCGAATGAAGTACTCCACGCCTTCCGTCATAATTATCACACACGCGGGTAAGTTACTTTTAGATTTTTAATTCGTAATGGCCATGTGGCTATAGCTACTTTCCATCAACTGTGTGCAGAGGTGAATTTGCTGTATTGCTGCTCACAGACATGGCACATAATGCCACTGCTTCCAGCCAACCCTGTCTCCAAAAATAATTATTGCTTTATAGTTAAAAATTAAGTCAAGATAATTGTTGTATGTGGACTTAATTTAACTGTTTTTATGCTTACCAATTCATTTCAACAACTCTGCCAGATAGCATTACTAGAACTACTGCCAGTTCCAAGCCTGGATAAAGGAGGAGGGTTGGGGTAGGGCCGACTACCCACCCCCGTTAAAAGACTCAGGTTACTTCAGCTCAACAAAAAACAAAAAACAAAAACCAAGCCTCGGATATCGGACAGCTACTCGGCAACGACCCGGATCCCAGACAAAGGTATATTGATTTGGAACATGGAATGTTCGGACTTTATTCAGACCTGGCGCTCTATCAGAATTGAAGAACCACCTACTAAGGCATAAAATGGATGTCACTGCAATACAGGAGATGAGATGGACTGGCAAGGTAAGCTAAGCAAATGAGATTTTTATTTCTTCTATAGTAGCAGTCCAGACAGGCATGAATTTGGGACAGTATTTGTAGTGTCGAAACACATGAATTCAGCAGTATTGGACTGCATAGATGTGCAAGCTCAGTATCAAAGGTGGTAAATATAGTATGACTATCATAAATGTACACGCCCCAGCAGAGATAAAAGATGAGGCAAAGAAGGAACAGTTTTATGAAGAAGTGGAAAGAACCCTAAAAGCCTGCCCATCTTATGACATGAAAGTTGTATTACGAAGAGCATATGATAAGTTTTGCCACAGCAAATGGCCTAGTTGTAATGTGCTCAATTTTTCCCCTTAAACAGGCACACAAAGGAACTTAAACTTCTCCAAATGGGATTATGACTCAGAAAGACCACATTCTTATCTCCAGTAGATACTTCAACAATGTACATGATGTCCGGACTTACCGAGGTCCCGATATAGACTCAGAGCATTACCTGGTAGTTACCAAGATGGCATACCAGATATATCAGGCACTGGGAAGAAATTATGACCAGGTGCAAAGGTGGGACAAGGAGAAGATAAATAGAGCAGAGATAAAAGGTATGTTCCGAATCTACATTGAGAGAATAGTCAAGAATATGCCTGTAAGTGAAGATGGTAGGAATACTCAGGAACAATGAGACATATTTAAACAAGTAATAGAGGAAGCGGCAGACCAATGTTGCAAGAAAAATAAGAGAACTACTCCCAGCATCCTGGTATGATAAAGAATGTGAAGAAGCTGTAAAAATAAGGAATGTTAAGAGAGCAAAATACCTGAATAGAGATACTCTTCAGAATCTCAAAGAGTATCAAGACTCAAGGACCCATGCTCATAGTGTTGATACAGAAAAAAAGAAAAGCCTTTCTGGAAAAAGTTAAAAACATTGAGATGCAAGGCTTAAGAATGAAACAAGAAAGTATTTTCAGAATGTAAAGGTCACCAAAGTAGATTATTATTTGGCTACGATGGAGGGCACTGTCGGTAGAGTTAAGGTGAAAGGAAACATTGGTGACTCCTTCGAAGTTTGCTTGGGCCTGAGACAGGATGACTTATAGCCCCACTCCTGTTTAATATTGTCCTAGAGACCATCATGAGAAGGGCAGGATTAGATAATGGAGGAACAATATTCCACAGAATGACTCAACTACTTGCATAAGCAGACAATGTGGTCATTGTAGGGCAATCACTTCAAGCAATAAAGGAATCATTCTGTAGGATGGAAAATGAAACACAGAAAATAGGAGTAGGTGTCAATGAAGCCAAAACCAAAATCCTAGTGTTAAGGAAGGAGAAGCTCGTCCATCCACCTCAGCACTATACCGTAGAAAACCATACATTCCAAGCAGTTTCAAGCTTTACCTACCTTGGGTCAATAATAAATGAGACCCATAGTGAATCTGAGGAGATATCAACTAGAATAATGGCTGCCAATAGAGTTTACTATTCTTTAGCGAGCCTTATGAAAAGTAGATTGTTAAGTCTTGCAACCAAGTTTAGACTATACAAGACTCTTATTCGACCGGTTGCTACATAAGCGTGTGAGACATGGACCCTCACGAATGCATCTGCAGAACGAATAGATCGTTTCGAAAGGAAAATTCTTAGGGGCCTAAACTCATGGAAGTAGCTTCACGCCTAAGAACAAACAAGGAAATTTACTCAATGAACGGCGACCTATCTATCTCCCAGTTCGTTCGAGTTTAACGTATGAAATGGTTGGGGCATATCCTGAGAATGGATGAAGCGAGAACTGCAAAAAGGCTTTGTCTGGGGAAGCCAGAAGGAGTTAGGTCTAGAAGAAGACCGAAGTCTAGATGGATGGATAGTGTAAGAGAAGATTTAAGGAAGAATGGGATATCCATCAAGGTGCGCTGCCAACAGGGACGACTGGACAAAGGCTACTGAGCAGGCTAAGGCCAACAGACCGCTACATGCGTCTGTCGCACTAATAATGAATGAATGAATTCATTTGAACCGAAAAATATAATTTCAATCAAATTTTGCCGATCCATGAAAATTGCCATCTCAGGCATGTACCTAGTCTGTCTGTAAGCAAATCTGTTACTAACTGTGTCATATGCACTCTTGAAGCTCGTTAATGAGTGGTGAGTGTGAATTTTGTATTTTTGTTTTCTTTCCAATATTCTGTGCTGTAGACTTTCTATCTCTTAAGCCATACTGGTGTGGGCCTAGAATTTTTTCAACATGAGGTAGTAATTTTTCAAAAAATAGTGTTATACCATTTTCTAGGCATAATCTCAGATTTCATATTTCAGAGATGAGTTTTTAAGTTTTTGGTATTTTAAGTGTACACATATCAGTTCCATATGTGCACACTTAAGACACTCAGCTGGTTTAAACAATAATCATCATTATTTATATATTTATAACATAAAGTTATTCTGCTTCGTTGATCTACATCATCATATATAATATTCTCTCTGATCTAAATTTTTCAGATGTCTGAAAGATGACAGCTCACAAACAGCCTGCCAATATAAAACTGTAGTGATCTGATTTGAAAATTTGTATGTTTACTAAATATCTGAAATTCTTTGCCCAATAAAATAAATAAAATTGCTGATCAAAATGTTTTACCTTCACAATTCATTCAGGACTAATCTAAACTAACATAATTCATTTTTTGGACAAAGATTAATACAAAAAAGTTAATAATTGAGAAGTAGAAGGGATAACTTAATTTGCTATTTTGCGCTGTTATTCATGGATTTCTTAATGATGGCATATTTTCAACATTACCAATTAAATGATTAATATAAGTCAAGAAATAATAATAATGAATTAATTCACATTCAATACTTACTGACTGGATCAACAGTAATATCACTGGGATCATTAAGATCTTCCCAGATAAGAAGTGATCTCATGGTACCATCCAAGTTTGCTACTTCAATCCTTTTCGTGCCTGAATCAATCCAGTAAAGTTTTTTCGTTATCCAGTCAAGTGACAATCCTGTAGGAGTGCCTAAAAAAAAAAATTATACTGTGTTGAGTATAAATATGGAAAATTAACTGATATTGAGAAAATTTTATTAATTTTTATCTAAACAATTATTATTAATAACTTTGAAAAGAAAAAGTATGATGGTGAAAAGTAAATTAAATATTCATACTAGGCTACTTCATTTTTAGCATCAAGCTTCTTGAAAAAGTTTGATAGAATTTATTATAATCAGATCAATAGATATGGATCAAGGATCATATGTCGTTTAATATTTTGAAATTCTCCCTCTTCCCTCTGTTTAACTGATAGTCGAGAATACCTTGAAACCTCATCTACAGACCATTTATTATTGAATTATAGAAGGCTGAAATAAATTCACCAAATCCTTATTTTTCACATGCAACTTTTTCATCTGTTGACCTTCCACCCAATGCAACAGTCTATTTTATTCGGGGAAAATAGGTCTAATAAAAATTGAAATAGCCAAATCATCGCTAATACTGGTTGGATTTCGATGAAACTTTTTTTGCTTTAAAAATGATTTAACTTCCTTTCTAATGCAACAGACTTTCAGACCCAACTCAATTTTTAGGAGTTTTAAAGGTGCGCAAATACCTTTTAACTAGTACAATAGTCTATTTTATTTGGGGAAAATACGATTAAAAAAGGTGAAAATTATTTAAGGAAAGTCAGGTTGAAATCAAATCATCAATTGCACTTTTGTTAGTTGTAACGTTGAATTGTGGAAAGACTTTTCACTTATCCCTGGGCTGTCCAAAAATGTAAGGAATTTCTCTGGCTCGCCACATAAATTATTTTGCTTAAAATACTTTATTTAATAATATATTGTAAAAAAAACATATATTCCATTTTTTTTACTTCCTTGTACGAAGTAAAGGAAGTATTGTAATCGCGAAAATTTTCAGTTTTCAGAAATATTTCGACAGAAATATCCATTTTGACTAGTTTCGTTGTGACGTCTGTACGTTCGTATCTCGCATAACTCAAAAAAAGGTTAGCTGTAGAAAGTTGTAATTTTGTATTTAGGATTGTTTTAAAATCTAGTTGTGAACCTCCCTTTTTAGTCACTGCTTGATTACTTACTGCTTTTTGATCAAGTGGTACTTTACTTCAAGGTCATAAATGATTTCCATCAAAAATTATATTAAAATACTATACAAAACTTCTCAAATTTAGTATTTATGATTTATATATTGATTTAAATAGCATACTAGATTTTGGTCTAAATTGGAAAACCGGAAGCGGTACTTTACTCGAAGGTCATTTTAGACTCATCAAAAATTATATTAAAATATAATGTAAATTATCTAAAATTTGGTAAATAGGACTTTTATATCAATATGAATGTATTTACTATATTTTGGTTAAAATTGGTGAGCCGACAAGGGTACTTTCCTTGAAGGTCATAATAAGCTTACATCAAAAATTATATTTAAATTAAATACATAAATCATATGTTTCGGTAATAAATTAAGTTACAAATGCAATTTGGTTTCCAATCCAATTAAAAATTTGTATTACTTGTTTTAAGTGTTAATTGAAAGTAAAATACTGATTTTCCTCCCCATTTGTGAGATCAACAAGTCTGCAGCATGAGAATAAGAAATTAGTCAAGTGGATTTTTCCGCTTAAAATGTCGAGACTGTCGATTTCCAATGCTTTACCCAGTGATATTGACAGTTTTATTGTTGTCACGGAACATGAAGAAATATCTTGGAAACTAGTTACCTACTGAAGGAAAACGACATGTAATAACGAAATGAGACCTCCAGTAACAAGAGTGTGTGCTTTTGTGTGTGTGTGTGTGTGTCAATAGATAGATGTCGGTACGCCAAGTGTCGTTTTTAATATAATGTTCGGAAATTAGTAACCAAATTCAGTATCACTTTTTGAGCCACGGATTTATTATTTAATAGGTGTATAAGGAAGTCATGTGTTGCCCACATCAGATATTTTTTTTGAGCATCAACTAATTTTTTAATTTTGCTATTAACCAATAAAATTACTTTTTTAAAAGACCTTTTCTTTATTTCCTTAAAATAATTTCTAAATACATACATATTTTTTAAGGAAGAAATTCAATCGAACCTAGTAATAAAAACTGAAAATAATCAATAAAGATGCTTTAAACTTTTCAGCAATAAATACATTATTAAAACATAATAATAAAATTATTTGAAGTGCTCCATTGTGCTAAATATTTAGATCTACAGAGAATATTTATTTTCCTCTCATATACTTGACATGACATCCAAGCTGTTTAAATATGATTAAAAGAAACAACTAACCTAAATTATTGTCAATAATTTCTTTTTGATCCTTTCCATTCACTTTTGCAGATGAAATTCTGCTTGATGTGCTATCAGTCCAAAATACTGTGTTAGTAACGCTGTCCCAAGCTAATGCTGCCACAGACTTAATTCCATCCACTGGTATCACTGCATCGTACATTGGCGTTCCTGTCTGAAGAGATCTTAACCTCAAATCCTTTTTTCTCGCAAATAATAACATATGATCTGTTGTTGTATCACAAGTCCGACTAAAATACAGGACAGTTAAATTAGCTTAAAGATTTTATTTATAAATAATATCAACAACAAACTTACTTGTCAGATATAATTTTAAGACCAAGTGGACAAATGCATTGGAAAGACTTTACATTCGGAAGACAAAGATGCGAACATCCACCATTGTTATTCCCACAATGATTTCTATAATTAGGCTGCCTCTGGGAGTGGTAACTGGAAATAAGGAATATACAGTTACTATAATAATAGTGACAGTGACTAGATTAATATACAGTAAATATATTATAAATTATGATAAAATTATAATTTGTACATTTTTAAGATAAAAAAAAAACTTTATTTCCAAAAGACAAAAGGATTACTGAGAGAATTAAATAATTTTGTGTGTTCTTTAAAGAAATTCATTTTGTTCAGACACCATTGGAATCTGACCAACAGTATAAATTCAATTTGAATTATTTTTTTATGACAACGAAGTGTAATGGGACTATTTCTTATAAAAAAAAAATTATTATCTCTGAATTCAAAAATATTGGCTCCATTATTAACAGGAATGATATTTGAAATAGCATGATAGTTTCCTGTACACGAATATACACTGAATGCCTCATTAAGTTAAGATTATGAGTTTCGATGAATAATACTTTTGAAGTCTTACAGTGTAAAGCTGCAAGCAATACTACAATAGAAATAATGTAGCTGATTCCTGGTCATTTCTTAATGCTCTAAAGTTGTACATCTGTACACAAAATAGAGTGCTCATACAAAATTGTAGGCTGATTGGGCACCTCATATTAAAAATCAAATACCAAAGCTATTCAAATTTATGGAATTAGCTAACTGAAGCTAAAACTTCAGTTTCGGAGGAATTTGTTTTTGTCTCTTTCATATTATAACCTCAAAATATTTATATGTGCTGGTACAAAGATTTATCAGGACCCAATACAAATTGTGCTGCGTTACTTTAAAATGATTTAAGCAAAAAAAAAAAATTGATTAATTGGCCAATCATCATCATACTCTGATCCTCTTTTCCGCTATGCAGTGTGAGGATGCCCTCTGCAGAGCTTGGACCAAGTGTCCTTTTCCTGTACCAGCTCTCTCCTTCTGTTCCAGTCCCGCCCACGTTTCCTGAATGACTCCTGCATACCTTCCTCCCAGGTGATCCATAGTCTTCCTCTTGGTCTTCTTCCTTCTACTCGTGTCTTATAGGTCATCCTCGTGATTTTTCCTGGCTTCATTCCGAGGAGGTGTCCAAATCATCGTAATTTATTCTCTTCTAGGGTAGTCTCCAATGGCTGCCCCTCGAGGTTTGACCTAATAGTGGTGTTGCGGATCCTTTCTCTCCTGGTCTTCTCTTCGAATTTTCTCACATACCGCATCTCCATTGCCTGGATCTGGCTCCTTTATTTTGAGGTCAGGGTCTATGACTCCGAGATATAGGAAAGGCCTTTTCCAGATCCATGAAACATACAGAAATTTCTTTTACTTTCTCTATGAACTTCTCTCTGACCTGTCTCAAAGTGAAAATTAGATCCTGGATGCTCCTTGAGTTTCTAAATCCATACTGCTGCTCTTCAATCTGGCAGTCGACAACTCTTCTTATTCTTTCTTCTAGAATTTTTGAGTAGAGCTTACTTGACACACTGAGTAGAGATTTGCCTTATTGGTTATTGTCTCCTTTCTTATAAATAGGCACAACCGCAGCGATCTCCCAGTCCTTTGGCATCATTTTCTTATGCCATATCAGGTCCAAGAGATGGAGAAACATTTCTTCACCTTTGCTGCCCATGTAATGCACCATTTCTGGAGTAATTCCAACTAGCCCAGTTGACTTTCTGATCTTGGAGTTTGCTTCCTGTAATTCTTCCTTGCTGAAAAAGTCGTCTTCATCTGCATAATCCTCCACTATCCCCTGAATCTTATCCGAACTGACGTCTCTACCTTCTAACAACTCCTTGAAATACTCTCTCCATCTTTCCATTATATCTTCATCTTGCCAGATAATTTGTCCATCTTTATTCTTGATTTCTTTCAGGGCTTGTGGCCTTTCTTTTTTCATTCCATTAATAACTTTGTAGAAAATCTTTTGGTTCTCTTTTGAATTTTCTCCATTTTGCGACTAAAATCTTCCTCTGATCTACCTCAAAATCTACCTCTGACATGCTATAGGTGTTCTCTTGCTAAGAAAACCTCTCCATGCTTCCTCTTTTCTTGGATTTTCTTCTTGACATCATCTGTCCGCCAAGGACTTCTTTTAAAGCCAGAACCAACACTTTTTTCTCCACATATCAGTCTCGAGGCATCAAGGATGATATTTTTGAATGATGACCAGCTCTGGTCTATATTATCACCATCCCATTGACTATCGGGATCTCATGCCATCCTATTTATTTCTTCTTGGAAGTACTAAGCCATTTCTTCTTCTCTAATTTAATTATCCTCTTGACATCTTTTTTGTGTCTTTTCCGAGGAGTTTTTTCATTCCATAGTTTGTCCAGCATTAGGAGGTAGTGATCACTGCTCCTTTTGAATCTTGTATTCTGTACATCACAAATCTCTTCTTTTCTTACCAGAAAATAATCAAGATTAGATTTCTCATTTCTTCCTGACTCCTCTCTGGTAAATTTATGGTTTTCTCTACACAGAAAAAGGATGTTAGCTATTCTTAATTCATTTGCGACACAAAAGCTGAGGATTCTTTCTCAATTATTGTTGAGGTTGCTTTCGCTGAACCTTTCAACGACTCCAAACCATCTCTCCTTCTCACAACCTACCCTACCATTTAGATCTCCCAAAATCATTGGGATGCCTTCACAGTCGTCAACCTCTATTTGCAAATTGTTGAAGAAATCATCTTTTTCATCTGGTCTGGCATTATCGTTGGGGTCATATGCCACTATCAGTGAATGACTTTTTTAGAGCCATTATTCGATCATTCACATATTTGAAATTTCTGATTGAAGAGGATAGATCATTATGGTATAAGAATCCCACTCCACTTGCCGCCCTCTCATTTTGGTTGACACCCGAGTACTGAAGAGTATAGTCCTGTATTTTTATTTCACCATTACCTTTCTTCTTTGTTTCGTTAATCACAAGAATGTCCACAAGAACCACCATCGCTTTCTTAATTTCTTCCATGAGTTCACTCTCCTTCCCATTCAGGCCATGTACATTTCAGTCAGCAAATTGTACAAACCTTTTCCACGCCATGTCAAATTCATTAAAATCAGCCTAGCTCTATTCATTAGATTTTTTGTAATAATTATTGTTTTAAGGGGAGCGGGTTATCAGCCCACTGCCCCCAAGTCAGATGGGTGGGCTACCTTCTCAGAGCTCACTGACTTGCTCCCCCATCCGGGGTGGCTACCTAGGGAAGGTGACCCTAGGGTGAGTAATGTGAATGACCTTGGCTTGGAGTGTGGGGGTGAATGTAGTGTGCTGTTTAGTATATAGTGCTGTTTAGTCCTACCCAACCTAGAGGACCAGTGGCTATCTGCGATAGTACAAACAGGCGATGGAACTCCTACCTCCCTACGTCACATAATTGGCTAATTTTCAACAAAATTGTCTTTACTGTTATGTTTAGAAAATTCTAAAATCCATTTAATGACCCTCACATCTTGCTGTGGATAACTATTGTAAAAAAATAATTCCAACAAGGTTGCAATGGTACAAATAATAAACACAAAAAAAGATGACTAAATTAATATTGAGATTTGTATAGAAGCACCAAATATATAATGCTATGATCGTTCAAGGATACAAATATCTGTGTATACTTGATAACAACTGGATGTATATACTTCAGTTAAAGAAAGATGAAAAAAGAAACTTACAAAATAACATTTTTAAAAAATGAGAAAACATTTTTATTATATGTTGAAGTTTTTACTGCATTACATGCTACAATGCAAAAAGACTTTATACTTAAAATGTGCTAAAAATGTTCAATTGTAAATCAAAAGATTACAATAAACAAAATTTAAACTTTACTTAATCCCTCGAGTCCAATATTGATATAAAAAAGTAAATAAATTTGGTTCATCATCATAAAATTCTACTTTTAAGTGAAAAGATGTAAATAATATAAATAATTTTTCTTATTATATTTAAATATTATTTAATACCTATGAATGTCCATTGGAAAATGTAATTGTCCATGGATAGTCATAAAACCTGTTCCTGTGACTTTGTTAGCAGTAGAAATGCTTTTTGTGTGCCAATCAGTCCAATAAATAGCATCTTCAAAAAGAGTGACACCAAACGGATGTGGCAGCCCTTTGGTTATAACCTATTTAAATGCAATATTTAGGTTTATTTCATAATGATAAGTGAAAAAAAAATCAAAAATTGTTGATTCCATTACTTTTCTCCTTTCAGTGCCATCTAATTCAGCACTTTCTATAACATGATGTTTGGCATCAGCCCAATAAATTCGATTTGCAGGATAATCAATACATAACCCATTCGGCCACTGAACTGATTCTGTAATGATTGTCATTCTGTTTGAACCATCCATTTCAATGCGTTCGATCTTCGGCTTAGATCCTAAGGATTCAAAATTGAAAATATTTAGCTAAAAAATTACCAAAATAGGTGTTAATTGATTCTTCTTTTATAATCACCCCAGTCAGTCCAAAAAACAAAAGCTTCTCCTGGATGAACTGCTATTGCTCTTGGTTTTGCTAAATCATCAGACACAAGAACGTGTCGATTCTGTCCATCGAATGAAGAAACTTCAACCCTTCTTGTGCCAGAATCAGTCCAGAATAATAAGTCATGGATCCAATCGACTGCTATACCACTGGGAGAATCCAAACCCCACCGTGTTATATCTAAAAATGAAGAAAATAATGAAAAATGACACTAGTTTTAAAAGAGAAAACTTTAAATCAATGGATTCTAATAATCAATATCAATTGATAACAAATCATGACATTACAACAAAAAAACAAGAAATAGCAACTAACCTGTTATATTTGATCCATTAATGGATGAACGACGTATCATATCCATGGATACATCAGACCAGAAAATTAGTCCTTTTTTGTAATGGTAATCAAGAGCTATAGCATTGTGAAGATTTTTAAGTACAGCAGTATATTTTTGGTGATCTAAACTTACCTAAATTATTCACAACATTTTAAAAATACTTAAAAATTTACAAATAAATAATTATATTGAGTGAAGTTTTCTATGGTGCATACTTGTCTGATGTCAATACGATTTGCAAACAATAATGTAGGAGGTGATCCTACTGCTTTACAAGTTATATTATCTGGCCTAAGAACATATCCATCATAACAAGCACAGATATATGAACCAATGGTGTTATTGCAAATTTGACTACAAACTGCATCGTTCTTCAAGCTACACTCATCAATGTCCCGACAACTAAAAAAATCGAAAATAGTTGTTATGCTATATAATATGATCTCATGCCATGTCATAAGAAGGCTTTAAGCTGAAAATATCCAGAAAGTCATTTATGATAAAACAAATCTAATAAATGCAAGTTTATCAATAGCATCAGATACAAAAATTAATAGTTTAAATAAATAGATATAAAAATAAATAGAAAAACAAACTATTTATTTTTATAATTAATATATCTTTCTTGTATGGAACATATTAGTGCAATCATTTTATTCTAAAGTATATTTACCATTCAATAATTTTTCTGACAAGGAATAGACAGTAGAAAACGGATAGATAAGGAATAATTTGAGAATCTAATACATACAAGCAGAAATAGAACTAAGAAAAGCAAATTATAATCCACCTAAGTACTTTTTTTTTTAATACTTTGGGTTCCAGACTGCTTTGTTCAAAACAATGTGATTTTGATTCCCACCTAGTTTCAGTTTATAATAATTTTGCAGCAATCCCGAAAAATGAGTCTTGACATTTTGGTTAGGTCAGTGCAGCAACTTCTATTTAACTAACAGTGGCTGGCAAAAAGGACCAAAAGGCCCTCTTTCCGGACTATTTCTCACAATACCAGTACAAGTATTTGTGGAATAGCTCTTTAATTTTTGAGGGACAGACATAGTTTTTCATGAAATTTATGATAAATACACATGCAAATTTTCATGCAGTACATGATTTAGTACACATAAAAGATAATGAACAAAAAAAACATTTCAATCATTAAATAGCTTTACGGCAAATCTAAAAATACATATCTATTTCAGTCATAACAAAAATGATTATTTTATATGATTGGAAAGTAATGGAAAAAATATGTTGTTCATGCACTCTTTAGTTGAAAATAAAGCTTAAATTTTCATAGTTCATTATACAGAGAAGTTTTTTTTATTAAAAATAAATATTATTAATAATTAAATGTACCTTTCACCATCATCATTAAGAACAAATCCAGGTCGACAACTACACGCATCTTTATTGTCAAATGTTGTAACACATATCTGTTCACATTTTTTGTTTGACAAACTACAACTTTTTGGTTTAGAACAATTAAGCTCATCTAAAAAGAAAAAATAGATAAATCACGAATATGAGAAATTACCAAGGCATCAAATCAAATTTAATAGAAAATTAATAAAGACTAAAAATATAATATCTTGGTAAAACTTGAATTGAAGCTACCTGTTTCATATTTAGTTGTACCTAGAGATTTCCTGGAAATGGATATTGTTGGCAAAAGTGTGAAACCACGTAATTCCATAATATTTTGATTTAGAGTTTATAATATTTCTTTTTTTTTTTTTTTTTTTTTTTTGCATAAATTTTATTCACAACAATAAACAATTAATTTTAATTTCTCAAAAGTATATCACTTGCTAGTGCCTACTATTTTAAAAAAATTCAACTCGATATGAAAAAAATTTAATTTTTTTGTCTATCTTTGAAAATTTGTGATTTTACAGTTATGTGGTTTTACACTTTTGTCATGATATATTAAGTACAAAACAGATTCCAAGTAATCTTGTATAAAATTTCTTGAATAATCATAAACTACTTTATTTGCCCTTTTGCCAAAATTTGTAGGTCTTGGTGATATGATTATGAGAAATATATATTGGAGAACTGCATGAATTCATTGTAATTCCAACAAAGAAATTCAAAGAAAACATCAGATACTTTCTAAATACCACTCTTTTTAAATTGCTGGAAAATGTTCGTAATTTCCATTATATCATAAAGTATGGAATAAACCCTATTGAACATCTATGAGAAAAGTTGTCAAGATGAATAAAAACATACCCCAATTTACCCTAATGATAAAAACTAACATACCAGTAACATACCCGCAAAATACTAACATACCCATAAACCCTATTGAACATCTATGAGAAAAGTTGTCAAGATGAATAAAAACATACCCCAATTTACCAAAATAACTTTGATAATTAAATATTATCCTGATCATAAAATATGTAATTATCATTCCGGAATTTACTCAAAAAATATAATAAGGCAATGTTATAACAAGACTAAGCCATAAATGACAACATAATGATACATGTTATAATGGTATAAACTGCATTCTCATCTGCATATTTATTCATTAATTTATTGCAGAATAAACAAATAAGTAAATAGATAGTTACGTACCTTCTCCATGAGGACAATCTCTTTTATCATCACAGACATGCTTTTTCCGAATACAGTGAGCAATTCTTGAGTATGTGGCATTGGGAGGAGGGCAGGTAAACTGTGTTGCAGGATCACAAGGGGTGACACAATTTTGTTCATCTTCACCTTGTGAACAGTCTTGAACTCCATCACATACCCATTGTTTCTAAACAGGCCATTTAATTATTACATGCATGAATGTTTTATCAAAATATTCTGTTAACATGCTCAGTACAGAGTGACCCTCTGGTGTGTCACCATACTTCTCACATAAAAATGCTTCTCTTTTCATTAAAGCCTTTCGGAAGGAGTTCATAGAGACCCTTGCCTAGGATCAGATGTTAGGACATCAATCTTACCAACCGTTTCAATAAAATAGTCATATTATTTTATATATTGTAATATACACAATTTTTCATATTATAGGTACGTTGTAAATAATTGTTTTTAGATATCTTAAATTAGATTTAATATTTGGAAATAGGGATTCTCAGGAAAATAATACAACATTTATTTATCCTGACTGCAATCATCATAAATGGAACCAAAATAGACGGTTTTATTTTAAAACATGGCGGCTCTATGTTTGACTTCAACAGAACCTCTGCCATAATGATCGAGTGGGTGAAGATGATCAATTTGTCAATACTTCGACAATAAACCTGATCTAAGAAAATCAAAAAGAAGTAGAAGAGATTTTCATCAAATGAGAACTTCACAAAATCATAAATGGTCCATTTGTATTAGATAATCAAAATGGCAGTTCGCCATTTTGAAACCTAGAGAGGTGTAACGGACAACAAAGGAGACCTACATTCTTGTTAGGACCAGGCACCGGCGTAGACGTCTTAAGAGCTCCCCTGAAACTACATCCACCAGATCCACATCATTTGGTAACACATTTAATTATATCCCATAAACCACCGTCATCATTCTACAAGAAGAAAGTGTATAATTTAAGATATATTGACGCTTCACGTTATTCATATGTTTGTAATAGTTATAGTTCTGTGTGTCTGTGTCTGATTGTCTAGTAACCCACCCTGAGAATTAGAGTCAAACTTATATAAAACAAATAAATATATTAAAAAAGGGAAAATAAGTTTCATTTATTTATTTCCCCAAAAACGGAACGTTACAATATACTATTTTCTTTTTGCTTTGGACTTTTTACAATAGATAAATGCTTTTTTGTTCTTTTCTCTTTAGTTATAATGTTTTAGCGACGGTATCTCAACAGTTAGCCATCTATTTCACCCAGTTGTCTGTAATTTTTTTGATATTTTATCTTAAGTACGGAAGTTTCAATTATAAATATCTCATAAACAAAAAGAAAAAATCAATTGAAACAGCATTAAACCTATACTACATTACTTAGATCAACATTACATTAGTTTACCAGAAATTAGAATTAATTATCAAATATCAAAAATGTGTGAGAACCGTTCACTCGGAATGTTTTCTATGGAAAGAATATTGATATCAACAGATTTTTTTTATTTTGGAATAAAAGAGGAGATGAAAAAAACAATGAGCAGAGAATAATTATTATTGATATACAGAAAAACATTATATGTAAAAACGAACATTTAGGAATTTTGAATAGTAAAAATAAAATAATTTGTATAGTTCATTGAAACATTGTAAACGCATTGTAGATTCATTAGGATACTGTGAACAGAAAGTAGAGCCTTTTTGTCAGCTTCTTTTTTTCGTGTGGTTTATGAAAATAATGGAAATAATTGTTTGTAACGTGTTCGCACATGTTTGCTTCTGAGACAGAGCAACCCACTGGTGGGTTGCTCACGTTTTTTGCAGAAAAAAACTTCATTAGATCAATTTTTATATTACATAAGATCAATAAGCTTGTCTAAAAAATTGAAAAAGTCGATCTGGCATAGCAATAGATATTATCAGACCTAGCTGGCAGTATTGAAGAGGAACAGACTTGCGGCTCTGTACTGAACGTGTTAATAGCTAAACAAACTATAATTGTTCACAAATTTAATTTATTTCTAGTTATTTGATCAAAATATACTTTATCATATAAAGTTGTGATCATTCATAATAGAAAGATTTTTGTTTTTATAAAACCACAATTATAAAGGAATTGTAAAATTACAAAAGAATCTGTGTTGCAAATCTCTTTCTAAAAATCCTTAGCAAAATCATCAAAAACCAATTAGAATACAAATTGAAGGTTCAGATGATCAATGTGGATTTACATCGGGAAGATCATGCATCGACCATATATTTTACTTTAAGGCAACTGCTGGAGAAGCATCAAGCCGTCATTTATATACCTGGAGAAAGCATAACATAGTGTTCCTCGAAGATTGGTATGGCAAGCCCTACAAAACGCAGGCATTAATACCGACCTGATAAAACTAATAAGATAAATAAATAAAGAGAACACCTGCCAAGTTAAAATTGGGCATTATCTTTCTGAGCCTTTCCCAAATAGTAAAGGATTACTCCGGGGGTGCAGCACATCTCCCTCTCTGTTCAAGATTTTTCTTGAAAAAATGTAAACACATGAGGATTCATTTGAAAGAAAATGTATTCCTCTATAACTTATCGTTTGCGGACAACTAAGTCGTCATCGCCTAGGATAAATGCTGGTTACATATTGAGAAAGTTAAAGGAGAAATATCGACATAGGGGTCTGGTTATAAATGCTGAGAAGAAGGAATTTATGTCATCCAGTAATGATGACAGAATTGAATCCAGAAGAGACTCTGAAAAGAGTTCAATACCTTAGATCCATAACTGAATTGGATGGTTCCTGTGACATAAAAATAAAAATAATTGCTGATGGGAAAAAGATAATATCTATTCTCAGTCCAATACTATGGAATAAGAATATCATCCCTAGAACCAAAAGAAATAAAAGTATGCCTTTTGACATACAGACTATAAACGGTGATCTTAAGAAGAATGTCCTGGCCACGGAAAGGGAAAACTGATGATGAGCAGCAGGAATATCCAGAAAGGATAAGGTCAAAAATGATTCAATAATAGAAAAGATGGAAGTAGAAACATTATGGAAGAGATTGAGAAAAATTGCCTAAAGTGGTATGGACATTTAAAAAGAATGCCTGAAGGAAGACTGCCAAGAGATGTGTACACATGGAAAATAGATAGAACAAGAAGATAGAACAAGAAAAATCAGGGGTAATGAAGTGGAGGAATCTTTGATGGGACATGGCCTATGCGAGGAATGGGCCTTGGATAGAATAGCCTGGAAGGAAGCCATACAAGGTCTAGGATAAGGAAACCCACTGCTTTATTGGAAAACTCTTAAAAAAAATATATATTAAAAAAAGGAAATAAAATCACAAAAAAGAAATGATGCATTATCCTGGAATAAATGTTATGGAGTATTAATCAAAAACGTCTGGCAAGTAGATCAGTGAAGCTTCATTACTATTTCTAAAGGCTACTTAAGGAAAAATAAATGTGCAAGGAAAAATTAATTTAATGTTATAATTATTTGTCTCGAAATTTTTAGGAAAATTACACGCTAAAAAATAATAGTTCAATATTTGCATGCGCGATCAAACTTCTGATTCAAAAGACCGATACAAAATCCTCAATTACCTAATATACGATCTCTAAATTGAAGAAAACTATGAATTATAGTAAATCGAAGTACGCAAGCCCAATCAAAAATCTGCTCCAAAAAACGGAACCAGTACCTTTGATGACCTAATAAACGATCCCAATAAAGAAGAAAACTTAAAAATTAACGAATTAACAAATGCGAATTGCGCATGGGCGATAGAAAAACCGATTTAATACATCTAGTGTGTCCATTCACACCACTTTCCTTACCGCTTTACATAAAAGTAAAAAAAAAATTAAAATATCTTCTCTAATATTAGTGTGAAAAGATAATTTATTTGTTTGTTTAGTATACATATTTAAATTATCTTTCCAGTAATCATCTGGAATGTCCAGGAGATGTATAGTTTTTGAATTATCAAAAATTAAAGTAAGATGAACCGGTTTCCATAGGAACTTGAACACAATACTTTATAGCATGTAAAAAAGGTTCAAAACACAATATCTCAGCTAATACTGGTCCGATTTGGACGATTTTTTTTTGGTTTTGTAGGAAATTCAACAGAGCTGGTAGTGGTCATTCAAAAAAGTATACACATTGAGTTATGCGCGAATGAAGCTTTATTTTCTTCCTAAGATTTTTTTCTGTTTTTTCTCAGGGATGTGATATATAAGAAAATTAAAAGTGTTTTAAGGAGAAGATTTTAGGAATGTTTCAAAACCATTTTGGTGCCACAGTCTATAGATTCCTGATTACTAAATTTGGAATTAGCATCCTTAAAAACTAATTAAAAATGCATAAGTGAAAATAGAGGATGAAATTTGACAAAAAGAATATTGTATTTAATATAAGTCATAATTATTTGAAAGATAATTAAATTCTCTAAAAAAGGACTATTTTTTTAAAATTAAATAAATTAACTTACAAGAATACAGTTCCCTCTGAGGCAAGCAAATTGTTCTCGAGTACATTCCTGTTGAATTGAACTTTCACAATGTGCTTCATCCTCACCTCCCTCACAGTCTGGTTCTCCATCACAGCGCCATTTTTTCGAGACACATTTCCCACTCTCACACCTAAATTGGTTTTCAACATAATTTTTCTAGATCAGACAACATGAATAAACAAAAATTAACAATATAAAATAAACTTTACCTCGAAAAAAGAAATACTTTCAAAAATTTATTTATAAGTTTTTCTGAAAAATTATTTGTGTTTCAACTAGATTTTCATAAATCAGCATAAGCTTTTGTTGTAACAGGAATAAAATTAAATTAAAGTTTAAAAAACATTTAAACACAATAATTTAGAAAAATGACATAGATAGTTGGTATAGATTTCCAATTTTTTTTTTTTTCCTTTTAGAAGTGCAATGTTTCTGCACCAGCAGAAAGATAATTCAGAGGAAGGAGCTTAAAATAAATTGATTGTGGCTCTGGCCGAATGGTACCTTGCCAGTGAGTATTGTCCAATCTCAATGTAACACTGTTAATGTGGTAATGTAACACCACTATCTGAGCTCCTCACCTATTATTATAGCTATTATCAAACAAAACTAAAATAATTTATTTCAAATAAGTTAAAAAGACTTGAGAGAGCCACTGAAGCACAAGGTGGAATGATTTGTAGTGCATTTTTTTAATTTATCTTAATATTATCCCTATATAACTTAAAACATACTTTAATTTATAAATATGTAGCTGAAAATAAAATAAAATAATTTTATTTTTTTTTTTAATTGTACCATGGTACCTTAGCATGTATGTTCTTACCTGAATTCTGTATCAGAGCAAATATTCCCTGATACATTAGGACAACCATTTTCATCACTCCAATCACCACAGTCATCGTCTCCATCACAGCGAAATTCTTCTCTCACACATTTTGGATAGTCACACTGTACCTCATCAGGCCCACACTGAGGTATTTCAACTTCAGCTGAAAAATGATAAATCAGAAATCACAAACTATACACTATTTAAATAAGTATGTTTTTATAAAATTCCTTTTATTTCAAAATTATCATACAAAACAAAAATGTACCTTAATTTTACTTATAAATATCCCATACTCTTTAACATATAAATAATAATCATTACAATAGTTCACAGCAATTTGCTAAATGATCGGTATGTATTGGATCCTATTTCTGATGTCTGAATTGGGATGATTTTTTTTCATAGCCATTTTATTGTTTTTTATAATTGATTTCTATGTCTGTCTTTTTTTCCCCCTTTTTATTACAAGTATTTATGATATAGTTATTGTGATGTGGATCTAAGATGTAACAATAATTTTTAAAAGCAATACTTTAATAATAATACTTACGACAGTCTGTTTCATCAGATTGATCTGAACAGTCTGGTTCAGAGTCACATCGCCAAGTCAAAGATATACAAGAACCATCGCTACATTGAAAATCGTGCTCTGGACTGCATTCTCTAAAACATAATATTGTAGAGATGAAAAAATTAATAATAGAAAAAAAATTAAAAATCATGTTTATATTATCTACCTGTACAATGCCTAATGATAGATAAAAAAGGAAATTTTATATTTAAACTGCTAATGCATTTTTGTATATGAATAACATTGATATGAACAGTTTTAAGCTTAAGAGTAATTGTTATAATCCAGCAAACGAACAATTAGGGTGCAAAAAATGAATCAATTATTGAATAAAAAATAAAGTGTAAAGAATTTTTTTTTAATTTAATTTAATAAGAACATTGAAAAAAAAAAAGTTTACTTATCCATTTTTTTGAAGGAGGAAATCTGTACAAGACACTTTGATAGATTCAAGAAGTCAAAATCTGCCAAACTGTAGTAGAAAACCCCCAACTACCATGGAAGAATGAAATAAGTTTATAATTTAACGAAAATTGAACTAACATCAAAGTGCGGGAACAAAAAAAAATCTAACACAGCTGAAACGTCAGGAAACCATTAAAAAAACAGTAATATAACAACTAACACTATGCAATAATTAAAAACTTTAAAGCACTTATTTGGTGGCATAATAAATAATAATGTCACTAGATACAAAATAAAAAGAAGATATTCAATATATGCATCATTGGCTATCGAACAAAATCCTCACTGCTGATATTATAATCATTATGTTATTTTATATTATGAGCTTTTACAAATAATTTTTCCTAATTTCATTAATTTTTTCAGTATTTAATGAATGATTTTTGACTCTATAATATCAGATAACAAAATAACTTATTTTAATGATATGCATATAACTAAAGTTTTTATTGGAATATATTACAACCCCCCACTTCTAGACAATAATTAAAGGTGTTTACTAAGTTAAAAAAAAAAATAAAGCAAATGTAAAACAGTAACAAAAGGAGTGGTTATCTGGATGAATACCTCAAGAATGTTATGATTTTAGAGATGTATTGGAAACGACATTACATATAGTAATAGCCTGCCCCTCACAACAAAGAATATGATGGAGAATATTAAATTGAAAATTATGAATAATTTATAATGGTGAGAGCCTGGTTGTCCATGGAAATAAATGCAGGAGATGATTGGTTGGGGGTTGTGGTCAATGAATAAACACACAAATAAGAAAAAACTAATTATATTACGTGTCAACGTTTACGCCTACGTTTTAGGCCATTATCAGGACTAAGAAAAAAATACGAAATTTTTCTTCTTTTTGTGTTATCTTGTTTTTTTCTTAGCCCTGATGGCTTAAAACTTAGACTGAAACGTCAGCACACAATATAATAAGTTTTTTCTTATTCGAGTGTTTAATCGTTGACCACATCCCTCCCCAACCAAGCATCTCCTAAATATGAATAATTTACTTAACAATAAAATCATTTGTTTTCTATTTCTTTATTCGCAATCTATTTGTTTCTATGTCTATTTCAATTTTGATAACATTTCCTAAGCAACTAGTTGCATATTTTGCCAGTCCAAATTATCGCTTTAAATTCTTCTTCTGTATTGTTATATTCAATCAAAATAGTACTATGAAACTTGAAATTTTAGATTTAAAAAAAAAATCTTATTATTCTTCTTCTTGACATCTTTTGGTTTTGCCTTTCATAGATGATAGCGTATACTTAGTACTGTTTTCATATATATTGAGCTTTACCTTCCTTGCTATGTTTTCACACACGGCTTGTATGCTTTTAAAAGCAGATTATCCATACTTCATTTCATGAGCATATATATTATCAGCATATGCAATATGCTATGTTGTGTAATTATAAATAGATCTTCAGGTCTCCGCTTTAATTGTCCAAATAATCATTTCCAGCACCAAATTACATGTCACTTAAAGTTTGGTGGTTGATCCAAAGGCGTTGAAGACTTTTTAATTCTACTAGTTGTTTATCCAACTCACAGCAAGACAAAATTGCTAAGATAGAATATATATCTTCACTTTAATATGAACATTATAATTACTGTATGGCCCATACATCATATCATTGATCCCATGTTAAACTAATGAATATAAAAATCACTAATTTTCAGGAGATCAAAAAAACTCTCCTAAAAAGTAGCAAACTCTAGTTACATATAGTGTGGTGCTGGAAATGATTATTAGGCCAATTCAAGTGGAGGCCTAAGGATCTATTTATGATTATACAATACAACACATCATGTTCATAAGTTTAATATGGGGATGACGATATTACTATCATTCATATTCTATTTAACAATAACTTGTGCTAATTCTATTTAAATTTAAATGTACTAAATTATAGTAAATTGATCAAAGAAAGATACAGCTCATAATAAAAGGAAGACATTTAATTAGATTATAAACTTATAAATATAAATAAATCACAATAAGCACATAGATAAAGTTGCACTTATCCTGCTATTTTGCAACAAAGTTGTATGTATCCTCCATAAAATATATATAGTATTTTCCATAAAAATTTGATTTTTACATTTATTTTAGAACATGTGAAAATGTTTAGTCAAATTACAAATTCTTACGCATTGAAAGATCCAACAAAAAAATTCTAAAAATTTTTCAAGCATTATAAGAAAAATATAATTTAATTTCATATTTACGCTTTCATAGAACAGTTCACTTCATCTGACAGGTCTCGACAATCATTATCACCATCACACAACCAAGAAATTGGAATGCATAGGCCATTATTACACTCAAATTCATTTTCAGTGCAATTCAGAGAAGTATCTAGAACAAATATATATATATGTATATGTATATATATACATGTGCAATCATTGTTCGAAAAGTAATACAGCCAATTCTGATTTAAAAATAAATATGGAGGAAATAATTATTTAATGATAAAAATTTAAATATATTGAAAACGGATTCAAGTTTGAATACATAGTTGAATTTTCTTCCTATAACAGTATGTCGTGAGCCCATTAATTCATCATTATGTATATCACCTTGATAAAAAAAATTGGGCAGACCAGCAATGTTTTACACTGAATAAGCTATTATTATCTAGACTTACTTAGTAATATAGTCACTAACACTAATTAAGCAGGGAGTTTTGATCTTTTTACTGATTCCTGTCAGGCAAAAACATGTATTTTATATTAAAAAATGCTTTCATCATTTATGGGATCGGAGGAGCTCAGTGGTTAGGCACTCTGTTACAATACTCCTGGTATCACAGTGTGGTAACACAGTGCCTTACCACTGAGCTACTCTGCTCCCGGGTTCGAAACTGGCTGTAGTAGATAATTATTTATTCTGTTATTAGCCATGGATCGACCCTGTGGGATCAGGAGACCCTCCTAAGGATCACCCAGTCTCTAAAAGTGGGTAACCTTAATTGGGGGAAAAATACTCTGGTGGTTGAGCATGATCTTGGCCAAATCACCTCCTTGCACAACCGTTGGCTAAGAAACAGTTCAGTCCTTACCGAGTACTGAACCCAAGACCCTTCATGGGTTGTAGTGGTGCAGATTTTTTTTTTTTTCATCATTTATATTTTTTTTCCTTAGATCATAATCATAGTAATGAGCGGCAGAGAAAGAGATCTTAAATTTACTTTTTTAGTTTAATTTAAAAAGAAAAAATACTAGACTTTTTCCCAATCAAATCTCCCAATAATTTTTGAATTTTTTTGTTCGTCCGACAACTTAAGCCAGAAATGGCTGTAAACCTATGGTACTGTAACAAGAAAAAAAGAGGGAAAAAAATAATTCATACCATACCTACATATACACCAGTCCTCGGCAATAAATTACCACATATCTTATATAAACAATTTTTTTTATCCTCCACTCTATGGTAGTAGGAATTTTTGGGACAACTAGGTATAGAAATTGGAGAGCTGTCATCTGGCAACCTTCTTTACTGTTTAATCAGGACAAAATATAGATTAATTTGAATAATCTAGGATTTCTTGTTCACTACAGAGCTCTAATGAGGCTAAAAACAGCTTCTTATGAGGGGAAGATCCATCTTCTCAATACATATTCTCAGGGTAAAATATAAGGTAGAATATTTATAACTCATGACATAATTAAAGCATTAATTCAATATATAATTTATATATTTTACCACAGTGAGTTTCATCAGAAAAATCGCCACAGTCATCAGCTCCATCACACAGAAAATCTTTCCTAATACACTTCCCAGTATGAGGACACCTGAAAACAGAATTATAATTTTTTATTTTAAAAAATTCATTTAAATTTCTTAATTAGAAATCTTGAACATCCTAATTTCCATTTTTTATTTTTATAAACAAAAATAAATACCAACTCAAAAGTTTCATTGTCATTACCTGATATGAGTGGCAGGTGGACAGGATTGTAATGTAGGTTCTGTACAAAGCATCTCATCTTCACCTTTAACACAATCAGCATCCCCATCACAACGCCAAGCTACTGGAACGCAAGTACATGTACCTAGGCAAAGATATTCTCCACTTCTACACCAACCTCCACATCCTAAAACTCCTTCTTCGAATCCTGTAATTATTTCATAACTATGTAGTTAATTTAGTTTACTAAAGTTGTAATCAACATATAATCCTCTAATTATAAAAAATTAAACATGGTTATTACTATATTTGTTGTATTGACAAATGCCAAATTTTCACAACCATAGCCATCGTAATGCATGCCTCTGAAACGTGGACGATGAACTTGCGTTTATACTCAAAAGCATAGACAGTTGAAATGGTTTTCTGAAGGAGTTGTCTCTGTGCCACCAGACTGGATAGAATACAGAATGAAGTGATACGCCAGAGGATGGATATGGGTGCATCAGTGAATGAAAGGATCGAGGTATGCTGCCTGCGAGATGGTACATTCCTGTGAAAAGAATGAAGGGCCGAACCGAGTCATGGATTGGGTTCTACCAGGGAAGCAAGGACACGGACAACCCAGACCCAGGTGGATGGAAGGTGTCCAGTAATTAATGGCCGGCCGAGTTCTTCTCGGATTGATTGGATCGAAGCGAATGGAGCTCTCCACTAATTAGTTGAGGCAACCCTTGCCATAAGTAGTTGTATTGCATGAGAGACAAGTTTTTGGAGTAAGTAAAACACATTCAGAAAGAGAATTTGACAAAGTGCAAAAAATAAAAAAGTTTATCAAATGAAATACTTTAAAGTTCTGATGTTACTGCTTTGCAGTCAAAATTGAAATCATCAATGCATTACTAACAGCAACCATTATTATAAAGAAGGAGTAAGATCAAAGGCACCAGTGTAAGAAATATGTACATTGTAGGTTAAAGGGGTGATACGTTGCACAAGCATTTTGGTTCAAACACTTCAATAATTATTTCGAAAGATGTTATATTTGTGTTCTGTGAAATAATGTTGAGGTTTTGAATTTTAAAATGTTTCAGAAGACACGGCTATTGATTCTGATCTTGATATCCAACAGCTGGATAGAATATCTTCATTTTCAAAAGCCAATTCCTTCTCTTTGATCAACCAGAAAAATGAAATGTTTAACATGGCCACAACTCTCTAGATCGTTCACATTTGGTTCAAACAAAATTCAAAGTAGAAAGAGTCAGTGCCTCACTCTACCTGAATATTAGATTAATAGTATTCAAAAAGGACTTCTGGTTCAATCAAAATTATTGAAAATCAAACAAAATATCAATATAACAAGGTGTATCATATATTAAATTTTTAATTACTTTAAATTTGGATAAACTTCTTTACAGAATGGGATATAAAGGGTATTTCAGGTAACAAGAGTCAAACATTTAATTGTACTAAAAAAATGATGTAACTTTTTTTTTTAAAAACATGAAATTTTTTTATGATGTTCTTCTAACATTAATAATATTTAAATAAACAAAATACTAAAATGAACATGAGGGGCTTCATACAAGAAGGGTGAATCACAAATTTCACAAAATTTTGTTTTCTTTTTTAAAGCCTTATTTATATATATATATATATATATATATATATATATATATATATATATATATATATATATATATATATATATATATATATATATATATATATATTTTAATTTAAAGGTTGGTATAATATTATACGTGGTGTGTATATATATATATATATATATATATATATATATATATATATACCACATATAATATTATACCAACCTTTAAATTAAAAAATTAATTCTGGTGACATGGCGGATTTGCCCTTCTTCCATGGATTGCTTCATATCATGTCATTTATTTGGTTAAATTATACATCCTCGTTCATATTGAACATATTCTCACCTTGGTCCAAACTAGACTCTGAGATTTAGGCAATCAAAGGTGTTTCCCATCAAAAAACTAAAACAGCCTCCTAACTACTTTTTTTTTTAAAGCTTCTTTTTCCTATTGAATTTTCTTTGAAATAGATTTATTCTGAAATTTTTCTTTAGCTTGAGCTAACCTGGCTAAGCAGCCATATTCTTTCCTTTAACCTAAAGCACATGCAAGAATATCCGCAAGAAAAAAAAAATTGATAATATAGGAAAATTCTCAAATGCTCAATACAGTTCACAGATTTTTTCAAAGTGACTCATTTAGAAAATAAACATAGAAAAGTTTAATGGTATTCTATTTACTTTCAGTTTCAATAGACTTCATTATGGAGTTCTGAGTTTTTTCTTGTAGATCTATGTTGGTGTCATCAACCACCCATGCACCACCACTTCTTGACCTTCCTTCCAGTTGAGTCTTTCCATGGCCTAAAATAAAATTATTGATACTTATTATTTAACATATTTATATTTAAGTCTGTTTATAGTAGAACATGAAATACTAAACAATAATAAAAACATTATTATAAATAAAACAAGAGGTTTACAACTAGGCTAGTATTATCATTTATCAAAACTAAACTATCCTCACCGATAATAATACTTTAATAGGCATGAATATATCTTTCTATGGCAGACTGTAATACACTCTCTTTTAATAATGTTACATAATGGCTTGTCTGTTCAATCTTACTAACTATAAATTGATGTTAAATAGTTTTACTAAAGAAAATTGGAAATAAAATAAAATTATAACAATTCTTAATACCTTAAGAAATATAATGTAGAAGGTGACATCCATAGAATTAACAACTGATCATAAAGATGTATATAAGAAATAAAAGCTAACAATGCAAAAAAAAAAAAAAAGCATCAATTTTAATTAAACAATTTTATTTTTATGTTTTATACTATAATTTTTATATTATTAAAGTTTTTTAAAAATAAAAATCTAATTTGTTTTCACATTTGCAATATATTTATATACAAATGCATCACTTTTTAAATTTTTGTTTCTTTAATTTTGATAAACTTTTGTTATCCAGTTAATAAAAATTTACTATATTACTTCAGTTGAGCAAGTCTCGTAGCCAATGCCCTTTTTGTCAGAAGAAACAACAAGTGTTAATTATATTAAATTATTAGAATTCTAATTTCTGTTCTTAAGATTTTTCAAATTTAAAACAATTACTTTAACTATAACTAAATATTTGTATTAGTAAATAATTCAGGATGTTTACTCCAGTCAGTTACTAACCATGAACTGGGTTTCGTGGAGCCTGTTGCTGAGGAAGAGGAAGCTGTTGTGGCTGATGATTGTGATGCACTGCTCCAGATCCGAACATCTCCCTGATAGGAAGGTGGTGCACTCCCTGAAAACCTGCTGGAGGAGGCACATCAGTGGCTACTCTGTCCCCCAGTCCTGCCAAAATAAATGAAATTCACTTAAAATAATGTGTTTCTTAAAGTAAAGCAGAATGAATATAACTTGTAAAGTTTGACGGTTAAAGAAATATTCAATGATCTTAGGAACAATGCTCTATTTTAAATTAGATTAAAACATATAGAATATGTGTATGATAATGACCATACACTCTTTTTCTTCTTATAATTGTTTTTTAAACTCTTTTATTTGTGAATACTTGAGATGGGCAGGACATGTTGCTCGGATAGCTGAGAATGATCTGCCAAAGAAAGTAATGACGAAGGTGATACATGGAACAAGGTGAAGAGGAAGACCTCGTCTTCATCACTTCTGGAGTGATGGAGTGGCTGGAGATGCTAGGTCCATATTGGGTGTGAGGAGCTGGATGGCAGCAGCACAGGAACAGAACAATTGGTGGATGCTGGTGCAGGAGGCCAAGACTCGACACCGAGTTGTAGCGCCAATTGAATGAATGAATTTGTGAATACTACTAACAATTGACTAAATGAAACAGTGCTACTTGCTTCAACTCTATTGAGTGAGGAGACCGAAGTTTTTTCTGAACAATGATAAATTCCAGCAATTGTAATCGAATATTGTAGGTTTCTCTTTCGATTCTAGTTTTGGGTGCAATTATCACTCAGAAAAAGTACCTTGCTCAGAGGAAAGATGCTGCCATAGAGGAGAAGAAAAATCAATGCCTGGCCCATCGAGTATAGGGGTGATTCTCAGAAAGAAAGGTCAAAAATAAGTATGCCTCCAAAAAAGTGATTTGGTGAACACTTCCTAAAAATTCTGAACAAAATCTTAAGGGTTCTAGAGATACTAATCAATGATTTTTAGGATAGTTTTGAGCTAAACTCCAAATTTTGGAATAGGAATTCAAAATTTCCAATTTCTTGAAGTGTCTATAATAATAAAAAAACATGATTTGTGAGGCGGTAATGAGATTTTTAGGTTGAAATAAAGAACATACCTAAATTTTTATTGAACAGTGTATAGTGAGGATCATAATTCGAGAAGAATATAATAATTTACAACACACAATACATGAAAGTAAATTGTGAATGGAGATGATTAAAACTAATTTCAACACATTAACAAAAGCAAAGATCATAAATAAGAAACTGGAGATGAAATTTTAATTAATTGCATCCTTGATAAAATCGATAAAGTATTGATTTTCCATCAGGTTTTCATTACCACACCTCATTTCATTATTTTATTACCACCTCAAAATGAAATTGTGGCAGTGATGAAAGGATTTGAGGAGTGGTAATGATAATTTGTACTTTGGGATCCTGCCAAATTAAAATTAATAGAGCTATATCAAAAACCAAAATGCTGCTTTGATAAGATTTTGATAGGGAAAAAGAGTAATTAATTTTTGACCCTTTAGAAGAAACACTAAGGAGCGGTAATGATAAGAATATAAATTTTCACCGATGACACATCAATTTCAAGGGACTGCTGTAGCTGAACTTAAGGGTTGGCCATTCTTAAGGGAAAGGGGGATTCTTTCTAGGTATGCGACTTGTCATATAAGAAGAAAATACCTCGAAAAATACATCATACTTCCACATTTCAACATAACTAATCGTACATGGGAAAAAAATTAAAAGTGAGACGGTGATTATGACAAACATCAGGGACAAAGTTTAAATTATTTTAGAATCAAAAAAATTTAAATAAAACTCGAAAGACTTCGGTCTTGAATAGTAGATACTATCAAGTTTTGGTGATGGAACTCATTTTCAGGAAATAATGGAGTAATTATATATATAATTGCGTTTAACTAAAAAAACACTGGGAAACATGATAATGACAATTGAGCTGTTGATTCAACAAAAAAGTTGACAATTTAATGAAAATTCTTTGTTTTTGATTTTGCTAGAAAGCGAAATGAACATAAATGATAAATTAAAAAAAACAAAAAACTATATACTCATCATCTGAAGGCATAGGGGCATACTTTGAAAGTGGGGAAGGAAGGAGGGATTTCATTCCTCCTCTCTCCTCCCAATTCCCTAACTGGAGTTGAGATTACTTCCCACATTGTTAACGCGCCCAGACCCTATTTCTTCTTGGAATGGTTTACAGCTTACACGAAGTAAAGAATGACAACTGATCTAGAATTACAGATTTCGATTCTATCTTCAAATTTAATTAAAATTTCAAATTTCATTCAAAATTCAAACTGATCAACAATTTATAAGAATTGACAGCTCCACTTAGATGGATTATCGTAAATGATGTGGAAATAGTGTTTTGAGTTGGAACATACCCAGGCTGTTAATAAAATCATATATGTTATTAATTCAGCTCCGATTTTGAGACACTTCAATTCAAATGAAAGTATTGCTGGTGAGAGTGAGAGATCTCTTATCCAACTCCTCTTCAGCCTTCGCTGAATGATGCCTGGGATTTCAATAGTTGCCATGTCACATACCTGTTTGTTATTATGATCAAGCAGTTGGTCATGAAATTTTCTATAGATTGAATGAGTGTGATTTATAACTGTCGGAATATGTAAATCTGTATGTAAGGTTTTCTTTGACACATAGGATGGCGAGTCTGTTATCAGTTTAAGAAATTTCGATTGGAATATTAGTATTTTTTTACGGTGCGTTTTTTTTGGCGGATCCATAACATTGAGATGCTTAAATATATGCTTTAAAAAGTAGCTATAGATGATAATTTTTTGTCTGAGAGGTAATATAGAGCGTCTTTTTAGGCGGGAATATAGCAGTCTTTAAAAAGTTTGGCTTTTATTCTTGGCTTATGGGTTCCATGCCAGTCTTCTATCGAATACTAATCCTAAATATGTTTAAGGTAGTTGTCAATGAAGATGTATGTTGAGGATTGTCAATGAAAACTGGAGGGCAAGTATCATGTCGTAGTGTAAACGCTATATGTTGGGATTTTTCAGAATTTAGTTTTATTTTCCATTTCTTGCTTCAAATTTTTGACTTGTCCAAATGTTGTGTTGTAGTTTTAATGATGCTTGTGTAGGGTCCGCGTGTCTAGTGATAACTGCAGTATCGTCAGCGTTAGTAACAGTTAATACGTTAATGTATATTGGTAGGTCGTAAGTGTATATCAAGCACAGAAATAATGATAGGAAGGGACCTTGAAGGCGGGCAACTTGTTATTTCAAATAGCTTTCAATCACTAATTCTTCAAGAAATACACCGCAGCCACAAAAATGTAGAGTTTTCTCCGTCTAGTAAGGAAACATGTTTTCTGGTAGTATGTATGTATTTATGTAAAATTAGTATGTATTTATGTATATAAATATATATATATATATATATATATATATATATATATATATATATATATTTATATATATATATATATATATATATATATATATATATATATATATATATATATATATATATATATATATATATATAAATACACGTATATATATATATATATATATATATATATATATATATATATATATATATATGTGTGTGTGTAAAAACTTATTCTACATGTCAATTGTTACAAAAAGATACAAATTTCTTGCTTCATAACCTCTTAGACCATGGCAAAAAGTCGCAGCAGATTTATTTTCGTTAAACCATAAAGATTAGCTTATCATAGCATACATTTAACTTTATCTGTATAAGTACCATTGCAAATTTGAGTATTACTGCGATTAAAAGATGATTCCCTACATTTTGCATTCCTGACCAATTAAATCCAGATGGAGGAACACAGTTTGCAAGCCAAGAGTTTAAGTTTTTAATAAATCAGTTGAACATCCATCATGATGTATCCAGTCCTCAAGATCTAATGGATTTGCCAAACGGTACATTCAAGAAAAGTTTGTAAAAAAAAATGCATAAATGATATATCGGATATGATAGCTCTATAAAATAATCGCAATGGCCTTAGGCTGACATTGGCGCTCCAGTTCAGAGATTAATGGGACGAAAAACGAAACCTCTGCTACTAGGTCCACCTAATGGCATGATACAGAAGTTTCTAAAGTGCTGAAAAAATTGCAGATAAACAGTCAGCTACCGCTAACAAAGGCGAAACGCCCAATCAAGAATTTCAAATGGGGAACAAGTTAGTTAGAGAACGGATCCCCAATATTGGGCTTCGGCTAACGTGATTGATAAACATGTTGGGCCAACCTCTTACATAATTCAAGCTCCGGAAGGAGTTAGATATCGGTGAAACTCGAAGGACAAAATCACAAACACCGTTCTAAAATCTGTCAGCGGTTATCGAGGGTCAAGACGAACATGAAGAGCTAACGAAAAATCAAGATATGGACAATCAAGCTGGAAATTCTGAGGGACAAATTGGAGGTGATCAAGAAAATCCGCCTATGAAGTCATCGTGTAGAACTGCTAGAGAAAGAGTTAGTATACCTTCAAAAATACTATGTGACCGCTAATTTATTTATTAGTTGAAAATCTTATTGTTCTTTCTTAGAAAAAAAAAATATAGGAAGAATGTCAGTCATTGCATGACGCTTTTTATACTTAATGGTTTTAGGTGAATTGTAAAAGGATGGTAGGATTGTTGTTTTATTTTATGCCTTACTAGAATAAAATGTTTAACTTATAATTTATTAATTACTCAATACACAGTTGAAGGAGTAGGCGACAATTTGGTTGGCCAACTCCACTATACGTATTGCTATTTTAATGATAACCTGGTTAAAACTTACAATACTTTCATAATTAATTTTCCAAAGTGGATTATTTTTAATTAAATGCGGCTTGTTTTGAAACGTATACATGAAATTAATTATATTTGTTTTCCAGTAGAAATATAGTTTTATTTAGCCAATGAGGCAATAGATCATAAAACATAGTAAGTGATTACATCACTTCTAAAATGTTAAAATATTTTTTAATTACACTGTTTCATATTCATCCAGCAGTCACCATAACTTAATACCAGCATTATTCTTTAAAAAAAAAAATCGAATATCCTAAATATTATTTCAGCAGCCTATGAAATCGGTTGTAAGAAATCCGGTATTAGTGACAAATTATCTGCATTCACAAAAAATGTTTTATGATCGAGTGGCTCATACATCGAAATATTATTGAACCAATTATTATTGAATAAATAAAAATATAATATTTTTATCTTCAATCAATTTTCCTTGGGGTCAATTAAAAACTCAGTAATTTTTAATTGACCTCAATGTAAATTGATTGAAGAAAAACATAATATGGAAGGTCTAAAATTGAAAATAATAAATATAATAAGCGTTTTGTTATCTAGAAATAACATAAAGGTGGCTGCTCTGCTATTGCCCTAGATTCTTACGCATTGCAGAACTGGGGTAGGCTTTTTCTTACTGAACTTTTATCCGCTTTTTCGTCTTTCATCTAAATCCCATAAGCAGAGATAAAACATAAGTAAATCTTAAGATAAATCACAAGTTAGAATGAAATGAACCATTGTTGGTGGTGCCGGCACCCAACTTTGTTGTTCACTAAGTCTTATATTTATTACAAATAATTTGGTCATGACATTTGGACATAAAAACAGAATTTTAAAACATTAAAATGCTATTATTGATTTGAGTTAGGTATACACTACGAAATAAAAGTCAACTTTCACGGGAGGGATTCGGACTAGTTCTGATTTTGACTCGAGAAGTCTTGTGAATGATGTCCTACCTCAACAAACCCAGCACTGAAAGGTGTTAGCCATTGGAGTAGTAGGCATTTTTAACTTAGTATTCTAAAACTATGTATCATACTCTTATATTTGAGAATGCGTGTAAGCTAAGTAGGTAAAAAATAACTAATATTCCAAATAACTCCTCCGCGAGATTACTTAATTCAATCTGGCAATGATAATTAATTAATCAGTGATGTTATGTCAATGAAGTCACCAAAATCTATCCTTCTATAATGAAGTCCGTCCATCAAAATCAGAAATGTTTCTGACAGGTGATTGATTCCTAACAATCCTTCATTAATTCCATATTTCCTTGAAGTGTTTTGTTTAAGACATTTTCGAATTTTATAGGTAGCTAGGGCTAAATATATAGCTATAGTTTTTTAATTTAAAAAAGTAAGAAGAGAATTACGCATGTTTGATCTCCAATCCTCTTTGCGGTAATGTTAGCTTGGCCCTGTCTTTTCCATAACGATTTCAAGCCACATGTAGTGTAAATTCATATTTACACTTTATTTTACTACTAATAAACAAACGATTCATCTCCCAATGCTTCTTCAATGGTCGATTACAAGCACTATGGTTATCACCCAAGCTTTACTCTCCTCGGTTCTGCTCGATTCGTTATTGACATCGTTAGACTGTGAGTTTCCAGGTGGACGCAGTGGAACGGACGGACAGACGGAACATACGAACCTAGATGAAGATAGCTAATTAGGAGGAGAGGAGATAGGAGGTGGTGTTATTTACGGAGACCGGTCGATAGGAGTGCTGAATGAAGGCGGAGCGCTATTGATCGGCGCAAGCTCTGAATGGAAGGCTCTCTCAATGGGGCATCATCATCATCAACCAGGCGTCCGCAGTCTCTCTCCGCCCCCGCGTCAACCTTCAACTTTATCATTATGTATAGGCAATTTAAGATAAATCCCAATATTTAATTATTCTATTTTTGTTATTTGGGATGATTCAAATATAATGGAACATAAAGTGGTAGAAGTGACCTTAAACCAAAAAAAAAATTGTAACTAAGCATCCGACGAAATTTAATCATATTTTTATTAACCATCCTCCCCATTTAGTAATCCTCCTCCATTTAGTATATAGTCTTTTAGTGTATCAAATTGCAATTTGAATAGTCCTTTACTTCATTTACCACATGTAAAATGAAGAAAATCAGGCGAATTGTTTCTTAGAAACTCTTAAATGAACTAACTTATTTTAAATCCAATTTAACTGGAAAATGGCAATGGAGAAAACTCCTCATACAATATATGAATGGAATAAGTATTTGTTTGGGGTACGAACATACGTCCTAATGTATCTACTCGAAATAGGACAGGTTATACTGCAAGTTACCAACCTATTCTAGCCAAAGTGAGAATATCGAGATTTATTTCGTGGATACACCACTAAATAAATTTGATTCAGGCCAGATTTGTACCGCCTTTGAGAGTGGTCAAAAATTGAGAGTTTTTACAAATTTTTGTTCATGCTTTTGTTGCTGAAAATAAAAAAAAGCTAGTGTTTGCGGGTAAAGATTTTACTACAGAGGTGAATATGAAATGTAAACAATCCGGTCTGTCGTTTTTTATCAATTGATTCTTCACTCAGCACGGGCGAGATTTCTGTTATAGTAAGGCCTAAGCAATGGGATATGTCGGCTTGGAGAATCTGATATGAATAGGTAAACATTTTTGTTCGTATGAATGTCCCCACATTTTTTGACTATTTATTATGTAATCATTATACTATAAAAATATGTAGCTATGAGCTGTACAAGTTTACGCTTTTAGTTTTGGCGTACTTTTTTTTTCTTCTCAGCTCTGAAAAATAGCACTAGTGCTTGTTATAAGCACTAGCTTATAATTTAGTGCTTTATACTTCGACTTGGATTTACAAACAAAGGAAATACAAACTTATTGCTAAGGTCTGTGGTAAGTGTTTTTTTTTTTCTCAGAATATATTCATTAAACAATAGTTTCGTTTTCCTAAACATTTGAACTATTGCCTGAAGATATAAGCAAGTCATGAAACACCGATTACATCACACCCGTAAATTCTCAGGAGTCGGTTCGAATTCTGATATACACTCATAATCTTGTTGACATTATGTAACATCATATCATCTGCACGGCGAACTGTGACTAGCAAAAAATTCAAACTGTATGTTGAACAAGTACATTGAAGAACCAGAGGAGCTTTCATCGTCGCTTAATGGACATATACCATCTAACTATAGATACTGAAAGGAGCAGTAACGAAACCTATTTTGATTCAGTTTAAATTATATTATTGTAAATTGCATAATACCAATGTTAAGTTCAAAATTTATTATTGATAAATATTTGAATTGAAAAGTTGATTTTAAAGTTTAAATTATATATTTGGTCTTTGTATATTTATGTATTATATTGTGAATTTCTTTTTATTATAATCTAAAATTGTTTTAGTAAAATAACTAATTGTTGTAAATAATCGATTTTGGTTTTTTGGTAAAAAAACAACTGAAATCTCGAAGCTTACATTATTCATATCATTTGTGCTCATTGTAATGATAACATTACAAAATATTCTTCAAAAGTTCTTCACAATTCTTTTTTTTTTTTTTTTTTATGGCTTATATTTGCCAAATAGTCATTTTCGACTCATGTTAGGGGATATATTTGTAATCAGAATGGCATAACCTATAAAAATGCACAATCAATAGATTTTTGTCCAACACACTCGAAGCGCTGTGTTCCACCACTTCTGAACCGATAATGCTAAGGTGACACGTTAAAACGATCGAGCACTACTGCCTCAAATCAGTATTCAATGATCAATAATATGATAAGCTTAAAACATTAAAATTATTAATTAGACCTCTCAGCCTTTCAACCCTGATCGACATTCCGATATAACACCAAGAAAAATATGCCAAACGATAACATTATCTCACTAAATAGGCTAAATGTGACTATATCACAAATGCAGTATTTATTCAAGCCAAAATAATGCAATTGGAGATACTATTCAATGGAAAAATTACAAAAAAGAAATAGTTGATTCTGGTATATTTTAAATAATTTCCGATTACAGTTATGGTCCCAAGCAAATAGCAAAATCAAAGATAATTCAGACATTTTCTTCTTATTAGAATAATCATTAAGTCATGAAGTATTGATATCGGTTGATGCAGTTGGGATGCTATAAGAGTCTGCATTTCCTTGCTGGATCATTTTACTCTCACGCAAACTTCGTCACCGGCCGTCACATCTACTCTTAATCCAGGCGCGATTGAGAAAATATATTAATTTTTTAATATAAATTTCCAATGGATTTTCTCAACGTGATAATTAGGATAAAAATAGTAGTTTTAGATATAATCGGTGGGTAGCAATGAGATGAAAAAAATGCACAAACGTCCCGAACTACTTTTTTCCACATTTAAGATGTGAATTTTTTTTAAAAATAAAATATAATAAATAGAACGTTATAGCATGTACTAAGACAACAAAAAAGTTTTAAACAATTGAAGTCGGTCAACAAGGTTTCGCATCAAAAATTAAAAACTGCAAAATATGGCCATTTTCTGACGTATTATTATAGGGATTGTAACTGTCGCAAGAACTTGGGGCTTAAACGTTTTGGGGCTTAAATTGTAGATATTATTAGTGCCTACCTACATTATGAGCAAAAAAAATAATAACATTTTTCCGGAAATAAAGAAAATGTGAAAACTGGTGTTCTCGAAAAAATATTTGAACAGAGGCCAAAATGTTTCTTGGGCGATTTTTCAAAGCGCTGTTTCTTCCTAAGGAGTTTCTAAACAATCCCATTTTCATGAAAAATATATGAGGTTCGATTTAATACCTAAAAAACATGTTTGAAAATCGGGTTTTCTTGTTTCGGCCGCTATTGAAAAGGGTGGAGGAAGCCCGTCTGTCGGCCGCTGTAAAGTGATCGAGAAAGGATTCTCGTTCCAATCAATACTTCCCCAACGCCAGCACGCTCCGAACAACCGAAGCAAGAATAAGTTAAATTTTCAAACATGTTTTTTAGGTATTTGATCGAACGTCACATACATTTCATGAAAGCAGGGTTGTAAAGAAACTCGCTTAATCGCTCCAGGACGATTTCGGTCCTTGTTCAATTATATTTTGGAGAACACCTGTTTTTACTTTTTCTCAATTTCTGAGAATTTTTTTCGCATATAATTTTTATTGCACAAGTAAAATCCACTACAGAAGCATGATCCGGAACAAGTTTCTACAACATTTTTTTTTCTTCTTTTTAAACGCTATTACGTACAGCATTGTATTTATCTTAAAATAAAAAATCACATCTAAAACGCGCTCCTAATTGTTGCGTTGAGAAAGTCGATTGGAAATTGATTTCAATAAATAAACTATCGCAACTGCGGTCACCTACGGCAAATTGTCACATATTTATTTATTTACATATCTATTATATTAAATTTAAATCTAAATTTTTATTTATGCTGTTTGAATTGGCCTTTTTTATGAAGCGGTGTGTGTAAAGTGGATTCAAGTCATAATTTATTAATTCGCTCGATTAATAATGTTTTCAATCAACTTGTCTATTTTTTTCTTTGGGTTATGTAACTTCAAGTGACTATCATTTTTTTTTTAATTCGCTGTGATTAAATAAGCATTTTAGTAATTGACCCTATATTACCTTTCGTAAGAATATCCAATAATATTTACAGACAATCATAATTTAGTGAGATTATCGGCTCACCCAGATAAAGTGGTCTAAAATTTATTAATTTTCTTATAATTTCTTATCGGTGAGTCTTTCAATATATATGTATATGATACAATGTAATTTAATACAATGTAATAAAACCTGTCAAAATATATTCCAATCTCTCAGTTTCCGACTGGCATGAAACTCCATCAATCTTTTATAATATTCGCTGATTTCCTGATATGTGATTGATAATTTATTTGCGGAGCCCTACCTAAATCAGAAGAACTGTCATACGATAATGTTTACACTATTTTGTCAATCTCAACGTCTCACTCTAAAGCTATGTCCACACTGTTCGACTTTCGATTCGGCCTGACGAAAGAGGAAGAGAACGTGTGGCTTTTAGCATGCGATATCGAATCAAAAATCGAATAGTGAGAACATATCTTAAAATAACACTTGAATCTAACAGTTTGAGTTAACAGATATTGGTTTTCATTTATGGTTAAATATTTAAGGTTTATGGATTTTCTTTACGCAGTTTTCTTTAAAAGTGAATTAGATTTAAAAAAAAAATTATAGATTGATTTAAGCCAATAAATTTCCATGTCTTCTTATGTAAACAGCCAATGAGCTTCTCTGATGTTTATCTATTCTTAAAAATATATATCTTTTGTTTTATCTGTAAATTTTTAAATTTCTGTTAAATTTGATTTAGAATATTTATTTCCATTGATTATTAATTTCATCATTTACTCTCAAAATATTTTAAGGTTTTATTGTGTTAATTATGTGTTTTTTAATCCTTGTTGTATACTTTATAATATTTCACAAGATACAGAATAATACTTGAATAATGTTTATTTGGTGTTTTTGTATAATCTTTTCAAAAATGTCAGTTTACACGATAAATGGAAATATGTATTATTATTCAATTACAGTAAATAGCTAAATGGTAATCATTGCATTTAATTAGCAAAATTGCATCGTTAAGTTGGCAAATAGCTTTGTTATAAAATAAGCCCAAATAACAGCTGAATATTAATAGGCAGCTAAACAGCATAGCAACAGACCATTCGGTTCATTCAACGGCTAAACCAAATATCTGAAAAAAAACTTTTTAGAAACACCCTCCCTCTCCTCCCCCCCTCAAAACTGTACACAAGAATCACAAAAGAGATAGAAATATTTTTTCTTACAAAAGTAAGGAAATTATTAAGTAACATTAGTAACTATTCCAAATCAACCTGAATAGTACAATATTTATTATTTTTGCCATTTATTATAAGGTGCCAAGCCGCCATGAGTAGAGCACAGCTCGTTAGTTTCAATTATTAAGTTGTTTTTAGTTCTTCTTTTCAAAATTCTCAAGATAATTCTCAAGACAAAATGGTACCGAGATAAAAAATATTAACTTATTGTACTGTATAGGTTGATTTGGAATAGTTTACTAACGTTACCTAATAATTTCCTTCCTTTTGTCAGAAAAAATATTTCTATCTCTTTTAAGGTTCTTGTGTGCAGTTTTGAAATGTTTTTTTTTTTTCTAAAAAGTTTTTATTTATTTCTTTTCTGTAGTTCTTGTGTACCGTTTCCTCAGTGGGTAAAAATAAAATGGACAAGGCCTACTAAACACGCTGATTCTAAGAGACAGCAAAGATTAGCTTATTTATAAAGTATAAAATAAAAATTATTGGATTCACCTTCTTTTTTTTTTTTATTTACCTACCTATGTTTATTAATTGCCCATTGTTTGATCCACTGTTGAGAAAATTACTTTTATTTAATTGAAAAGAAAAGAAACAAATAGATTTAGAAATGTACCTGTAAACTTAACTATTGCAATTATCGTTGAGTGACTGAGTAAGAAGTTCATCTGTCTATCTCCAAAAATATTGAAACAAATCTCGACTTTTTGTTGCTTTTTCATATTATATAACGTGTAAGTCCATGACTATTGTCCATGTACGTTGTTTTTTTAAAAAGCTGTTAGCGCTATTTTGCAAACTTTACTGGAAACACATGAAACATTTTTACCCTAAACAACAAAATTAAGGCTTTTAGCACTGGTCAGGGCCAGAGTGACGACTGAGAGTCCTCAGTATTTGATGCTCACGTCATCAATAGTCGATTTTTAGGCCATTTCCAATTGTTTTTCGATATAGGTATTTTTCGATACAAGCGGTAATTTCGGGAGCGGTAATCAATAGAAGTGGGGTTTAGGCCCCATAATAAATTGAAATCTAAATTTAGAATTTTTAATGCTGGAGTCTTTAAAAAAAACGACGTCGATATACAATAAAAATTGCAAATACTTGAAAAACTAAAAAATGCCACCGCACAGTGGTCAAACAACAACCTTTTCCCGAAAAAAAAACTTGCCTCTAGTCTTGTCTTTATCTGAATAACACTACAAAAGGATTGTTTCAATGTATTTTTTAACGCTGAATCGAATGCAGTAAATCCTAATTCAATAGGAGTTAAACATTTCAAGATATAATTCAAAAGATGTGGAAAATAATTGGATAAATAAAAGGGACAGTTGAATATATTATATAATCATTAATAAAATATAATTTTATTAAAAAATAATCATTTAAAAACTTTTACCATATTATTAATATATCTTTTTATATTTGATATAAATTAAATATAAAACATGGTACAATGTAAATAAAATATAAATTAAAAACAAATAATTTTGCGCAACTATATTAATTACATCTCGGAGGTGAAGAATTCGGGTTTTTTTGGTTTGCCTTTAATTTATTAACAAAAGCATCGGATGTCACTTGAAGCATGTTGATGAATCCTCATCGGTAGTGATCCACATGACATTTAAACGGTACTCCCCAGCGAAAAAAATTTATTCTATTATAAATTAAAAAACATTAAATTTGTCTGAAAATTTGTTCATTTGTGTTTTTTAGGGTACCTATTACGGATTTCAACTTTATTATCTGGATTCTTTCCTGGAAGAATAAAAAAATAAAAGCATACAAAATGCTTCTTTTCTTTTGCTCATACTTTAAAAACCTTGAGTTATTCGAATAAATTCTATTATTTATTTCATACCAAGTCAAAGAAGTGTTAATTACCTACAATTTGGATTCTAAAGATTTTTTTGATTGTACGCTCCGTTTTTAAGCAAACGCGAGTCGAAATTATAAGGCGTAATGTCTAAATTAATCATTGAGCTAGAGCTCTCGGAGAAAATTTTTTTGTAAATTTTGAAATTTTTTTATTTGTGTTTTTAGGGAACTAGTTATGAATTTCAACGTTACCACGAAATTTTTCCTGAAAATATAAAATATTGCAAAAATTAAATGTTTTCTGTTTTCTTTTGCTTATACCTTGAAAAACATGCAATATTCGAATAAATTCAATTATTTGTTTTTTACTAAATTAAAGAAGAGTAAATTACCTAAAATTTTGATTCTGAGGATTTTTTTGTTTGAACTTTGCTACCTCTAATGTTTCCCGGAAAATGAAGCACCACCATTTCTTTTGACATTCCCTCTCATAATTTCGAATTGGGTCCACTTAAAACCAGAGCAGCCAATCCAAAAGGTCCTTAGAATCAAAATAGTAGGAAATTTACTCTTATTTAAGTCAGTATTAAATAAATATTTGAATTTGAATTTATTTATTTATCGAATAATACAAGGTTTTCAAAGTATGAACAAAAGAAAAGAAGCATTTTGCATGCTTTTTTTTTTTTTATTCTTTCAGGAAAAAATCGAGGTAACAAAGTTGAAATCCGTAATAGTGTACCCTAAAAAAACAAACAAATGAACAAATTTTCAGAACTTCCTCAAAATTTTTCCCCGTGGATTCTAGCTCAATGATTAATTTAGACATTCCGTCTCATAATTTCGAATCGTATTTGCTTCAAAACGGAGCGTTCGAACAAAAAAATCTTTATAATCAAAACTGTAGATAATTTACTCTTCATTAATTTAATATTTAATTTTATTTGCATGGTTTGCAGGTATGAGCAAAAAAAACATTAAACAAATTTTTTTTTTGCTTTATTTATACTTCATGGAATAATTCGAGATAACAAAGTTTAAATTCATAATCAGTACCCTAAGAAATATATATGAACAAATTTTCAGAGCTTCTCCAAAATTTGTCTCCGAAATTCCTGTTTGATATCAATTATGATCCAGATGTTTTTCGATTTTCAATTTTGACTCTTCTATCAACTATTGACTCATGTATCCAGCATTTGGCTGGCTTAATAGGACTACAGTTGGATTCATTCGTCCATTCAAGGTCTACAAGGGATCCGATCAGCTATTCTAACCTGTACTCATAGCTTACTAATGTTTTAAAAAAAAGGTAAATGTCGGCAATTTGTCGTTATTGGAAAAGAGGATAAAGAAAGTTTGGACGAAAAAATGTTTATGGACCGGATAAATTACAGTGATTCAAAAATGTTAATTGAAATAGATAAGAAAGATTATAAAAATTACTTAACAATAGATAACAAAATCATCTCTCTAGTATAAGATAATCTAGTATATGATAAAAAAATGTATTTAAGGTTTATATTTGTGCTATTGTGAATTGTCACTTTAATTCAATATAACTTCAATTAATCACAGTAGCTGAAAGATGGGGTCAATTTAATGATTACAAGCAAACTTAAAAAAAAAAAAACACAAAACAAGTTAAACTAGATATGAATATTTTATTAATAAAAATAGGATCCAAAATTATTAGTTCAAAATTGTCGCCATTCAGGTTTGGTCACATTATTTATTTAAAATTTTGATTCGGTCGAACAACAGAACGCCACAGTGACGTTATAATAACATAAGAACATATTTTCATTAGCATATTACCCTGCATGTTTGAGAAAAACGTGTACAATAAAGTAATAAAAAAAAAAAACAACTGAAGATGTGTTTTCAAACCAATTTTTTTCTAATAATTCTAATTATTAGTTTCTAATTAGATAAAAATGATTAAAGCATATAGTAGTAGAAACAAAAAAAAAAAATAAAATAAAAAACATTGTAACCATACAAAAAAAACAAAAAAAAAAACAGAGAGTAGAATAAACATAATCAATGGAGGAAAAACCCAACCTAGCAGTTGTTGCCTAATAGTAAAAAAATATTTATAACAATTAATGACGTAGTAGTATACAAGTGGAATTTGTAGGACGATAACCCAACTCACGATCCAACGCGGAAGGATGTTAGGAGGGAGGAATGCTTACAAGACGATGGAGAAGCCTACAAACATCCTACAGCCTCCGTAGATCAACATCGCCATTCGTTGTCCAACGGTAGTCCAAAACAAAGCAGTCCTACATGTAGGACCGTGAGTGGTTGGCTTAAAAGGTATATAGTATACTAAAGTGACCAGATATTTTGCAATGGAATGTGGGACAGGTGGAATAAAAAAAATTGTGTTTATTTTTATCAATTAGGTATATCGTCGGCTTGGAGGTAAAAATAATAAACTGCATTTTTTTGAAACTGAAAAATTATTGCTATTTATCTTTAAAAATTAAGCCTAAACTAAATTTACGCTTTAGCATTGACAAAATTGTGAAATTATCAATAATTAATTAATAATTAAATAAAATTCTGAAATTATTAATAATTAACTAATAATTATTGATAATTTCACAATTTTGGCAATAATGAAACTTAAATTTAGTTCATGCACAGATAAATTGCAACCAACTTTTATTTTCACACAAATGTAGTTGATCACTTTGCCCACCAAACAAATGATATATTATACACCAAAATGGAATTCATAGTAGTACTTCTATCCCCGGTGCCAATATAAAGTCTCGCAGAAAGCGTTAGTTTCAATTTTGCTCTTTTTTTTTTTTTTTTTTAAACAAAGAAGTTATGTCTAGCTGTAGTAGTGTCATTAAATAAGAACTAGAAAAAATAGTTAGAAAAAGGTTAACTTCCATTGTTAATTTTACACCGCATAGAAAATGCGTATTTTAAAATGTAAAAAAAAATGCTAAAAAAGAAGAGATTGTAGGGCAAACTAACGTCAAACCCGACATGGACTGTGTAAAAATATGAATAACTAATAAATATCAATTTTTTTTTAGTCGAAAACACAAAATTATTATCCAATGGGACAATGCGGGACACTTTGAGGGACAGTTTTTGATGTCGTACGAGGATCCAAATTTGAGACAGTTCCTCCTAATGTGGGACGTCTGGTCACTTAATAATATTCACATGTATGGAATTTGCCAACAAATAAACGATCCTTTCAAGGGTTCTTTGAAAAAGAATAAAAAAATACTTATAATTTATATTTTTCATATCCGAGGGGTAGACCGAAACGTAGGTGGGAGGATTGTGTTAAGGGTGATCTAATGGATTTGAGTTTGGACGGTAGTCGGTGGACCGAGGTTTGTATCGGCATCGAACCTTCGGGTTCGCTGAGCCATTTATTATTATTATTATTATATTTTTCATGTACATAACGTTATTTTGAAGATTATGCTATTTCCAGTATTATATTGTTCTATTTAAGTTAAAACTACCTGGTTATTTTAGGCTTTTAATATTATTTTATTTGTTAATTTTAAGCTTTCTATTTTATTATCTCATAAGTAATTCATATCATTCATATTCATTCATATCATACCATATTATATTTTATAGCTTAATTGATTTTATTGCTTACCTTTAACTTCTTTTTTTATTGTTAGTTAGGTTCCTTTAAATTATTTTATTTCATATCATTGTAATTTCTACATAGCATAAAATATTAACACAGAGTATAGATGCAATATATCTGTAAAGGCATGGTGCATGCAAAAGATTCTAGCCAACGGTGTTAAATTATGTGGCAATTTTGTGGTGAATCAACTCTGTAATATTTCACCCTCATCCGCATCCATAATTCTTATAACTTGATCTATTCTTTTCCAGCTGCGCATGCCTTCCCTCTTTGGGAGGGCTGGAATTAGAGGAGGCTCACAACTAACGCTAACAAACAAGTCATAAAAATAGCAAATCTGGTCGAGACAGATAAGGGAGTGCGGATAATAAAAGATTTATGCAGCGGCTGCACACAAGGGAAGCTGATGTAATTGATTGGTGGAGTGGTATATTGAAAGGCGCGTGCAGGGAGATGGGGTGTAAGGGAAGGTGGAGTGTGGCGCGAAGGGGTGTGGAGGAGGGTTAGGGTTTGCAGGGGTAACCAGGGGGCATGTGTCCACGGTCAGTTATACATCGATTTTTTCCTCTATCTGCCCCAGTGTGTCTGGATTTATTATTTTTATTGATTTTATTTTTAGTTTCCCATTTTAATTGAAGTAAAAGATACTGTTGTCAATACAACAACAGTAGACAGTCAAGACATAGCAATATGCCAAATAGTTGATTACAGAATATAAAAGTTGTGCTGAAATAATAAGGGTAGCTGTAGAAATACGCATTAAATATAATCATAAAAATAGCTAGATAATAGATTGGTATAAGTTAATAAGTTTTTAACAAATGTTACAGGTTTTATAACGATTATAATGTATAGTTTCGGGTGAAACACGTCCCCCTTCAACTGTCTTAACTACAATGACGATTCATTTCAATTTGTGGTAATGCTTAAGAAAATAGTAAAAATGTATTTAAATTGTCGGCAAACTGTTTATAGGTGTAAATTAGTTCTTCAAGACAAACAAAAAAAAAAAACAAACAAAAAACATGATACAGTAAATCCTCGTAAATCCGATCTCCGAATTATATGGGTCAGATTTTCAGACTTTTTTTTTATTTAATGTTCATATTATATAATAATTTTTAACTATGATAGTAAGAACCACGCCAATAAATAAATATGCCAAATATTAGCTGTCATTCAAACGTCGTTTTCGTGTTAAACGGTATAAGTCTGCTTATTTAAGGATTTTGCTTTGCCTATTACCCGCATTTCCCCGATTTTTCATTATCCTAGTTATTTCGGATAAACAAGATTGTGAAGGTTCGACGTGTTCTACGAAATTATTAACACCGAAGTTTTGAGTAGATCACTAGTAATGTTGAAATCCAGTTCAGTAGTTGTGGATAAACAAAATACAGATATTTTGTTACGAATTTTCAATTTAAATGGTGGTTAAACACAAAGATGGTTTTAGTTATTAATATATATATATATATATATATATATATATATATATATATATATATATATACAGTAGAAATCATAGGTACCATATGCACAACACAAAATCATCCATTTAGGTTTGGAAACCAGTTTTCCATAATATTATAAATTTAAGATGTTTTCTTTACCGATTACGAGAGTAGTTTCCATCCATGTATTTGTATTTATGGATATATCACACATATATATATATATATATATATATATAAAACAACTATATATATAAATATATATATATATAAATATATATATATATATATATATATATATATATATATATATATATATATATATATATATATAAAACAAACAAAATATATATATATATATTATATATATATATATATATATATATATATATATATATATATATATATATATAAAACAAACAAAATATATATATATATATATATTATATATATATATATATATATATATATATATATATATATATATAAAACAAACAAAATATATATATATATATATATATATATATATATATTTTGTTTGTTTTATATATATATATATATATATATATATATATATATATATATATAGATATATACAAAATATACAAAATATATATATATATATATATATATATATATATATATATATATATATATATATATATATATATATATAAAACAACTTGACGCCTTTTTACGACTAATTGGGAGAGACTACTTAAGATCTAGTGGCTGTAATTGGTGGAGATGAGACAATGTACTCCTTACCGTCTTCTAGGGAGACAGTACTGCCATTTTCACAACTTTATATCGCTAGGAGATCCGCTGATTTATCCCCTGCCTAATTATTATCATAAATGGCAAAAAGACCCATCGCTTAGAAAAAAAATGAAATATTTTATAATATTAGTATATTATAAGTAATATTAAATATTCAATTTGTATGCTTATCCAGTAAAATATCTTTTTTAATAGATGAAATAAGTACAAATTTAATGGAAACTAAGGAGTTTCTCCATTAACATGCAAATGGAGACAACTGAAAGTCTTGTTGAAAAAACAAAACAATATATATACATAGGACTAATTCGCTAAGTGATAGACCTAATACGTTACTCTTTGTAAATATTTATCTATTTATTATATATATATTTGATGATTTGTTAGAAGTTATACTTAGTAAAAATTCGAATATCCCATAATATTTTCATAGTAATATTTATAAATACTTAGATACGAGTATACAGGAGCAAGCCTAACTAGGAAACGAAACAGGCCAGGCCAGTGCCGTACGCAGGGAGGAGGGAGGAGGTATCAGGGTGATATATCCCTCTCTTTCCCCGAATTTTTTTATAAAATATGATTTTTATATGAGTTTTGTATTTTGAGCAATTGTATTTTTTATCTAATTTCATTCTTATCCTTAAAACTTTCGCCATATTTGGCGATTATAGACACTTAATGATAACTTGCCTTCTCATCAATATAATAATCAATATAATAAAATAATAAAATTATGCTTAAGCGCCTCGGTAATGAGTAATCCTAAAAAAATCTCGAAGAACGCTTCGTGGACCCATTCAGATTTACTGGTACTCGTAGTGTTACTTGTGGAAAAATTAATCTGCCAGGAAGAACCAATTGAACCTTTTTGCCAGCCTCAGATGACTACGTAGAGATTGCCACTGTGAACTAACAAGAGAGGAAATGTTAAGATTTATTTAGCGGGAACACAGAAAATAAGTTTTAATTGAACAACGTGGAAATTAAATCCACACCGCTCCGAACTGGATGCTGTGAGAGCTCAGGCCATCGCTATCCACTCAACCCTCGCAAAATTAGTATTTTAATGAAGACCCCTGATGATGAGGCAAAAACTCCTCGAAACGTTGGACGTGACATATCATATAATCAATTTTAATAAAATGATAAAGAGATATAAATAAATCATAAATATATAAATAAATAAATTTATAATCTATTTATATAAATAGATATAAATAAATAAATCTTTCACAACTACTTTTAAGATATTCATAATTAATCTTCCATAATAATTTAATCATTAAAAAAAAATTGAATTTTCCAAAATCTGGCATTAGAAATAGGTCTTGCATCTTTCGTATTTAAATACTTGAAGTCTTTTATTTTTAAAGATAGAGACGCTACCAAGTAAAGAAACATCAGCGAAAATTGCTGCTGGAAACTTCTTTGCTGTTCGATGCTTCTTTGGTACGCAAAAGGCTCTCCGTCTTAAGGATTTGCCAAAGAGCGAAAAAGAGCTGATTTATAAAATAATAATATAGCATTGCTTCTTACTCAGAAAATGGACTATAATCTGAAAAAAAAATTGAGGAATCATCCTGTTACTTTAATGAGATCTGGGGGATAAGAAAAATGCTGAACTTTTCGGACAACCGGAAATTGTAGAATTTATTAAGAAAGGCAAGCTTAGATGGCTAGGTATGCTAAACAGATGGAAGAGAAAATAATTCCATATTGCTTTGTGTGACGGATGGGGATTCCGGTGTCCCAGAGACCTATTGTAAGGTATATTGAAGTTTTTGCAATTGCCAGATTCTCTACGCAAGCTCTGTGAGTCTGTGGCTATAGTGCCCTCGCTGTCTCCACTGGTTTCAATGCCAGTGATGCGATTGAAAGAGAAGTGCAGAGATATCCTGGAGTCTCGCTTCTCCATCCATAAGTGGAGGGACAAGTTTGGCAAAGGGTTACCCAGACCGATTGTAAATGGTTTATATAAGTATGCCTGTGTTTAAGATGCTTATATTTAAGTTTGTTTTTTTTCTTTCTTTTGTCTTTTTATTATTTTGTTATTTATTTTGCTATACATATGGTGTGAATGACCTTTTTAATCATTATTACCATTGTCCTTGAATTATTGAAACAGCAGGTATTATTATTTTTAAAAAATCATTTGAGGAATTGGGCTGCTAATATGGTTGGGAAGAAAAGTTGCAGACATTTTTATTTTAAGAACACTAAAAGGCGTATATAACTTTATAGAATACTCAGGATTACCAAAACCACGTAAAATGAAATTAATGTTAATAAAAATATCTGATGTGGACAACACGTGATCCTTGTAAGCCTTTTAAAATATAAATCGGTGGCTCAAAAAGTGATCCTGAATTTGGTTACTAGTTTCCGAAGATTGCAGTATTTCAAAAACTATAAAAAGTATCGAAACGAACAGTATCTCGCGACATCCATCTATTGAAACACATACACATACTCATGTTTCTGGAGGTCTCATTCCGTTATTATATCTCGTTTTCTTTCAGTAGGTAACTAGTTTCCCAGAGATTTCTTCGTGTTCCATGACAACATTAGAACTGTCAATGTAACTAGATAAATCTTATTATCCTGCAGCAAACTTGTTCATCTCACAACTGGGGAGGAAAACCAGTATTTTACACCCACTGTAATAACACTTAAAAAATTAATAAAAATTTTTAATTGGATTGGAAACCAAATTGCATTTGTAACTTAATTTATTACCGAAACATATGATTTATGTATTTAATTTAAATATAATTTTTGATGTAAGCTTATTATGACCTTCAAGGAAAGTACCCTTGTCGGCTCACCAATTTTAACCAAAATCTAGTAAATACATTCATATTGGTATAAAAATACTATTTACCAAATATGAGATGTTTTACATTGTATTTTAATATAATTTTTGATAAAAGCCTGATATGACCTTCAAGTAAAGTACCAATTCCGGTCTGCCAACATTACCAAAAATTTATAATATTATTTATATTAATATGAAAATCTTATATACTTATTCTGAGAAGTTTTGCAGTATATTTTAACATAATTTTTTATGAAAATCAATAATTTTAAATATATTAATTATACTTTTACAGTTATAACATATTTTTATTTTGAAGACTTTTAGCCACATTTCATATATTATACTCTTCCAGAAGTTTTTCAATAATAAAACCTTTAAACTTCTAAAAAAAAATATTTATCTTATAACGCTTCCGACTATATTGTGCATTTTCAAAACATTTATCTAAAAGCATGCGATTCATTTGATATACATCTCAGTACAATCATCATTTATATATTATTATCAATTTGTCTTTAAATAGGATTAATTAACATTATTTTGTAAATAAATCTTATCTACTAATTATTGTTTGGTAATTAAATATTGTTTATTATTATATTTACTGGTAAAACTCCAAAATCGTGACCCCAAAATGGCGGATATCTAGATTTTTAGGACCTGACTGTTCTTAAAAATCTAGACCTCCGCCGTGTTGGGTTACGATTCTGGAGTTTTACCGAATAAAGGAAATCGTTACTTAAAATAAAATAAGAGTTGAATCTCGATAATTTGTATGGTCAAGGGTCCAAAATGTAAATATGAATTATCGAGTTTTCCAATAATGGGAAGTATAAAATAGGAAATAACAAAATTATATTAATATGAATGGACATACAAACCATATATTTAAATCAACAAAACCTTGAAGTATCACATTTGAAAACAAATCGGTTATTTTCTTTTAGCGCAATTCTTGAAGATAGATCTTAACGATGGCTTCGTTAAGCATATTCAGAGCAGAAAATACGTTTACACAAACATCCGATTTTGCTAAGAAATAACACACGTTGCAGATGTATTATTTCGCCAATTTAGAACTAATCGTCGGCACATCAATTTCTTCATCATCTCTTTTTCATATTGAGTAGAAATTTTCTCGTCTTGCTCCCACTAAACCTTCGTCAAAATAGGCGAAATCTCGAAAAGTTATGGGAGTTCTTAATTTTGACATAGGTGATTTCCATCCTCAATGCTTTCTAAGAGTTGCATCACTACTTCCTTGCGTTAAATGTCTTAGATCGTTTAACTATGGCCAAGTCCAGAGACTGCAGCTTAGAGGTTGTTTTGGGAGGCAAAAACAAAACTTTAACATCGCTGAGTGACAGAGTACTGTTGTGGGCCGTACATTTATCAATAAACAGTTGAAAACGTTCACTGTTTTCTATTCCATATCTGTACCCATTCGTTGAAAATTTCACTTGTGGTGCATGCTTTTGTGTTTGCAGGACTGGCTATAGGATGCGTTTTTGTTTTAAAAGCACCTTGCTTTCGCGGATTTGCCAGTCAGGAGCGAACTTAATTTTTCAGATCAATCCATGTTGGCGACTAACAATATGGTTACAGATTTTTTAATTTTTTTTTAAACAGATATGAATAGAAAAAAAAGAGGTTAAACCGACCTAAGTTCATAGAAACGATTTCTCTCTCACTCAATCACCTCTCCTCTTGAAAAGATTAATGATTCGAATTGTAAGACACTTACATTAATTGGAAGACGAAAATAAATATGAGTTATCGAAGGGACCGGATTGTAATGTTTTTATACCAAATAAAGAGAGATTTTCAAGAGTCCAGAAAATCCATTCGAATTATCGGGATATACGAATTACCGGAACATGAATTATCGAGATTCAACTATAATATAGTTAAGCATATGGTGTCATCGATAGATCATTGTAAAATATAGATATCATCGATATATCGGATGTTAAGATATCGATAGAAAATATTGTTTTTTCAACTCCGATATATCGATATATCGCGTGTCGATATTCCAACCCTAATTCAGGAATGGTCATAATGGATATTTCTGTTGAAATCTGAAAACCGAAAATATTTATACTCTATATGAAATATCTAGACATGTCAGAAAAGAGGAGTCGAGGTATTCCTGCAAATGGAAGTAAGGAATTATTATATTTGTATGGCGAAGGAAAGGCCAAATTTTCTGTGCATTCAATTAATGCTGAGGATCCTCAAGGTTCGTTTATTGGATCTCGACTATGCATAACAAACATATCTTTCGTACACTCTACAAACAACAATATAGCAATTCTCACAATGATTCCACGCAGGCCTTGCTAAAACTTCAACAGGTCTACAGAAACTACAAGGATGGCTCAAAAATGATAAAATAAACAACGGAAAGTCACAGCATATCAGAACAATATTTTGTCAACTATATACATTTGTAAACTAAAAGAAAGTAAAATATTTAGGATTAATATTTTTATAAAATGAAAACACTTTGAGCAAGATTACTGATTTCCTCTATTTCATAGAAAATCTTTGCTAAAATTAAAACAACGACTGAATACATATACGAGTATAAAAAACTAATAGCATTTTAATAAAATAAACTCTGACATATTACGTGATCTGATGTTAGTTAGCATTAGAGATGGACAAAAAGTACTCTCATTTTATTCCAATACTCTCACTTGCCGGGATTAGATACTACTACGGATGGAAGAGGTAGCAAAGACTGATCTACCCCTTCCATCCTTAGTCGTATTTAATCCCGGCTAGTGAAAGTATTTGAGTGAAATAATCGGTACAGGTTACTCAAGATTACTTTTTGCTCATCTCTAGTTAACATATCAGTGACAGATCATTTATAGCAGCAAATGAATATAGTACAAGATTCCATAAAATATGATGCAGAACATTTCATGGCAAACGTTTTTGAACTACAAAGTAATTTGCTACCTGTAAAAGTATTTTAACCATAAGCAATTACAATTCGTTTAAAGGTTTAAAGGTTATTTCAGTAAATCTCTAGAGCAGTAGGGTCTGTGATGGATCTCAGTATTTGTACTAAAGATCAATCTACGTTGCAAAACATTAGCAGTATTCAATGGTAGTATCGGAAGCTGCTAAGATGTCCAAGTTCTTGTCTAGCAAGTCATATATGACATAGAATGGCGCGTTTACTATCTTTCTCAATGCTCTTTACTGAAATGACTGAATTCATTTAAAATTTGAGGTATTGGCAGAGCACCCTAGCGTTAATTTAAAAATGAAGATAAAAAAGGAAAATTTACTAACAGTTTATATATTAACTGTAAAAAATCTTAAATGGTTTATAGACTGTCGTGGATTATTCCTTTATGATACTTATACATTCAAGATAATTTTGATGTGCTTCTGAAATGTTGCTAATTACATACCATCTTCGATGCTGTTAATACTGGCTACTCCTGATCCAGTAAACAATCACCGAGAAGAGACCCTGAGGAGGGATCGATGGACTAATTGTTAATGGACGAGGATGGAAGACAATAGAGAGGGGCGTGGGTGGAGAACCCAGCTGCGTGGGTCGGGGAGTAGGAGGGGATATATTTAGCAGTTCACCTAACATTTTTCCAGGGCTAAAATCAAATGTCGCCATTTGGATCCTGAATATTTATATATAATCAGAGAGTTGTCCTCTGAGGAATCAATATTTACTGGTTAAAGTAGGATCAGACTGTAGAGGCATTATCAGTAATATGATTATATTTTAACTTAAAAATTAACATTTCAGAGTAAAGGTTTCTGTCTAGGAATTTAGTCTAGGAAATTAATTCGAATCGAATTAATATAACGTTAGATCGCTTTATTCTAATGATTACCAACGGATTCTAAGCTTGAATATTGAAGGAGAATTGTCCTCTGGCAATATATAAAAGCAAATAAAATATCAAGAATAAGTGCTATTGAAATCAGATAATTTCATTCAGAAGCAGTTTAGATAAAATAAAACTGCCTAATTATATCTTGCGTGTATATTATTTATCTCTTTATTCCTTCCATCCGGAAAGTATTACACTAACAATCTCCTTGTTTCAATGCCGGTCAAAGTCTAAGTTCTATCCTCTTGCAGCTCTCGTCAATTAAATTAAAAAATATTTTTGTTTGAAAGAAAATATATACAATAATACTTAAGTCTAGGAAATGATGTTTGGTTACACGGTCAATAATGATAATATAAAAAAAAAAAAAAAAAAAAAAAAAACAGTAAATAATTTGTAAGGATACTTTAGTGTTTTCTTCAGAGATATTAGATCGAGATTAGGTCATAAGGATTTTGTTTATTATTTTATGCAATGAACATTTTTTAACAACCAAGAAAAGAAAATTGGCTCCTCAATATTTGGTACGTAGAATACTAATAGAGCAAAAATATAAATGTGGCATTATACCAAAGCCCTTTGCTTTGCTACAAACTTTTGTCAAATCCGAAATATTTCTGACTATTATTTACAAATATTGGTTGACATTTCACCAATTTACATATGGCCATGTTGCATAATTATTTTTGTAAACGATCGTGACATGAATTAGTAACATGCAGTAAACCCTCATCATTCTCGTAATAAACGACTACATGACATCTGGCACCATCTGCTCCATAGCATAAGGTACCGAAAGTGATTGCGAGAATGGCAGAGAATGGATCCATCCAACGACTAAAGCTCAGTACTTTTTGTCAATAAATTATTCAAGTTGACTCTGAAAATCAATCCGTCTATACTGAAGCTTGAAGTACTAACTCGTTTAATTTAACTAAACGGAAAAACTTATAAGAACTTCGATGTTTGTCAATATTGAGTAACATGATTTTATCGAAACGCTCATAACTCAGCTCTTGCCTTCCAATTTAATAATTTTAGAGATTGGTCGGAATATAGCAAATTAATTCTTTGTTTCTGAAACAAATACAGTAAACGGTGACAAAATATTAGGAACTTCCAATCACGACTTGGTTCATTGCTACTCTCGAGGATGATAAAAATCGCGTTTTATTCCTTATCTATGGATAAAATTTGCCTAGCGATAAGGCAAACTGCGAAATAAAATTAACTCAGAACTAGTTTATCTCAGACCTTGAAGAAAACCGGCAATAAATTATTGTAGATCCGAAATAGGTACTTGCGTTACAGAACAAGTTAGGATAATTTTGATTTTGGTTTTAAAAATTTTTTTTCATATACTTGCTAATTCTATAGAGTACTACTATAGTTATTACACAACAGGCTTTATTAGTGATTTGGAATTTTTTATATATATTTATAGACGCCAAAAAAATAGATTAAAATCCATTGAATTGCTGTCCGTAAGTAGAATATATTAGATTATGAGAATATGAGCGAAACGCGAGTGAAAACATAATTAATACAACATTATGAACTGCATTCTCAGGGTAATTAATAAAGCACGTAAAAACCACGTTCCAGATTTTTTTTCTAATAATACTTATTGTCCTAAAGGAAGGTGTTATCACTATTATAGTGATGATCCTATCATAAATAGGAATATAGATCATTGTTTTCGAAATATTAAACACTTTAGGTAAATGTTATCGCTATAAATAATAAGTTTTATTTTTTAAAAAACAAACAAGGATCTGAATTTTAAGGTTTCCCAATCTTAGGTACAGTAATTAATTCGGATCTACTTCAGGACAGAAAATGTAAATAGATGGTCAGTAGGTGCCAAAGGGAAGGAAGAGCTCTTGGACCTGATAGGCAATTTCCCTGTGTCGGACAGAAGTGGGCCAGCGGCATCAAAGGCAGGGCTTAATCTTACAAGTGGTTGTTTCATCTTCATCCATTGAACACAGAAATGTAAAACCATTAAGTTAGTTGGTTTCAATAAATTTATAATAAATTCTTATTTTTGTTTATGTACAATACAAACTATAGTATTAAAAAATATGACAATCGTACAAAAGCTGGAATGATTCGGAAAGAAACATCTCATTTGTGGAAGATTCGTACACATAGAAGCATTCTTTCAAGTCGGCTAGCCGAACTAGCCTTTCAGCCTAGTAAGCCTTAATCCATGGATCTAGACCGAGTCATTTCAGCCCTTGAATTGAAGTGTATAATTTTATACACTATAAAAATAATTTTGTTATACGCCCTTAAAATGGGTATAATCAGATGGGCACTAAAAGTAACTCTTATCAGTTATGATTAGCCTGCAACTGCATTGTAAAATCCATGGTGACTTTGGTGACCCTCTATAGAACTTAGGAATTACAACTAATTACTATAATAAAAAACATTACCTAAAACTAAAACATAATTGTGTAAATTTGGTGCTGAAGAAAAGAATTTATTACGATATTTAATGCAAGAAAGTTTTTTGGTTTACCATTTCATTCGTATACCTCGACTAATTAATTTTTTCAAAAAACTTCTGATTAACTGAATCCAATTAAATTATAAATGCTTAAATATGCGGAAAGTAATAGGAATATTCATAGTTTCACTAAAATAAATTAATCCTTCAAAGAGATAGGAAATGCGGTTTTCCGACTTATAAAAACAACTTCAGTTATTTGTATTTATCGAAACTTAGGCTCACAGTCACGGAAAATGCGATAAAGAAATTTTCATTCTCTTCCATGAAATATTTGACAAATGTCATCTTAACCCTACGATCTTAAATACATCTGTTCAAGAACAGAAAAGAATGGGTCTAGATCCACAGATTGCAGTTTATTAGGCTTAAAGGCCGGTTCTGCAGGTCATTTTTAGCATATTTATTTACGTCCAATTGGAGTAGATAATGGGCCATATACAAGGACATGCTCGTACTTGCAGAACATGAAGGAAATCTGAAGGTTCATATTCATAATATTTGAAGGAAAACCTTATACTTTTCGGGTAAAAGCATTTTCTTTAAAATTGGATAATTTACTTTACACAGTGGTAAACGGGTATTCATAACTGTCACCTTTTACTTTAAATAAAAAGCTTATCCTTCAAAACAAATAAGTGTGGTTAATAGTGGATTCACCTTTAGTGTGAATAGTTGTTACGGTAAAACTTCCGCAGAGCTCCTAACGACCTTGGCCCGGTCTAAATATAAAGACCTGACTATACTTCACGCACACTGCACATGTCCACAACAAATACTCGTCCTACAAGCATTCCTCCCTCCGAACATGCTACCGAGTTGGATCGTGAGTGGGGTTGTCGTCTTACAAACTCCATTTTTTTTTTTACTACTGCGTCATTATTACGCCATTAATAATAATCAATATTTTTTTAGTATTAGTCAGCCATCGTCAAGTTGGGGTTTTTCTCCTTAGATTATGTTTTTTTTTTTTTATTCTCTTGTTTGTCTACTACTGAATGCGTTCATCATTTTTCTCTAATTAAAAACCAATAATTAGAATTTTAGAAAAAAAAGTGAAAACATATCTTCATTTTTTTTATTTTTTACTATTATTTTATTGTACACATTTTGTCCAAACATACACTGTAATAAACTAATGAAAATGTATTCTCTTTTTTTACTCTTTTTTTTTCTCTCCCTTAGTGATTTTTACAGTATATTTTTCAGTATAATAACACAAACATATATAAACGCGTGCATACAAATTCCTTTTACTACCCGAAGGTATTGTAAGGTTACAATTTTAATTTTATAGGCCGCTGCGTGCGGGGGTTCCTAGTTGACTTTGGTCTTTCTTTTTTAAATAAAAAGGATGGGGAGGTACCTGCAGGTTGATGAATAGTAAGATAAAAATGGGTTTAGACAGCAAAGTCCAGACCCCTTCCATCGGTGAGCACATCGACCAAGGGGACAGAGTCTTGCCACCTCCCAGGCCTGGGTAAAATGCATACATATATTGTAACGTTCTAAAAAAAATACTAGCTTTGATGAGGATAGAGGTCTTTCAAAAGGTCCTGATTTCAATAATATTCGGTTTTAACATTGATAAAGGCTTCGATAGATCCAGGCTGGTTATTAAATCGGAACGGACTATATTAGCGAGTAAAGAGACATAGAATAAACGCTAAAATATGATATTTTAATAGTCGACTATAAGAAAATGGATCAGAAAATTATTTAGACAAGTGTGCTAGATTAGAGATGTCCCGTCCAGACTCATTTCGACCCCAATGGGGTCTACCCCTGGCACTCATCTCGTGACAGATGACGTGCGACTGAAGCGTCGGTTCACGAATATGTGTCTATAGGAGACCTAGGGCGGTACTCACATCTGTGAAGCTATTGCTGCAACACGCCCAGGCGAAGGGTCGGTGTATCGGCTGTGTGGTAGTAACAATCCACAGGGTACGTACATCACTAAGACCAGGATGGCCGTCTTCCATCCGGGGGAGCACACCTTCAGGCATGTAGCCCGACCTGAGTGTACTTCGACTCTAGACCTGCTCCTGACCAGAGATCTACACACTATCTCGGATTATCTAGCGCTCCCGTACGGACCGTCGGATCACCGGCCTTTGCTCTACACCTTTGTGGGCACGCCTGTCACCGGCGAGCAGGTACCTCTTTCACAAGGCCGACTGGAAGGGCTACAAGTCTAGTGTTGAAGAAACATTACCCAGTCTCTTCGGACTGAAGCCGAGATGAATACAACGGTGGAAGTCATCACCACTACCACCCAAGTCTCGGCTCATAGGATCATCTTCGGGTTCAATCCAAAGCCAGAAGCGATCAGGAGACCTCCACGGCACATCCTCGCTCTGATTGGCCAGAGGAACAACCTGAGGAACATCTTTCAGCGCACGCGTGACTATAATCTGAAACACGAGCAAGATTTTTGAGCGGCTTTTTCTCCACCATCTGATGAAGCACTGCTGTGAAGAGCCCGTCATCCCGCCGGAACAGACTGGTCAACGAGGGGTCTCCAGTGAGCATCCTCTTGGGAAGCTACAGGCTCACACCGTAGAGCATATGCAGATGAACAGACGTACGGCATTTATATTCCTGGATTGCACACAGGCCTTTGACTGTGTCGCACACACTCCTCCTCCGTCGTTTGGAGTTCAGGCTTCCTGCCTCCATATGCCGATTGATTGGATGCTATCTTAGCGGAAGAACTTTCGTTTTACGGGTCGGCGAGAGCCTATCGCCTCCACACGATACAGTCTATGGGTCTAAGGGTCTGTACTGGGACCAATACTGTTCGTCGTATTCACGGCACCAGTGGTCTCGGTTCAGCATCAAGGGGCAGTAGTAGCAGCCCATGCGGACGATATCGGTATCTACGGCACCAGTGTCAACAGTGGAAGACCTCAGACTGAACGGCATCAGGGTGAATCCAGCGAAGACGGACGCCATCGTGATGTCCTTTCAGAAAGGGAAGCAGCCACTGCCAAAGAAATTCAAGATAGAAACAGCAGACCGACCTCTCTCGAATTCTATTCTCTATCTTGGCTTCACTTTCTACAGGCACCTCACCTTTTCCAACCAACTCAGAGAGAAAATGAAGCTGGCTCGGCTGAAGTCGCATAGATCCTATTACCTTCTCACGTCGTCGCAGCTTTTACTTCGGCTGAAACTGCAAATTTGCAAAGCCATTATAAGGCCAACCATGCTCTACGGTGCGCCGCTTTTCCGGCACATATATAAGTCAGTCCTACAATAAAATAATAATAACAAATAAAAGTTATATTTACCAAATTTCAGAACGAAACTAGTCAAAAAGGATATTTTCGTTGAAATCTGAAAACCGAAAATTTTCACGATTACAATACTTCTTTTACTTCGTACAAGGAAATAAATACACCAACCTTACAGCATTAGCACATCATGGCGTAACACAACAGCATACATTTGATTTTGACAGGCGTAAAATATTAGACATTCAAAAAATAACTAAAAATAGGAAAATCTTGGAAGCTATATACAAAACTAAGAATATAGAAAAAACTGTAAATTACAAAGCTAACACAAAGAACCCTAATAGCCATTATGCACACATTATAAATATAATACAAAACAGACTAATGTAATTAAATAAAACTAACTAAATATATAACCCTTTATGACACCATTTACACCTTTTATTAAGACAATAAAAAAAGCATATATGAAGATAATAAATAGGATGTTGCGGCATAGTCCATTGATAAATAGGATCAAAGAGCAATCAGATCAATCTTAAATCATGCCGTATGGCAAAGGAGTGCTGCAATGTTTTAAGCAAAATTGCATAGTATAATAATTTTAATTGTTATTTAATATATAACATTTTAGTCGATTTTTTTAAATATAAAAGTGCCCACTTTCATCAACACAATTACTCCAATTATTTTTTTGTTAATTTGAATTCAACTGAATTATTATTATATATACCTAATTTAATTTTTAAGTTATGACATATTTAAACCAACTTCTATTATAAAACCCATTAAAATGGATAAAAGTTGCAGGTATTCAAAATCTAGCACTTGATTTCTTTTGTTATTTTTGACCTTGAGTATTCGTAATCTGCAAGAACATTTTATTTCCAAATTTTTGTCATTTAGAAAGTTTCAGATTCCGTCTGCTAAGTTGTTAAATATAACAAGTATCTAATGTACTGTAGTTTTCAATATATGTGGTTCAGCTTACATTTAGCTAACGTAGTAGCTCAGTCAGCTCGGTAAAATTCCAAAATTTCAGCTGTTTAAATAATAAGTTTGTTTATATTCTGGTACTTCCCAAATTGCCAAAATGACATTTTACAATTTTTGTTGCCAATCTAGGCAGTGAAATAAAAGTTTATTTTTCGTGTAAGTTAAGCTCAACACTATAATCGTTTGGTGTACAAAATATAAAAATGAAATCACGATTACCAAAATTAATTTAGGTGAAGTTATAGATTAATAAAATATAATATAAATACATTTTGAAACAAATAAAAGCGACATAAAAGAGCTTTTGGGTATTATTACTATTGTCAGGTAATAGTGTCAAATGATTAACATATTTTATTTTTGTATTTATACACAGCTTATCGGGATTTTAGCCCATCTGGATAATTTTCGCACCATTATGAAAGATTGCTTACAAGTTCCAAATACAAGTTACAAAGTAGTTATGTTTAAGTACACATACAAAACTCTAAAAATAATAAAATAAATAATAATACAAAGAAAAATAAGATTGATAATTTCATTTTTCCATATTTTCAATTTGTTTGTTAAATTCAGGGACGTTGTTACAAAAATTTATAGGAGAGGGTAGCAAAATCTTAAATTTCCCAACATTGTTGACCGGATCTTCCAGCTATATTACTTCGTCATCATAATTGATCCTCTCTACAGCTTTATGCAATGTGAGGAGTAAGCCTTTACAACCAGTTTCCAACCCTTCCCGGTCCTCCACCAGCTGCCCTCTTCTTTATCCCTTCAATCTTTCGCCTTTCTGATGCTTGGATTCTTGATTGATTCCTCATCGTCAGAATTCATGATTCGGAGGAGTACGTCAGGATGGGAAGGAATGTAATTTTGAACACTCTTACTTTCGTCTTCTTTCCTTCTTCTCCCCTATTCAGGAATCCTCTTTTAACTGCTGTGAACATCCGGTCCGTAGCTCCGAATCTTTCAATTACATCTGTGTCTACCCGTTTTCATGTAGGTGTGCTCAAAGGTATTTGAAACTTTCCACTTGCAAGGGTTTTTTCGTCAACTTTAATTACTCGCATAATCTTTTTTTCGACCCCCATCACTTTTGCTTTGTCAGTGTTTATATTAATTCTCCAATTTCTTTTAATCGGTTGAGATTCAATTGGAGATTTCTGTCAGAAAAAATAACAATATACTCTTCAAACACAAGTAATGAGAGACTTACCGGTCTCAAGATGGCGTGTCCTAGGCCAAACTTCCTAATTTTCTCCTTGACCTTCCTGATGGCAGAATCCAGAACTAAGAAAAACAGTATGGGTCGTAGGCTGTAGCCTACATTAACTATATCACTTGAATATTTTAATTTTTCCAACTATATATATCATACCTACTATTATACAAAAGGACAGCCCGTTTTTCGTTTGTAACCGCTCTCCGTGAAACGTACTGAACCAATCTTCACCAAATTTTAACTACATCATACTCATGGTCCCTCGAAAGTTTAGCAATAATGAAATATACCGATTTTCCATTATAAGGTTACTAAAAAAGTGAATAATAAATTGCTAAGAGAAAATTGGCATGACGACGTTTTTTGCCATAACAATCTCTTATCCGTGCTGGCTACAAAAAGAATATAAGACGCGCGAAATTTTGGGTGAAATATTATTTTGTGAATAAAACTGGAGGGTAATAAAAACCAAAATAGTGTGAATACTTGAAAAGTATTTGAGCGAATCTTCATTTCCATTTAGACAAATTTATTGTCGTACATACTCCTTCAAACTGTCTGGAAGAAATAAGATTGAACTGCGTTTTTTAATAATAGCTAATTATTTTAAAAATTATTTTGTATTTTGGGGATTAATAGCCTTAAAAAATACGGCTTATCACAATCTGTATTTCCATTCTTATTACATAGATAATATAGTTTACAGCAATGTTTTCCCCCATGTTTTTTATTGTAATGATGTCGAATATGAATTATGCGTTGTATTTTTCCTAGTGATTGGGTCGGTATCCACATCCGAGTAATTATTGAAAACATTGAAACATTGTTGAGTGAAAGTGCCACTAATTTATAAACGATAAAACGCTATAAGATATGGATAAAGGAAAAGAAGATGCTGAAGCTTAACAGCTGCAGAAAGGAAAAGGAAATACCGAGCCATCTTGTCAGACGAAGAAAAACAAAGAGAACGTGTAGAAAAAAATTAATATCAGCTGCTAAACGACCACGAAAAATTACTTTTTAAGAAATTAGACAAACATGGAATGATGATGATGGGCTAAAACCTCAGTAAAACATCAGAGAAAGAAAAACCTTCGAAACAAATCAGCGTAATAGTACTGAGTAATGCCCTCAGTCTGAGGATGGCCAAGACCAGGCCAAAACGCGCATAAGCATGATTTTCTTTCAAGATTTATCTATGCTGTTTTTCTTTCTATATTTGAACCTATATTCGGAATGGGAAATATTTTGAAAAGTTTTTTGCCAAGATATTCTTCATCGAGAACGATATCGATTAAATAACTATGAATTGGCATACTCTGAAGATATTTTCATTAAAGGCTTGAATGAAATCAACCTATCAGGATGATCAAAATTCATCATGATGATCCTTACAACCCTCTTTTCATATAACATTCTTTGACATATACGAATAAAATAATTTTTTGGAAGTTAATTCAGCGAAATATTTCCATGATCAAAGATACGCAAATGGAATCACCAATTATTAAGAGAATATCAATGAACTTTAAATAGAATAGAATAAGAATTACAATTTATGTGATCCGGAATATAAAAAATAATAATAATGTGAATGTAATATCTAATTTCGACTATATAAAATAATTGATATCAGTTTTTCTATTGTGTTTATTTAATATGTATATTATACTCAAATTGAGACAGTTGCAAAGCATTGCCAGGTCAACTAGTTATGAAATATATTAATTTTCTTTTTGGGAAGGTTGAAATTTGACAATAATTTTCTTTTCTATTCAAACACAACATTAAACCGATAAAACCTCAAGTTTTTAACTTAAAAGGTATTGGTATTGGTTTCAAATTTTACTAACTTTTTGAGAAAATGTTTTACCTCACTTTTAGCAGTTTGAAGTAGGTTCTCAAATTTCCCAACCTTTTGGGTTTTCAAATTATTGGACGGAGGAGGGAGAGCGACACCTCTCCTAGCCGGTTTGTCATGTATGACCATGATGACGTCTCTGGTTACATTTAAGTATACATTAATTATATATAGATATAAAATTTAATAAAGAATTCTTATTCGACAGTTAAACACAGCAGATATATTTCAATATTAAATAAGAATATCTTACTCGATTCAGATATATTGAATAAGAAAATGCTGACTCTCTTAGTTTTTGTAAAAACTTATAGATTTTTAATCTAAGAAGCTGTAAGATCATCTTAATTTATTCTAATTATTATTGAATGATCAGTTTCGAAAAATAGGATTCGTATCTGTTAATATTCAAAATGCTTCAGAATTTTCTGATAACCCAGTGTTTCGTAGATTGATAAACGGCCATTACTAATGAATCACATTTTATGTTGTTGTTTGCTTTGTTTTTTTGGATTGTACGTTATCTGTCATTACTTTCAAGGCAAAGATCACGTGCAAACTGGCAATGATGATCCAGAGGAAGGTCAAAGGCAGATTGAAAAATTGACTTAAATGAACATCTGGGATAAACATGGAGGAGGAAGTGTGATCGGTCTGGGATCCATTCTTTAGATTAAGTATATCTAAAAATACCTAATCTCTTACAGAAGATACTGTTAGATCATTTACATTTTTATATGAATCTTATAAGGAAATTAGACCCATTTAAAGGACACGGGTTATAGTATATTATATGTTTAAGAAAAGGGATGCAACTGTATTTTAATTATTATTAAATAAAGAGATAAAATCTCAAAAGTTTTGAAAAAAAAGGTTATATCACTGGGAGGTTCCTAATACAATGTCTTAATTCAGTACACCAGAGGTAAAATGTAATCCCTATTTTGTTGATTTTGGTGCTATTATCGTATTAACATTATTCTGGCCATATTTTATATCAAGTATAGCCTACTGAGTAATGTTCAAATAAATTATCAATCTCATAAAAATGGACGTGGTTGAAACGTAGGCTCAATGCAATATTTAAAATTGATTATAAAATTTAATGCCCACTTGCCCCACACCACCTTACTATGTTCTTTTAAATACAGGATCTTTCTTTATCAATTTTATTGTTAATGAATATTTTGGTAACAATGAAGGTTCCCAGATGTTAACATTCATTCCTCGTTAATATGTTGTTTTTAAATAATGTAACGATTTACAAAATATGAAGAACAAGAATGCTATGAAGCTTGAGAAAAAATTTAAACAACCTGATATGTGACCACGCAAAATACCATGTATCATCTGAATATATGTCCAGATGGTGTGGGAATATCTTGAAATGTAGACAAGTATATGTAAACATTAATATTAAAATTGATAAAAGAAGATACTTCAACCATATAGTAACTAATATGAACAAAACTGAAGTTGAAAAAATTGAATTTTATAGAAAATTAGAAAAAACATAATTAAAAACGTTGGCCTGTTACTCTTCTAATTAACTTCTAATTATCGCTGTAGAACCGATCCACTGCCTTGTACTTCATCTTGACAATAAACTAAAGTTAGTCAAGTCAAATTAGATATTTTGGGCCATTTTGGGACATAATTTCAAAAGTTTTGGAACTTTGCAATATTGTTCACGAGGGTTTATTGATGAACATACTAAAAGTCCAGATAGAAGAGGGTGAGCGGGGTTTGGGGGAGTAAAATAATGCATCATGTATTGTTATTTTTGCTAATATCTCGTAATATATTGGCTCTAGAAAAAAGTTATTCTTACCAAAAATAAAGGCCGATAAATATCCTACAAAAACCTATCCAATCGTTCTGTAGAGTCCTTAGTTTACGAGAAAACTGAGTGGGAATTTCGTGGTGCCATAAAAATTACTTGGTGTTTGTTGTAGAAGTGACACGCGGAGCTCCCGAAAACAACTATGAACACGTCTTAATATTATGTACTACGTCTTAGTATCAGATAGCTCTTCATACAAAACTACTGTATATTTGCAGCAAGGGTACTTGGATAGGTAATAACACCGCCATTTTCGATCGCTAATAAGGAGACCGAATAACATAGAGGGAGAACAACTGAAGAAAGAACGAGATGAGTAGTGGTCAACATGAATTAATCACATCTCCTATAGCCTAGTTTCCATATAAATTGTAGTTTCTGTTGGGCAAGAAATCGTCAAATAATAAGTACTCATTGATAAAACGTGTGAACAAACCAGCACATTATTAAGAATTAAATCAGATTAAAAATTCATTTTGTTTTTTATATTAAAAAATAACGTTCCCTAAAATTTAATTTGTATATTCATTTCATTAATAACTTTATTACACTGCTCTGAATTTTTTTTATGTTTAGGTTTTGAATGTCGTTTCCCCATAGTTTTAGGGCGCTGGTTCAAAATATGTAATCAGTTTTCTTCTATCACGTCCATTTTTTTTTTTTTTTTAAATTTAAAAATAAATTTTAAGCTTTTGATCGAGTCTGGCACCCGGGACTGCTTTACAAACTTCGTCAATTCCTCTCCCCTACATATTACCTTTTAATCCGTTCCTACCTAACTGACAGAACCTTCATAGTAAATCACAACTTTGCTTACTCTTCCCTCTTTTCCCAATCCGCTGGTGTCCCTCAAGGTAGTATCCTAGGTCCTATTCTCTACTCGGTGTATACATATGATATCTGTATCCCAATCCCAACCAATCCTAACACTGTCCTCACTACATATGCAGATGACACATGTGTGTTATCTGTGAATAATGACCCAACTGTTGCATCCCAAACCCTGCAATCACACATAATTTCCATTGAAGAATGGTGTCAGAACTGGAGAATTAAAATAAATCCTAATAAATCCCGACAGATCACTTTTACCCTTCGCCGCAAACCCACTACTTCCTATCCTACTGTATCCTTTAATAATGTTCTATTTATCCTTGTCGAACAGATCCGCTACCTAGGACTTCATCTTGATAAACGCCTTACATGGAATCCTCATACAAGACTGAAACGACAAGAAACTGCTCGTAGATACCGTTTACTGCAACACTTACTTGACAAACGCTCTAAACTTCCGATTTACTATAAAAAGCTCATATACATTGCCATTATCAGACCTATTTGGACATATGGGATTGAGCTTTGGGGCTCCACGAAGCCATCTAATTCATCCCATATCCAATCCTTACAATCCAAAATTCTTCGAAAAATCCTCAATGCTCCTTATTATGTTACAAATAAAATTATCCATAAATATCTAAATATACCCTTCGTTGCAGATTTAGCCCGAAATAGATATACCTCTTTTAATTACAAACTCCTTGCCCACACTAATCCACTAGTACGTAGTCTGTCATCCCTAACTATTCCCGATAATCCTCCGAGGCGTCTTAAAAGAAGATGGCCACGGGACCTCCTAACATAGATGTCATCGAAGTGCTACCAATGGGTAGCTCCTTCTCACGTCATTATCAAGTGTCATGTACATTTTATCATATTTACTTGTTGTATAATCTTATACAGTTTTAAATTTCTGTAAATAATAATAATAATAATAATAATAAAAAAAACAAAAAAAAAAAAAAAAAAAAAAAAAAAAAAAAAAAAAAAAAAAAAAAAAAAAAAAACATAAATTTTACATTTACTAATTAACGAACGTGATGTATACAAAGAATTGTGAGGTTATGTAATTGCAAACACAATGCAAGTAATTATGTAGTGTATGCAATTATGTAATAATCTAATTACCAACAATTGATATAATTTACAGTGACCTAACTTGGCCGAAATTTTCTTTTTTTTTGCAATTCTTCCATATGTATGGAGAGTATTTTCCCTTTTCTTTAAAGTACCTTCTTTCAATGTCTTTAAAATCACGGTAGAAACATTCACCGTGTTAATGTAAAATGCCACATTGATGTAAAAACCAAGACAGTAATCTGGAAAATAGTCAATGTGAGCATGTAGGATGAGCAACATCTAACTCAAGTTTAGGGTCGGATTAGCCAAATAGAAAATGTTTCAGGCTCCGCGCCTCTGGGCTGCTCGAGCAAAAAATTTGTGCTTGTACAATTTTGTAACAGCCCCGGCTAGCGTTAAGAGATACATTGCCTCAAAGAAATGTTTTTCTAAAATCAAAATATCTTAACATAATATAACTCAATATAATCATTAAAATCTGCCATTGAATTAGAAGAGATAGATTCCCCTACAGAAAACTACAACTTCCAATAGTAATGAAAATAATGATTATAACAAACCATTCACCATTTGGAAACTCAAAACTATCTTAAGAAAACTCAAAGGATCTTCACCAGGACCTGATGGAATAACGTAACAGATGATTCAGCACCTCCCTTCAAAAAATCTACACTGGCTTCTTGACCTATATAACATCTGGCACAGCTGTAAACTTCCAAGCAAATGGCGTGAAGATGAAATAATTCCCATTTTGAAAGCCGGAAAAGATAAAAAAGTAGCAAATTATCGCCCAATATTTCTGACAAGTTACCTCTGCAAGGTAAATGAGCGAATGATCAATAAGAGGCTCGTTTGGGTCCTGGAAAATAATCAATGTATAAAAAACTTTCAATGTGGCTTTAGAAAAGGAAGATCGACTCGAGACCACTTAGTACAAATAGAGTTGCAGTACACATTTTTAGAAAAGCAACAAGCGGTTGCCATATATACACAGAAAAAAGCCTTCGACAGAAGCAGAAGTTATCTGGTTTAGGTATAAACGGAGAAATGTTGGAGTTCGTTAAACATTTTTTGGCCAACACTGTTCAGAGTACGCATAGAAGGTGTCACCACGAGATATAAGAAGCAGAAGAACGGATTACCACAAGGTTGCGTTATCAGCACTAACCTTTTTTCTCTAGCTATTAATGAATTGGGTATAAACCTTCCCAGAGGTGTTAAAGCTGTGCTATATGTCGATGACCTTGCAATTATGTGCAGAGCTGTAATTATGTAGACGTGTCATGTAGACGTGTACAATAATTCACGTCATAAAAGAAAAACTGCAAGTCACTATGCCGCATACGAGTATATGACTGGTCAAGATCTTCAGATTTATGTTTTAGTCACGAAAAAACTAAATGCATGCACTTTTCCAGAAAACGTAACACCGAAACTTGCCGATTCTTGGGCCTTACATTTGACAGGCGCCTTTCCTGAGAAACTCATACCAGGACACTCAAGATTAGCTGTATAAAAAAGTTAAGCATTTTAAAAGTCCTTGGTGGTACCACATGGGGGTCAGATAAGTCCACATTATTAAAAATATATCAGATAATAATATGTTCTAAATTAGATTATGGCTCGATTACATATGGCTCACCACACCTAACCATCCTCGCAAAACTAGATGCAGTCCACCACGCGGGTATCAGGCTATCTACAGGAGCACAGGAGCAGACATCTGCACAAGTCCTATACTGAGTCTCTGCAATGAATCAGAGCTACCGCCACTTTTCTTCAGAAGACAGAAACTGGCAATAAATTATTTATCCAAATTATATCTAAATACCTCGCATCATTCTCACAGATACATCTTTAAAGCAAAATTTTCCAGGAAATTCCAGCAAACACCAAATAGTACCATCCCATTAGCTGAAAGAATGTCAGCCGCCATCCGTCATATAAAAACAATAACTCTAAACCCATACAACGCAAAATCACCACCTTGGACCTTTGAACAACCAATTATTCATCGAAAATTAGCAAAATATACAAAAGAAACCACTTTGCCAATCGAATACAAAGCATTATAACATCAAACCCTGGCTAAGATACCGGTAATACAATAATGTACACAGACGGATCAAAAAATAATACTTCAACAGCCTATGCCGTGGTGACTCCTCGAGATACGTATAAATATAAATTATCTCCGTTATGTAGCGTATACACTGCTGAACCTAATGCTATCGCTTCAGCACTACACATAGCCATGTCTGCTCCCACAGGTAACATCACAATTATCTCCGAATCTCTCAGTGTATTAAAAGGACTAAATAACATGTATTTCGAAAACAACAACATCATCAAAATCCATGAGTACATCACTATGATCAAACGGCTAGATAAAAATATTCACCTGGTATGGGTACCTAGTCATATAGGAATTACAGGAAACGAAATGGCAGATATCGCAGCTAAAGAATCCCTTGTACTCCCTGGGCGAGGACGGGTCATAGTAAATAAAACAGAAATAGCTCAACCTCTGAAGGATAAAATAAAACTAGGATGGCAGTCAATGTGGAACGAATTGACTGCGAGCAATTGACGAATTGACTCCCAGCAAATTGAAGACTACAAAACAAACTGTGCAACCATGGAATACCTCAAACCGTAAAAATCGAAGAAAGGAAGTTGCATTAATCCGACTAAGGATAGGCCACACAAGAATGACCCAGGGGCATCTCATTACTAAAAACCAGAATCCGACATGCCCCAAATGCAACAATTTTGACAATAGACCATATATTTCAGCGCTACCCTTACTTTACCGCAAAAATGTCACAGAAAGTTGCTATATACCATCAGATATAGCAATAGCTTTAGGAGAAAATGGAACAACAATTTTAAACATGGAAAACAGTCTTAAATTTTCTGAAAGAAAATAATTTATTAAAAGATATCTAATTTAACAAGCTAGTCTATACCATACCATGTTTACTCACATAAAATAAGACTTCAATATAAACAATAGGCGTTGATGACCGGTAGGTTTTACGCCTCTAAGCAAGAACAACCAACCAACCATTAAGACCTGCAACTTTTCAGGATTTAGCCACATTTTGCACAATTCAAACTGACTTCAAATTTGCAGCGTGTCCTAAAAATACAGCCTTATCAACTTCAAGCCATAGAGAGGCAGAAAGCACAGCACATGCTTCCAATGTAGCAACATATTCCAGAAGTCAAAAACAAAACGAAAGTAAAATGTACACCATCGATATTGATGAATGACCTAGTAACTTCTATTCCTAACTGCTGCGGAGAATGTTTTTCGACATTAAAGTGTTTAAGAAGTGAATTAAGGGACATCATGGGTCAACATCGTCACCTTAATAAATATTGAATGTAACTTGCTTAAGATAAATTTATTTGTCTAATGTTTTTTTTTTGTTTTTTTTTAAATTTGCTCAGATTAAAGCGAGAAAAGTTTGTAAAAGTTGATTTATTTTATTATCATACAAAATCTAGGCTTCCTGGTAATAATTGCTGCAGGCCTCGCTCTGTCTATATGACCTTGCTCATGTTATAACTATTTTTTTCAACTTTTCCAAAACAGGGCTCACAATAGTTTTGTAATCTGTACCTCTTCTGTTTCCTGGAAAGTTATTTACAAAATATTTGTCGATAGTCCAGGCTTACTTTTCTATTTGGCTCATTGCATCCTCAAAATTTATATCACACATTAATTTCCTGATCGGAGGTCCAGTAAAAACATCTGAGTTTAGCTTATCTGGGGTCATTCCGTGATAAACACTACATATGCGCTTTAGACACTCATTTTCCTTGCCTAGGGCACATAGAATAGAAATAGAATTTAATAGAAAAATAAACTTTATTCTGGGACTAGGTCCCTTTTAGAATAACAAGTATGTACAAGTAAAAAAGATAACAGAAAAAATGTCTGGCCAAAGACTACACAATAATGTAGTCAATATAGTATGAATATACAATAATATTACACAATAAGTAACGAGAAAAACAAAAGAATATCCTTCTGGTGAAAAAATATAATAAATATACGTACGCACTAGTTCACGATACCCAATTTAATGTGAAGAGATGGGAGAAAAACTGTCGTGGTTTTCACAAAAGGCACATGCACTACATTCTTTGTTCCGTGTGTCAATGGTCCTTTGTTTGGCTTTGCCAGTGATTTTGTCTGATCACAGTTCAACGCTACATACTTTCCATGTTCTACTATGGTACATAAACAGGTCTTTTATGAAACAATTTTTTTTTTATTTTCTCGAAAACCTGACGTGCTAGGAAAAAACAGATTGCACCATTCAACTCAGCTCGAAAAAATCGTTTAAGAGCACCCATTCCAAAATTATCATTTTGGTGCAGAGGAGTGTTACTAACTCCACTCACTCAATATAATTACCTTTGGAGAAGAAAGGGATATAAATTATCATTGATGGTGTATAGTTTTCATATTGAGTATTCTCATTATTGTTTTATACATTAGAGATTAGTCTGCATAATCTCTGCATTGATTATTTTCCACAGAATCTGCAAGTGAGACAGCACAGAAGGACGGTCGGATTAACACCGTTGAGTTAATTTTTAACATATCGCTAATTATTAACTATTGCGTTGCAATTAGTGATAGAAATGACGATGTTCAGCAGGGAAAGTATAACAACTTGTGCGTGATTGTGTACGCTCTATTTTCTTATAAGCAGTCTTATAATTAACAATTGCTAATAAAATTATATTATAGTTAATACTATAAATACCCAAAAACCTGTAGATGTTGAATGTAGACGCGGATATGTACACGTTAAATACCAAACTGTTTACGCATTAACATGAATTTTAAAAACCCTACGGTTTACGCTTAAACTAAATATTCACTACATAACTCATTTAATATGTTTTCTTAATTGTTGAGTAATTCATCTTTTTAAAATGATAATGTGATTCTTGTTTCTGTTTTAAAGATTTAGTTCGTAAGTTGTTTTTGAATATATATGGAATTCCACTACTACTGCTACATACATACTACTTAACTCACATAGATCGAATGCCTTCACAAATCCATTTCAAATATGACACTAGAGGTAGTATCTGTAACTCGTAGAACAGTAAAGGTAAAGAATTGGTTCGTTGATTAAACGTTTCATTTGTCATGAGAATGAAGAATCAAAAGATTCCATAAACATTTCTATGGAGAAAGAGTGATTTTTTTAGGGAAAAAGGATGTAATTGCAGCTGATGATATCGAAAAAATCAGTATTGGCCAAATCTAGGCAAGTGACACATGTTACTGAATTTTTTTTTTGTTGAATCCAAGAAAGAAAGAAAGACTATATAAAAACCCTAAAAAACGTTATACTCATTATTGTAGACAAAAATAAACATATTTTAATTATTAATAATAAAGTTTTACCATCGTAAGGCAATTCCCAGTGGTCATTTACATTATTCTAAAGCAAACGACATCTACTTGCACTTAATGCCCGAATTCTCTATTACACTGGACACATTGAATTATGAAAAAAAATTGTGTATGGCGTACAAACAAATTTCGTTCAGGTATATGGACTGATATCGTCATAGAACTGGTGGGAGGTATTTATTGTAAGGAAAGGTTTCACGGAGAATATTTGGAATGCTTATGTGAAACCAGGATATTTTGTAACTAAACCAGAAAGGTCTGAAAAAATAAGGCCTTTGAAGAGTGTTCTAGCTCCAATTTTTTTCCTCTGAACAACATGCAGACGTACGACAGAGTTGCACTAAGAGAGGTAATAACGACGTAAACATGTTACAAGCTTGGTTGGACTCACACGATCTTTTTTCAATAGAAGCAACTGTTACAGTGTCGTCGAATACCGGAGTTAATGGTACAGAACAAATCATCTGTCATTTATCGATCTGCCATAATCGGTACAAAATTTTCGGATATAAAAATTAAACGTAGCGATAACGCCCGACCAATAAACAGTGTCATTAAAACTCATGACAAAGGTATGTACTTCGATCCTCTCATTGATGTATCTGAGAATGCTAGTGAGAAAAACGCCAATCGAAAACTTATTCTGTAATTACAAATAAGAAATTGCCCCGTATCAGCTGTCACACTTCAAAAACTGAGGAATGAGTCAAGTAAGCTTTATACAATGATTTCAAAAGCATCAAAGAGAATCTTCTTGAGAAAGTTGGTATCTTCATAATTGACGTAGGTTGGTTACTTCATGCAGTAATGTGGAACAAATTTTGCGCCTGGAAAAACCAATTTTAACAATTTCCAACGTAATCCCCGTTAAAGCCACTAAAAACCATTTTCTGAAAATACTGCAGTCAGAGGCTACTATGGAAAAGCCAACTTATACATACCATCAACATACCAACTTACAACTCCAGAGGTTCAACAAAAATTGAAGTGAATGAAACTTTATTTTTGTTCTTATACAGCGAGAAAAATTGTAAATGTTCTCCAGACGAATGGGGATACAGACTAATTCAAAAGCCTCTGAAAAAAAATAGTGGTAAATTGGAATCCCTTCCACCTACGTCAGACAGAGCAGCTCAGCACTCATATAGATGTTACTACTAAGTAGAGTTGTCGCTTGGTAATAAATTATCACCTGACGAATGGGGTTGGACAAGACAAGATGTGAGTTGGCTGTTGCCCACTAAAATGACATTGGAAGCCGCCCTTGAAGGCATTCTGAAGCTGGTGTCGTATACACACAGAGGCTACTGTTTAATATCACAATGCAACTGCAATAATTGTATGTATGTGACTGTGCAAGCTATGTGGAGACCTGAAATACCTTAATAGGGAACATAAAAGAAGAACCAATTCTCCCCCTGAGAAGTTGGTTTCTGGAAGTGTCTCAAAAAATGAGATTAACAAACCAAAGTCTTTTTTATTTCATCTTTGATTTCTTGTGCATCATGTATTTGAGTACCTTATTTCATTACCTGTTCTTTATTACTTAAACTGTATAATATTATTTTTATTATTCACTCCTATTTACTTATTTTACTACATACTGCTACTATCTTCTTATAAATTTAAGTTGTTCATTAACTTTGTTTAAATATTTTGGATTTCTTCTAGTCGTAAAACATTATAATTAATTAGAAATGTGTGTAATTTCTTCTGTGATAATGAGAATAACTTTTTATTAGGTAGTTAATCTTCTTTCCTTCGTTTTCATTAGACTTTGTGAAAAAATATTAAAAAACAAGCGTCATTTGCCAATTAGACCAAAACTGATTTTTTCGATTTTAACTCTCACATTTGCTCCTCCCCTCCTTAAAAACACCTTTCCACCATACAAATGTGTATGGACTTTTTTGAGTCTTAATTTTTTGAGCCGTTTCCGAGAAAATTGTGAAGATGTGTAAAATCGCTGATATAAAGCGGCACTTCCGGTTGATCAATTCCGACAAAAAAGTTGCAATAATATCACAGTCACATATCTACCTTAAATGCGTATTTTCAATTTGGTATCACTTTTCGTTTTTGAGATTGACAGTTCACATACTCTAAGACACACAGACCGTTTTGCGAGGCTTGATTATTTGGACTCAAGGGACCTCAAAACGTGTTTCCGTTGAATACTCGAATTTGAAAATTTTCACAATCACGATCCTTCACCTTACTATATAGTCCATGCACAAGTAGATAGATAAAAAAAAAAAAAAGTATGTATGAATATACTCGTGTCGTCGTTATTCTATTGTAAACATTTATTAATTTATAATATTTATTTAGTATTAATTAATTTATTAATTATTAATATTTTTAAATATTGTAAACATATATAACCCACGAAGTACTTGCATACAAATTGCCCACCTTTTTTTCATCGAGGAAATGCCAAAAGTCATTCTATAAGTCGACCAACGGTGCAAATCCGAATCACACCACTTTCCGATCAATTTTTGTTTGATCGCTAAATTATTCTGAAATATTTCGCCAAAAAGAGTTAAAAAGGATTTTAAATCTGCCCTCACCTACGAAAACCACTCCCTAATTTTTATTAGCTTGTAATTTAGATCTGATAAAATTCATTAAATCGATCATTCAGATGAGCTTTTTTTAATAAATCGAAAGTATAGAGCGTTTTTGTGTTGTTTGTAAATATATTCAAGTATTTAACAATGAGAAGCTTTCTCTTGTAGATTTATTCTTGTAAGAGTATTCGAGGTTAAGCCTGCTTTACACGCCGCAGTTTGTATGTTTCTTCGTTCAAGTTTACAGTAACCACAGACTGTACATTTATATTGATGCACATTATACATCATCTTACCCCTTTTCCCATCCCGACTAATACTTCATCGCCGTTTATTGTTTTTCGAAACCTTCTGTGCAGATCTTGGTCAGTTAAAACTGTTGAATCAAAATACCACAAGGAGTGTGTTAATATTTCATTTTCTCTACTCCTAGAAGTAGATATATTCATTCCAGTTACTCATGAAATGTTCGCCAGGGATTTATCTTTTTATTCACTCAGTATATGATTGATGTTGTGTTACCGGCTTTTTATAAACTTTTTTTTCCAGTTAAGTTTTCCTTAATTTTGAAGTCCCCTAAACGATAAAAACGCTTGTAAAATTTAATTAACTCTGTTAGAACTACGTATCAAATTAAATACATAAATAGATTAATAAAAGAATAAAAATAAAAATAGTTGTAAACCAAAATATCTTAAGATGCATTTTGTTTGGCTAATGTTCAGAAAATAATGCATTGTAGTTCAATCTTTCAATTCGACGCCACTGTAGTATCGTGTAAACCATAATGAGTCCAATCAAATTATGTTATTAATTATATATGGAAGTATTAATTACAAATAAAGCATATTTAAAAAAAAAATGCTAGCATAAGCATGGGGTTTAAAACGTAATCCTGCCAATACAGTGTCTTATTTGGTGCTTTTTCTCCTTACTTCCGATTTTTACTTTCGTGGAGCCCCAAAATCCAATTCCGCATGTCTTATAATGTTAATGTGTATGAGTTATTTGTTATGAATTGGAAGTTTGAAGCGTTTGTCAAGTAAGTGTACTTGGAATCGGTATCTACGAGCAATTTTTTGTCGTTTCAATCATGTATGAGAATTCTATGTAAGTCGTTTACCAAGATGGAATCCTAAGTAGCGGGATCTCTTTGGCGGGGGTAAATGGAACATTATTAAAAAGTACTGTAGGACAGGAAATAGTGGGCTTGCGAACGAGGTTAAAAATGGTCTGATGGGATTTATTTTAATTCTCCAATTTTGAACACAAATCTTCAATAGATATTATGTGTGATTGGTTGGGTCATTATTCACAAATAACACATATGTGTCATTAGCATATGTAGCGAGTACAATGCATGGGTGGGTTGGGATATCAGCTATATAAACCGCATTGAGAATGGACGAAGGATACTATCTGGTGAGACACCAGAGAACTGGGAAAAGAGTGATGAGTAAGGAAAGTTATAATCCAAATTGGTAGTCAACATGCTTTGAATCTAGGATAGGATACAGGAGTTTTAGTATAAGTTTTTCTAAGATTTTTTCCATGGTGGGCGAAAAGGAGATGGAACGGTAGGGGGATGTGTATTCAGGTGGCTTTTTGGGTTTTGGTACCATTTTTATAATGGACAATATCCAAGGGTCGGGAAAATAAGTGGTTCGCAGTGCAGTACTATATACCATATATATATATATATATATATATATATATATATATATATATATATATGTAGATGAGAAATAGGATATCTTCCTGTTCGAAATAGGATATGGGATGTGATGAGATCGTAGCCAGAAGCTTTTTTGGAAGGCCATTTGTGGATGATGCAAATTATTTCAGAAGGATGGTACGATTTAGGAGAAAGAGACATTTTTATGATTTCATTTTTGTATCCAATTAAGGCAAATTATGTTCTTTATTTTTTATTGATAAGGCTTTGAGAGAGGTAGGCATTGCTTAAATTGAATATATCGTCGCCACCAAATTTAAGTAACTAATGTGAATTTAGCTACTTTTCAGGATACCAAAAAAGAACTTTAAGTTTTACTTCTAGCTTACCCATTGCGAATATTTATTTATTTCTGGACCATTTTACTTCTCTGAGCGCTAAATTTTTGTTTATATGATTTCATTTTACAAATATGCTTCAGGTAAATTAATAAAAATAAGGAATTTTTGAAATGTTATTTTTAAAAATCGAAAAATGCGATTTTTCACTTTTCTTATTTGAACGAATATATGTAATGTACATTGGTGACTTAATACAAAAATAACAAATCTAATCACTTTTTTTCATCTTATATGCGATTGATGTGTAAACAGTAAAAAAAAAAAGTGCGTATTTAAGATGTTTCACAACTTCAATATCATTAAATGTTTAAGTAATGTTGTGTCGAATTCCTATTAAAACATCTAAAATTATATATTGTTAAAAAAAGTAATGCTTTATTATTTTTTAGTTTTTTATTAATTTAATTTTGATTACAAAAGGCTACATTATTATTTTAAAATTGTCTAGCACTAATTTTGCGATAATATATTGCTTAAGGAAATTTAAATTAATTTATCTAGCGTATGCATTGATATCGTTCTGAATCTATAAGCTATATATTCTTTATTGCATATCACATTGTATGAAGATACTTATAATGTATGCTATGTTTACAATAGAATATTTTTTCATTACCTGCAATTCATCTTTCATTCAGTGATCATATTGTATTTATTTTTAATCGGATTATTCTATTTCTAACTCGCCCTTGCTAAAAATAAATCTATTTAAGATTTATAAAAACTGATAAAATAAAATAGTCTTATATTATTAGTTATATTGTGAATAAAAATCTTCCTCTTATATTAATTATTTTTTATTCCTTCTTACATAACATATTTCTAGATGTTTCGGGAATTTTTTCCCATAATCATAAGCTTTCTTATTATTCCTTGATTCCATGTTTTATCCTTATGCATTAATAACATTTTGTGTGTTTTTAAATTTAAACAAATTGCATGTTTTACAAGGAATATTAAAACTGAACTTTTCAGTATTACGTAAGTTCTTTGAATTGGAAAAATAGTCTATCACCCAAAATGATCATTATTCATTTGTCATAGATAAAATGTCTTTTTTGTTGCATGATTTATGCAAATTTATAAACAATATTTTTAATGATTTTATTTTTACTAAATTATAATGATAAACAATGTAAACAAACACTGTTACAGGTCAATATCTCGTTTTTCGAAATTTACTGAAACAAATCTGATATAAAGCTATTTCCTAATGTTGTGTCGCTTGAGGTGGGCTCGACTTTTTTTCCCCGGGGGCGCATGGATACAGATGCTGGGCGTCGTCTTCCAGGCCCACTTCGGTTTGTAAATAAGGGCAAGAGCCCTGGAGAAGCTGACTGGCGAGTCATAGGCCGTTCTGGAGCTGAAAGGGTGTCGGAAAATGTGAAAATCCAGGAGGAGAAGGGTGGAGTGCGGGAGGGGTGGGTGGAACTCCGATCGTCCAGCACCCCTCCCGATTATCCGCTGCTACATATGCACAAATAATTGATTATATACTAGTATATTTAGAGTATATACTGACCTGCGGAAGGTATAGCGATAGCCCAGATGAGCCAGATCATGACCGCGGGCGAAGTCACATGATACCCCGTGCCCTGAGCTCCCAGCACTGGCCCCCGCCCCGGCAGCTTCCATGGACCACCCCTAGATGCCGCTCTCCCCTCCCCTCTATCCCTCGTCCTCAGTAATTGTTCTGTATTTATATTTAATACAGTTTATTTATATCATCCATTCAATTGCAGTCTGCCACATACCCGCTGCTGTCTTCGAAGAGTAAAAAAGGCAACATTTTTTGCTTTTATGGAATATTACATTAGTGTCGTCTCACAAAGTTAAATATCACGAAAGTATAAATACCTAGTAAAAAACCCGTTCATCCGGAGAAATGTGGCCAGGCCTTAATTATTTGATGTCACACTATAATTTCTACACCAGTGGCAAACCGTCTGTCAAAAAAATTATCCAATGTTTGTGAAGTTTGAAATGTGAAAGTACGACTAAGCAAATGGGGCATCCACACACATGGCAAACCATTTGCACAATCGTTTGCCAAATTTTTATGAGAATATGTTTCAGTAAAGCACTCATTTAATCCATTATCTTTTTTTAATACTTATTATTATAAATTTCTTACAAGAACTTTTTTAACTTTTTGCCTAACAATTTTATAAACAAGTTCTATATTATAAAAGTTCCCTTTAGAGCATTCAAATATAAATATAAATTTTTCACATCAATATGTACTCACATTTCCTTTTTAAGGTATTTCTGATATGATGGGGATCAGCTGTTAGCTAATCTCGTGCGGGAACCATTAGGAGAATTTATTAAGAGAAGATTATTATTTTATTATGGATTAAGATTTTTATTTTTCAATTCCATCACTATTTGAGAGAAAAGAACTTGCTCTCCATAGTATTGAATAAAAGAGATTGATTTTTCTTCTATTTATATATATATATATATATATATATATATATATATATATATATATATATATATATATATATATATATTTTCCTACAGTTACCAAGAGTATCCTTTTTATTTTTTATTTAACAAAAATATTTTGAATGATCGGGGGTTGAATCAAGAAAAATAGCTGACTTTTAGGAATTGCTTTACAAATATTGGACTAATGACGCAGAAAAAAGTACGAATAAAAAAATAAATCCAATTAACAACCAAAAGTTATCATATTATGAATCGCTGTTTATTTCAATGTCAACTTTAAAGTAACAACAATTATAGAACCAATATTTAGGTAAAAATGAGGAACCCGTTGGGCAAACAGTTCGTCAATGGTGTGGATAGAAGGAAATGGCAATGGCAAACCTCTTTGATGTGTGAAACAAAACCGCTCGAGAACTGCAAATCCAAGCGCCAACGCCAACATAGGCCAGTACTTTCACTAATGCTCCAACATTCACAAATAATCCGATCCACATCAGTGGCAAACGATTTGCCAACTATTTTCAAATAGTGGTGGATTCACCAGAGTGGTTAAATTCAGGGCCCCAAAATAATATGTACATTTATTTAGAAAAAGTTCTTATTCTAACTTAAACTTTTTATTAGAAACTTTTTTGACACAGTACAAGCAAGAACTTTTTTAATACTTATTATTATAAATTTCTTACAAGAACTTTTTTAACTTTTTGCCTAAAAATTGTATGTACAGACTGTATATACAATTTTATGAACTAATAAAAGTTAATACAATAAAAGTTCTCACTATTAAATTTTCCACTAATGACTTTAATGAGGAATTGTTTCAAGGAATTGTGTCTTGAGTATATGTTTGACTGTTATTTTGTGGTCATCTGTGTATTCATTCAAATGAATTTTAAATAGCAAGCTTATGAAACAAGAAGAAGTGCACCACAAGTATGTGAAAACTTATTTGTGAGAACTCATATTTAAAATATTCTAGTAGAAAATTCTTTTATCTTAAGTTTTATAAACAAAGTTTTGGAAAGAATTAAGAATTTTTATTAATTGGAATTAAGAATTTGTATTAACAAAACATTTATAAGAAACTTTTAATGATATCAGTTCTTAGGAACTTTTTATCAGAAGATTCTCTTGCGTTGAACTTTTATATTAATACTTTATTTGTTAAAATTCTTGTAAACAGTTAAACTGAAACTTTTTAAAAAGTTCAATAACTGTGTCGTGCCCTAGTTAGGACAATTTGCAAGATATGTGATGCCGGTCTATGTATTAGGAACAATGTCAACTACCACACAATTTGACAGAATGTTTTTTTTTTGCAATTCATTTTTTTTATCACTAAGTCTTATCATTTTAGAGTCTTTTTTGGATGTTTCTATTATTCAAATAATATTCAAAATGGTCTGTAATATTTGTTATGTCTTTTCCATAGAGTTCTAGCAAAAGACGACCGCGACACATATACGACACTTCTTCCTCCACCCTAAGAGATAAGAAATTTTGTGCAGTAATTTTACAGGCTTGTCTGGAGATAAACAAGTAAGAAAATATATAAAAATGTCAGTTTTCATATTATAAAAAATATCGTCCTTGCAGGGATTGATTTACTACGGTTTTATATGTACATTTAATTGACTTGTAAACGTATTGCGCATGCCAACTGACATATTGTTCAAATTTGCTATTCTATACTTCTTAATTTAGACAGATCTGACGATAGTGTCCTTTAAACACAATTGAATTCTCAAATTAAAAAGAAAATCATAGAACGCTTTTAAAAGGTTATGAACGCTTAAAGTAAATGCGAGGAATCAGTCTTATAAGCAAATTAAAAAAAAAAAAAAATTGTTGGATAGCCTTGAAAATAATTTATAAGGAAACGATTTAGAAAAAAGTGAACAATATTAGTTGCAGTTCCATTTATAAGATTATTATTGAAAAGAACAATTCAATTACCTTTTAAACGTTTCATGTACCTATCAATATATCTAAACTTGTAACCCAACTGAAAACGTCACCCTATGACAGATGAACCAGGTGACCAAATGTATTGGTGAAATATTAAAAATCAATTATAACGAAAACTGTTCAGTTTGTATTTGGGGCATTCTCATTAGAAATGTCTATTTGATATCTTCACATTTTGACATGGATTAGAAGAGTTGTTTTTTCAATTTTTTTTCTTATAGTTCCATACAGCAAAAGTTTTTTAAGCACAAAAACAATTAAAAACCTCATGCGTGTCACTGTCTCCACCCATTTCTTGATTGTATCTCTCTCTATAATTCTGAGTAACAATTGCTTTTTTTAAAAACACCAGTGATGCTTGGAATATACAAGTACTACTCCATTGAGAGATTCTTTATTTTTTGAATAGCTTTCATCACTTTGATGCCATGAGAAAAGTGTGTCTCTAAGTCAGCCTCTAATGCAAGGCTCATGTGAATTGCCGTAAGCAATAAAGTGTCCGAAATGGTGTGTCGTGGAAGGACTACCATCCAGCAGGTGGTCTCTGTTACTCCCGCTTCTTTTGGCTCAGTGGTAACAATAAGGAAGGCTGCACGCTCTGCTTTCTAAAAAAAACATGATGATTTTTAATGCTCCTCGTATCTGTTTCCGTCATTTTCGGCTCCATGTTATCTTTAAATTTAATTTTCTTTATTCACTTTAAGGCCTGAGAAGGTAGTTTTCCAATCCTACTTTCTTTTTATTTTACCTTTTTCTAATTGTGATAAACATGGAGTTGATCATCGTTTCTCATGTGCGTTACTACTCATGTGTGTTACCATTTATATTTGTTACTCTATTTGAATTGACAAGTATGTTGGGAATCGACTAACCTTCGAAAAGGAATGGCTTGTTCCGATCCACTCACGGAACTGGTTTCAGTTTTCGTTCCGTTCCATCTTCGGTTCCGAAAATTTTCTGACTTTTCATTCGCTTTTCCTCTTATATTTTGGGAGGGGGTGAATGGATTTTTGCAGTTCAAACGATTTTCCGAGTGTTTAGAGGTAAGCTAAAAAGAAAACGAGTGTGAAATTTTTTCCGATATTCTTTCGCTTTTCTTCCTATATTTCGTAAACCGGTGAATGGATTTTCGCGGTTTAAACGATTTCCTGGCTGTTTACAAGTACACTTTAGGAAAAACGAGTGTGAAATTTTTTCCGAATTTTGATTCACATTTCCACTTATATCTCATGAACAGGTCAGTGGATTTTAATAGTTCAAAAGATTTTTCGACTTTTTAGAGATAGGCTAAAAAGAAAACGAGAGTGAAATTTGTCTGACTTTTCATTCGCTTTTTCTCTTATATCTCCTAAAAAAATGATCCATTTTCGTATTACAAACGATTTTCCGAAACTTCAGACGTATCCGAAAAGGAAAAGAATATGAAAATAATCCGAATTTTCATTTCCTTTCCCTCACATATATATATATATATCGTGAATGGCTGGATGTATTTCAGCATTTAAAACGATTTTTCGTTTTAAATAAAATATAAAGCGGGTTAATAAATAAAATATAAAATGTGTTTCATTAACTTAATTGTTTGTTGTCATGCGTTTCAATCTGGGCAATTTAATTAGTGTTTTTAAGATTTGCAAATTGTGATCATACATTCATACTGCAAACGCCAGCATAATTAGAACAGTCGGACGCTAGAATGAAACCTCAGATTGGAACAAAGAATAAGATCTCTCAACAGACCGAAAATTCAAGAAATGACGAAGATGAGATAGCGGGAAAGGCGTAAATAGTGGAGAAACTGGGACTAAACTCATCGCATCCAGGAAATAAGTGATTCTTGAAATAATAAATGCAGGACCTCGTGTGCTTTTATAGTACCTTGATGACTCGAGGAATAATAGGAAGTGCAAATATGTAGGAGTGTGTCAGCGACCTGTAGTCGCAGATAAAGGTGATTTGACAGTTATGTGCTGTCGAACGGTGGAAGAATACTTTTCAAAATAAATCAGGAGGACGTATCTGATGTTCAGTTTTCATATTCAGAAAGATTCCATGGAATTTAAAAAAAATCCCAGGATGATTTTGAAAGGGGAACGAGTGAGTATCCTATAAAAGTTTAGCAAAAATTGACGTAGGAGAGATTTAAACGTTTCAATCTATAACATTCCTTTTCTTTCATAAATAAAGACTAAAATATATATTTAGAATGATGATATTTCTCGAATTTTGGCTGTCACAGCTGTTGTTTTCTGCAAATTCTTTCTCGCGTTTTGTTTTTCACGCGAAAACATCCGTCGGCAGTTCCTTCTAGTAGTTTCATGATGTTAGCGTCGAATCATCTAGTCTCGATCGTAGTCATTCATCCCTTGCCATTCGGTTTTGTGATAAGTGTTGGAAACTAATTTTTTTTCTTTTCTTGGGATGATTTGGCGAAATCGATAGCTTCGATTTATATACAGTCTTCTAAAGATTAGTGTAAATAAAGTTATTAAAAACAGGAATATCTTAATTTTCTCGTCATTCTCCGTCCATTTTTGTCCCATAGTTGGACTAGAATGACGCAATATACTGTGGAATGACGGTGGAGACAATAATTATTATCTTAATGGAACTTTCGAGTATCAACGCGTCTGTTTAAGAAGCATCATTGTGAAGCAAGTTGTCACGATGGAATACCAATTTTTTTTAGTTATTACTTATTAATAAAATAAAGATAAGGTAACTTTTATTTTTTATCTTCAAAATACATTTTTCTCCTGTTTGTAGGGACATGAGTATAGTTAATTATTTTCGTTTGCGATTATAGTTAATTGTTGACTGTTTGGAGTATTTCTAATTATTTGAAATCTCAGATTCAAAATTGTTGCTTCCTGGTACAATGGCCCTTATAATATATTTAAAATAAATCAATCAATCAATTTTCCAAGTTGCTTCTTAAACTGCCCATGACTTATTAAACACGTACTCTATTTCTCCTAAAACTTAGAACAGAAGCAAGGTTATAAGTAGAAAACTTTTATAGATTTACCTAATTTACATATTTCGTCATTAATTTCGTTAACTTGTTATTTTAAGCTAACAAACTATTTATGATGAAATTTAAGCGGCAAAAACGTTTGTATGCCGGAAATGCAAATAGCCAAATTCAATAACATATAAAATCAATACCTTTATTAAGCGATTTGTTTATATTATTTAATTTTATCCACGCGATGTCTTCTAGAATTGATTACGGCTGAATAGACTGGAGATCGATTTCTAATTTATTTTCTGAACTGTTCAATTTAATTTTGAAGCCATCTAGTTTAGTCAATAGATTTCTTGTTAATGTTATCTAAAATATCTAGCAATACAATAAATTCTAAACTAAATGGAATCTTATAGAGTGTAAACAAACAAGATAAGTTAGAAATTTAATTAAATATTTGAGAAAATAAATTGAAAATTTAGATGCTGGATATCAGGTCGATCGGGAACAAGCGATCGACATCAAAGAAGGAGTAGTTTGGACAAATGCAAAATACCCACAACGCGTTGAGGGCGTTATGCATTTGCTCAAAGACCGAAAAGGCCAAGATTTTCCTAGGCTTGGATTGGCAGGTCCAAATTCAAATACAGTACATCAAATTTAGGTATAAGAATTGTTTGTTGGAAGTCTTATTAGTAATTATTATTTTCTTAAAATTGAAAGATAAAATGCTAAAGGAACTCTACTTGCTAAAATAAGTTACCCAATCTTACGGATGAGTATTGCCTTCAAACTTTACAGTTATTAATTTCTGATGTTAAATATTGACATTTTTTCTCGTACTCAATCAAAAATCAAATCAATTGAAAAATCAAATAACATCAACACAACACTCTAATTCAACAAAAGTTCAGCTGATGATACTGTTTCAAAGAGAAAAATTATACTAGGGGGCCTAGGAATTATTAAATTTTGAAATCACGAATCATTCGATATTCAATTGAGCAATTCGTTTTAGAGCAAAAATTGTCCTATACACTTTGTTCGAAAAGTTTGTAGTTTTTGAGTTGTTGGCAGTGTAATTTGTCAAATTTTTGCCTAAAAATCGGTCCTTTAAATACCTTCTCACAACACGAGAACCTTGGACTTTATAAAATTAAAAAATATTATTAAAATAAATAAGTAAATAAATAAAAAGTGAATAATACAAGTTATAAAAAGACAAATCAATTGGTTTCATTTTGTTAATTTTCCTGTAGTTTAAAAACATATTCTCTGATTCTCGGGATTTATAATATTATATGTATAGAAAAAACTAATAAACAAATAAATCTATCAGTTCTAATGCAACTCCTGTAACAGTTTTTTTATTACTCTCCCGCATCGCATGAAATCGCATGTTAGCTTTCATCCACCTAGATTCGATAAATTGCCTCTTGTGCGTCGGTTGATACAGTAGACCACCTATGAGCATAGAACTTCTGCAGCATTTCTTTTCGTAATTTAAGCTCTGATTCGCCAACTTACTATACATACATATATATATATATATATATATGTATTTTTTTTATTAAGATTATTTATAGCAGGATTAAAATGCCAAGAAACTGATCATTTTCTAATCCTCTTCATATGCTCTTTTTTTTTTTCTTTTTTTTAAATAAAAATATCAACGATATTTTGTAAAATCGATATTTTGAAATATCGATATTTGTATGTAACGATATATTTTATTATTATTATTATTATTATTATTATTATTATTATTATATTGTATCGATATTTGTATATATCTATATTTTGCTTTCGAAATACCACCCCAAGTTCCAACACCAGATGTCAAAGAGAATGAAAGACTGTCATTCTATATCCCAAATTGAATACTTAGTAGACATTTTTGTAGAAGAGACAGCTAGTGGCGTACTGTAGTGACGTACGAAAAAATATAAGTTTTAAACCCACCAACATCCTTAAAAATTGTGCCAAATTTAGCGACTATAGACATTTAGATGATTATTTACTTTTTTTATTAAATCCTCCCCTCTCCCCTCCAAAAAAATTTAAATCCCCTTCCGAAAACAAATTTTGCGAACGCTCCTGGAGACAACACTGCTTTAAGAAAACATAATAAATCACAAAAAAACTCCTCGATACAGAATATTTCAGCTTTAAAAAATTATATTAGTTTTGCAAACAAACAAGATAATAAATGAACTTGAAATTCATTAGATATTCAGATTGACTGTATTCTGATATCGATGGATTTTTCAAAATGTGTGTTCCCTCTCCTCCACTCCAATAAACTAATAATAGACTTCAATATCTAAGCAATTTGAATATTTAAATTAAGTGCAAGGCCGCGAAGAACTTGCCATTGACAATGAGACCAGTCTTGCACAATGAAGAGTTCTCTGTACCAGTATATGCAGATATGACATAAAGCGATGACTCTGATTCTGACCTAGCTCAAACAGAAAATGCTTCAGAAGAAAATACAAATGATCCTACATATGAAGCCAGTATCTGTTTGTCACTACCTTATTTTCCAATCTACAAGATTTGATTCAGGATTTAAACCTAAATAGAAAGCTAAAGTTTTAACTTCCAGACTCAAAGGCTAGAATCTACTCTCGAAAAATATAATAATATCGTAGCTGCAAAAACACTGATTTTCTGAAGAGAATGATATTGTGCTTTGTAATGATATTTGTTCTGTTATGGAAACTCTTGGGCATCAACACCGGCCACATGAGTGGCGATTATTCATAGATTCTTCTAAAGTTAGTTTGAAGGCTGTGCTGCTACATATTGGCAATGAACTTCCATCAATTCCTGTAGCGCATACCGCTGAGATGCTTTAAGCCGAATTGCCAACCGAGTTGGACTGCGGATCAACATCGTTAAAACAAAAGAAATGCGAGAGAACGAGTGATGTCGGAATCCACTTGTTCTGAGGGAAAATACCGTAGATCAGGTGGAATCATTCGCCTACTTGGGAAGCGTGGTCACTAAGAAGAAGGTTCGTTGGAAGATGTCAAAAGCCGAATCAAAAAAGTTGATGGGGAATTTGTTCTGCTGTATCCAATATGAAAGAACAAGAAACTATCCAAGAAAACAAAAATAAGACTATTCGACACCAAAGTAAAGTCAGTTCTACTCTATGTATGTGAAACGAAAGTGAACGAAACCATGACCCGACACCTTCAGACCTTCATCGACCGCTGCTTGCGAAAAATTTTGAGGATCTGGTGGCCAGAGAGGATATCGAACGAGGAGCTGTGGAGTACGACAGAGCAGTTTCCTATACACCTCGAAATAAGAAAAAAGAAATGGAGGTGGATAGAATGCACATTAAGGAAACCAGATAGTGTCATCGAGAAAGAAGCTCTTCAATAGAATCTCCAGGGAGCAAGAAGAAGAGGAAAACCAAGAGAGATGTGGCCAGATCGGTAAAAAAAGACCTGGGCCTGACTGGCAAGAGACGAAAGTGATTGCAGCAAAAAGAAAGAAATGGAACGCACTTGTAGATACCCTATGCTCCTCTAGGAGTCAATGGGGATAATAATAAAAAAAATGCCGCTGATATAAAAAAAAATATGAATTTAATTTTAGAGAAAATCCAATATGAAACATATAAATAGTATATCTGTGGAGATTTAAAGGTCATTGCTTCATCGCTTGGTTTGCAACCTGGGTACACCAAATTTTGCCCTTTTTTGTGCGAAAATCATGGCATCAACGTGAATCCCTTATCCCTGTCCAGAAAAATGTGTCATATTTCCCTTTAGTGAATCCTGAAAAAAAGATATTTACCTTCATTGAATATTAAATTTGGATTAATGAAAAATTTCGTCAAAGCTTTCTGATGGATTCTCCCACTTGAAACCGAAATTCGCCAAAGTCAGTGATGCTAAACTGAAAGAAGGTGTTTCCACCTTCACCACAAACTGAAAGTAGGCGACCGCCTATTTCTACGTGGTCATTAATGGATGATAAACATTTTGAAGGATTGTTTAATCTACTGGAAAGAGCAGTCTTTCAAAAATGTATTTTGCAATTTTCTTGGAAACCATAAAGCTGAAAACTACCATGAGATAGTGGCTTACCTACTGCATTCTTATAAAGTTATGGAATGCAGCATGTCTTTAAAAAAATCACTTTTTGCACTCTTACTTAGACTTCTTCCCAGAAAATCTTGGGACTGTCTGCGATGAGCATGATGCGCGTTATCATCAGCAAATTTCTAGAACGGAAAAGAGGAACCAAGGCAAGTGGAGTTCTAATATGCTGGCTGAATACTGTTGTACCAAGAAGAGGGATGTTCCAGATGCTAAATATGCTCGAAAATCACTATTTACCACTTTCAAGATAAGTCAAAATGAGCAATTTATAAAAAATTCAAATGAATATCACACAAAACTCCTGCCTGATGTCGAAAACTGAAATTATATTTGAATTTAAAAAGAAAAGTGCTTCAAGAATCTGTTATTTTATTCTTTTGAAAGAAAAATAGTTATGTTTTTAGACCATTAATATTATTTGATTTTATTCGAAAGGAAATTTGTGTTATTGTTATTCTATTTATAATAAAGGCTATATTCGTTCATCCAGTTATTGATCGTAACAACATAAGAATTATAAAATCTTTAAAATTAAAAACAAGTAAACAACCTGGGATGTTATAATAAAAAATCTGATAAAATTGAAACAAAGAATAATCAAAAATCCCCATATCAAATTTTCAATCTCAAATTAAATCTTATTTAAAATTTAATAATTCTGTAATCAGTATCCTGTTATCAGTTTTATTTATCTAAGGGACAACTGGTCTGTAAACTTATGAAACTAACACTTCAAGATAATGACTTTAAATATTCAAAATAATAAAGGCACGGTGGAAGGCACAGGAGGGATTTCACGAACTTCCAAGAAATTGTAGGTAAACTTAGATAACGAAATATCCCCTATTAAACTAAACAGTACCTACCAAGCCAGTCCATACAATTTTTTTCAGAAAGGTGGCAAACTACTGGTGTGGTCTTGGGGATATTCCACTCCACCTCCCCCAAAACACACCGAGGGACCTCCGCCGGTAAAATTTTGGAAAATTAGGAGAAAAATCTAGGATAAGAAAATACACTATTTTTTCTTTCAAAATAAGCTAAAGTAATGCAATTTTCGCACAATATTTTCCGATGAACAAACGTATAAAATAACATTAATAACAATTAGATAATACTGCTAATTTGTGTTGATGCCAGACAACCAACTTTTGTTATAAAACCTATTTTATGTTATGTTATAAAACCTAATTCAATTGTGGATTTTTTTCATTGATTTCATACAAGAAATATTTGGAAAAAAGGATATGGAGCACTGAGAAAGAAAAAGAGACCTTTAAGAGTCTTCAGAAAGGTTTTTAAACACAGACATGTGCGAAGTAAGACAAGTTTAATATATCACAACTAAATAAGTAACACAAATACTAATTAATTTCTAACTAGATTTGACACAGAAAAGTTTATTTAATTTTAATAAACCATAAAAAATTAAAAAAAGCTAATCTCTTCTAAATTAGATATTAAAACACTTTCAATACTTATCCGAAAAAACCAACTGGATGTCATATATATCGAAACATATCAAGAACCTTATCTCTAAATTTTGATTTATTTGCTCCAGACCTGTGAATACTAACTAAACATAAACTTGAAAGATGTTCTTCTCCCATTGTGCTTCTCAGTGATGTCTTAACACGACATAGAGTGCTGAATGATCATTCAACCATGCGCGCAGTTGGGGGGATCGTGAAATAATAGATTTGATAGACTTTGAGCGCTGCGCACCAGATGATTGATAGAATTGTTCATTTCAACGAACCTCCGGCGATCCATAGGAAACCCGCAAACATTCAGTAATCATATTGCAGTGAACTTGTAAACATGCTTCTGTCACGCGTGGAAAATCATGCGATTATGGCGATGGGTGGTGCGGTATAGTTAATGGCATGTTTGTGCGAAAAAAAAACGAAACGGCATGAGTGGTTGAAAATGATCGTTGTGATGAGGGCTCCAAAAAGCGATTTGTTTCGATATGCATTGATAAGTTATGTCATAATTTTTTCAGACCTCTCTAGAATTACTCTTGAAAAAAACTATTATGAAAACAAAAAGTTAATTATGCCTGAAAAGTGTATAATTATACCAAGATATTAATTGAAATGTAGTCTTGTTGATCAATCTTTCAATTATCTTGAAAAAATAGTAATCATATGCTTCCGTCCAAATCTGAATTGCGAACACTTATTGTTGGTTAAATAAAAGCGACAGGAGATGGATCGTCTCATTAGACAAACAGGGGCGTAGGCAGAATTTTTTTTTCGGAGAGATTTAATAAGAAGAAGGCCGGTAATTATGTCTATAATCATCAAATGTGCTTTAAATGATTTCCATATTTCCATTCATCCATCCAGTTACTTGTTATTTTATTGCATAAGTATTACTCAAAATACAAACCTTATATTGGTGGATATGAAAATCATTTTTTCATTTTTAGAGGAAAGATATATCCTGATCCTCCCTCCTCCCTTGCGTACGCCACTGACTTCAAATCCTCATTAAAACCAAGATAGTACATCATACACAGCGCAATTATGTATATGCACCTTTAAGAACAACAAAAGAGGGGCCCGCGATTATGTAACAATTTTTGACATCGCAACCCACCGGAGCCCGCTTCCCCACTTATTCTAAACTGAATCTAATTTAAATTAGACAAATAATTTTGCAGTTACAGCATTTGGCGTTTAATCTTAAGGCCAATCAAATTTACTTTAATTAATTCCTTTTATATTCTATAACTACTTTATGCATCATTTATCACGGGTCAAAAATATTGTTAAACAAACGTTTATGGCTGGTACATATAGCTTTCATTTAACTATTTATCAACAGTAGTTTAAGTGCTATTTTTTTATTTTTGATTCCTGTTTGGGATTCAAAAATAACAAAAAAGTGGTATTAATATTTGAAACCAAAAATGGCTTCACTGATATGAGTCTAGGGTTCATAATGATTTTCATAATATTTTTCCGTTCTCAATCATTAACGTAATGTTTTGCCAAGACGAATCACAAACTAAAAAACGTGACAGATAAAAATAACAAATATAAATAGTTTAATGCGTGCATCATAAAAATTTTTGTCAGACTACGGCGAAGCCACAAGGAAGGTGATGTGTTTAGCTTGACCGTTATCAGGTATCTAACGATTTTTTGAGCGAATGGCTCAACCGATTTTTAAGTTTAATGGCTTACATTGTACGTTGCGTTCCTGTGTATGTTTTGATACTTTTTGAGCTCAAAATACTAAAGAAATGTTGAATGCCTGTACCTTGGAAACGGCTTTTCTAAATTAAAAATCGTTTGAATAAAACTTGCATAGCATCACATTTTATATTTAGAGATTACCTTATACTTATTGAAAATCTAAATACTATGCAACCTGCTTAATAGATGAGCCATAATCTTGAAAATTGGTAAACTTGTAGCTTCTAGCCTGTAAGCGATTGAAAAATTCCTAAGAGTAAATTTTTTAATGTTTAATCTCCCAAAAAAATCGCAACATAAATAATCCTAAGACCTGTATTTGAAGGTCTATTATGGCTAAACGGTAATACCTATAAACAAACGAATTGCACCAACAGTTACTGATTTCGCGTGATCTACAATTTTAGTCCTATTAATTTTTATCGTATCTCTATCGGCTGTACCTTAGATAGAGCTAGTTTTTTTTTACATCTAGACCAAATTTTGTATTCGTTCCCAAATTTTTCAATTATTTCCACACTTGATGGAAACTGACAGTCTTCAAACTTCGTAGATCTGCCAAAATCAAAAAGATATACAACTTTGGTGCTATGACTTTTTGTCGTATCTCCATCGATTGTAAAATCGATGGAACTAAATTTTTAAATATACGAAAGATTTTCCAACTTTTTCCTACTCTACAATTGATGACTTCATACACAATATCTCTACAGTTCCTATTATATAATGCATTATTTTGCTTTCCCTTAACTAAAACATGTAAACTATGAAACAATCATAAAACTTTTATTTGTAGTATAAGAAATATCAGTACGATTTTATGTCGGCGGCTATCATGTTTTTTGTAAATTACCTGTGAATTAATGAAATAAATAAGTCCCGATTTTTTGTTTTATTTATTCTACATTATAACTAATGAAATGTTGAAAAAATTAACTAAATATTAATAACATTACACGCCCGTAAATACAAAGTTTTCTTGAAGTACCAGTACAAAATTGTGTAGTTCATTTATTTAATTTTTGGTTGCGGCGTTAACAATAGTAAATTCTTCACAACAGTACAGATTTTTACATTTCTAAGCTGCTCATTTTTAATACACAATAATGTTTAAACAATTTAAAATCTTTTAAGTTTCGGCGCATCAATAAATTCGGAAGGAGTGAAGAATTAATATACACTTTTGGGAAGGTTGGGCTACAGACGATGGTGGATATGATACTCAACTGAAATAGTCGGTAAATTAATTGAAGACACATGCATCAACAATTGTAAATCGGATTACAGCGATGAGTTGCCCCTGCAGCGGTCCGATAACTTAGTACTAACGAAAATTAATCCTAGAAGGAAGAGGGATTATGATCCCAACACCCTCATCGCACAGAATTAGAAATAGGGGAAAGTGTTGTAACCGGGGGAGGAGGGAGAGAGAGGAGCAGATTTACCATGGGACAGGATGGTGTTTTCTATGTCGTAGGGAAACGCTTCTTTTTTTTCTCCCACTTGGAAAATTTGATTTTTAACCTGACCTGACTTCAGCCTGACTCCGGGCTTCTCTGAGCCATCAGTTGCCTGCCAGGAGTCCGTTAATTGTTTGTATCAACTTATGAAGTGTTTCACCTTGGCAATACTAGTTTCATATACAAAACAATACTTCTTTGTGAAAGTGGTTTTATTTAACTAAGGAATGTTAAAGGTTTTGATTAGTCAGTGCAGTACTTAAAAAGTTACTATGATCTTTTTGAGAAATTAAACATTGATGTACCAGGGGACAGTGTCCAAGGGAATTCCTATGCCCCTTGGCACAATATGGTCCCATAACTGAAGTTAAATTACTTATGAGCAAACTAATTGTTCCTTATTAACAAAAATTAATTAAAATATTGCACCTCGAAACAAGACAGGGGTAAAAAGGGCTTTAAAGGCAGCAAATACCGACTGAGAGAGGAGCTAAGCAAGTTGATCAGAATATCATGCATTAGTACTGTAGGAAACTCGAGTCCACCACTATTCATTTTCCCCTAGTTAATTTTAAATACCGCATGCTGAAAGGTACACTAGCCTGGCTCTTTAGGAAAGACAACTATAAATGGTTGGTCGACTAAGAATATGTTTCTGTTATTTGGAATATTTTATAGCTCATGTAAACCCCATCTTGGTTTTTAAACAAGTTATTAAGGTTTTTTAAACACAGTTATTAATTACGCGCAACCATCAAATTTGAAAATTATGCTTCCAAAATAAAAAAACTATTTATGTGTTTGTTTTTTGTTTATTATGTTATTTTAATTAAATAAAGATTGTAGTCAACAACAGTTTTTCTCTAAAAAGCCTTAAAAGAAGTTTTTTTTTTACTTTTCAGGGATGCCCACTGGTACAACACCACTTGTCCCTTGGTAAATCAAAATGTTGTACCCAGGGACAATTTTTTTTTTTTTAATTTTTTTTGTACCCAACTATAAATATAACTACACATTCACTATGGTCTGGAATTAGTAGCCTGATATTTAAATATTAATTAGAATTTTTCAAATGGTCAGAACTAACCCTGATTTTAAAATATATATAAATGTGTCCCTTGGACACCTTTCCCTACACATCTGCGATGAATATCATCCAATTGTTGATATCATTCCAACGTTTCTTTATTATTCACTTCCTCAATTTACAATGTTACAATAGCATCGGCCTTAAGCCACTGAGAGTTGTGTGAAAGGAGTTAGATATAATTCTCACAACAAAAAGTTCTAAATTGCTCGATTTTCTTTTTTTACATCTCCACAAGGAGTCAACATTAGGTATAGATTATCTGCTGCAATTTTAGTACTCCCCTATCCTCCGTTTGTTTTGCTAATTTTGAAACTATTTTCTTATTTGTTTCATTATTAATATTTGTTTTTATATTTTTAATCTAATGCTTTCTGTAACTTACTACTATTTCTATAAAATATATTTAAATTGTTGATGATGTCTGCATAATTATTATTTACATTTTTAGTGTCCGTTTTAAAATTCAGTGTATTTTTAAAATTCAAAACAATTTTAAAAATAATAATAATAATAAAATGGTGGTTGGGGAAATAAAAAGATATAGGTTAGAAAAGATACTGTTTTATAGTGATCACAAATCCAATAAAAATCATTGTTCAGATTATGATCGTATTATGACATAAAATGAGACAAACCAAAGGAAAAACTGTGAGCTATCCCTCACCCTTAGACGATCATTGCACCCGAAATTATTTCAATTATAATTTAGTATCAGAGAGTATAGGATAGTTGATTTAAAAAAAAGAGATGTTTATCGCAGTCCTAGTTAAGAAGAGTATGCTGTAGATTGATTAATAGCATGATAATTAGCAAGGAAGTTCATATGAACAATTTTGATTATGAAAGGTAGACATTTAAAGAAGTTATGGCTAAGCATCATAGATCAATAAATCAACACCATAGGTCCATATAGACCTGATAATAATCATGTAAAAGAGTTTATTTTGTTGGTAAATTAGGAGTTTAAACATATGTCAGGAAAAATTTCAAGCAGTTTAAATCCTTGAACAATTCCTTTGATATAGAATGGCAGGATTCTGACAAAATGTTTTTAAGATTTATGAAAGAATCATAATTTAAAATAACACCATATAGTACCATTTCATGGATAACAAGTTAGTGGCCCATTCAATGAATTTAATCAATATCATAATGCAACAAATTTTAGCTCTAGGCTAGGGCCAGATTGGCCTGAGCCAAAAGTATTATTGAATTGTAAACACGCCTCTAGAATTTCCACCACCAGACTTCAGAGACCCTTCTCTCAAATATAAGCCAAGGTATCGAAAAGTGGAATTATTTAGGCAAGCGGAATTATTAAACTAACAATAACTTAAATCAGGTAATAACTTATAACATATTAAAAATCTGGGTCAGTTTTTGACCCACCCTTACCGTTTGTGCTAAAATGTTTACTGTTTTAGCAGTTGAACGTTTATATTTTTTAAACTCGCAATATACCGACAATACCTATTTTCCACTCCTGAAGAGGTTTTCCGATAAATGTACTGGTGAGAGGAGGAATCAGATGATGAAAGAGATACTTGTTTTGGAAGATTTGAGTTCAGAGATAGAGGATGGCCAAATACCAAATGACGATAATTTGAGTTAATTATTTAGAGCAGAAGAAGGAATTATTGGAGCTATTGATCCACCAGGTATCAATATAAATATAGATTTTGGATAAAATTGTGAAACTATTTTGAAAAAATACTATTGTGAAAAAAAAAATATAAAGATTAACATTTTCAATCCAAATGTTCATAGGCCCCAGCTTCCAATTTCAACTCAGAGAGCTTTGAACCACTATAAAGAAGCTGAGAAATACAGAAAAGATTCTTCCTAAAGAATCACCGCAAGGAAAAAAACGAATGAGGTATGTCTTTGTGTTTTATTGTAATTTATATTTTCCTACTTTGTAATTTTTTTTTGTTTTAAAGGAACCATAATTATTTCGGTAATAAATATATGTTTAAGTTTTATTTTCCCAAAAGTCTACTAAATAACACGAAAATAAAAATGACTTATTGTTGGGTCAGATTGATCCATCCTTACTATTTGTGTTTCACACTCAAGCCTTACCATTACTGGGTTAAATAATTAGCTGTGGGAGAGGTTTCATTGCCATGTTTTGTTCTCATGCTGGAAGCATCGGCTAGATTTATGTATCTACATCGGATGTGGCCAAACCGTGGTACATTGGATGATTACCAGTGGCGCATTGCATCTTTGCACCTTTATGTATTTTTATATTGTGGGTTTCGACCATAGAATTGAATCTATAATTTTTGTTGATATATAGCTCAGCAAACTGTGACGTTAAATTTCAGGGAAATAGTAATCATTCAAACTACTTTTCCTTCTTTATTGATTAAATTAACGCTTCAGTCATAACTAGTCCATTTTAAAGTCTAAAAAGATAATAAACAAAAAAACTTTGTCAGCAATTACTGTACAATAAAAAACCTTAATAAATATTATATTAAAAAATACATTTTCTATATTGTCGGACAATTACTATTTCAAAAGATTAAATATCACTCACTATCTTCACTAAAAAAACATCTCATAACACCACCATTGGTATAATAATTTAGAAATAGCCAAATAAACATTAATAATTTAATTTTATAATATACTTACATATTTTCTTCATTACTTTTTATTATCTGATCAAAATCTCGATTATAGTCATTGCTTTTTCTAGTAATACATTAATTTTATATGTCCTGTAAACAATAAATTCTGCATTCACTTCACAATAATTATTGCAACATTATTTGCATATCAATGAATGAATTATTTTAATTGCCATTGCGTCCGTTTCTCCTTGTGAAACTGAACTGTGGATTGTTTTTTCTGGTATTCAAAGGGATTGACTAATATTGCTAATAACTAATTTGTTTACAGTTTGTGGTAATTATTACACGTTAATTTTTTACACAATGTTGACCAATGCCTTTTATATCCGTCTTAAAATTTACCACATTTTTTATATTTTTAGGAATATATATAGTTTCTGTAAATTTTCTACTTTTATTGTCATCCTCTATATTTAAAATATTTTCATAATTAAAATCAAATTTATTGTTGTTGATTACACTATACCTGGCCAGTGCTGATGCATGATTTTTTAAATAATTTTTATGTCGATTAATTCTAGTTTTTATCAGATTTTGTGATGTTTCTCATATATAATATTGACCCAGATTTGTTGGCAATTGATTTTGTAAATCACGTTTTGTCTATTATTCTTATCTATTTTATCTTTTGGGTTTCTGATGGATTTATTCAATTATATTGTGGTCATATTTAGTGAATGCTTTTTTGATTTTCTCCGTAATTCTTGGGATGTATTTCAATTTATAAAATTACTTGTTATTTGTATTTTTGGTTTTTGCATCATTATTTTTTCCTTTTTCAATGGTGTTTTTATTTTTCTTGTTAATTATTTCAAAATAATCAGTTATCATAAGTTTTTATTATATTTATCATTATTATTATGAATGACCATTGCTTTTTTATATTATTATTTTTACTCGAATTTTCCTTTCCATTAAGACATTTGAACCACTGATTATTTATTACACTATACGGATAAAAATTATTTTTCAAAATTAAAAAATATTATTTTTTATGAGCTTTAAAAATCTATTGTCAGTTAATTCGATTGCCTTCATAATTAAATAGTTTGCTATGTTCCAGATTTGATGTTTCGAATGGTTAGAATAGTAATTTAGAATCATGTTACTGCTATTTTCTTTTTTTTTCCAAAGTGTTTCAATTTTGTCATTATCAAAATATATATTTATATCCAGGAATCTAATAATATTATTAAGAGTTGATTCTGTAGTAAATTTTATTTTTTTGTTGGCATTGTTCAATAATTCTAACAGTTCTTTATAGTCATCGTTCTTCGTAATTATCAATAAATTATCTATATATTTTGTGATCATTATTGATTTTTCAGACATTTTGTTAATTTGTTCACTTAATAATTTGTTCATATAACAACGACTTAAGATCACTGACAACCTGCCCCCCCATTGTTAATCCATTCATCTGATTGTAATAATCATTGTTAAATATATAGAAATTATTACCAATACATAATTTTATGCCCTCTATAAAAGATTTTTAGTTTTATATTTTTGTATTATCTTCAATTAAATTCCAATCGTCGTCAATAATTTGTATGCATTCATCAATTGGGATATTGGTGAAAAGATCTTTAACGCCGACATTAACAACTTTATATTTGATATTATTATCTAATACTAAATTTTTTAATTTTTCTTTTACCACTATAGCATTTGCAACATCAAAGTTATGTGGCGTGTTTAAACAGTTCAACATTAGCTTAAGAAATTTTGATAAATTGCCTGTTGGACCATTGATATTATTAATTATTGATCTCAGTCCTTTATTCGGTTTGTGTAGTTTAACCAGGCCATGAATTCTTGGATCAGTGTAATTATTTGAGGCCAATTTAATTTTCGCATAGTTATCAATGCACCTGCATTTTTGCAGCTTGTCAACATATTTATTGATCTTATTTGCCAACTCCATCCCAGGATCATTTCTCATTTTTTGATACATCCTATTGTCTTCTAGCAAATAATCCATTTTCTGTATATATTCTTTTTTTTCCATTATTATCAACTTTTTAGTTTTATTGGATTTAATAACAATTAGATTTTTATTGTTATTTAAAAATTGTTTAAATTCTTTTAAATCATTATTTTTTGACTATTCAACATTGATAGTTTAGGGTTACTTTTAAATTTAGACATGTAATTTTATATATATATATATATATATATATATATATATATATATATATATATATATATATATATATATATATATATATATATAATTCAACATTCAACATTCATATGTCATATATAGATATTTTTTTTTACATCTTTTCCTTACATGGTAACCCCACATAAGGACGTTTATTATTTTATACATGCTCCATACCTTTGAGGTATACTATATGAATAACAATAATAAAATTTTTACATATTGATTGAAGTTTAACAAAATTTAAGTACTAAATTGAAAAGAATTAAGTAATAAATAAAATAATAAAAAAACATATATATATATATATATATATATATATATATATATATATATATATATATATATATATATATATATATATATATATATATTAACCACCTGGTCAGGGTGGCCGAGCGGGCTAACGCGCTTGGAAAAGTTCACCTACTCACGAACCCTAAGGTTGTGAGTTCGAATCCCGGTACCGGCATTACTTTAATTTAATTAAATTAATAATTCAAGCAATTTATCACCCCTCCCTCACAGGGTATGTTAGGCCCATCAGCCTATTGGAGGCAACTCACATAGGCCGGGCATAGGAGTGATGACTCTACCCTGTGTACCTAAATTGAGAATCACTGTGTGGTCTTCCAGGACGTAAAATGGCCGCCCGAAGGTTTGTTCTCCCGTAAGCAATACATGTCTGTATGAATACCACATCGCGTGGCCAAAGATCTCCATGGTCTATAGTGCCAACCGAAAAAAAAAAAAAAAATATATATATATATATATATATATTTTTTTTTTCTATATATATATATATATATACATATATATATATATATATATATATATATATATATATATATATATATATATATATATTTATATATGTAAAGAAAAAAATGGATCAAACAAATAAATATACTAAATAAAAATTAAATAAAGCCAATAAGAAATTACCTATGCTGCCCATCTTTGGTCAGTGAGTCAAAGTCTATATTTTTAATATAGAATTTTTTAATAGCAAATTTTGTTCTGTTTCAGATCATTGTCCATTTTTGAGAATTATACTTATAATCAAATGAAAACATTGCCTGTCAAATAATTTATAGTCATAAAATATATGTCTAAAATTTTGGATTTGACCATCTTCTTCGCATATGTCTTTTTGTATAATGTTGAAGCGTTTGAGATATTGTTTTGTGTTATCATGTTCTGTCAGTAGTTGCGTTAGTTTGTAATCATTACTATGTATAGTTCTAAAGTTATGTAATATAGTATGGGATATAAATATATGTAAACTTGGTGATTTGATAGAGGTAACCCACATTTGATCCCATCTTTTAACTAAATCAAATTTCAGATCCCTCTTTGTGTAAGATAACGGTACTTATATATATACTCATATATATATATATATATATATATATATATATATATATATATATATATATATATATATATATATATATGGGAGCGGAGTAGCTCAGTGGGTAAAGCACTGTGCTACTAATCTCAAGGTCCCGGGTTCGAGACCGGCTGATGCAGATAATTATTTATTCTGTATTCAGTCGTGGATCGACCCTGTGGGACCGGGGGACCATCCTGGGGCTCACCCAGTCTCTATAACGTGGGTACCCTTAATTGGAGGAAAACCTGGCGGTTGAGCGTGATCTCGGCCAAATCACCTCCTTACGCAATCGTTGGCCTTGAAACAGTATGATCCTTACCAAGTGCTGAGCCCAAGACCCTTCACGGGTTATAGTGGTACAGGTTTTTTTATATACATATATATGTATATATATACTTTTGTACATTGCCAATTGTTATGAGGAATTAGGTATATCATAAAGACAAAGTTTAGCATAGAAACAGTTTTATAGTTGGCGGTATTTCAAAAATTGCTATGCTTACAATCTATTGGAAACAAATGGTATGAAAAATTCAACCTATATTTCAACAATGCACTTTTAGCATAAGAATTGATTTTATTAAGCTACCAAACATTTATTTCTAGGAGTGGAAAGTACACATTTTTATTTGGACTTACCTGTTTTTTTTCCAACTAGGAAGTAGCTGTAGTGAAGTACAGAACTTTTCCTTATAGATTTTTCAGAAGGATCCAACTTACCTGTTTCTTCACAATGACTATTAATTGACTTTTTAAACATATTTTGTCTATCTAATAATGCACTATTGTTCTATAGTAAAAAAAAAAAAAGCGCTTGGAAGCACTGATTAAAATGGATGGGGAAGTTGTGTTATTAAACATTAAAATATTAATTTAATCATTTCAATTAATAATGGTAGATCGTTATTTTATTTTGTATTTCAAATTTTTCTTTAGTTTAAGTGACCACATAGAATCACAAACTTTAAAAATGAAATTATATTTATCAGGTAACATTTTAAACAACTATAAAATTAAGATACATTCAACTCACATAGAATATATGTTTTATATTAATGCTAATATTTATATTGCAATCTGTATTTTAAAAACAAAACAATAAATAAATTTTGACCCAATAAAATATAATAAATCTCTAGTTTATGTTCATGTCTTTAAGTTTTATATTTCCTTCTGAAGCACATAAAAAATACCTACTTACTAGACAATGATTCCACAGAAACTTATTAGTAATGTCCTTGACTTGAAAATTTCTGCAGGAGGGAGATCAGCCGAAACAGGCCAAGGATGTGAGGTATCGTTATACAATGTAGAATACCCAATAAATGGAGTTAAAGATGAGGAAAGAGATAGGAAAGACGACTCTTGAGTATTTATCGATTACATTCACATCCTTGATCTTAGGCATGGAGGCTTTCAGCGCAGAGGCACCCCTCCTGAGAGCATGTAGCATCTTAGGCTTGGACTGAGTACTCCGATGACGAAAACGTAGGCCACTTCTGGGATAACCAGTTCGGCTGATCCGAAAACTGGGAGGGAATTTACTGGGGTCCTCCAGTCCACTCCTGGAAGTAATAAATAAAATATATAACTTGCAATTTATATAATTAATAAAATTTATCAAAGCATGTTTTCTAATTTAAAATAAAAGAATAATAGTGAGATGATAGAGATAAGATACAATTAAATAAGCATCATACTCCACCTTACACTATCATTCCATAAGAAAATGCAGTAGTGTTTTAATAAATGAAATTACTAAGAAAGGTTTAATGGCATATTTATCAAATCTCTAGTAGGTTTCAACACATAAAACAAGAGTTGACACAAGTATCTGTAATTGTCTGAGAAATCTGGACAAATTCAAGTTTTTTTTTTCAAAATTTTTATTTGCATTAATTTTACTATTCAATATAATATTTTGTGAATGGAGAAGCAATAAATATTATATAGTAATGCTAAAATCACATAATTATTCAACCAAATTTAATTATACCAATTAAAAGAACCTTCATTTGCATCAAATATGTTTTTTATAATTTATTTTTTTAAATCGGTGTGCTATAAAAATAAATAATTTATACAACTATCTCATTTGTATCTTATACTGTACTCCTATTTTCCATTCATTAGCTGCTTCAATCACACCAGTTAAAAGCAAAAATAGATTATGTGTTCTCCTTCATGACAAAGTTATGAGTTTATGATCCACGAAAGATTAAATATTGAGTTTTAAACCCTTCTATACGACCAGCAATGCTCTGTGCTGTAGCCAGGTTTGCAATATTTGCGATCACCACTTCTTTGATATTGTGATCACCTAAATTCAGGTGTCCTTTTCTCTTGAAATTCAGTAAAAAAAATTTTAATTCCTTGAAAATTCTAATTTAAGGGTTTTGAAGGATGCAAAGAACGAATCTGGCTTGCTTTTTCCTAAAATATTTTTTTTGGCCTCCTTTACTGGTAGTTTCTTTTGGTTTTTGTAAGCTTTTGTACATTTTAGCTCATTTAATACACTAAGCAATATTTTTTCTTATTATAAACAAAAACACAAATCGATTGGTACATAAGAACTTTAAAATCCACTCAGAACTGTCAGAAAACAATAATATAAAAAATTATTGAAATTATATAAAATGTATTTTTTTCTTGGCTCCTCGAGCGCATTGGCAAGAACTCTGGGACGCATGTCTATTATTTTTTTGCATATTTGCACCAAAAAAAGTTTCATTGAAATCGGTGATGCCACATTCGTAGCCTTTCCTTGTTAGCTTCAAAAGTTAAATGCAAATAAATTTTTACCCTATTGAGTTCGAATAATTTAAAAAGTATTGAAAAACAATAGGTTTTAGGAAAATGTTTTGTTGATTGCAACAGTTGCAACTCGGCCAGAGAGAAGGACGTGGCCATGGAGGATCATATGCGGCTGCGGCCGCATCTGTTGTGACCAAAAAACCAAATTTAAAAAGAATTTTTAAAATACTTTACTGTATTTTATTATACCTGTTTTATAAAGAAAATAGGTAAATGAAAATTCAATCTTTTATAAAAATATTGAAAATTCGCTAGTGGCCATAGGACCTTAATAAACCATATTCATAAAATAGACTCTGGCACTGAAGGGGTTAAAAAATTGAACTGACCCTTGAACACTTTTGAACCTTCATATTTAAAGAACTCTGATAGGAAATCATACATATTGGGAAATAATTTGCAGGTCTTTGTATTTGATGGATTGCTTGTAAATGAAACCTATTGATTTTTTCAATATGTATTCCACAGTTCTTTTCCTGTTTAACCATCTCTCTTTTTCATGTCACAAGGATCTTATTAGCTCATTAGTTTATATATAAATAAGAAAACTTGATCACTTCCTCTAGTGATTGTAATTGTTCATTTTAAAATCTCACTTATTTTTGTGATGGAGTTATTTTTCTGTTTCCAGAACTCTCTAGATTACTTTTTACATTAACCAAAATCTATTTTCTTCAAATTAGTTTCATGAAAACATTTCTTGTCAAACCAAATTTTGGGTGTGAATCTTCAGACATTCCCCTTCTTCAATCTTTCATCCTTAGAAATCTTAATGGGTGCATGCACAATACACTCCGGAGACCAATGTTGTAACATTTTCCTGCTTTTCATGGTCTAAATCTGGCTACCAGATATTAAACATATCTTACAATATCAATCTTGTACCAAAACATTGATTGTGTTCCTTTTCTTATAAACAGAATGGTGCTTCTTCTTTACAAATCCTGTCCCTATCCAACAGATCATTTTATGGATTACATCAATAAATCATTTGTCTATTTTTTTATATTTACCAATTTATGGTTATTTCAAAGATTATATTACAAGTTGTATGGAGATAAAATTATTCAATAACTCAAACCAAGCCATTCATATAAGAAATTTTTATGATTATCTTATTAATATTAACTCTTGAGTGACGATCTGTAAACATTTTTTTTAAAGATATCTTAATACTATGATATGGCTGCCACTTCAGGAAAACTTCAACATACTGGCTCACTCCTATGGTAGCTTCAAGGGAAAGTGTTCCTAAAGTATTTACAGTTGGTCTTGTGAATGCTGGTATGCTGGAGGGCACTGTTCTGGCAAGTGTATGTACACTATATTTAATAGACCAGGTATTCATAAATGCCCTACAGTTGCATGCATTAGCCGAACCTCATGTAAATCATACTGATAAATGATACTAATAAATGAAAGTAAACTTTTGTAACCAGTATTGAGGTTTATGTGATTTTATCAATTTCTTAGATGATTAATTCTGGATTGTGATAATAGCTTTCCTAAAGAATGCATTATAGAGGAGAATGGGAATAAATGGGATGTGGAATAACTTTCGTATTTCCCTCAGTATAGCCTGTAGAAACTTGAACTTTCCTGTCAGTATTTGCCAAACTAAAGTGGACCCAATGGTTGAGTGTATAGCAGTGTCTGATGCAAACTGAGGTATGTAGAGTGTTATATTTTTGTAGAATTTCTTTACAATATTTTTTTTTTACGCATTGATGTTACAAGAAATTGTAACATTTAAAGTGCAAGAATTTATTTTAAAGGAGTTACTTTGGACAAGTGCACAATGTCCATTGCCTATCTTCTTATATTATGCTCCAGATTTAATTAATAATTAAACATACTTATAGCTATAAAAACAATTCTTTGCACTTATCAATTATTTATTTTTATTTTTGTTAACCCTATTCATGTATTGAGAGCAGTCCATTACTGTTATTAAGAATAATTATTTTTTTATTGTGATTTTCAGCAATAGGCATTTTCCATCGACAAGTGTTTAAAGTTAAATCATAGCATACAAATATTTTTTTGTTTTTTTCATTCATTCTTTTAATATCATTTACTTGAATAGAAGAAATTGGAAAAGAAGAAATCATTTGTTAATTTTCCATTCTCAATTGTGATTTACTCTTATTATACTTCCCTTTTTTATATTATTTTAAATAATTGATATTATTCATATTGTTTACATTTTGCTGTCCTATCCTATGTAACCATACAAATGGGGATAAATTGAACAATTCCAGTACCTGCATATTTTAGTTGTTACAAATTTAGCACATCAAAGAAGAATATCTATTAACATGCTGTGGCCAAAGTAATGGTTTTAGCTAATAAAATACATCTTCTTGATTTTACAATGTGTAAACCAAAGGTGGTAAATGAACTTTGTTTAAAAAATATCCAATGTATCTCCGTTCTCTCCTAATTAGAGAATCAGAAACACATTAGAATTTTATTGGTTAATTTGGTTTTCTAAAGGTATTCTCAAGAACTGTTTGAGTTTCTTTATTTCACAAAATACATTTTTAATCTTCTAACATATGATTTTATTAATTATAAAAAGAATAGGATTCTGCTTAACCCATTTATTACCAAATTATTTTTGATCCATTTATTAGTTTTTAGTAATTTTCTTCATCTTTATTCTTGTCTGTTTTTATGAGGTACAATTTAATAAAAAAGAATGGCAAAATGTCTTCAAATGAGGTAAATGAGGCAAAACTTTAAACATTGATTTCTAATTTGAAGGCCAATTCATAAAACATGTTTATAAAAAGTGAATAATGCAACATGTATAAATTAATAGGTTCAATATAATAATAAAAATCTGGTGTGATGCGTATATCACATAACCTTCCCTTACCACCCTATAACAATTATCATGAAGCGTATTATAATAATAATAAGCATGAAATTAACAATTGAGTTGAACAGAGTTCATTGCTGAGAACAGGAGTAGGTGAAGGAAGATGTTTCTGCTTTTGGACCCTATTCCATATAGATTGAAAGCTGTTGTAGATATCTTTACTAATACTGGTATGATTTAAATAATTCTTTGTTGTATTTTAGAGACTTTAGTTATCTTTCATATGATCTTATCCATAATTTACCATAAAATGAATACTTTTTGAGTAATGCGCAAATAGAATTTTCTTTTCGCCTTATCTTTTCTCCAAAAAGGTTGCTGTAACATCCCAGACATTTACCAACCCCAAATACATAATTTCATTTTTACTTTTGAGCTTGGCTATTCTCATTCCCACACAGACCATTTTGCGATATTTCCATATTTCCTTGTTAGTATTTTTCTAAGTACTTTGTAAACAAAAAAAAGTTTATCAAATCTTGATAATTTTATAATAATTTGGATTAAATATTTAGTTTTAACAAAATTTGGTTTAAAAAAATTAAAAATGATGTTCTGAGCCTCGAAAGTATCTTTTTTTTTCTCAAAAGTCCCAACAAAGAAATGTTCTTAAAAACAGAAATTAATTTAAAGTAGAAATAGGGAAGAGAAATACTGAATCAAGAAAGTTTATGTAATTGAATAAATAATAACGAATATAACACGAAATCTCAGGAATAGAGAAGGTTAGTAGAAAAATTGGAAAACAGGTAAAGATAAATAAGGGAAATGTAGACTGGCTTACTTTGTAGACTAGTTTAGAGGACAAATCATTAATATACATAAATTATATATATTTATGTAGGCATATATGAGTTACTTAGTCATAGAGCATGGTATCTGACAAAATGAAAACTTCTACAATGTTATAATGTTTGTCAGTAACAATTTTTTCCCTTCAACCAGCAGTCCTTTACCGTTACTTAATACCAGCATTATTCTTTTAAAAAAACATATTTCCTACAGATTCATCAACCGATGAAATGAGTTGTAAGGAATTTGGTGTTGTCAACAACTTTAATTCACAAAAAATATTAGATACCATGTTTTACCGAGCACATCATATATATAGCTACTAAGAATTTATTATAAACTAAGTAATAACATTAAAACAGCAACCTTGTGGAACCACTATGTCTGTTGCGGATAGATGGAATTGGAGACAGCCTAACATCCTGAAGTTCAATGATTTCATCAGCTGCTCCACCACTGCTACCAGCAAACCCATCTGACACTGTCGATGAGGACTTCCCTGCTGAAGGATGTAGTGATTCTTTAAATAAATAGCAGTAAACCAAAAAATCAGAAACTAATGAAGGATCACAAGTAATATAGAACCGTAGTAGTAATTTAAAATAGAATAATGATAATTTGAAAAATAAAAACCTTCTCAAGATTGATAATATTGTTATTAAAAATCATCTGAATCCCCAAATAATATTTTTGTATACAAATATTTTTTAATGCAATAAAATTAAAATGGATTTGGGGAAAATATTAATAAAATAACTTTGGTTAAGGTTGTTTTTTACTGTATCAGATAAGGAAAGCCAACTTTTCATCTTATCATAAGCTCACCATGCTCTTTGCAAAATTTAATATTATAATTTATATTTGTTTAAAATTCATGTAGTCTACAATATGCTACATCAGTGAAATGTTTTTTTTTTAAATTAATTTTAGATGAAGATTTTTGGTAGTTCCATGGTACAAAAGCTCAACTTGATGGAAATTTTAACCGAGTCACTTTATTAAAAAAAAGTTTCACTTGTGCAAAAGGTTGGGTATTTCTAATTTTTTATGATATAGTGACCTTTACGACTAGTAAAAAAACAAGTTTTTGAATTCCAAAGCCCTGTGGAAGCTGATTTATAACAAAAAAACATTGAAATATTTGCACTTTTTTTTTTTTATCACTTCTGAGCTGGACTTCCTAGCAATAAATTATCTATTACAAAAATTAAAGATCATTAAATTATATTTTAAATGACACACTTTAACTTGGAATTCAAGTGAGTAGTATCATCATAATCGCCAGTTGAAAACCGACGTTTTTTTCCAATTTTGGGTGAATTTCTCATATCAAGACTTATCGAGGGTTTCTGACTCTGAAACGATTATTTCAATTAAAAACCTATTAAATGAGGAATGAGAGTATGCAAATTGTTCCATTTTGATGATTTTTCATTTAACTAAGACTGTAATGATGATATTGCAATAATAATTAAATATGCAATAGTAAGAATAAAATAATAAAAATAAATTGTAAATTTCATTTTAATGCTTGAAATTGTTTTGAATATTAGAAATAACATTATATAATTAAAAAATAAAATAAATTTGTTCGTTTGTAAATTGGTTACTTATTTGCTTATTGATTATTTAGTTTATTATTATTTTTATAACTTATTTATTACTTTTACAACAAGGAAATTTTTCTTTGTATTTAGAAAAATATTAATTACAAAGTACCAGATTTGTTTATTGCTATTAGTTACTTTAGTACCTAAAAAGTAACATACTAAAAATAGAGTTCAACGACACATTTTCTGGACTGTTAAATGTTGAATGACTAAAATGTTAAATGTTAATTCTTTGATGTTTTGGAAGCCTGGGCATGTCTGTTTCCTCATAAAGCGCTCTCCCTTCTTTATTTTCAAGCCCTCTCTGTCTCACTCAGCATCTGCAATATAAGCTTCTCTTCATCGAGATTTGAATCATGCTCGCCATCCGAATGTTCCAAGACTTTCTTCCAAGAGAAGAACATCTGAAGTCCACCTTCTAACAACTGCAGGCCACTTTGCAGTCTCTTTTGCACCCACAAGATATATAAGGTAAGGGTTTTTTGCTTTGTTCTTTGCTGAACATTTTAGTTGTGAGCCCTGGTTCAATTGATATTCACCTCCAGTCCAAAGGGTTTGGTTATTTCCTAATAACTTTTGTGTAGTGTGTCTGTCTACAGGGCGTAGAATTTGAAGGCGTCTGGAGAGAGTCTTGCAAGACTTAGTTTGTTTGTTTTAGGAGCAGATTTGGCGAATGTATTGATTTGTTATTTTCATTCATTCATTCAATTTGCACTACAACTCAATGTTGAATCTTGGCCTCCTGCACTAGCCTACACTAATTGTTCCGATCCTGTGCTGCTACCATCCAGCTCCTCACACCCAGCATGGACCAAGCATCTCCAACCACTCCATCACTCCATCGAAGACGAAGTCATCATCTTCCATGTATCACTTCCATCATTATTTTCTTTGGCAGATCATTCTCAGCCATCCGAGCAACATGTCAGGCCCATCTCAATCTACTGAGCCTCAAAGACTGCACCACGTCTGGTTCCTTAAATAAATCTTTGTGCTCCTGGTTTGTTCGACGTCTCCATACCTGATCAACTTTTACAGCTCCAAAGATTTTACACTCTCAAAGACCATCAAATTCTGCTCACCAGTTTTGGAGATAGTCCACGTTTCTGAGCCATAAAGAAGAATTGGCCGGATAATTGTTTTGTATAATAGAACTATTGTGTCCTTAGTCAATGCACGGCTCCTAAAATATGGACTGAGACCATAATAACAACGGTTGGCGCATAGCACTCTTCGTTTAATTTCTGAATCTACAACATTGTTCTGGGTTATGAGGGACCCGAGATGGATAAACTCAGAGACTTTTCCAATAGTATACTCTCCGATAGTGATTTCTTCGGCAGGCCTGGGGATTTCCTCTGTGTCCATATATTTGTTCTTTGCTGACTTTGAGTCCCATTTTTCTCGCCGCTTCTGCTAGTTTAAGGAATCCATCAGAGACAGCCTGGAAGGATCGTCCGGCAATATCAATATCATCAGCGTGAGCAAGAAGTTGTACTGTTCGGCTAAATACTGCTCCGCCCACTTGAATACCAGATTCTCTAATTGCCTTCTCCAGAGCTAGATCAAATAGGAGGCGATTTGTTATTTAATGTACACAAATTGTTTGTGCTGTCCTCACTTCCATATAGAAAAATCTCTCAGCAGCTTCACTAATTTTCTCAAGGAAGGCATTTACTTTTGTAAACACTGAGACTTCATCATATTGCTGTATATATTTTTTTTTTTTAATTTTTAAACTATTTTTATATTTTCTATACTATTTTTGGTGTGTCTCTTTTCAGGCACTAAGTAACTAACAGCAAGAGAGAAACAGTATCAGGGGATTGATATTGATGTAATTGATATTTTTCTAAATACAAAGGAAATTTCCCTGTAAAACAATTTTAAACATTAAAATGAAATTTGTGCCTTTTTTCTATTATTTTTTCTTATTATTGTAATATCATTATTACAGTATTAGTTTAATGAAAAATCAGCAAAATGCAATGATTTTCATGCTCTGTAACTTTAATAGGTTTTTAATTTGGAATAACCTTTTTTGGAGTCAGATATCCTTGATAAGTCATGATTTGGGAATTTCACCCAAAATTAAAAAAAATTGTCATTTTTTGACTGACGATTATGATGACACTACTCACTCATAAACCAAGTTTAAGTAAGTCATTTAACACATAATTTAATGACCTTAAATTTTTGTAATAGATATTTTCTCGCTAGAAAACTTGGTTCAGAAATGATAGCTAATAATCGATAAACATATGAATAATTCATTGTTTTTTTTTAATTCGCAAACTTGATTTTTTACTAGTTGTATTGTTCACTATAACATATCAAACAATTAAAAGTATCTTGCCTATTATAAATGAATAACAAACTGTTGAAAATGCTCAGAAAATTTAAATTTCATGAATATTGCTAGTTTCAACTATCTTCTGGGTTGAACTAATCTGATTGTTTAAAGTTTGAGAAAAATCTACAAACATTAGGAGCTCAGTATTATTAGAAGAAAGGCTTCTGTTCTAGTGTGATACTTGTGACTAAAATGGAGAAGTATTCAATGTTTTCTCCTTATATCGATTCATACGTGTCTATTATGCGTGATCTAAAAGATAACAGTTCTTAAAAAATAAATGGAATTGAGTATGATCAGAGGAACGGGGTAGCTGTAGGCCACTGTGATCCAATTCTCCTCCCGGGCTCGAGACCTGGTGTGACAGATTATTATTTATTCTGTTATTCAAAATGGTTTGACCCTTTGGGATTGGGAGATCTTCCTGGGGCTCACCCAGCCTCTAAAAAGTAGGTAACCTTAATTAACATAGGATACTGATTTAAATTTTCAATAATAATATAAGATTATTCTTGACCAATCAACTTATTCTCTACAAAATACTAATGAAATCACAATGCATGCATGAGATAGAACATATGAAGGTCTCACAAAACCTACAGTTGTCTCTATAATCCGATACTTATGGGACCAGGGTATGTCCACCAGGATTATGGAGGTTTTTTGGATTACTCCAGTTTAAATAAATACATGTATATACACACAGATATATAAATTGTAACGTTCCGTTTTTGGGGAAATAAATAAATTAAACTTATTTTCCCTTTTTTATATATTTATTTAACTTTATAAAACTTTGACTCTAATTCTCAGGGGGGTTGCTAGACAATCAGACACAGACACACAGAACTATAACTATTACAAACATATGAATAACGTTAAGCGTCAATATATCTTAAATTATACACTTTCTTCTTGTAGAATGATGACGGTGGTTTACGGGATATAATTAAAATGTGTTACCAAATGATGTGGATCTGGTGGATGAAGTTTCACGGGAGCTCTTAAGACGTCTACGCCGGTCCCTGGTCCTAACAAGAATAGCTACTTTTCCTTTGTTGTCCGTTACCCTCTCTAGGTTTCAAAATGGCGAACTGCCATTTTGATTATCTAATACAAATGGACCATTTATGATTTTATGAAGTTCTCATTTGATGAAAATCTCTTCTACTTCTTTTTGATTTTCTTAGATCAGGTTTATTGTCGAAGTATTGACAAATTGATCATCTTCAACCACTCGATCATTATGGCAGAGGTTCTGTTGGAAGTCAAAAATAGAGCCGCCATGTTTTAAAATAAAACCGTCTATTTTGGTTCCATTTATGATGATAAACACACTTTTCATTATAATTTATGATGGTTGCAGTCAGGATAAATAAATGTTGTATTATTTTCCTGAGAATCCCTATTTCCAAATATTAAATCTAATTTAAGATATCTAAAAAACAATTATTTACAAGTACCTATAATCTGAAAAAAGGTGTATATTACAATATATATATATATATATATATATATATATATATATATATATATATATATATATATATTGTAATGTTACGTTTTTTGGGAAAATGAATAAATTAAACTTATTTTTCCTTTTTTATATATTTATTTGTTTTATTTAACTTTGACTCTTATCTCTGGGCAGGGTTACTAGACAATCAGACACAGACACACGGAACTATTACTATTACAAACATACTAATAACATGAAGCGTCAATATATCTTAAATTTAACACTTTCTTCTTGTAGATTGATGACGGTAGTTTACGAGAGTTAATTTAAGTGTGTTACCAAATGATGTGGATGAAGTATTACGGGAGCTCTTAAGATGTCTCCTCCGGTCCCTGGTCCAAACAACAATAACCACTCTGCCTTTGTTGTCCGTTACACACCTACAGGTTTCAAAATGGCGACTTGCCATTTTGATTATCTAATACAAATGGACCATTTATGATTTTCAGAAGATGTCATTTGATGAAAATCTCTTCTACTTCTTTTTGATTTTTTTAGATTAGACTTATTGTCGAAGTATTGAAAAATTGATCATCTTCACCCACTCGATCATTATGGCAGTGGTTCTGTTGAAGTCCAAAATAGAGCCGCCATGTTTTTAAATGAAAGGGAATATTTTTGTTCCATTTATGATGACAAACACACTTTTCATTATAATTCATGATGATTTCAGTCAGGATAAATAAATGTATTATTATTTTACTGAGAATCCCTATTTCCAAATACTAAATCTAATTTAAGATACAAAAAAACAATTATTTACAATGTACCTATAATCTGAAAAAATGTGTATATTACAATATATTGTAAAGTTACGTTTTTCGGAAAATAAATAAATTAAACTTATTTTCACTTTTTATATATTTATATTTGTTTTCTATAAATTTTGACTCTTTTCTCTGGGCAGGGTTACTAGACAATCAGACACAGACACACGGAACTATTTCTAATACAAAACATACTAAAACGTGAAGCGTCAATATATCTTAAATTTAACACTTTCTTCTTTGAATAACGATATAAGGTCTAATAAAGTCTTTGAAGAACGACGACCGTGGTCTATGGGATATTATTAAAGTGTGTTACCAAATGATGTGGATCTTGAATGTGGATGAAGTATTACGGGAGCTCTTAAGATGTCTGCTCCGGTCCCTGGTCCAAACAACAATAGCTACTCCTTTTGTTGTCCGTTACACCACCTACAGGTTTCAAAATGGCGAACTGCCATTTTGATTCTCCAATACGAATGGACCATTTATTATTTTCAGAAGTTTTCATTTGATCAAAATCTCTTCACTTCTTTTTATTTTCTTATATTAGATTTATTGTCTAAGTATTGAAAAATTCATCATCAGTTTATCATCTTCACCCACTCGATCATTATGGCATTGGTTCTGTTGAAGTCCAAAATAGAGTGTCTATTTTGGTTCCATTTATGATGACTAACTCACTTTGGATAATAATTTTTGATGATTGCAGTCAGGATATATAAATGTATTATTTTCCTGAGAATCCCTATTTCCAAATACTAAATCTAATTTAAGATACAAAAAAAATAGTTATTTACTACGTACATAAATTATAATGAAAAATGTGTATATCACAATATATATATATATATATATATATATATATATATATATATATATATATATATATATATACATAGGATGACACCGAATATGTATATATTTATTGTGATAAATGTATATATATATATATATATATATATATATATATATATATATATATATATATATATATATATATATATATATATATATATATATATGCATATATGCACAAATTATGTTAAAAATATTAAGAAAATAGAAAATTCTTTACATATAACCCAATATGTAACATAGAAAAGTATATAAATCACACTATTACAGAAAGCCAACATCTACTCTGCATTTCCATCTTCACTATTACAATTTTTGACCCTTGTCTAGCATTTTAATAATTTCTCCTTTTTCTACTACAGTTTTGTTTTTCTTCTTCCTTTTCTATAATTAAACTGAAAATAAGAACTTTAAACACTACAAAAACTGATAAAGTAATAAAAAAATATATTTTACTGTGGAGACTAATAATTCAGGTATAAGAGACGATTAGAGGCTGAGACAGTATAATTTTCCATCCACATGGGGTAAAATGTATGTTTCATGTACTTACCAGCACAGTGTTGGACTACTGGATGTACTGGACTGGTGTGCCGGATTATAGAGACTCAACTATATTTTACATCAAGAACAAGGTACTTCACAAGAGATTTCATACTCTATATCTATCTATCCTGTAACAGCCCATGAAGGTCTCAAAGATCTAGGAGACATGCCTGATTCTTTATTGTACCAGGTTATTTTAGAGAAAGTGCGATCACTATTTCCAACTTAAATTTCCTGTCAAGAGAATGATTTGAAAACAAGAACTTGAACTGGGGCACTCTCTTTGCTCTCAAAACTAACATTGACAATGCTAATATGAAAATCATAATACTAATTGAACTACAATTTTGATACAAATGTAATTGAATATTGTGATTATAGCTTTATTTTTACATAGCTATCAGAAAAAAAAAGTCTTTATACTAACCACATAAACTTGCTTTCCTTGCAACATCTTCAGATTCTTGTTTCTTTTTTGTCTTTTTCTTGGCCCTCGCTCCCCAGTAAGTGTAATTGACAGCTGCATACTCTAGAAGAGCTGCGAAAACGAAGACGAAGCACATGACCAGGTAGATGTCAATGGCTTTCACATACGAAATCCTTGGCAATGAGCTCCTCACACCAGTGCTGATGGTTGTCATAGTCAGGACCGTAGTTATACCTTAAGGATAAGTTTTTATTTTTTCATTTTTCATAACATTTAATGCACGGAAATAGATAAATTACTTCTTTTTGAAACGAATTGCTTTGAATTGGTATTTTTTTCATTGTTTGGAAAACACGAGAGTACAATGTTTATTTTTCTTGTATTAGTAAATGTGATGCTGCTGAAATTAAAAATAAATTTTTGATTTTTATAAATTAATGTTTTGTGAAATGAAGTGAAAAGATAAGAAAGTAAATTAATAATGGCATATAAGGCTTTGACACATTATGAAAGTGTTTTTTCACAAAAATAGACATTTGCCAATATAAGATTGCCCAGAAGGCTCTAACACCAATTGGGGATGGACGTTTGAAAGTGATAAACTTTTTTTTTTTAAAGTTTTTATTTTATATAGTTAATTATTTTATAGTCAATTAGACCTATAACAAATGATAATGGCTGCCTACCTAAAGCAACTCTGGCGCTAGTTGCCTCATGGTTGATCCAAAAGGAGACCCACGATAGCATAACAATGAGAATGGAGGGCAAGTAAGTCTGAAACACAAAATAACCGATGTTCCTCTGAAGTTTGAATGAAAGTGACAGCCGCTGGTATATTCCTGTAGCCAGCTTCTCCTTTCTGTAACAAATAAAGTAATTGGCATTAAAGTTGTTATTTAGGGGTAACAGCACTTTTAGAGGAGTGATTTGTCTGTAAATTATATTTTTCAACTAATATTGCATCTATGTTTATTCCTCATAGAGATATAGGTAATTTAGGCAATGGAATGTTTTAAGTATGGGTCATTTCACTTCAAATGTTTGATTTTGAGTTGTAGCTGCTCACTTTTTTTCTGAAATTCAAAATGCTCAGAAAAATCTGTCAAATGGTTGAATTGAAGACTCTCTACTTGAAGATCCAGATAGTATGCAGCGAGTTTTCTCAAGTTTTAATTTTGCTCAGTATTTTTTATTGGTAGAAGTACTTACCTAGAATCTAATGAGTCTTGCCGAAATTCATACATTATTTTCAGTGACCTCAGTTCTTATTATTGTAGCAATTGCTGTTGGAAATCTTAACTACCCAGAACTTAAAAATGCTCCATAATTAACTCCTCCTTCTTAATAATGCTATGTATTGAGAATGCAGGGATTGAAGGAAATAATACAGATTAAATAATGGATAAATTAAGTAAGATGCCACATGGTTTAGCAATATTAACTTAAATCCGTTTCCTTTTCGAACAAAGAAATACCTGGAAGGCCGGGATACCTGCAAGAAAAACCTGAGGAGGCCGGGGTTCTGGACGTTCACACTCCTGGAATTTCAAATTCAATATGTTGTCAGCAAGGTTAAGATGATAAGAAAAACTTGGGTTTGTTATTAACACAATTGTGCTCTCTTGCCTAATATTTTTTGTAAATATTAAGGCATTTGTGAAATTACACGTTGATAAGTAAGTGGTAATACTCATGGAAAGTAATTAAGATACTTACCATGATTTTGAGGATTAAAATATGGGAATCTTCTCTTCACAGAAACTGCAACAAACTGTAGAATATGATTTTTACCTTTCAAGGGTTATTATGGGTCTTTCTCTACCATGAAAAACACTTCATTCTTGATCATAAGGTTGGTAACACTCATGGAGAACCACCAACCAGAGATGTTGGGAACCAAATTTTGAACATGGATCCTGACGACAGTAAGCTTTCTAAATATTCACATCCTTATCCAAAATTCAAAGAAACATCTATTATAAACAGATCATATTTTTCCAATTCAAATTGAATATGATTCTTTTCAAAAATGAATGGAGGACAGTAACACTTCTGGAATTTAACTACTAATTTATTAGTTTTTCTTCCAAACCAAGTTTCAAAAAGGTCAAACAGCTGGATCAACATGTTCAGGAAATGAAACTATATAGCACTAATTAATTTTTTTTTTTTAATTAACACTTTTAAATCCCTAAAATAACACTGGGGAAGCGAAATAGGACATTTAAAGTGAAATGATCCGTATTTGTTCAATATAAATGACTCAATATAAATGACTCAATATTAGAAACAAACTTCCAGTTTACTAGTTACCAAAGTAGTATAGGCAGGGTGGGATTGGGAAATATATCCTCCTGAAATTTTCGGAAAAATAAAGTTTGCATTTTAAGTAATATTTTGGATAATTTTCAACAATAATTTTTAATCCAATTTCTATGTTTATCATTAAAACTTAAATAGAAAGTTCTAGATGTTGTTGACATGACAGATGGGTACTTTTAAAAAAATAAATATTATTGATAATTATGCATGTATAAACAATGTATAGTAAACTTTGTTAGTGGATAACATACAATTGTTTTGTAAAATTTTTACTGATGATGGAATGATGGTCAGGAACGCTGGATGATCATTATGATATAATAAAGATATTAAAGAAGTTGGAAGTTACATATATTTTTGACATACATTTCTCATCCATATCTTTCAGAATAATGTTTCTAACATTTTTAATAGCTCCATAATTTATTTCCTGTCTTAACTTTCTTAAAGGTAATTACACAATATACTTTACACTAAATTAATAAAATATATTTACTAAAGAAAATTATATTCACAGATATATTATATCATATTCTGCTAAGTGAGATCCATTATTGTACTGCTGGAACTCTGTAATCAATGTTTGGAACTTAACTAGCTTATTACTATCGTTGCTAATTAGTTCGTACTTTTCGCATACAGGGGATAAACTGCACTTCAACACAATATTTGAGATTTATTTTTACGCATCGTATTTGTTTCATTATAAAATAAAAGGTGGTTCAGATTGTGGTCAAAAATATTTTTTCTAGCGTTCTTCCAAAGATTTATAAGCAAACGCACGACTTATCCAACAATAATTTTATTATTCAGAGCTAAACAATAGGTTAAATAACAATTTAGGATCACGAGGAAAACGATCAAGGTCAATTCTAAATGAGAAAAAAATGTCCACGTTGTCAATTTTTTTCGGAAATATAATTTAAATACTTTTTTTAGAAACTAAAGCATGTTTGGTTTACAGTCAAAGTATATTTTTTTCCTACACAAACACTTCCTAAAATTAGAGTTACAGTAGATCAATAGTTATACAATAACCGGACTAAAGAAACAAAATGGGGTTTCGATAATGAGTTAGGTACATTTTTCCAAAAAGTTTCCGCGATCGAAATTTATGGCGACCAATTTATATTTCATAAAACGTTAACTGAATCTCATATCATAAATATAACATGTGATGAATCAGAAAAATAAAATGATACTTTTACTTGGACGAACTCATTAGAGCCTTTCGAAATCGCAAAACGAAATCAAGTCCGGGTCCCTATAGAATACCTGCATTCCTTCCTGGCAATAATGTACTCACTAAAAATGTTCAACTATGATAGGGTGAAAGGAGTTAATCCTGACATATGACGTAAGCCAATAATTATACCTATTCCTAAAACTAAAAATGCCTTGACTCCTGATGGTTTTCGTTCCGTTCCATTGTCATATAGAAAAGATGGTTGATGAAAGACTGATGAATGTTTTGACAAAAAAACTAGTAATTGTTGAAGAACATTGTCGTTTTGTGAAAATCGGTCCCGCGATTGATCATTTAATAAATATAGAAACACTCATTCAAGATACATTTAATAGCGATATTATTTGACCTTAAGAAAGCGTCTAATAGAATATGGAGAAGATATGTAATAGAAAAGCTGATGGTGTAGGGAGTATAGGGAAGGTTAATCACATGCATTTACAATTTCTTAGATGGAAGAATTTTTCAAATTAAAATAGGTGAACAATTGTCAAGCACATTCACATGAGATAATATTGAGTGTCACATTATTTTTGATTGCGATTAATAATATTGTTAAGTATGTTGAAGAACCAGCAATCAGCTCATTATTTGCCGACGATTTCACCATTCTTATCAATAGTGAATCAGTCCAATTCATGCAATAGAAAATGAAAAACATTTTGACCAAATTAGAAACATGGGCTGCTCTCACTGGCTTTAGGTTCTCAGCTTCTAAGTTAAAATGTGTCCATTTCTGTAGAATTCCATTTTATGAAAAAGGAAGTGCAACAATAATCCGAACCTGGTTTTTAAGGGAAATATTTTATCTTTGAAATATTTGTAGAGAATATTCGTTTCTTAGTGGTTGGGTGGAAAATTGAGATGGACAAAGCATATAAAAACATTTGGAACAGACTGTTTAAAGTTGATGAATATTTTAAGAGTTGTTTCTGTAATTTATCGGAAAAATTTATTCACTATCTATAGAACGGTGATCAAATAGTGATTAAGAGAGTTTAGTTTACAGTTCTGCTTAAATTAATAGACAGTGTTCATAACCTTGCAATGGCAAGGTTCGAAGGTGAAGCCAAACTGGTAAGGCTGGCTCAATCTGACCAAGCAAAAATTAGTTTTAATTGTTGATCTATTTGGTAGACTTTTTGGAAAATAAAGCTCAAGAATATATTCTAGAACATTTATTACTGAACTAATTGTAGTTCTCATAAAAACTAAATTTCCAAGTAGGAAAATATAAGTTGCAATAATACCGCAAAACAGACACACAGTTGACACCTCTTTTTTTTTCCTTCTGGTGATTTTGAAGGATGTACCTTTTCTGTATTTGACAGCTTCGTTATGGTGGTCCGAAGCTCTCATAAAGGGAATTGGAAGCTGGAGACCGTGAATATTTCGATTGTAAATGTTGATTTGCCCAAATAATTTTCCAATCTTTTGCCAAATCCAAATTTATGCGATACCTAGAATGTCTACAGCTTCGATGATTCCTTCTTCTGCACCAAACAATTAACTCACATTGTCATCGTTTGGTATTAGCCCATCCTCAATTTCTGAACTCAAATTTTCCAAACAAGTATCTCCTTCATCTTCTAATTCCTCCTCTTGACGGTGCATTTCTCGAATAACCTCTTCAGTAGTCATAAATAGGTATTTTCGGTACATGGCGTTTAAAAAAAATATAAAAACAAATAAGAATTTTACTGCTGAAACAACAAACTATTTTTTCACATTAACGGTGGGTCAAGCTGACCTAGGGTTTGATACATCGTAGGTTTTGAAAATGCCGCTCACTTGAATAATACCGCTATGCCGCTGATACTTGAGATAAAGGTCTACGAAGCGAAAATCCTAGAGAAGTGTGTGCAATTCAATAATACATTGACTAGGGCTAATCTGACTCTAGCATTACCGTTTGAGGTATAATACTGCCTTCGGACTTTGCACTGAGGCTTTCACATCTTCACCTGTTGAGAGCTTCTATGCAGAAAGTGGAGAATAAATAAAGGCATCTTGCCTTGGAAAACATCTTTTAGAAAATGCAGAAAGGGAGAAGCTATCAAGATTGAGGATTGGCCATACGACCTTGCTATGGATACCTTATGAGAGGCATTTAACCGCCGTTCTGTGACATATGCGATGCAACACTAACGCTAAGCCATCTTGTAATATGTACACTATACACTATACAAGGCATGATATACAATCGACAATAACAGTAGCGGTAACAATGAAGAACAAGTTACGAGAACATTAAGATTTTTAGAAGATACTAATATTCAACATATAATTTTGTGAATTAGTAAGTCAACTAATGACCCGAAGGGTAGATGTGGATAAATAAAATAAATAAGTCGGTAAATTTTAAAAAGGAAATTACCAGAAGCTTGGAATCGGTCGTTATTCCCTGTGACCATTCAATTAAAAATTAAATTTATGAACAAGCCACGTATGAGGCTATAATTCATTTGGAAAACAATTTGTATTTAAAATAATTTATGACGAAGGAAAACAATACAAATAAAAGGTGTAAAGATCATTTTTTAAACAATAATCATATATAACATTCATAAAAATAGGAATATTGCTAAAGGTTACCTGTCGTTGGTTTCGTATCCGATGATAGTAAACTGAGGTAGTTCAGCCTGTTCAACACCCCTGACAGGTGTGTCTTTCCAGTACATCACCACATCGCTCACTGTATAGCCATCTTTAATAACATAAAGTGCAAAAAATAATATTAGAATTATGCAAATACTAATCCATACAATGAAGCTACTTCAAAAAAATATATTACCGAGGAACTTCAGAAAGTTATAAAATAGTTTAAAATCTACGAAATTGAAAAAAGAAAAAAAAAAGAGAGAAAGGGATTTAATCCTAAAATTCTTAACTTCAATATAAGAACCTTATTACCAAATATTTATCTTTGCGACTGCCAGAACCAAAACATCAATTTAGAGAGTCATAAAGAAAACAATAAAAACAAATAATGATCAACTTCATATTTTTATTGTTTGGATACTAGAAAATATATACGTAAATATAAAGCATTATGAAAATTAAATATACAAACCTAAGAACACTGATATAAAAATGTTAATAATGTTAAAAAAAAATTGTATTTCAATTAATTATTATTATTTTTTTTAGCGTTGCAAAAAATTAATTATATAACGCTATTCGATAAAAAGGGTGGTTTAAATACTAGTTGGTTAAATGCCACTATTTAAAATTTATTTCAAGAAGAAAAGTAGGTATCATTAGATCGGCTAAGGATATAAAGAAGTCCGTTCAAGTTCAGTCCGTATTCGGTGTCGCCACCTCCTATTAAATACACGATATGGGTTCGCTACTGGACTCCAATCAAGTCCGTAATCGGTGTAGCCGCAGTTAGTTGGGTCTCTGCAGAGTTGGGTCTTCCATGGGTTTCGGTACCGGTTTTATTAATAATTGTTCGGTCCATTTCGCTGATTCAACAAACGTTTAGTATTGTAGCCTTAAGCTATAGACAGTAACTCTACAGGAATTGAACTAATTCCTTTCAACCTTTCGCAGATAGCTAGTTCGTAGATAGCTAGTTCGCAGATAGATAGCTGACTGTGTAAAAGAAAATGAAGGCCAATGGAACCTAAACTAAATCATTAAGCGTGCCCGAATATGCGACAATGCTGTTCTAAAATAATTTATGATACACCGGAAAGGAATAAATCAATAATATAATGATATCATTTTTAAAGAGTGTTTTAAAAGTCTCATCTCAACTTCAACTTACGAATTGATCAGTCGTAATTATACATAAGGAAAATTCAATTAGGATAAATGGGTCAATGTTAGAGAAGCTTATTTATGCCAGATTGTCAAGATAACGGGAGATGAAAAGTAAACTATTTATTTATTTTTTTTATCACAAAGTTTGTGTCGGAAAAAATAGAATAACATTTAGAAATAAAAAATATAGTAAAGTGATTCTCAGACAATGAAGATTCTAAACTAATTTATAATCATCTACGTAATTTGAGAGAAAGAAAAACTATATTGATTGGCAAGTATTACAATCAGTTTCAACTAAGGACCATATTTACAGACAATATAAACCAAATAAAGGAACCGTTTCAACCTTCGTGGAGAATTACAGAGATGAGTGGTGCTAGATAGGGATTGTGAAATGGTTTAGAATGATAGGTAATGTTCTGATGAAATTTGGATAATTTAGATGGAATATGGTCTGAAACGAATGGGGAATAAGGGTCATGATGTTGGGCATTGTTTGTCATATATCTGTCTAGTTTAGATCAAAAATATCAAATTGCAGCCCGAAGTAATAAACTAAGAGGCAGGGGCGTACACAGAGTTGTTTTTTTTTCGGAGGGTGGGGATTTAATACTAAGAAGGCTAATAATCTCTTATCGCCAAATTTGGCGTAAATTTTAAGGATAAGCATGAAAATTGGTTCAAAACCAATTGTTGAAATTACCAAAAATATTACTCAAAATACAAATTATGTTGATGTATATGAAATTTATATTTGTTCGTACATTTCGGAGGGGACATAGAAGATGGAGGAGTATATCCTTCTGATCCCTTCTTCCGTGAGCACGCTACTGCTAAGAGGTATCAAAGTCAATAAATGCCCCATACGCATGAAATTCAGACAATCGCGTTTAGAAAGTCGTTCTAACGACACGGGATCACTCTAAAAGGGCGACAACCGAAAATGACATATCCCAACGGCAGATGTTCTCCCTCCCTCTGCTTTTAAAGACTTGGCTTACAACCAAATGAAATCCTCGTGCTCGAATAAAATTTCCTCTTCCGTTTTGCTCCTTCCTTAAATAGAATCGGGGCTCGACCGTATATATACCGTATGAGTTAGACCCTATTAATGACCAAAGGTAGACAGCATCGCTTTGAGAAGAATGTGTTATCGCCGGAGACCATAGATTTTGAGGACTTCAATTTCTTCACTGAACTGAGGGTTTAGTGAATTAGCTAACATAATTTTATGAAATCGTACTCCAAGAATGTTTGGCACTTTTTAATTTTTTAAAAATATTTATAAGTTCAAGCTTTTTTTCGTTTTTTTAATCGAAATGTATTTTTAATTTTTTTACGATTATTACGAGTAAATAAAAAAAAGAAAGTATGTCCATTGTAGAATAATGTAAATAAGCAACATTCAAAAGACAGAATAGGATTTTTAAAAGGAAAAACAAATTGTTTTTTTTGGTGCCCTGAGAAAATAAACTTCTTGCGTTAGAAAATAAACAGAATCACATTCGTGCAGCAATTTATATAATTCAGTTATATTTTCTTCTTTTGATAAATCAAAAATATTTTTGGAAGACATTTCTATACCTACAAAGTTAATAAAAATAAATAAATTATAATTGAATAAACAAAATTTATTTGGCGGCTGAATGTTGCCAAATACCAAATTTTATTCAATAATAATAACTACCTACTAATAAATTAAATTGAGAACAGTCACACCTACCAGGGATAAAAGGAAGGTAAATGAAAAAGAGATACCCTTATTCCAATGCCGTGGTGCAAAGGTATACCCCAGGGAGCTTGTAAAAATTAAAGGAAAACTGGCATTAAATAGTTGGTGACACTGGAAATCATTAACACCGGAAAATGGAGTAACGAACCTACTGAAGAGACGAAACATCTAGAAATACCAGCTTATTAGAATTTGAGCTAATATTTGAGCTTGGACATCTGTACTCCGGGAAGTGTTCCACGGTTAATTAACCTATGAACTTTCACTTGAAAACTCCCGTGCCATACAAAGAATTGTGACACCCAAAATACGGTAGGACCCACCCACTTTGCTTGTAACTAAAAGTGTAATGCGGGAAAAACTTTCGTATTGTTACAGTAGACTCTTTCGGGGTAGTCAAACACCATCAGCTCCATTCTTCAATTGTATCTTTCCGAATTATCTTCTTCCATTTGTTTGATTCTTCCACAATCCTCAGCCGAAGATTCTCCAGATGTTCTTCAAAGTCTTCTTAATTGTGTACATATTTGGGCACAGCTTGCGCAAGAAGAGGTCAAGAGGTGCTATGACCTGCACCGCTTCATGTGAGGTTAACCTATTTGTTCTGGTGACTGGCAGTAGAGCCATCGTGTTGATCGACACCAACCTTTTCCTCTAGCGCTGTATGACGTTCCCCTTGATATTCCGTTCAAGTTCTATATAAATCGTTCTTGTCGCTGAATATCTGTGACTCCAAAATGACACCCGACATGACTGAGCCCATTCAAAGCTTGGGTAACGCTACATGCCAAGTAATCCAGATGAGGTATAATGCTAGGCCTTTGCCGAACCATACACCAAGGTATGCTCCCAACTCACTCGGACGTACACATTCACACTCAATATTGTTGATAAGTTGTGCCTTATCAATCGTACCCTTCAATCTTCTTTCTCTCACATTAGTTCCATAAGATAGTCTATTCCAATCCGTAATAAACCAAAAAAATAAAAATGAAACGAAATAAAACTATAATCTGCTATTATATTGCAGCTAGTCAGATAATCCAAAGAAGGAACTTGTAATGCCTCGGGCACAAACTCTGGAGAAATGGATAATACAGCAATTTACTATATAAGAAAACAATAATTCTTTTCTTATAACGATAGCACTTGCAAGAGAGAAATACCATTGAATATTTGAAGCCTGCTGCAGCGGAGCCGATGACCTGAGGAGGATGATCATGGAAGATTGCCCGGCTGTACCGACTCATTCATCAACTCAGGCCCGGACCCCGCCGACTTCACTAGTCTGCAGGTCGATAAGGTCTGGTCCAATCTATTCCACGTCCATCCTGTCACTTCAAGATTTACGAAACACAAATCTCCGGTCGGAGATCCGATCAGATCGGATTTTTTAATTTTTTTTAATTTTTTTTTTTTATAACACCATAGCTAGTAATGCCAGAAAAAGAATTTCAGAAAGGCTAGTTTTTTGACATTCCCTTTATTTCACTATCTCAAAAGGTCTGAGGACCGTCTGACAGTCATTTTGGCAACCATGTGGCATACTGCTATTCCTACAATGAAGATTATTACAAACTTATAAACATTCCACCTAAAATCATTCGAAAAATGATTATTTTTACTGGTATTTGTGCTATGCGTAGAGGTATAGGCCTCTCCCACTAGCCACTTGATCGAACCACTTAAGTTGAACAACAGAGAAAAAAAGAATTTCCATCAGTTTAAAAGAAAAAAAAATGTCATCCATAGTGATAACAAGTTAATATAGTTAGTTAATAATTAGTCAATTTGAGATACAATTTTTGAGAAAGTATTATTATACAATTTTCTGATACGATTATATGATATTATGATGGACTGTAAAAAGCGGCTTAATATTTTCTTTAACCAAAGAATGCCTTAAGGTCGCGAATCAAGCACCACAATGTCTGTCCTCTTTGCTCTTTACAGATTTATAATATTTTACACGTATACTTCATATTTATTATAAATTATCTGAATGAATTTAATTTAAACATATTAAATTTCTCTAATTAAACCTTGTCTTTTACAAAAACTTGGCACAAAAGTATATATATTTTAATGAGTGAGTTAATTGTGTTTCTAAGAACTATTCCCAACGACTACGAGATCATAAAAAAACATAAAAAAAAATCAAAGGAACTGAAGTACATATTTACTGTTTTATTAATAAGTCGCTTGTAACAGCCAAAACCCGTTGTTCAAAGAATTAATGTGATCTCGTTTATATCTCCTAAAAATATTATTTAATGAGACATTTAAAAATATCTTTCTTAATGAATAGTCCGGTATTCTATGTTTATTAATACACATTTCCAACATATAAATTAAACCGAAAAAATGAAGTAGTCGTTTTCAAAGTCTATTAAAGCGTACAATGTATGCAATCTTCATTAAAATGTAACAAGTAACACTTTTATTTGTAATATTATAGTTCATTGCTTTAGAACATTAAACTCTCAGGCTGACAAAATACTGAAAAAACAAATTTTAAATAATTATGATAATAATAACACTTGTTATAAAGAAAGCTTTGCGCAACATGAAATTAGCTATTACTGACAGTTTTAAGAGTTGAATTGGGGAAGATGCTTTTTAAGGATATCAAACTAGGTAAAGGAGAATTCATCTCCAAGTAAAACGAAACGAAAACAAACAAGCTCTTGGAAAAGTAAAGAATATCTTAGTTTCGCCTCATTTATGCAAGATTATATTACGGAAGTGATTATACACAAGAAATTGCTCGCGGTTGGGCAATGTACCGGAAACTGAATCTAAATTCTGAAATCACATTGCTGAACTTACGGATTATTCCTTGGGTAAACCTAACCATGGAAGGTTAATTTCTATTTTAATACAGTTTTATTCCAAAAAATCTATCAACAAGGAGGAAACAATCAGGAGTTTAATGACAATAATCACTGAAGATTTAGTAATATATTAAAAGCAGTAGCGCACAAATCTGTGAGTCCGTAATATAGCCTATAATAAATGCAGCTAGTGAACCGGGTTTTCCCATAAATTAAGTTATAAACAGACCATTGAAATTAAAATAATCGTTGAAAAGTATCAGAATATTAACCAGTATATAAATCTGCTAAACTATCAAACAAGGTTAGAAGCTAAACGAAATAATACCCAGCTCAGCTGTAATTAGCAGCTGCAATTACCAGGGTTGCTAATTTAAGAATTAAATTTGGCATCCATATGTATACATTCAAGTTTATACCCACCTATTATCCCGAGAAGAATCAATTGCTTATATCAATCAAAACATTCGCCTAGCTTAAATTCAATACATATTGAATGCACACGTTTCGTGATGAGTTTTTCTCTTCCTCAGATTCTCTCCTTCTATATGTATTGAATTTGGACTAGGCTAGTGTTTTAATTGAGCTAGATTATCTGGGGTTGGGTGTTATAAGCAATTGTTTCTTCACAGGATGATCGGTGGGTGTAAACTTGAATGTTTACTCTAGAATGCCCACTTTAATTCTTAAATTTGCAGCCCTGGATATGAGCTGGGTTTGCTAGTTTAGCAGATTTCTATACTGGTTAGTACTCTGATAGTTTTCAACGTTTATTTTAATATCTAATGTTCGCATATAATTTAATTTTTGGGAAAGACCCAGCTCAATATAATAAGAAAATATGCATTCGGAACGTAAGAAATACTAACTTTTCATAAAATGAAGTAATATCGCTATTTAAATAGTAAGCGGTTTAACTGCTAATTGGAAAACATTTTGCTCTTTTCAAGCCCACGCTGCATTTATAGGTTTATACGCTATTGCATGTAATTTATTACATAATCTCTAATGATTATTGTCATTATTTTCTAGACAGAAGAAAGATAAACAAAATTATGTTTGTTCTAAGAACAGATCATGTCGAGATCGGCTAGGACTCTTAAGATAGCCTCTTAAATCTCAGAGGGAAAAATAGGAAGGAATTTCTTTAGGAATCTTCGGCATAAGAGAGTAGTATTACTAAACAGTGGAAGGAGAGGCAGAGGAATTCTGAACAAAATACTAGAACTAGAACCGAATTGTGGGGTATGTTCAAGAATTTTTGAATCAATTGAATTTACAATGCCATTTGGTCAGAAATAGATCTTGTAGATCGTGCGCTAACGAGTTCCACCCGAGAATGATTTTGTTTATTATAAAATATTTCAATGACTGTTACATTATGACTATTTCTTACTGTGTTTTTACTTACGATTAACTTACTGCCTTTGTAAACAATCAGGATACAGACTCTATTACTCTAGGCTAAGAGGAGGGTAAAACAAGAGTGCGAAAGAAAGCTAACATACTAGGAGCAATTATATTGGAGTTTGGACAGAATACCACTCCTCAATGATATGAATTGTACATTAAAAAAGCAGAACACTTGTGTAAAGCACTAGACGAGCCAGAAAAGTATGAATCTAGACTCTGGGCACTGTAGCTATAAAATTTACAGTTCTGAAAAGGTAAATTACCATGGGAAAGCAAAAAAGGAACGTGTTTGTTACAGAGACAGGGTATATTTGGAAGACTATTCACTTTGTACCCCGTCTAAGATGCTGTACAAGTCCTTTTCGATTCTAAAGACAGGCTGAATAGATCGCCCAAATCTTTATTTTGTTATATATCACTAAAACTATGCAAAATAAAGATTTTTAATAAATAAAGATGCTTCCACATGAAGTTTGCTTACAGCTCTCGATCTCGACGGTACAGTTCTGCGAGTCCAGAGGGTAGTAGTGCAGGTCCATCATGCAGGCGAGGGTCGTCGTGAACCGCATACCGTAGGTGATGCTACCGTCCCCGTTCAGCCTCACTAGCTTGTTCCTCTCGGTCACATCGTGGAGAAAACTGCAACAGGTTAAACCATAATTCACTAAGTACCTTAAAGACTGGCGATAGAAAGAAGGTATAAGTATTATTAACAAAAGAAATCTTCAATAAGGAAAGTAATTTGTAGATAAAAAAATAGTAAGATTGGTAATCTATAATAAACTAATTAGATAGCACGAAAATAAATTATTTAAAAAGTGTATGTTAGGAAAGTGTTTCCGAGTTTTGTATGCAATGAGTTATATCCCATATTTAAAATAAATATAAAACAGTGGTCGTTGGGTAGAGAATTAAAAATAAACCAGAACCTGCGGGCGATCGAAGATAAACTCAGCTCCCACCCACTACACAGTTCCTTTCCTTGACAAGTTGACACAAGAGTTCGCCAACTTATACGGTTCAATTGTTACTGGTAACTTTTAATATTACTATAACTGGTATGTGTATGTGTATATATATATATATATATATATATATATATATATATATAAAACAATAACGAGAGGAGGTGCGACCTGTGTGTCTTCTTTCGTGCTTAATTGCAATTCATATTTTCCTGCTTTATAATTTTTTTTTTTAAATACTACAATTATTTCACTAATAAATAAAAATTAATTATTGTCCTGGTCAATTTGAACCAGCCATACCATTTTTGATTCACCCTCAAGACTTACCATTAAACTCATCGTATTTATATTAATTTTCTTCGAGTTATTATAGTTTAAACTATGTTAAATACTTTGTGAGATACTTTTCAGGTACATATGTATTTTATTTATTATTATTTTATTTTATTTATTTTCATTGCTCAAATTACCTGTTTTTATCGTTGGCGAAAAAGGTATCAGGCACCCATATCTTCTCGGCAAAGTCCCCAGACAGTGTGAGGACTTCGTCGTTGTGGCTGAAAGTTAGTCTCTCGTCCTTCCAGTATTGGTTCAGGTACATCGTGATAGTATAGTCCTATAAAAGCCAACAACATTTAAAAGCATCCATAACTGTGCTAAAGATAATTTCAGAGTACCTGTTGCTTCTCAGGAATAAAGATACTAATGATGTTCAAAATTATAAATAGATGTTTAAAATATTTTGTTAAAAAAACAGAAAAAAAAGTACTATGAAAGTTTTAGAGCTGCCATGTTTTGCAAATCTCATGCATATTTTGTTCTTATAACAAAGGTGTGATAAGGCGCAGTTTAGTGTGAGAAAATATGCAGGTCTATATGATTGGCATTAACGCTTGAAAAGTAGCACATTATTTATTTATTATTATTATTTACGAGATATAAAAGATAGTGCGCGCAACCACTGAGGTCTCCCTGGATTCTCCAACTAACCTCCTGTACTTAGGGCGTTTGATTTGTAGAAAGCGGAAAATATACCAATGCCACCACCCCTCACCCTCAGTCTATTTTTAGCATTTATTTTGATTAACCACTCGGCACGGATCTACCAAGATCTGGTAGGTCTTTTGTGCGTTTCCAGGTAATTATCCTCATTTTTGTATATTCATAAGTTATTTGTTGCTACTAAGTTTAATTTGACATGTATATATTCTCTTGCTGAATACTTATGGCTTTAGAATCCTGTAAAAATTGTAAAATAGACTCAGGAACTGTGAGGTCATTGTGAGTGTTGAAATAGTTTTCTACAAAGACTTTGTAGTTTTCTTGCGTGTTTCCAAATAATTATCCTTATTTTTGTTTATTGATAAGTTATTTGTTGCTTCTAAAATTAATTTAGTAATTGTGCACTTTATAATAATCAGTTTTATAATTCTTTGATTTGATTATGCATCGTACTATTATAAAAAAAAATATTATGGTTAAATAGTTTTTAATTTTTTTTTACATATTTTTTTATTAAAAGTAAACATAAAATAATTTGAATCTAATTTCTGTAGTGAAAATTCACTAAAACTCCTCATTACTTTACACTCCTGAAAATGCTTTAATTATGTGCATGCACGGTAATGAGATCCAAAGATCAATCCATCAAACGATTCGATAGCTTTACCTAAGGAATCATTCCCCTAACCTAGCAATGAATCAAAGTATTGAACATTCATGATTAATTCTTGCATGGGCATGTAAGAGAAAAGCACCAAAAAGGGCATGTTTTACATTCGAGTACCTCTCAGGCCATTGCGAGCTCCTAGGTGTATTTTCGATTGCGCGTTCCAACGGGTAATAGTTTAAGGAAGCTTTTTTTTTTTTTTTAAGTTTAAGTAACAGTAAGATAAAAAAGAAACAGGAATTTTAAGTATTGTATGACAGTACGTAACCTTTTGTTAAAAATCCAATGAAAAATACGTGGATGCAGGGCACTAGGAGGGAAAAGGAATAATCGGAATCTTCAATTTCATAGTCTGAAAAAGAAGGAAAATAATTTAGGAACCAACTTTTAAAAACTTTTAATATTTTAAGTGAATTTCCATTAAGGTTTTATTTTATTTAAATATAAAATAGAGAAGCACAAGACTCCAAGATATCTTTGCCAGTGCTAGTTAGTGATTAACGAAAATTCTTCTTTTTCAGATTAGTTAATGTCGTGGTTCCTACTTATATCCTAATGATATAAATGACGGTGTACAGTAATTTAATGTTAGTTTAAATCGAGACATTCAATCACTCAACAAAAATTTGTTTTTTATCATATTTTTTTTTTTTTTTTTTTTTTTATTTATTGAAATTTACAACTGTATTACATAATACAACAAGTAAATGGGAATTTGAAGTACAAGACATGAGAATTACTTGTGAAGGAGCCACCCATTGGTAGCACTTCAATGTCTATTTTAACTTAGAAGGTCCCGTGGCCATCTTCTTTTCAGACGCCTCAGAGGATTATCAGGAATACATGGGGATGAAAGGCTACGAATAAGAGGGTTGGTATGGGCAAGGAGTTTGGAATTAAAGGAGGTATATCTATTTCGGGCTAAATCTGCAACAAATGGGATATTGAGGTCTTTATGGATAATTTTATTTGTGACAAAATAAGGAGCATTAAGGATTTTTCGAAGGATTTTGGATTGCAAGGATTGGATGCGGGAGGAATTTGATGGTTTAGTGGTACCCCAAAGCTCTATCCCGTATGTCCAAATAGGCCTGATAATGGTGATGTAAATGAGCTTTTTGTAGAAAATCGGTAATTTGGAGCGTTTGTCAAGTAAGTGTTGCAGTAATCGGAATCTTCGAGCAGTTTCTTGTCGTTTCAGTCTTGTGTGAGGATTCCATGTAAGGCGTTTATCAAGATGGAGTCCTAGGTAGCGGATTTGTTCGACTGGGATAAATGGTATATTATTAAAGGATACTGTAGGACAGGATGTAGTGGGTTTACGACGTAGGGTAAAGGTGATTTGATGGGATTTGTTAGGATTTATTTTGATTCTCCAGTTTTGACACCATTCTTCAATGGCTGTGATGTGTGACTGCAGGGTTTGAGATGCGGCAAATGGGTCATTGTTCACAGATAACACACATGTGTCATCAGCGTAAGTAGTGAGGATGGTGCTAGGATGGGTTGGGATATCAGCTGTATACACCGTGTAAAGGATGGGGCCAAGGATACTACCTTGAGGTACACCGGCGGACTGAGAGAATAGTGATGAGTAGGCAAGATTATGGTTTACTTTGAAGGTTCTATCGGTGAGGTAGGAACGGATTAATAGAAAATATGTCGGGGGAAGGAATTGACGGAGTTTGTAAAGCAGTCCCGGGTGCCAGACTCGGTCAAAAGCTTGTTCCACATCGAGAAAGGCTCCCGTGCAGTACATTCCGCGCTCCAATGTGGAGGATATCACATCCACCACACGATGACACTGCTGAATAGTAGAATGAGATGTTCGAAATCCAAACTGATGGTCAGGAATCACTTGATTTAATTCTAGGATTGGGTACAGTCTCTTTAATATGAGTTTTTCTAGGATTTTGCCCATAGTGGGCAAGAGGGAAATAGGACGATAGGAGGATGGATTTTCAGATGGTTTTTTTGGTTTTGGTATCATTTTTATAATAGACAGTTTCCAAGGATCAGGGAAATAGGTGGTTCTGAGTGATGCATTGTATATATAGGTTAGGAATAGGACAGCTTTTCGAGGGAGGTGTTTTAGGATGTGCGATGTGATGAGATCATGACCAGGAGCTTTTTTGGAAGGTAATTTCTGAATGATGTTAGTTATTTCGGAAGGATGAAACGCTTTAGGAGGAAGGGACATCTGAAGTGGAATAGTTAGTTCTGCCTCAACATGCTCAAGATGGGCTGGGTTAAGGATATCAGGATGAGGATTAAAAGTTTTGAAAAGGTGTTCACCGAATATTTGGGATTTTTCCTCATCTGATCTAGACCAGGTCTGAGATTCAGTGAGAAGCGGATGATTAAAGGTTTTGAATTTTAATAGCTTTGCTGTAGTTATCCATAATGATTTATCGTTAGAAGTTAGGTTCTCTGTTATTTTCTGGAAATTTTGAATTTTGTATTTTCTGATTTCTACTTTTAATTTGTTGGTCAGTTTTGAATAATGAATTTTGTCTGATGGATATCTTGTTCTATGCCACCTCGCTCTTGCTCGGCGTTTTTCAGTTAATAAAATGCGAATATGAAGTGGCAAGTTGGTTTCTTGCATATTTCTAATTTTGTGGTGTGATGTGTTGCTGTAGATAGTGGTACCTATTGCTCTTGTGAATTCCTCTATAGCAGAATCAATCTGATGTTTAGTTTTTAACGGAATTTTTAAGTCAAGTTTGTTTTCTAGATCGTACCGAAAATTGTTCCAGTTTACTTGTCCTTTAATCAGGGAAGGAGGGGAGGGCTTCGGAACAGGATTTGAATGCAAGAAAAGCAGAACCGGACTATGATCTGAAGATAGGTCATCTATGGATTTTATTGTACATTGGAAGGAGGGTATCTGGGAAGTAATGAATATATCAAGGATATCAGGATGTTTTTTAAGGGATGTAGGCCAATAAGTAGGGTTCATGGGAGAGAGGATGGAATAACTGTTGGAGGTTGTGTTTTATCATATTAAAATAAAATTTAATTTTATAAAAAATAAAATTTTCGACTACGGAAATAACTTTCGCATCTTCCAACCCTATTCGTACTAAGGGATGGAATGCACTTGCATATTTACTTAAGAGCATTGGTGGGTAACAAGTGAAGTTGACGTCCATAAATGTTGAAACTTAATGCTGTCCAAGTGTTGTACTTGTTATAATTGTCTACTAGTGATGCTAAACATTTCCGAATCTAACAAAAACATTGTTAAATATATTGAAAATATGATAAAAATGATTAGGGATGGTTATTTGTTACCTATTGCCCTCAAATGTAGAAGACTGTAATATTTGACAATAAATAATAAAATTTATCTCTCGATATTATCTTAGACTGCGCCTAGACATTAGGAATAGAACTTTAACAACATTACACTAACGCATATACTCGACAATCGATTACCGCTGAACTTATACAACAAAAATTACTATGCAACTGATTATAAAAACCCGTTTGAATCTAAGGAGCAGACCTTAACGATTCTGTAAAAGTTACAGGATTTCATAAAATCATACTTCACAGTAACATTTAAAATTTCACAATATCATGTATTGTTAACTTACACAATTCGCTCAAAAGTACACAAACATATAGATTTATCTATCCAACATCATTTCTACTCACTTGCACTAACTATTTCTTCCACTCTGTAACCTGAAAATCTGCGGGCGTAATGAACCTTCCACATCAACTAATTTTGTTTCATTTATTTATTTCATTTAAATTAATTTTAAATTTCGAAAAGGTCATGTATTGAATAATGTAAATGGAAACCAAATCCTGGGATAAATAGATAAATAGCAGATTCCCGCGATGAGCTCCACAGCAGTAGCAAAGTTTTAATTAAATAAAAATATTTCTTGTTTAGATTGGATTACAGCAATAAAACGATTTGAAGAGATCGCGGAAACTGATCATCGAATGACTGTCTTTCTCGAGAAGTTTCATTTAGCATCACATTCACACTGGCTATGTTGTTGTTTTTAAAGTAATATTGTCTTTACTACTCGATCCAACTATAGGAATTTATCAATATCACTAGCCACATATACTGCAGTTTGTATAGAAATACAAACACACACACACACACACTGATTGAACCAAGTTGATCCAAATACACTGATTGAAAAAATTAACGCATCATTTAATTTATTTAATTTTAAGTTAAATCAATAACCATTCTAAATTATATAATCTTTATATGATTGGTACTTAGGAGTTATCATAATTAAAATAAATTGAACAATAATGTTTTGTTTACTTTTGTACCGAAAGTAAGCATTGCGCTCTTCCATTTTGCTACGGTTAAAATTAGTTTTCAGTCATGGATTTTTTTCACACTATATTATCTGGAAATATGAATGCACACAAACAGTTTCGTTTTATTTGATTCTGAAATAACATTTATTTACATTAAAACATTATTAGGGCTTGGTCTGAAAGTATTACAGTTTCACTAGACTAATGGTTACATTACACAGTAATGTAATGCGTTAAACATCTCAGATGTTTACTAAATATTGACTGAATATTAACATTCATTTGAATGAAGTAGCTCAAAGGATAAGGCATTCGTTCCTGCCAAAATAAATAATGATAATAATATATATAAATATAATATATTAATATTAATATAAATAATAATAAGTAATGCTAAAAGTAGAAATTAATTTATTATGTGAGCACCTGAACTTTCATTAGTTTGGGAAGAAAAAATCCAGATCACCTCCTTCTCCTTGGGTACGGAACCCAAGATCCTTCGTTGGTTCTAGAGATTTTTAAGGGGAAATAGGGAGGTTATCGGTAGCTAATTGGATAGACGCCCTCAATTTCTGAATGCATCGAAAAACTATACATCAATACAAAATCATTTGATAAAAGAACTAGATGTGAGCTTAAGAGGCATTAAATAGTACTCTTCGTATAGATATAAACCCAACAACAATAAAAAGGAAAATTGACATGGGAAAATAAACACGGAACAGAATAGAAAATGAACAGCTGTTTCGGCACCTACTTCACATATGACCTTATATATATATATATATATATATATATATATATATATATATATATATATATAATAACTATAACGGTCAGTAATTACAGAGTTATGAAAGGAAACAAGTATTAGACAAACAATAAAAGCTCCGAGGAGGAGGAGAAGAGGGCAGAAGTGTCGGATTTAGGCCCGAATGCTCCCGTGAGAGGGTTCCAGTTTTATACCCTCTTTAATTCACCACTCCCCGAACCCTCTCCTCGAACCTATTCCTTCCTAACTTTAACTCTGGATTCTGCTTTTTTATTTCGAATTATTAAATAAAAAAAAAATACATCTGTACCTTCCGTTGAAAAATTACACTGAAACCTACTTCTTCGACACTTTTCTCATTAAGAAATATGGAGATGGTGGTAGTACAAAGACACTAGATTTACGTTACAGAACCTTCTACATACCATAAAAATTAATTTAATCCGGGGTCCTTGGCTTCCTACAAATGGTTAGAGTAAGATGATTATTTAGGAAAAAGAGCCCGATCGACTGAAAGTGTATTTGCATTTATCTTCCAGGTTGAAGGCTGCACTTCATTGTGCACTGGTTTGAACAGCGATTTTAACACGGAAATAAAACCTAGACCTGACTTCGCTTCATTAAAAAAAATGTATTCAAACATAAAACATTATAATTATGTAGTCCAAATAACAGAATAACATATTTCATTATTATGGAAATATGATTTTATACGAAATATGATACTCGAGAAATTTATGCACGTATCGCGCAATCTGGTTACTTATTAATAAATAGAAGAATCATTAATTTATTACGACGGAAGGTATAAACCTAATTGTTAATGTTAATTCGCAGACATGCTGATTTAGACTATTTAAAATTCATATTTATTTTTTCTATGGCAATTTTTCAAGTGAAAAAAAATAGTGTTAAGCTATTAATATACATCAACCTTATTTAGGCCAAAAAAAAAAATAAAAAAAATAATTTTTAACTTAAAATTTTATAATTTATAAAATTGTACTTTGTTAAAATATAAGTATTTGAAAATATGTTTTTATTTTTAAAAAAGTTCTTATTTCCCAGCAATTTGTGTACATAATGGTATGAACATGATATTACATTCAGGAATACTAATTTGAACATAGTGACCTTTTGAGTAACCAGTTCACTTCCACTAAAATTATTATTTAAATATTTCTTGACGTCTGTTGGGAGTAATTAAAAGTATTTTGTATGAAACTTGTAGGAAATAAAATATTCTACCATATCGGTTATTATGCATTTCACATTAAACTGTGCTGGATAATAGTTATTAAGGGGAAATAATTGACATATCTTACTTTTTGCGTTTTTTAAACATTTTTGACTATTTTGACGGCCCCATATCTCAGTAACTGCTCCAAATTTTTATACATCTTACATATAAAACTTGTAGAAAATTTAATTTTTTAAAAATTAGTTATGACAATATTTGATCTGAAATGCTCTGGCAGCAAATTACTGTGGAAAAACTGAAAAAAGTGCGTTTTTAACGGGTTTTTTCAAGATGGCGAAAAACACACAAGGGGTGAGAGGTCTAAAACTTGGATTTTTTACGAGTGGATCAATACATACAACCATACCTGAAAAAAAAAATTGCTCCACCTTTTGTAAGCCAACTTGTTTTTTTTTTTTAGCTATTTGGCTAGCCCATCTAGACCAATATTGAGGTCCACTATTTGTTTTCGGAGTCGCAGCTTCTTAAAATCCAATCGGCTTCAAGATTTCGCGCTCACATGTAGATTTATTTAAACTTTTCTGATTTCCTTGGTATTGAGGAAAACTATTATGTTTTCGGGATCGCAGTTTTTTTAAATGAATTGATTTTAAGATTTCGCGCTCACATATCGATTTATTTAAACTTTTCTGGTTTCTTTGATAGTGAGATCCACCATTTAAGTTTCCAATTTTTCAAAATTTGAGGTTTCAAGCAAGATACGTAGTATTAAAAATTAAATAAAAAGGCAGTTCTTCAAAATGGATGACATATAATAAATAACGAATAAACAAATGACGAATAAGTTAAAGTTTATTCTAATAACGTATGATGTGTTCACATATGAAACTGTTATTCGAATAACGAATAAAAATTTATTCGTCATCCGAATAAAAATCTATTTCTAATAATGCCCAAATATGCTTTATGTACAGACTTTAATATGCCAACAGTTATAGAACTCGTAATTTTCATAGGCTTACAAACTCACTCATACAAGGTAACTACAATCAACATGCCTACAATCATGTTGGCTACAACCAACATGCTTGAGAACACTCGCAGAGGCTGAAAAGGAACTGGATAAGAGATCTCTGTTTAGAGATTGGAGTTATCATTCCTACCTTTGTGAGTTGCCTCTATTAGACTGACGATTATCTCATATCAGAGGGGAGATAATTGGCCGGAGAATATCAGGCTGCATGGCTTTCTCCGGTAGGCGGTCACCCATATAAGTAGCTACTAACCACGATCGACGTTGCCTAACTTTGATTACCTATTGCAAGCGCTTTTTACCGTGGCCTGTATATTTATATAAATTTAAATATGAGTGGGATAGACAAGTGGGTAAGAACCAGACTACTAAATTCCGAACCCGCTTTAGAATATTAATTTTCTATTATTTCAGTCTCACCCAGATCAACTCTGGTGTAGGAAGAACCTCTTGGGTCTCACTCAGGCTCTAGCAAAAATATTTATCTGATTTTGTTAAAAATGTCGACTTTTTTTACTGTTAGAAGTCAGACAGTTTTTTATCTTAATTGAAATATTGCACCATTCAGCTTATTGTAAATATTCTAATTATGAGCATTGAAAATAAGTCAATTCTAATTAACTCAATAAAAGTTTTTTCTGATATATAAATAAAAATAGCGTGAGCAGCAGAACTCCGTCACTAAGACTGTATTTTGACTAAAATTCAAAATTGAAAACATCAAAATGGCGGCGGCGGGAGAAAAAAGTCGAGACTCCAAAAGGCACTTTTCAATTCCAACTCAATTCACATACAAAATTTCAACCCTCTAACTCAATTTGGAGCGGCTGTAGAGGTGGATAAAATCTTAAAAACTGCGAAAAAAAAACAGGTAAACATTCCAAAATTTATCTTCCTCCGTCTATGACGCTGTTCTGCCCAGCAAACCACCAAACATACCTAATTTCATCTCATTTGATTCACAGTTGATATATATGTATATACGAAACCCTCATAACTTCCATAAATAGGGGTTATGAAACGGATATAAAACGCACTTCCAACCCCCTCTGTTGGCCTTCAATAAAATGTAAAAGTCTTATTTTTGGAGAAAGTATGATTAAAATCAAAAAACACCTATCTGACCTGCACTTCATTTGTAAGGCGCAGGAGAATACAATTATGCAAAACGCGTAGGCATTGAAGGTTAGGGACCTGCATAGCTCGCCTTAGTTGAGAGGTAGAAATCATTTTAGTTTGACTAATAAGATAGAGGAATCACTCTTCATTGGATTGGGAATAAACTAGCGGTTGAGGCTGGATGCTGATGATCCCTGTATAACTGTTAATTATGAAACAGTACTTCTTACCAAGTACCGAACCCACGTGTTGTAGTTATATGTATATGTTTAATGTATGAGGCATTCGGCCTAATATTTTTGGGAATTGAATTTTTTAGCAATCCTGGATTCCTTATTGTTAATTTCATAGGATGTTGAAAGATATGTAGGATTTTTTTTTTTAACAAGTTGTTATGAAGATTGACTAATGGTTGAAGGTTAAAAATAGCTACTAGCCAACATTTTAGCATTGTAAAACAATTTATTTTGTTAGTTGCCATGTTTTTCAGCCGATTGCCGTTCGTATATTTCAAGTAACGCTTATTTCGCTATCCAAATCAAAGAAATACACAAAAACAATGAGTTTTCACTAAATTATCAAATCTTTTGTTGAATCAAATATCAATTCTCATTACACGTGCCCCTGAATCTTTTTTTTTTTAGCTAAATAAACAATTAAATGAAATTATTCAATTGTTTCACACAAAAAAGTGATGGCTTGTACTATTCAAAACGGAAGTCTTTTGGATTTTATTTGAATTTCATTGATTCTAGAATAATCTAAACTTTTTTCCTGGTGTTTATTATTGTTACAGCGACACTATTGATTTTTTTTTTTTATATGCATGGAAGCATAAAGTATAAGAAGGTTATGTATAAGAAGGTTGTCCATAGAACCAAGCAAAGAAGATTCTACCATTGCCCAATTGTCCACCTTTCACATAAAATTGACGTATTTTATTGAGTATTTTCATTCCTATCAATTTTAATCCTATCGCTCCTCAATGTTTCCCCTAATTGTATTACTTTGATACATCTATGGTTGTCCATAGAACCAAGCAAAGAAGATTCTACCATTGCCCAATTGTCCACCTTTCACATAAAATTGACGTATTTTATTGAGTATTTTCATTCCTATCAATTTTAATCCTATCGCTCCTCAATGTTTCCCCTAATTGTATTACTTTGATTTTTTTTAAATGAATTACTCTTTGATGAAGAAGAATTCTTACTGAACGGCATTTTGGTTTTTGATATAGCTCTATTAATTTTATTTTGTTAGGCTTTCAAAGTTCAATTTATCACTACCCCTTCTTAAATATTCTCATTACCATCAAAATTTCATTTTGAGACGGGAATAAGGCAATGATATGGTAATGAAAACCTGATTGAAAATTAATTACTATATTGATTTTATCAAAGATTCAATCAATTGGAATTACATCTCTAATGTCTTATTTGTGGTCCTTAATTTTGTTAATGTGCTGAAATTAATTTTAATCACTTCAAATTTCATCACAAAATTCAAATTTCAAGAAAGTTATCAACTTATATGTTCATCATTACATCCAAAAAATTCATTACCACATCATCGGCAAAAAAATTATTATCAATAACGCCACTTCTAGGAATTGGGAATCTTGAATGGGAATTGAGCTCAAAACTGTCCTCAAACTCTTTTATCTGTATCTCTAGATCACTCATGATTTTTTTCAGATTTTTTGGAAGAGTTGGAGACCTATTTGTGAGGGTTTTTTTCTGAGAATCACTTATATCTGCATATAAGTTGCAAAATGCAACAGCTACCATTTTCTACTTGCAACGCACTGATGTTGGTCTAAAATTGATTTGAACTGAATTCATTGTCTAAAACAGTATGAATGTCTAACAACGGAGTAAATCGTAAGTATTATATACAGTTTCAACCAATAAAAGATGATTATTACTAATTATAGAAAGATAGATATGTAATCTATAAACACCTATAGATATTAACTTTTATCGAAACATTTCTGCATATAGTTTAAAGATATCTACATTAATATCTATTTATGATATAAATATTTTTAGCTGATCTATATCTTGAAGATTATATTCCTGAAGAGGGGGCATTACCACGAAGCGTCGGAAACTTAAATGGTGCAGAAGAATGTTATTAGTGATCAAATAAAAGATGACGTTTTTAATAATAAGCAATTTATATTATAAAATTAAAATGAAACAGGCATTATGTCGAATATGTGAGCCACTATAGATCTGTTATGTCCATTGATCTAAGTTTGTATGTATACAAGAATTAAATGTCCTTCACCGAATTTGATCAAAATATTTTGGGTGATTCTTCATTGAATAAAAATCGACACTTGTCCTACCGTTTCATCCAATTGGTCCTAGGAGCTGAGAAAAAAAAAACTCACTGAAACTGCTTTATTTTATATCTTGATTTCGAAAAATGATATCAACATGGTTTTTTCTGTAAGATATTTATTAAATAGTGCTTTTTAATTTTAAAATTATCGAAGTAATAATATATGTTTCAAGTTTATAACATACAGTTCTGTTTAAATATAATTCAATAGACCTATCAGAACGACGAATTATTTTATTATATCACTTCAAAAAATTTGATCACTCTTATTATTGAATATTACTTTTTATTTTATTATGATAATGTTTATAGCGGTGGTGTAAAAGTGTAATGTTTACCATTTCTTAAACAAAAATAATGTTTTTATATTATAATATATATATATATATATATATATATATATATATATATATATATATATATATATATATATATATATATATATATATATAGTTAAGAACCCAGTCTTGCTTGGTATGTCGTAGTATATTAAATTTAATTTGAATATTTAAGACCATCAAAATCTGCCATCGGCTTCATTGTGAAATAATTTTTAAGGCTATTTGACTTAACACTTATTTAAATTTATTTGACCAAAAATCAATTATTTTTTCATAATTATATTTTTCTATTAATGTAACTAAAAACAAAAGTTTTTCTGAAAAAAAAAACACATCAATTTTTTTTTAAATTGTGATATAAAATAAAGCAGTTTCAGTGTGTTTTATTTTTTTTTTCTCATCTACTAGGGCCCATTGGATAAAATGGTAGGATTTGAGCCGGTTTTTTTAAATGTAGAATCACCCAACAAATTTTAATGAAAATCGGCGACGGACACATCGCGCACTCCCTTCGTGAGTTGTTCCATAAGGCAAACATTTTGAACTATTTGATGGACTGGCATTTGATAAAGTTTGTATGGCAATGACCCGAAATGCCATTTATCACATTTATGCCATTTACCACATCGATAGCGGATCACATATCGGTAGTTGATTTGTACCATCGGTCTGCAATGTCAATTACAGACCACCTGTTTGAATGCGAAACATCGATGACATACAGCGAGTTTGATAACCTGTCTGATGTTCGCAGCTCATTTATTCGTTTAAAATTGAGTAAATATTGTGGCTTAAGTTGGCATTCAGATAAGTGTTGCATAACTAAAAAAAAATATTTATTATTTAATAATCTTAACACAGAAATGTATAGTAATAGATACAATTACCTAAATTTCTGATATAAAATATGAGTTACCACTAGGATAAAGACTTTTTTAATACTCTGTACCAGAAAGAAACACAACATATCTTCCACTATGATGAAAGCATTTGGCAAGAACGAAAATTATATTAAGAAGCACTTTATGTAATACATTGAAATTTCTTATAGAAGCAACTAATGATCGGCTTGGGTAAGTGAGGATCATTACAAACTAAATAAATCCTGCATTAGTAAATTGCTACAAACTAATACAATTTCAAATAATAAATCGGTTAATAAAAATAATACACTCCTTTTATATTATATCCTAATATACGCGTATAAAATAATATGTTTACTGATTTAATCTACAGCATTTTATTTACTAATTTGTATTAATATAAAATATTTTTTAAATTAAGTTATTAAATTAATTGCGCAGACTTTAAGACAAAATATAAATTTTAGTATATTATTTGAAGCCAATCTTTAGTTTTACACATTGCTTCCCCATGCAGGTCATTATTTGGGCCGATATGTCGACTTTAAATAAAAAAACTAAATCATTGGTGTTTTTTATTTTGTCACTTTGACTGAAACCTGAATGATGTAAAATCCTCTTATTTATCGATGATTTTATATAATAAAACTATTTAGAAATATATATGTTTAAATAAATTTACTATTAATAAAATCAGTAGATCAGTACCAAATTTATTGTTGCCAAATTTTATTAATTATAAAAATCATTAATTTTATATTTATCAATTCAGTAATTCACAAGCCTAATTTAACTTTTTATATTTAATCGAAATTAGGGTTTAGGCAAAATATTAGAAAGGAAATTATATTGCGATGATTGAGTGCGAGAGACATCCTCAAAGATGTTGCAACCATAAATGTGATTAAGTAACACATATCTGGATCTACCATTTACAACTATTTTATTACAAGCATTTTTCCGTAACATTTTCAGAAGATAGATTTAGAAGGAATGTTTTAAATTACATCTCCTAGAAGTTTGAAGAAGTGGTTAAATTTTCAATATGAAGGCTAAAATATTTGAGATAATTATTGATAATAAACCATTTCAAAGTTTATATGATGAATATTCACTCTTGCGAAATGCTTACACACGTCACCGAAAAATAACTTTCATCTTCATAACTTAATCCATCAAAATTTTAATAGTTAACGTTCGAAAAATATTTTTAAAATGTATATCGCTCTTCTATTACCTCATGAATGAATAAGTGAACAAATGATTATAATGGATTATATATTATTAAAGTAGCCGAAAGAAGAAAGCTCATTGGCCAGAGGTAGTGATGAACTACCTGAGACAAGCTAATCCTGGCAGCTGGGTTAAGTAGCGGTCTAAAAAAAAGCTCGAATCTACTTCGGCTGTAGGGACTCAGAGCTAATGTCCAACTTATCGATCAGAAATTTCATTCTTCTGATATTTTAAACCATCTCTCTTATCTATTATGTGAGTGCCTCACAATATAGCCATTTGGAATCATTAGGATGTTTTTATGTTTGAAAAGAAACTGTATGAAAGTCATCAGGAGAGTCAGTAAAAGAAGCCGTTTTTAACCAACTATGAATATAATCGTAAGGTAGAAGAACAAATGACGTTCAACTCAGTATTTTCTGCGATACGAATACAAAAGAAGTACACATTTTTTATATACTTATATGATATACTTTCTATTCAGGGCCGTCAGTGCAGATATTATCAATATAGACGTTATTATCTTTCTCTTACACTATCCTACAACAGGCCTCCGAAAAAAAAATAATGTGTTACTTAGAAGTGTAATATCATTTAATGACCATAGATTTCCTACGAATAATCATTTCGTTAATGAAACCCCATTAGTGAGGACTTCTTTAATGGTGTTGGTTAGTTAAGAATATCTCTATGTTCAGAGATTGTTTTTTTTTTTCCGGACCCCTTTTGATAATTTATTCTAGATATAGAATAAGAGAGTAATGAAAGATTCCAACCCCTTATGCTGCACTGAGATTTCGGAGCAAAGGAGAGATTCACAGCTTCAGTGTTGCCTATGACTTTGCAATTCTTGATTTATTCAGTTTTTCAGTTAATATTTCCAGTTACTCTATCTGGCTGAGAATGAGCCGAAGTGTACCATATGCACCATATTTATAAGATGTAAATTTAAAGCTTCTTTGCGTAACATAATTTCCAATATTGCTATTCGATTCTGACTGAGTTGAGCAGTGATAGAGTTTGCAAGAATGTAGATATTGTACATAATGCTGAGACTAAATCGGTGTAAAAGAGTGCAGCTTTTATTTAATACGAATTACTATGATTTGTGAAGCAAACAGTGCTAAAAAATTACACACACATATATATATATATATACATATATATATATATATATATATATATATATATATATATATATATATATATATATATATATATGTATACGAAAATGAAAATTCATTATAATTTAAAGATAGATTGACGATCACTCCAAATGGAACAATGTAACGATGAAGAGGAGCGAATGCAGTGTTTGGAATGAAGAACATTTTTAGGGCCCCACGATCACTCTAGTCCATCATTCCATTTTTAACCGATAGGTAGTGAGTGATTCACGCTCACTCATACACGTAAACACGTATTTATACTGATTACAGTATATAAATATTTCAATGTACAGATTAATATAACTCTTGAGAATTAAGGGAGTATAAACTCCCTGTGTACAGGGAATGTAAACTGCCTCTACAATAGCAAGAACATTAAATAATTTAACCACAACCACGTGAAAAATACATAAATAACAGTGGAAATATTTAGTATATTTGAAATTATAGATCCACTATAAATATTGGATAATTAGGTAATATTTATATTATTTTACAAAATTAACAGTAAAAACAATAGAATTGTAAATGGTTCATATAAATATTTTTATAACATATTTTATACAATCCATATCGTACATTCAAACTATACTGCAGAGGTTTAAACCTGATAGGCGGGGAATATTGCCAGAGGCGATAAAATTTTTAGTAGAAAATTAATATTCATACTTACAAATCATATTTATAAATAAATGCATTTCATATCGTAACGTAACTGTGCAAAGCCAGTAAATTAATGCTTATTTTTACTAATAAGCATTATATTTACATTACATTAATATTTACTAATATTTTTAATTCCTATCAAAAAATTTTCTGGAATGGAATAATTTTAAAATGGCGCCTTTGCAAACGCTCTGTTTCTGTAATACAAAAAACAACCAGTTGGTTCACATAATTATATACTTGAGACCCGGAATGCACGGGAAGCGCTGTTGCCATCGTGTTCACAACTCCTCTTCTAACTTCTTGAGCACTTTATTTTGATAATGTCAATCATCAAGAAAATTAGTGATCGATTATTGTTTAATATTACATTGTTAAGCATACTCTGGTTAGTCCTATTACTTCTCGAAAGTGTAGAATCAGATCAATCTCCAAATTAATCCCTCCTTCTAAGAATCAAATTAATCTCAAATTACTTAAAAAATACTTTTACACCTGCAGCTGTGTCGATTAAAACGAAAAATTCTTTTTGCGTTAGATAGATCGCGTATTGAGGAAGTCTTTATAACATCACGCCTATGATCCATAGGAATGGAGCAGTAACTACAAATAAATTGCTAAGAGAAAAAATGTCCAACGTATCTTTCGTTACCATGACTTCATGCTCATGGAACCAAGTTAACTAAACAAGCATTTCAATAAGTGTGAAATTATTTTTCTAAAGCCTTATTTTGTAAACAAATAAAGCGGCACTTTATTTTCCTTTATAAAAGTTTATTGTTTTGACACTGTTCCAAGAAAATGTTTGCAACGAATAAGAGCGAATAGCATATTACAGGTTTTTATTTTAAAGGTCATTTTTGTATTCAACCCGAATATAATGCGGATTAAATCGCGGGGAACAGTTAATTTGTTGATAAAACTAATTCAAAAAAATATTCTAAGGTATAATTATATGTTTTGATGCTCATTTGTTTTCCCGTCAATAAATATTTTCAATTGCACATTTATTTATCTATTAGCATCTATACCATGAATTTTTCAGAATGTATCCAACACTTTTATTTATCGAACACAAATTAGTTATTGTGACGAAGCGTACATAATATTCAAAGTGACTAAATAATTAAAGAAGCCAACTAATAAAATAAAATTGCCAATATTCCTCCTACAGTCAATGGCGAGAACTTAATAAATTATCGATACTATCGACTATCTCTATTCATACTCAGGGATTGTGGAAGTGGGGAAGATAAAACTGGCAACAGTGTAAATGCTCTGAACCAGCTCTCTCGAAGAGAGTCGGTTCACTGCATCCGCATCCGTCCGCATCTGGACAACACCGCGCCAAATGACGCCTTCATCTCAAGTATCTAATTCTGTGAACCCAACAATAGTTGCATGAAATAATAACCTCAAATTTAAACGTCACAAAGTAGTTTTTAGATATTTGCTCAGTAAAGTAATTATGGTATAAAACGTATCCATGTCATTCATTATATCTATTATAAGGTAGAGAGGCACGAAATATTTTTATTTTGGGAGGAGGGGGATTTTTTTTTTCTTTATAGAGGGCGTAGTAGCATAAAGGTTGGAAACCTCTGCTTTATTTACTAACCAATAATTTTTATTATTATTATTATGATTGCACAGCCTTAAGTTTTCCACCCACGGTCGCTTGGAGTCATTGGATTTTGGCGTGGAGTTTAGGACCTATGGAATCCCAGTCGCTCTGTATCACTCCAAAAAATCAACACAGAATTTTAAACTCATTCGTTTCACGTTCAATTTGACATGTAGTGGTGTGATACCATTTAGAGATACCATAAAAAATAATTTAATAATACGAAAAAATTTAACAAACAATATTGGGTGATTTGTACCTTCAGTACTAACAATTAAGTAAACTTTTTTATTTACAATTGAAGTCAATGCGGATTAAAAAATAATATTAAAATAAAAACATAGAATAACATTTCAAAGAACTATGTGGAAATTAATATCAGGCAATGCATTTTAATATAGGCATTGAAAGTTTATTTATTTTTGTTATTTTAATTGAAGTGGTGGTTCTTGCGTTAGCATGTACTAATCAGTATTTTTTTTTTCATATTAAAATGTATAGGTATGGTAACGGATATAATACTGAGGCTTTACCGGTGTAGTTCCATTTTTTAAGGTAGGCAACCCTTATTGCCAGACCCGGAAAGACCGCGCAAGGGAAACAAACAAAAAAGTATTTGTAAGGAGGACCCCTGCAGTAAATTGTAAATCGCATCGACTTATACGTCAACATCAAGTATTGGAATTGAAATATAACACATTGATTGCTCCGAAATCAGATTATATTTTCAGTTAATATATATCCATATATACCTATATTTAATACCTAATGCTATTGGGCATTAGGTATGGAATATTACATCATTCTATACACCTTGGCTTACATAATTATTTAACATAATAGTACCTCTATCTCACTGACTGATGACGCTTGTTATGCTAGTCTTTAGTTCTTCGACCGTTTATGACCTGTTCCCATCACCAATGACTTCACATAACCCCTTAAAAATAATCACGGGGTGTTGTCACATGCTCTAGGAGGCCATGTCTTAGCCCCGAATCATGAGATCAAAAATCCGTTAAATTTCCCTTTCAATAAATCGACTGTTTCTCTGGCGGTATGACAGGTAGTCCCGTTGAGTTAAAACCACATCTAGGTCAGACCAATTTTTTCCAATTTCGGCCTATGAAAATTCCGAATCATGTGCCAGTAACGATCACCATTAACGGTTATAACAGCATCCGTCTTAATATAAAAATAATAATGTCATCAGCCCAAGAGGCGCTCATTCTTTCAGATTTAAAAGGCCTTTCATGAATCTGTTGAGAATTTTCATTTGCCCATACCCGACAATTTTGTTTATTTACGAATCTGTTGAGTCAAAAATGAGCTTTATCGCTAACGATTATTATCAGCAAAAATTGGGATTGACATGAAGTTACTATAAAGCCCAATGAGCGAAGTTTCGGAGGTGAGAATGGTCGCTTACCTTTACTTCTTGCCTCAGCTGAATTTTGTAAGGATGCAGACCCAAATCCTTTCCCAGAATTTATTAAGTTGAAGTCTGAGACAGGTCGACTTGTTGGGAAAATCGTGGAATTGGCATATTGGGGTTGCTCTTACACCAATTACTTGTGTATTATTGAATTATTGAATTACCAATTACTGTGCCACTGGTTTAAATTTTTTTTTTTTATGTGGCGAATAGTTTACTCCTTAGAACGATTATGTTGACCATATGTTTCTCGTAACGCAAGAAACATTTGACAAATAAAATAAAGATAAACCATTTTTTCAATTGTATAGCGACTCATCTTGGCAAATGCCGAAGATGTTCTAAATCATCAGTCAAAAATTCGCGTCATTAGACAACATAACTGCCATTAAAGATGTCAATGTTATCTTGTCCCAATTGAAAAACTCTTTAAATTGCACAATTCATGTTTATGGAATTGTCAATGAGTACGAAATCGATTGAGATTACATAGATTTTAAAAATAAAAATTATACAATTTTTCTTATATCAATGAGACCCTATAGGAGAACCCTTGTCTCTTTTGTTCCAGAATTGTTCGTATGTCACGGCCAACTACCATTGCATCATACCCCAAACTTTTCTACCTCGATTTGGCTAGACATTATAGTATAACAAGGCCTTTAAGCGGCTCGCTAATCATTAAATAACGTTGTTCAAAGATCTTGATTAAGTACGGAACTGTAAAGTGCTGATTTAATCAAGGAACAGATTTCCATAGCCTCTTTTGCTAACAAGGGCTCCTTTAAAGTAGATGAAGTGGAACGAATTAGCAGCTGCTCCAACTTTCAACTGAAAACCTTGTTACAATTGATTTTATAATTACACTTCTTTTGGCAAACGAAACTTTTCTTCAAAGACAGTTATAATGAAAGGTTCACTATAGAATGAACAGGAAAATTAGAACCCGGTGAAAAATTGATGATCCTCCTTGTGCCAGATATCTATTATAATAATCAAAACAGAAAAATGCCAATTCCTGAACTTTGTTTCAAAACTTGCGAACAATTAATTAAATACTCGGCAATGAGCTTTTTAATTCTAGGAAGTATATAATTCAATGTAGATAAATCTCATAGATTAATTAACACACAATAATATAATTGAGAAAAGTGAAATAATGGCTTACAATAGATAACATAATACACATATGAGCTTGTGTATAGGTTTGGTGATGTGTATATATCATTACTCCATGCAATGGTCAAACTTGGGTCATACATGTTTTTTTCTCTGTTTATGTTCCTTTGACCTTATATAAGAAAATTTCAATAGTATCAACATTGTTACTGCAATTTTCTTTGCTACTATTTAGCAATGACCAAATAGGAAAACGATTGTAGTTATTATAATTTTCATTATTATTATATTTATTATTTTCTTTACTCCTCAGAAACTGATAATTATGTTTATTAAAGATAAGATACGTGCTCTAAATAAATATAAAAATAGCAGTTTACCTGATGTGATTGCACATAAAAGGCTAAGATTCCTGGCTAGTATAGTTATGAAGGAGAGCAGAAGATCATCATGGAAGGATTTGATGTCTTCAATTTAATCTCAATTTTATGAATCTCATAGCTTTTTAACGATCGAACTCCAATAAAAGAGCTCTTGGATAAGCGTTGGAGGAACCCAGTAAAACTGCCTGGCATATGGATGGGGCAAAGAATTATCACTGTCCCGGAAGAAATAGCGGAAACATTGTCCAAACATTTCTATGACGTATTCTCAACTAATATTCAAGCACCACTAAACCATGGAAACGAATCGATTCTTTTCTGATGCATCCAAAGAAGTCAGCGGCTGGCTAGAGATGGAATCTCACATGAAATGTTATATCACCTGCCTGATGAAGAGAAGCAATCCTTATTGCAATTATCTAACCAAATTTGGGATCTCGTTTATCTCCCACAAACCTGGATTCATTCACTAATAATATCGATACCGAAAAAAGAAAAAAGATGTCTTGATTTCAATTTGAACAGAATTTCATCCTATATCACCCCTATCGTGCATAAGCAAGATTCAAGAAAATATTGTAATACCAGAGACTTGAAAAATAATAGAGAGCTTCTCACTCCATACCGATTGGATTTTAGAGAATAATTGACCTTAAACAAATGTTAAAATGGGAAGCCCAGGAAGCGTTATGATTGCTATTTTTTGTACGTTGAAAAAGCCTATGACACGATGTGGAGATGGCGAGTCTTGGGCGTATTAAGAAGATGGAATATTGAAGGTAAATTATGAAAATGTATTATGAATTTTCAGAAATGTTCAGTGTTATGGTCGGCTCTTCAGAATCCTCAGTCTATTCGGTAGAGAACGAAACTTCTCAAGGATCCTCACTCAGCATGATCGTTCTTCAGGTTTCTTCATCTTCTTTAGCGGCGCGACAGACGCATGAAACGGTCCTTGGCCTGCTCAATCATTTTTCCCTATTCGCAGCATGTACTGTGCTCATCCCTGTCTCATGCCAATGAAGACATCATCCTTCCAGCGTGATCTGTGTCTTACTCTCGGTCTTGAGTCCCACCTGGCGAGTTCTAGTAGTAAGCTTTTAGAGGGCATCTGCCGTCTTCCATGCTGATAACCTGACCAAACCATTTCAGTCTCAGCTATCTGGCGAAGTTGGAGATACTCAAATACATACAACTCCGAATTTCGTCGTAGTCGCCAAGTTTCATTGTCTTTGACCGATCCATGAATGCGTCTCAGAATCTTCCTCTAGAAGAGATCGACAATTTGTGCAGCTGAGATGTTGAGCAATGCATAGTTTGCTATTGGCCTTATAAGATATTTGTATAGCCTCATTTTTGTAGCGCAACTTTGTAATCTGGGTCTAATACTTTTGGACAGGGAAAAACATTCTCTGTTGGGTGCTGCTAATCTGCATCCTATTTCAGCTTCCTTTTCCATATTTTCTGTTATTGTATATCCCAGTTATTGGAAACATGGAACAACCTCAAAGACTATTTCAAGAATATTCTCCCATTCGAACTTGTTGTTGTGGGGCCACATCGTGTTTCCTAATGTACATCATTTTTATTTCATTGTTATTCACCGTAAGTCCCATATTTTTCGCTTTCTGCTCAATCTTGCAGAAGGCTTCCTCCACAGTAGCTTGTGATCTCCCAATGATTGCGATGTTACCCGCATAAGCTAGGATTTGTATCATTCTGATAAATATTGTTTTTCCATGGTTCAGTCGTGTCCTGCTAACAATTTTTTGATGTACCAGATTAAACAGTAGTGGTGCTAGCGCGTCACTATTGCTTAGCTCTGTGTTCACACCAAACAGGTCACTACTCCTTCCGCTCATCCGGACTTGGCAAATATTCTTTTCCATGGTACATCTAGTTAGACCAATAAGTTTTCTATGGATACCTCCTATGTTGCACTCTGTGGGATCACGTTTTTCTTAATTACTGGAACAACTATGATGATGTCCGCAATATCCTCTGCTTCTGGGTGTATTTGTTCACCCGTCTCGTCATCCTGATCACATTCATCTCGATTATATTCGTCGCATTCATTATGTGTAGGGTTCAATTGCTTACTGAAGTATCTCTCCCATATTTTCATTACTTCATCAGCCACTGTAAGGAGCACACCATTCTCATCCCTTATCATAATTTCATTTGACTTATATGTTGTTTTTATGTCCCTGACTTTTCAGGTCGCTATAAATGATATATCTGCATATAAAATTACTCAAAGAAGAGTTTCTAAAAAGAATAGCAATGCTCAAATGTCTTTTCCAAACGACCTGGAGAGCGGACAGAAAAATTCTATTAAACATTCAATACGCAATCATCAGAAGCAAATTAGATTACGGGTCAAGAGTCTACGGCACTGCGTCAAAAAACTCTCTATTAATGTTGGATACTGTACACAATTGTGCTTATGCAATGGGAAAAATTTGCAATGGGGAATTGGCAACCTCCCCGATTGAAAGGCTCGGTCTATTTGAAAGGTTATTTCATTCGATGAAGCATGGGCTGAAACTTTAGACATACCTTAGACATGTACTAAATAAATTACTATTCAGTGGAGAGGAAACAGGCAACAGAACTGGAAAGGTAAATACTTATGTAGAAGATGGTCATTAAGTAATTGGAAATCCAGAATTATTCCACGATGGGTCCACCCCAGGACCAGTTGTAAAGAAATTGATCGCAAGTTATAAAATATCTGATGTGGACACCGCATGACTTCCTTGTACGCCTATTACACTATAAATCAGTGGTTCAAAAAGTGATCCTGATTTGGTTGATAGTTTCCGAAGATAGCAGTATCTTAATATACGCACACAAAAGCTCTTGTTTCAGGAAGTCTGAATCCGTTATTATAAGTCGTTTTTCTTTATTAGGAGACAAGTTCCTAAGAGATTTATTCATGTTCCGTGACAATATTAGAACTGTCTATGTCACTAGATAAGGCATTGGAAATCGAAGGTTTCCACAAACGGAAGAGCCTGCTTAATCTATCTTATTCTCCTGCTGTAGACTTGTTCAGCTCAATAAATGGGAAGGAAAACAAGTATTTTACACTAAATTTTAACACTTAAAACAAGTAATAAAATTGCTTAATTAGAGTGGAAAAAAATAGCGTTTGTAACTGTTATCACCGAGCCATATGATTTCTGATTTTTAATTTTAATATAATTTTTGACGTAAGTTTATTATGACCTTTAAGCAAAGTAACCCTTCCGACTCACCAATTTTAACCAACACCTAGTATATTATTTGAATTGTTATAGAAGTCTTATTAACGTTAAGACGTTTTACATTATATTTCAGTATAATTTTTGATGAAAGTTTATTATGATCTTCAAGTAAAGTACCGCTTCCGGTTTGCCAATTTAGACCAACATCTAGTATGGTATTGAAATGAATATACAAACCATAAATACCGAATTTGAAAAACTTTGCATTATATTTGATTATAATTGATAGAAATCAATTATGGCCTTCAAGTAAAGTACCAATTCCGGTAATAATAAAGGTGATAGTGACCAAAAAGGAAGGTGCACCTCTAGATTTTACAACAATCCCAAATAAAAAATTTTAACTTTCTACGGCTAACCGTTTTTGAGGTATGCGGGATACGCACAAACGAACGGATGAAGGTGCTTCGTGAGTACGAAGGTACTTTCAGACATCACGACGAAACTAGCCCAAGTGGATATTTCCGTTGAAATCTGAAAACCGAAAATTTTCGCGATTACAATACTTCATTTACTGCATACGAGGATGTAAAAAGAAATGATACTACCAGCAGAAGCACATAAATTATTTCTTGAAGTAATATTACATCTTATATACAGACGCTTCAAAAATAGATATGAAATGGGCTGCTCTATTGTAAGTTATGGCAGGCAAAAACTCTTAAAATTTCCGGTGACATGCTCAGTAATTACTTGAGAAACGTTAGTAATAAGAGAAGCTCTAATAAATATGCAGATAAACGAGCATGTAAAATGGACCGAAAATACGAAACGTCCGGTGTCAACTAATAGAGAACGGTACCGAAATAATATTCGTGTGGGTTCCTTCACACTGCGGAAATGAAAAAAGCAGATCAGGCAGTTATATGTTCTAAATGTATGGACAAAATTAAATCTGTCACCAACGTTTAAGGGTAATACGGAGGGCGATTAAAAAACCACTTGAATTTTTTATAATGATAAAATTCTGTAACAGAGTGTGAGATAACGATGATGCCAATGACCGTAAAGGGTAAGGGAAAGATAAAATAAATAGCGACCCACCCAGCATCGCAATGCAATGCAATGTTATTTTAAAAGTTTTATAATAGATATCATATATGATTATTATTATCTTCAAGTATGCAAATTATACTCACCATATTGACTTCACTTATGGAATCAAAACTGGCTATAGTTAAATCCATTCCTACATAGAGTGGATCACCTGAAACAAATAAATTTATAATCCTATAAGTAAATATTAATGTATAATATGATGAAACTTAAACTGGTTTATGTACACCACACAAAAATAAAAATACCTGTGAGGTAAGTCTCAATTTTTTTTCTTGTAAATTTATCTTTTAGTGTTACTGTGTAATAAGTTAATTATATAAAATAATTATATTCAGTTTCGGTTGATAACTATTCGTTAAAAATTACCAATGAATGCGAAATTTTGCACGGAGTGCAGAAAAATAAAGAAATTTTTTTATTCCATAGATAAAAAATGTTTCCTATGGACTTAGTAGATATTATTCTACTTGAAAAACTTTGGAATTTATCTATATTTACATCGCTGTAAATTATTGATTGGAAAACATTTGGAAAAAGGGGATCAGTCACATTTTTTCCGAAATGCTGTTCTACACGTTATATATTTTTCATATCGTTGAGTAGAATAAGATGATAAAAAGAAGGTTGATTTGGCGTTTGAAGAACAGCCATACACGGAAGAAAGGGGGAGTTCTAAACTTTAAAACATGATTTTCTCGAAATGCATTTTGGAGGACTCTTCTTTTAACCGTTGACTCTTCAAATGTTATTCCGTCTTTCCAAGCTGTTGTTATTTATTTTTTCACCCTCAGAAAAACCATAAATTGTTAAGGTAATTCAACATTCACCTAAAAAGCATGCGAAGCATAATTGTTCAAGGTCAAAAGATCTACATGATTAATTATTTCTCTAATAAGAAACAAAAGTAATCCCTAAGAACTAATAAATACATTTATTTTTTAAACTGATCAAACTATAACTTGCCTCCAAAATTCGGTCTTAGCCTAATATCGTATCCATCGAGTAAACGAGATATCGTTTGGGTCACATTAGCCAAACGGTCTGTAGAACTGCTTTTGGTGCTGAAACAGATTTGAAAAATTTCATTAGAGGATTCTATATAAAAAATAATATTCATTATATTAAAACTACGGAGTAATGTTTTGTAAATGGGATTGGTAGCTTTTGTTTTTTAACAATAATGTAACGAATAAAAAAAATATGTAGGAAATGAAATGCAAGATGTAAGCACAAGAATTATGCTAAAGTGTCCGTTCCAAGGAAGTAAGTATATATGGATATTTTCTGACGATTTATTATTAGAGATTGATTAGGAATCAAGTTTATAGGATAAAGTTTTATGTCGTTACAGTATTTGACGTATTTCGTTAATACATTTATTTATTTCATAACCAAGACTGACATCTATTTTTAGTATGAAACAGAAGATATACAGATTATACTGATTAATTTTACTCGCTATATGATGTTGAGAGTGGATGTATTTATCTAGATCAAAAATATTGTTTCTAAAAAAAACGAAGGAATGTTTTTTATTTTCATCACGACTTAACTTTTATGAAGGTTACTATACTAGTGGTATTTTTATTTCCTTACTAGTGTTGTTTTATTTGTTCATCTTTTCTACAGGTAGTTGAGAGGATGAATTCCCCCGAATTATACGTAGCTCATGTAAAATGTTCTACAAATATGCCACTGAATAAGACAATCTAGAATAAAATAAAAAAACAGTCTTTATTTATCCCCAGAACATTTCTTCAAATGTAATAACTGATTTCATCCAACATTATAGCATATGAAAACAGAAAGTAATGCAAAACAGTTTAAAACACGGCCTAAATGATAGCTTGAAATTATAAGAAATGAAATATGCGATTAATTATAATAGATAAAGTAGGCAGATAATCGAGACAATCGGTCGTAAAAGATGTACAAAAACATTTATTGTGAATTGGAAATTTTAGCAACCCCGGATTCCTTACAGATGATTTCATAGGTTGTTGAAAGAATCTTTAAGAAATTCGTTTTGCTATTAAAGCATAGTATTGTCATTAAGTATGTGTAGGTAAGTGACTGCTGGTTGAAAGTAAAACATCGTAACCAAAAAACATTACAAACGTTTTCAGTAAGCTAGGTACAATGTTTTATGACCGAGTGCCACAATTCTTCTTATATAACATCATAACTTGAATATAATTCTTATAAAAATAATGGCATTCGTTCCATTAGCTATAATTTCAAATCAGAAACTGTTATTAATTAATTAATATACTTGCAGATTTAAAAATGTTCAACTGTTTAGAATCACAAACAATAAGAGAGTAATTAATTGACTTGAATTCACAATAAAACGAACTGTAGCAATTATTATTTATTATTATGCATTTATTGCGTATAACGTTTATATTGATGCCCTGGTCATGTTACAAAAGAGGAGTATAATCCTAATGAAGCAAAGTAAACATTTCTCTGAGTTAACATTGCAGATTACCATTAGATGGGAGTATGTAATTTTAAAAAAAACCTGTGTCTTCCTTGAGAATAATGATAGCCGATTTATTAAAATAAAACTCTATTATTCGTCGGTTAGAAAAACAAAAGTTTTCTTATATAAAATGTAAATCCTATATGTATAATCATCAATAACGAACAAGCAATCATGTCAAACCCAATTAAAGCTATGGGCCGCGTCACATTTACATATTTTCTGAAAATGATATTTTAGATGTCATCCGCATGATGGTATAGAAGAATCAATCTAATTAGGGATTGATAAATTATTTGCCACTTCAATAATTTTGTTTTTATCGAAAACTAGTTTCGAGTGTTGTACTATACATTCATCTTCAGTTCTAAAAACACACGAAAATTCAAAAATAAGCAATTCAAAATACAGTTTAATATTGTTATACATATACATATAATTGAACATTCTAACGTTAACAGATTTATCAAGAATTGTTTGGTCGACTTCGTCGATTCGAAGTTTTAGTAATCTAAGGTAAAGATGCGGCTACACCGAACCCGGAATTGACTGGAGTCCGGTAGCGGACTTGTATCGTGTATTAATAGGGGACCGGAGTCAAGTCCGGTCCGGACTCGGTGTCGCCGCCTCTTTTTAAATCACGATATGCGTCAGCTACCGGACTCCAGTCAAGTCAAGTTCGTAATGGGTGTAGGCGCATGATTTAAAAATGTCTATTATACACATTGTATGCTCCTTTGAGCTATGAAGCAATATTTCCTAATATTTATTAAGTATTATCATGAATTCCTAACAGCAAATGCTAAGGAATCGCAAGGTAGTTTTATATTAATAACAGAGGTAACATGAAAGAAATTAGCAAAATAAATGAAACTAGGGTATACTTTTTCCTAGTATAAAAACTAGTATGAAAAGTCCTATTTCCTCTTCATCAGAACACACTAGATGTTACAATGGCCTATTAAATTTTGAATAAATTCCTCAGGATTTTTTCTTATCCGAGGAGTGGAGTAACTCTACGGCACTAGATTCATTACACTCGGGCCCAGGTTCGAGTTCGACTGTGACAGAAAATACTTTCCTTTTATACCATCCGCGGATCGGCTGTAATCTTTAGGAGAATCTCTTGAGGCAAACCCAGTCTTTAAAAGTGGATGCCTGGGGAAAAACCTTTATGTGCCTTAAACCTGAACTCATTGCCTTATTCGCTATCGGTCAGACAGTACATCCTTAGCAATTACGGAACAAAAGACTATTCATGGGTTGTACTTAATGGAACATGTACCATTTTCTATAATTTTCATATCCGTCATTTGTTTCCGTGAGCGTTGACGTTACCAGATAAACGTTTTCATTTTCAAGACCTTGAAAATGACAATATTACATAGAACTACTGATCTTATTACTTAGTAATTCGTACAAGTTAAATGTTCCAGCTCTAGAAATAAATTTATGAAAATGATTTCTAATATTTAGTATTCATTCTGTCGCAGAGCGAGTACAGCAAACTTTAGATCCCAACTTCCTCGAAAGTGCCGTCGCATAATTCAAGAGTATTTTACATTAAGTTCTAAAACGGGACGATTCCCGCAAAATTACAGGGTCTGTTCTTTTTCTCAGAAGTCTCCCATAAAGATCCAATAAAAGGGTAATTTAAATATGAACAAATTTGAAAAAAAAAAAAAACTAATTACAAAATATTCTTGAAAATTCCTAAAGTATCGAGACAATTTAAAGATATGAACAATATTTGTTGGACTATACTTATGTGTAATTTAATATACTTTAGTAAATGTTTAAAGATAATATGGAGCATAGTTTTTATCTTACATTCCTTTTTTTTGTTGTTTGTTTGTTCATACTTGCTCATGTGATTTTGTAAGAAGTTAAACAATTTGAACAATGATAGCCAAAAATCAATTTTTTGAGCTTGAATACTGGGACCAGTCCAGGAGATAGCGACACGTGCTTAGGCCATTCTTCATTCTCAATGGCTCGGTGAGTGGATTCAACAAGTGCCAGAAATATGCTTTCAACTTTCTATGTTTTTTCAAAACACACATTTTCCATCACTCTAGAACTCTTTGTTTTTTTACCAGGATACTTTTACTCGCGTTTAATGAATACAGTAATGTTGTTAACCGAAATTAGATGTTGATGTGATATTTTTTATTTATTTGAACCAATTGCTATGAAATCCTTCGGATAATGAAAGGGACACTCGCATATTTAACTGAACTTGGAGTTTCTAAACTCCTTAGGCGAATTAAAGTTCGTAATTTTTACATGTTATATTTTTGTTGTCTTGCCCAATGGGATGTGGAGAGGTTAAGGATATGATTGGGACGGTATCCCTTCTACTTGATATACGGGGTGGATGCATAGTAATTGAGTTGAATAGCGAGAAATTTGGGGGAATTTAGAGATGGGGAATATTTTTCTATTATAGGTTTCTAGTTTAAGTTCAGTTAGTTTTTTTCAGTCTATTTTGAGGCTTCTTACATGGGCTTGTCACCTTTGTGGCCGTATTTTTGTGGACAGTCCTAAAATGTGGCATATATAATTTGTAACGTATTTGTTGTTTTGTCTATACTCAATTCTATGAAATAAGTGAGATGTTGAATGAAGCACCCAATAATTGAAAATATTAATGAAAGATATAAAGAATTCAATTAATATATGAATGAGTCATTGTATTTTTACGTAAAATACAATAACTTAAATTAGACTATACTTTTATGTAATTTAATATATTTTAGTAAATGTTTAAAAATAATATGGAGCACAGCTTTTATCTTACATTTATTTTTTTGTTGTTTGTTAGTTCATGCTAGCTCATGTGATTTTGTAAGAAGTTAAACAATTTGACCAATGATACCCAAAAAAAATTTTTTTGAGCTTGAATACACAAAGAGCAAACGGATATTATTGCCTGCATTGAGAAATACCAGAGGTTCGAATCCTGTTGGGACCAGTCCAGGAGATCGCGACACGTGCTTAGCCTATTTAGGCCATTCTTCATTCTCAGCGGCTCTGTGAGGGGATTCAACAAGTGCCCCAAATATGCTTGCAACTTTCTATGTTTTTTCAAAACACACATATTCCATCACTCTAGACCTCTTTGTTTTTTTACCAGGATACTTTTACTCGCGTTCAATGAATACAGTAATGTTGTTAAGTATAGTAATATATTACGAATAAAGCAGCGTTGTTTTTTAACTAGAAACACCAGACAATTGTCCATACAACAAAGCCTTTGGATGGAAAACGGAAGTGGACCCAAACCACTTCAATGTGGGGAGAAGAGGACATCCTCTTGGGAGGCAGCCAGAAAACAAAACCGATCTTACAGATGAATAGCAAGAAATATACTGGACAATATTAAATCCATACATTTTCTGGTGAGATGACATACGCATATTGTTTGCGTGATATGTCACAATAGCTAAATCAGCTGAAAGACAAGGTAGGGAGAAATAAATACATAAAAGGTCCTCGTTTAGCCTTTGAGTAAACAAGTAAATTAAAATACGGAACCTTTAACCGTAAACCAATTTAATCAGAGAATAAGCGATACATTAGGTAGGATAAGTCTAGGATTTAAATTAGTCTCTGGTCCAGCAACTGCCACTCAAAGTAATGTAAATTTTATTGAAACAAAGAAGTTAGACAAGTTTCAGAATGGAATGGAAATGTACCAACGCTGGAATTCATTAAAGATACATAGGAGAATTTAATTAAGATCTGTTCTGGAAAGATGGAAGCAGTGTTTTTCAGAATTACTCAAGTCGAGTAAGGAACTAGCAATATCTAAAGAAAAAATATTCCAAGATAAAAGGAACTTAGCTGATATAACAGAGCTCCCGGATTGGACAGTATTCCGAATGAGGTTCTGAAATACGGTGGTAAGGCAGTAGTGGAGGAAATATGATCTTATATAAAATGAGGATGCCACAGGATTGGAATGTGATAGTTTTGTCCCCAATACAAAAGAAAAGAGATAGATTTACCTGCCAAAACTATCGAGTATCGCTTTCCAAGATTCACTGACTGCAAGATTCTTTCAGTCGCAATAAACAAAAGAATCTTGACATAAGACGAAAGAAATATTGGCGAGTAACAAAGTGGCTTCTGGCCCGGAAGAAGCACATTTGATCATATCTTCTCTATTTGATTACAAACGCTGGAGAAACATGTGATCTCTCTCAGATCTTCATAGATTTCTGCCAAGCGATGACCATATAATATACCAGATGTAAACATCCGAAACCAGAAGAGTTTGAGATAGAAAATGGTTAACGCCAAGGAGATCCTCCCTCCCCTGTACTATTCAATACTTCACTAGAACAAGCGGTCAGATCAATCAGAACGAACCTAGGAGTTCTGTAATTATTATATAACAGACCCAAAACTTAGCTTATGCTGATGACGTAGTAAGGATACGTAAGGAAAAATAACCAATATATGATTTACTCAAAAAGTAAGGGATAGGAAGGACAGAACTATGTGCAACTGTTTCATCACACATTTTAGGAAGTGGACAGCTTCAAATTCCTAGGGACATTAGTGACGAGAAAAAATGACATCGCAGCGGAAATAAAAGTAAAACCCGCAGTAAGCAACTGATGACTTACAGTTCGAAAAACATTGCAGTTTTGGAACCTGTCACGGATTCGGGAATTTTTTTAGAATTGATTGATCAAATTTCGTTAGTTGTGAGCAGTATAGTGTGGCATTGATAATTCTGACACAATGGTTCATAAAAAATAATACCTTCGAAATACCACCGCATGGAAAGCAATTCCTTCTTTAGATGCAATCCTGTTTTGGCAGTGTTCTTAACGGCTCACTTCTAATTTCTAAGATTCCTTTACTTTAGATTACAGTATCGTCGTAAAGTATCCGATTTTTACATGCTTTGCAAAAATGAATCATTAAGAAGCCTTTCCCGCTGAAATCGCAAATGGAAATGCTTGTACCCTAGTTGGCTTTGGCCGGAGAATAGGTAATCCTGAAGAAATAGTCCAGCATATGCAAATGCTTTTCCACGCTTGGATGCGTGATATCTAGGCCTCTAGCACTGATTGGGAGGGATTTAGATCCTAGCTATGTGGCAGCGACATTGATCATGATGCTCCAGTTGGTGCTTATACATTCGCCTAATTAATTACTGTCTACACGACCCATCCACTCGTAGAGCGCATTAATTTAGATTCCGTCGCCCTCACCACCCCCAAGATTTGTTTTATGTTACTTTATTTATTTTCCCTCTGCTTCCGATTATTATTCTTTTCAGTCAAAATATCAATCATTCTCTCCAACATGTTTCGTTGAATTCTTGTTGGCATATACTATTTAAGATAGCAATCCACATTATGGATTATTTGGGCCAATGGAAAATAATAGGCTTATAAAATTAAAATAAATCAAAAAACCGAAAAGACTTCATTGCCAAAACTTTAAAACATACTAAAATAGTGTTAAAGCACAATCAATCGTGATCCAGATGTTTATTACTTGACTTATATTTATCTAGAATATGACATTGAGAAAATCGGTGGATATATTGTTAATGCAAATGGATTAAGTTTAACGATGCATGCAAGAAAAAATTTTATAAAGAACTAGCCTTGTTCAAACTTAGTAATGAGATTATATACCGCATTATAACTGATAATTCTTTACATAGATTAAATTTATGATGCATCACTTACTGTGATTTAAAAGCTCATTACGAAAGAAAAAATTGAATCGAGCTTCATAAATAAAACAGATTGCAAACAAAACATTTTCAGATTAAAGCGATTTAGTGCCGTTTAAAAGTCATCATTTGTTCTTCTCTACAACATTTAAAAAACGTATGTTATGAATGATTCACAGTGTAGATTGAATAAATGGATAAATCAAGAGCATCTCCAGCAGTCAGCGGAAACACGTGTACAGTAATCGATAAGCCAGCCTAATATTAGCCAACGAATAAGAATGATTTGGGCATCAAAGTGATGTTTATCAATGATAAGGGCCTCACTTTAGGGTAGCTATATATCATTTGATTCATTCGGCGCGGCTAGGCTCGGCGAAAGGGGCGGCCGCCCCGGGCGTCGCATAAAGGGGGCGCCAAAATGCCAAGAAATATTTTTTTCTCTTCTTTTTTATGCTCTGAAAAAAATATTTATTTTATTGGATTTCAGTTGCACATACGCTTAAATTAGTAATAATGAAAAAAATAAGTATAATAAGCAGATAGGAGGTTACGATATCTATCAATACAAGCAAATTATCAATACTTTCCTTTCAATACCAAGTAGTTCTAGTATCAGTAACACCGATTTAATATTCCTTTGAATATCTCAACAGTTTCGAATATTTCATTTAAGTGCTAGAATGAGTGCCGGCATCGATGCTTATGCCGGTATCGTATTTTCATGGAAGCAGATAACCTGGAATTGTTGAAGACAGCGGCAGAGCCAAAAATAGAATTTTTGCCGAGGATGGTAAGCTCAATTTTGCCGCCCCTTCTTCCACCCCCTCCTATATATGTTTACACTTTTATATCAGTACTTCAGGTAATATATTTCAAAATAAATATCATCATCTTGCAAGACCATGATTTAAATTTTTTAAGGGATAGTTTTATATTTTATTGGTCATACTTCCCTCATACGTGCGAGATAAACGTAAATACTTGTTCAATTATAGCTTCAGAGGTCACGTAGTGTTTGCAGCACTTGCCATACCGTTATTGGACTATACAATTATCATAATAAACAACCACCATTCAATGGAGAACAATTATGAGATTGAATTTTCACCAGCTAAATCAGTCGCTTTGCTCACAGTGGGCTCCTTCCCAATTCATAAACATTTTTTTTCCAGCCAGATTCGCTATATTTTACACTGATACTAATCACTTAATCTTTACAATTAAGAAAAACTATTTTTTCAATTAGTACTTATTTATTTTTCATCCTACTTTGCCTCTCGGCATTACGGGTTTCGGAAGAATTACCTACCGATGAGTCTCTTCATCCGTACTGTTTGTCCATTCTAAATTCAGTTTATTAAAATAGTTTGGTCCTACTATTTTCTTCCAATCGTATACGAAGGATACAAAGTAGTTACCCACCGTCGATTCCACTCCTTTATGGTGCCCTCCCGTATTTTTTACCATTTCCCTGGATATTTCGCAATCCTCTCTCCATTGTTATTGTATACATTGAAGATTGTATAATATAAACTATGGGGCAAAATTATCCTACTCATTTATTTTCACCCTCTTCGTGGTCTTAAACGCATTAAACAATTTCCCAACTAATTTTTTTACTTTCGGGCTCTTTCATTTCCTATTTTTAAAATACTCATATTGCAAAATTATCCATAATATTGAGTATATTTATTTTTTGGATTTTTTTTTTTTATACCATAAATATATATATATATATATATATATATATATATATATATATATATATATATATATATATATATATATATATATATTTTTTTCAGTTTTTTTTCAGTATTAGTTTTTCTGTGCCATAAAAGGTTTTTATTCAAATCAAATTAAAAAAAAAAAAATTAAACAGGTAAAATTATTATTTTAGATTGTGTGTTTTACAATTCTGAATAAAATTACAATGCACTGCATTAGAGTAGAGAATGAAGAATGGCATATGCTCACTAAAAAATAATGTTGTTGCAACAATTTAATCCCTCTTCTTCACTGATTTAACCTTCATTTCTGATTTCATACTTCACTTTCTTTCTGACTTCTGTCGAAACTTCTCTTCTTTGATGGCTTCTCTTTACCAGTGCCGTTTCTTTTTATCATAAAACAGTAGTCAACCATCATGCTAGCATTCCATCATCCCTGGTATCTCTTTTTCCATGTCTTTGCTTTCCTGGTGAAAACTTTCTCATAGTTCTTCATTGAAATTACCGAGGTTCACAGAGAAAAAGTCATTATGTGGATGTAGAACACTGAAGCTTCAGATTCATGTTGCGTCCAGATTTCATAGAACTATCGGAAATTTTGTTTTCAAGTATTGGAAATAGACATAATGATTTAGCATATTTTTAATGGACTGCTTCATTCATTCGGACCTGAGGTGCAGAGGAGATAATATTACCTTGTTTCGTTTAAGAAGTGGTACATTTGATGTTATGTAAACAGGTTTGGAGGGTTTTTCTTTTAAGGCAGTCTGTTACATGTCTTAATCAAATATGACATACGGCATTTTTTTGTAGCTGGATTGACCAAGTAACATTCCAACTACTTTTAAATCCCCATAAATTGTCCACGAATGTTTTCATAACTCACATATTTCAGCAGATCTTTGAAATTTTCATATATATCCTTGAGGTGTACTGAATGTGTAGTGGGTATTGAGCTAAACAGAATTCCATTATGGAAAAGTGTACCTTCGATCTTGACGAGTCTATAAATAACCTCAGCTGACTTGGATTTCATTCAAGTGACGTTATAGAAATTCAATAAATCATGAATATCACAACGAAAATCTAGATAGTTTTCTTCTTTAAAGGATTTTACTAATTCCTCGTCTCTGGTTTTATTTACTTTCAGTCTTGACCACCAAGTAATTGTACATCTTTTGTCAAAATCAAGTCATATGTTAAATAATTTTGACTGCATAATTCTGGTGCAAAATCTTCTTTCAGGTTGTAATCATTAGCATTATCGCTCATCTTCATCATTTTGCACAACGTAATTCATTGAAATGATCATAAAGACAGGTTTAAAGATGTTAGTTGCTAATCAGCGGAACAAAAAAATATTATATTCTTTCTTAAGACATGGATGATTACTAAGACGGTGAAGGTGTCTGGAGAGAATGAGATCAAAGGGAAGAACGAGGAATGCTGTGTGATCACTCAACACTCTCGCTGGCAAAGGATCCTCTCCTTTTCCATCCCTTCTCAACACCTCATCTGAAATCTGAGAGCTGGTAGTCTTAATCGATTTTATCTAGGGTTAGGCAAGTTATTGAATCTTAGAATTCAGGGTTCTGTTGAAGAAACAGCGCATCGTCAACAGAATGACGTTTATTATTTTATTATGACTAAAATAAGTATCGGCAAATATTTATTTACTTATTTATCTACCTACTATGAGGTTTTTTGATGCATATCAATTTTTAAAACAAGAAATATTATTTCTTTTTTGTTTAATTTTATTTCTTTATAATTTAGCCTAACTACGATAGCCCAGTGGCCAAAATTCGATCAAAACCAGTTTTGTGATTTATTTATACCATCAAAATGAGCAGAAAACGTTGTTTCGCTCAACTATAGTTCAAAAGTAAATTAAAATTAAAAGTTCGAATTAATTGAAGTTCAAAATAGAATCAGTTCACCCGTTCAAGCTATAATCAAGACACACAGACAGACAAATGGACAAAAATGCGTTCTTTTTTTGGATTCAGGGGATTCTGCACATCAAAAATTTGACCTGATTAGAATAACCTTGATTAACCGCCAATCGTTTGACGGATAAACTGACGGATAGTTTCTGTTAACCATCATTACTGTAGAACGCAAGAAAATATGGAGTTTTTAACTCATGGTGTCAGAATTTTGAAGGAAAACATTAACAGAAAAGTAGAAGAATATCTACGAAAAGTACAATAATCCTAACAATAATTTAGTATCATACGAACTATATAATATTATATATTCAGGTCAAATTAGTATTAAAAAAGGCATACATAAGTAATTTAATTATATACATTCGTAGGTTGGAAATCTCCGGACTATTGTTGGATAGGAATTGAAGGAAGGGTAATGAGAAAAGTCGGTACTGAGAAAATTATAAGCTATTTAATTTAAAGGAACAGCTATTACAGATGCTATGAATATCACACTTTATTCGTAATTTAAAGAAAAATGCCTTATTTTATTTTATTTTTCTTCTAAAAATGACTACAATTTTCAAGGATGTTTTTTTATTTCGTAGGGAATTTAATTACCTTTCAAATTGTATATTCATTATTTATTGCCTATCCAATGATACATATTTTTCCTCCCTAATATGCATACAGACGGAGTAATCGGTATGACAAAAAAACTGCTTGCCAAACAGTATGCAGATAATAAAACCTTCACAATAACGGTGGGTGTTTATAGCATTTCCGAAAATTCCATTTTGTAATATACTGAATTTGTTGAGCAGTTCAAATTTAATACGAAATATATTAAAAAAAAATTGTATATTCTGTTCTCTCAATTATCATCATAAGTAGCTGCTAATAATAATTTTTCAATCAATTTTATATTTAAAAAAAATTAGAAATCATGTTTTTAATTTTATTATTACATATTTTTCAATTAGTTGGATTTTAGATAATCACCCATAGGTGACTTTATAAACTTAAAAATTTGTTCTATTCTATTTACAAAATTAATAGGGGACATCTCACATCTCCTTCTTCATTATTCTAAACAATAAAAAAAAATTATATGCTTAACGTTAAAAAATATAAAAATCTGGACTTTCATATTTTAAAAAAAAAGAAAAGGCTACGTTTTGGCAGATGACATGACCACTTTGAAAATTCAAAAATAGGATACAACTAAAACCATCGTCATATTGGATGAATCTCGTCTAACAAAATTAGTTTGCTCGTTATTTAATTTATTGTGAAATAAAACTCTTAACTGGAACGGCTGAAAAGGGTATGACTAGACCATACCAGAAGGGTTTTAAGTGATTTGAAACAAACTATAACAAGGTATAAGATTTATTCTTTAAAGTAGAACGGTTTCCAGATAGGAATAAAAGTATTTTAAACATAGCTTACTTCATTTTGAACTCCATACTCTCACCAAATCCAAGAGATCTGTAAAAAGAATTAAGCATTAATACGTTTAAAAAAACTCACATTATCTTATGCTGATCAGATATGATTGCGCTTAGCAATATTAGTTAATAGGTGATATGGGGTTAAAAGACAGGTTGAATATTATATATATATTACCGTTCATAGAAATATGAATAACCTATAGCGAATAGACCATCAAAGCACAAACTTATTAATTGTTTCCTGATGTTACGGACTGGTAGCCTTTCTCGATGTAATGTGTGAATGGCTGAACAACTTTCGATGAGAGAGTCTAACAACTGGCCATTGAATGTAAAAATTCAAAATAAAACAAGTAAGGGACACAGGTTCTGGTAATCAACTGAGAGCTCAGAAGTTTCTTTAATTTAAACAAACATCTAAAAGAAGGAATTGTGTATGTATTTGTGTGTACATATTTGCATATATTATGTATTTGTGTTTGTGTGTGTATATAAATAAATGTATATATATATATATATATATATATATATATATATATATATATATATATATATATATATATATATATATATATATATATATATATATTAACTAATTAGCAATGCCATTAGTGAATAAGAAGCGTCGCAAATTAGGCGAAGTAATTACTAATTACTATATGTTACTACTATAGGTAATTAATATAGGCATTCCATTACCCCTAAGCTAATTATTTGTTTTAAAAATGTAATTATCATTTAGTGATGGAAATATTCAAATAAATCGATGAGTCAGCAACCCAGTTTGTTAACTATTTACCATATGCATTCACTACCCCTAAGCTATTTTCATTAATTTTAAAAAATAATTTATTTATGAAAACAAATAAAGATAAATTACCATTTAGTGGAGGAAGAAATTCAAATAAATCGATGATAATACATCCTATTTTTTATTAATTTTCACAGCTCATATCGAAAGGAACCGACATTGCAGCAAAACTATTCCTTTGGCGAAAATATAAACGATCAGGCTGCCTATGTCGTGAAGATGTATCTTTAATGTATCGTAATTATTATAATATATTATTTTTGTGATGGTATGAATCAACTTAAATTGTGACATGTTATCAAATTTAACAATATTTACTTATAAAGTATTTTTTTTTTTTAGAATTAGAATGTTTTATTAATTATAAATTTACAAGTTGTCACAAGACAAATACATATATTTATATGTCATAGTATAATTTATCTTTTGCATGTTACAATAAGGTGATTTGATTTTAACAGTTTCTAATCTATATGCAGGAAAAATTTAAAAAATACCTAAACAATAAAAAGCAAAAGTAAACAAAATGTTTATATGTATACACTCACGTATACATATACAGATTTATATACACATATACATATACATATACTTTATATACACACAAACATACATACATACGCGTACATACATACAAAAACGAGTAAACTAATTAGTCAAAATTGTAAATAATGAACAGATACATAATTACCACTTTTCATTAAAATAATTTATATATATTTAATGTAATTGGTGTTCGGGGTACGATGTACACTAAATAATTGATAATAATTCAAAGCCGTGCTTTTATTTTCCAAAGCAATTGGTACATAAAAGGTATACTGGAACAAAATGAGAAAATAGCAGAATAAGAATTATTGGACAACAATACACACATGAGAGAGCTCTCAACAGAACAACTTTTTCAGGGAGGTAATAAATAGGCTTGCCAATGAACACGCAAGAAAATTTGACTATTGAAATTTGCAATAAGAAAATTAGTTAATTGAAAATGTTTAGCGGAAAAACGAAAAAATGAAATAATTAATTTTATATACATTGGCAAACCCATTTTACAACCATAACCTCCCTGGCACTGATATCACTATCACTGCCCAGTCGCCACATCACTCCCCCCAATGACATCGGCACAGAACCGCACCTTAGGCTTCACCTCTCTACCAGAGCGAGTGCGGTAACCACGTTGCAACGTAGGAGGGTCTGCGTCGAGGTCATTCGGATGGTCGCCTGAAGGTCCTGCGGCAGGTGTAGGAGTGGGTCGATCTCTGGTGGCGGTGCTTTCTCCGTTGTCGTCCAGGAGATGGGCCGGCTTCAGTCGATCCATGGATATGACCTTCCGACCGGAAGGCAGCTGGACAGTGAAGGTCTTCTCTTCCCTCGAGATGACTTTAAAAGGGCCAGAGTAGGGAGGAGTCAGTGACTTACGGACGTGGTCATCCCTCAGAAACACATGACTGCAGTGCCCTAAGTCTCGGTGGACGAACGTCTTGGCTGTGCTGCTGCAGTGAGGAGCTGGGCGAAGGTCCTTCATGGCCTGGCGAAGAGACTTCAACGTCGACTCGGTGTCTTCAGGACGTCTGGAAGGCTCGAAGAACTCGCCAGGGAGACGTAGAGGCTGCCCGAAGGTCATTTCAGCAGCGCTGGCCCCGATTTCCTCTCTAACGGCCGACCTGAGACCCAAGAGAACTGTTGGCAGCACAGTCGTCCAGCCATCATTGTTGAGTGCTGCCATGAGGGATGCCTTAAGGGACCTATGCCACCGCTCGATGCACCCATTGGACTGCGGATGGTACGCCGTCGTGCGACAACGCTGGATACCAAGGACACTAGTGAGACTAGTGAAAAGGTCTGACTCGAACTGGCGTCCCTGGTCGGTGGTAATCCTTGCAGGCGTACCATATCGAGAGATCCACGTGCCCAATATTGCTTCGACCACCTGGGGAGCAAACCCCGTCTCTTTGCCCTCATCGGCTCCATCGAGTGTCAATAAATCGAATTTATTGCTAAGGGGCATCTTCACTTATAGTCCTTAGCGTACAAAAAAAAATTATAACAATTGTACTCACCGATCACGTCGGGGTCACCACTTTAATGTAATTGGTGTTCGGGGTACGATGTACACTAAATAATTGATAATAATTCAAAGCCGTGCTTTTATTTTCCAAAGCAATTGGTACATAAAAGGTATACTGGAACAAAATGAGAAAATAGCAGAATAAGAATTATTGGACAACAATACACACATGAGAGAGCTCTCAACAGAACAACTTTTTCAGGGAGGTAATAAATAGGCTTGCCAATGAACACGCAAGAAAATTTGACTATTGAAATTTGCAATAAGAAAATTAGTTAATTGAAAATGTTTAGCGGAAAAACGAAAAAATGAAATAATTAATTTTATATACATTGGCAAACCCATTTTACAACCATAACCTCTCTGGCACTGATATCACTATCACTGCCCAGTCGCCACATATACAATACAAATCATTATTTTATTTATTTTTACGAATAATATACGAATAATTCTCACATTTTGTCTACTATGAATAATAAAACAAGAGAATAATAAAAGATATACCCATAAACGCACAAAGCATGTACTAGCTTTGTGCGTTTATGGGTATATCTTTTATTATTCTCTTGTTTTATTATTCTCTAGTCACCTATTTCGTATATGATCGGGATGTCGGCGTTAGAGAGAGGAAATTTTAATGTCAGCCAGTATGTCCACCAATTACATTTTTAATAATTTAATTATTTTTAATTGTCGGGAGATGAAAATCAGAAAATATATTTGAAATTCTAGTATACCGAGGGTAGTAGTACTCTTAGCATCAATCGCTACATCCAGAAAATTAAAATTGCTTAGAGAGAGAGAGAGAGAGCTAGTAATGTGATTCACCGACATTATTTATGTACTTCGTCTTATCCTCACTGATAGCGAGTTCAATCTTGCTTACTTGGCTTCATATAATTTGTCGTGACTCCACTAAATATGTCTCATTTCCACCAATAATTATTAATTAATCGGTGTACGCATATCCCATATCTTGTCTATCTTGATACATATTACCACTTCGTGAAGGGCAATATTGGCGCACGGCGGAATGAACACAAAATTCGTCACTGACATTCCGTCCAACTATAACCCATAATACAAAATATATTATTGAGGCATTATATCAAAATTATACTAAAAGTGTACATTAATTACTACATTAATTATGATAAAGTATGCACACATTTTTGAATGTTATGAAGACTACAACTAAATTTAACATTGGAACTCAATCGCTGAATTCCATCCATTCTGCGCCAATGGGACGAAAGGCTATTTAACGGACTAAATCGTGGCTACGACTAAATAGCCGTGGGTGTTCTACTAATAGCTTCCATTCAGCTAACAGCTGGCATTCCTGTCCCAACATTAAAATAGCTGTGGACTATTCATTTCTTCTGCGGGTTTATGAATACCGACATACCAGGAAGCTTCGTCGTCATATCCAAGTTATTTTCGTAAACTCATATTTACTTGAAAAAAATAATAACAGAATTAATTGGAGCTACTAAAATTTAAGAATTTCGAGGTCTTATTGCTGTAGCCTCATCGGTTTAAAATCGTACACTCGTTCGGCGCGTCATGCCATTGAAACAAAATATTTTTTGTTTATTTGAGGGAGCTCCTAAAAATGGAACTATTAAAGAATTCAAAGTATAGAAATTACGTTTTTCGAGGAATATATCTTCTTCAACTTTCACAACAGTTTCCTGCCATTCTACTCTATTCACAATCCATCCATTATCCACTGATCTCGTATGTTGAGCGCTGCCAGATATACCTGTATATTATATAATCAACTTCTTCGCAAGTTTGAATGGTATAATGCTAGTTGAATGCTCTAAGCAGTTTGTTTTTATATCTACATCCTTCCTGAAGCGGGTGTGAAGTTCTGCCCCTTCTATTCGTTACTGATTACTGTTGTGATTTGAACAGTGATACGTCTATTTGTTGCACTTAGTACACCGGGCGCCTCCTCATGTAAGTAAATATTCTTTATTTTAGTTTTGCTTATCTCGCTAAAATAATTATAAGCATTTACAAAGTTGCTTTTTAATGATTATATACTTAAAAAGGCTAAACAAATAAATATCTTGATGAATTTAAAAAAAAATTCAAAATTTTGTTCCCAATGTTAAAGTTAGTTATCTAGTAGTCATCAGTTATCTAGTAGTTAGTAGATAGTTATGTAGTAGCAGTCATCAGTTATCTAGTAGTTAGTAATCTAGTAGTTAGTTATCTATTCCTGCAAAAATCACTGAATTCTTACTAAAATATAAAGTGGAACCAGAAGTGTCGGCAAAAAAAAAAACGGAAAATGTCCTATATGAGACCGGGCGAAAAATGTAACTACCACAATAAAGTGCGATGTGGTAGTTTTGCATGTAAGGTGCATTGCAAAATCAGTATCATATGTTTGCGATGTGAAAAAAACCCTGTTAATTTCATGAAAATTTCCTCATTTATTCCTGAAAATTGTACGTGCTTATGGTTTTTTTATGCAATAAAATACACGCATAATAACTTTCGTAGCTACACTCTACAACTTTATATAGCTCTTTATATGTTTATATACAAATCATTTTTGTGTGTAAAGTCTATTTTATATATGGATTAATATTTATGTATGGATTGTTTTATTATTTATATATTTTAATTATACATACTATTTTTAATATCTACTTTCTAATTTTATATATTTATAATAGATAGTTGTATTTTTCCTTTTTTATTTAATCGTATATTTTTAATACTTGACATAACAAATTATTTTTGTTTTTAAAATAAATTTTAATTTATGATGAAAATTTCTTATTATTTGTTTTATTTTGCCTTTATTTATAAATAAATGTCTGTATTAGCAACATTCCATAAATATAGTTCTGAAATGCAGAATTATTAATCTCAATTTAGAAAAAAATAGAGTTATTACAAAAAGAATATACAAGGTTGAAAGAGATGTTGCACTTAGTGCCATACTCGTCCGCTGGTTTACTAAAAATAGGCGCGCCTGCTAAAGAATGACAGCCCTTATTAAGCTTTTCGTAATAATGATGTGATCTAATGAAAATAGTAATGTTCCGCTCCTTGTTTGAAGATTTTTCGTTGATTTCTTATTACCAATTGGCCATGAAATATGTTGAAGGATTTGTAATTCAAATCTGTCCGAGAGCGGGACAAATATGTAACATCTTTGTCGTTTTTTTTAAACTTTGATTATTGAAATTATTTGTATTGCAGTTATAAAAAGTAATTGTGATATTTATTTAAGCATAATAAACTGTTGTGAAACTACCTATTGGTAGGAGTACAATGACACTTCACATTAGAATGTCCCATCTTCAATCAAGAGATATCAGTAGATTTAAATGGGTACAGAGCTCGTAACGGAAGGATTTATACCTTTTTTGGGCCAAAACATTAACATACTAACCTAACGTTTATTATAGATAATATTATTAGAGACACAATGTAAATCATTGAGACTTGGCGAAGGATTTCAGATATTCAGGACTGGTACTAGGTAGTACTCGATGGTTTAATTGAGAACTAAAGCTCAATTCCGTATGTCCAAAATACTGTTTATATTATTATAAAGGAGCCATTTGTTCTTAATTGGAAGTTTAGAACATTGGTTTAATAAACGTTTAAGTAGTCGGAAATGACCAACAGTTTCCTTTGTTTAGTCTTAAATGTGAATTCTAAGATAGATATAAAGGATCTCTTCAACAAGGATAAGCGGAATGTTTTTAAAGGATACTGAAGAACTATAAAAACGTCGCTGGTCCTATCCCAAGCCAAAATAAAGGAGAATTAGAGGTTGAGCTCACTGCTCATTCTCGGTAAAATACCCACAATGGTGAAACTAATTAGCTTCTTAGTCAAATGCCAACTTCCGCATTTGGAAGTATCGATCAAAAGTGTACTCTTTATAGGATAGCTCATACTGAACTAAATAAAAGATAAAAACAATCGAGTCAATTTTAAACTTGGACTATGGGATATCCTCAGTCTATTTCGACCTGGATCACTAGGATTGATCCCAGAACAACTGGAGACTTATAAAATAGATATTGCAGCGATTATCAGGAGATCCGGTGGACAGAGAATGGCAGCTTAGAAAAATGGCACGACACAGTTTATTATAGCTGCCACGAAAAGTTGCACCAATATGGTACCGTATTCATTGTCTCTAGACGTTTTGCAGGACTAGTAATCGGTTTAAAACCTGTCAGCCAACGTATATGTTACCTTAGGTTTAAAGGTAAATCCAAGAAAACCTCCATCGTAAGTGCAAATGCTCATATTGAGACCTATAAAAGAACAGAAAAGGATAACTTCTAAGATCTGTTGGAGAAGATCCTAGAAGGGTGCCCAAGGTAAGATATTAAAGTAATTGTTAGCGATATGAACGCTAAAATGGATAGATAGTCCCCAAAAATTGGTCAAAATAGCCTATATGAAGCAAGCAATGAAAATCAGCAACGACTAATAAACTTCGCTGCTTCAAGAAATCTTGTGATTGATGGTACTTTTTTCCACACAAGAAAGCACATAATAGTACATGGACCTCACCAGATGGCAACACGCTGAATCAAATTGACCACCTATTGATTGATGCTGGATGTAAGAGTTGATTTCGATCATTTTTTGGTCATAACGCGCCGAAGGGAACGCATATCAACGGCTAAGACTCAACGCACCCAAAGAGCTGAAAAATTCAAATTTTAAAGCTGAAAGAGGAAGAAACCAGCTCCTAGCACTCCAACTATATGGAAAATAAGTTACGAGAGACTGACTGGCCTGAAATTATGAGTATTGATGCTGGGAGAAAATATCGAAACGTATCACAAGAACGCAGCACAAGAACAGTACCTACACTCATGCCTATGCAAAGAGGAACAAGAGGAGCTGTGAAAGAGTACTGTAAGCGTAAAGAGAGGAGATACAGATGCATCGGAAGAAGATACAACTAGAGGATCTATAAAATCTAAAAGACACGAATAATGTCCGGAAATGTTACCACGAAATCATCTAGGGCAGAAAAGTTTTTAAGTCTAAAACAAATACCTGTTAAGATGTTCATGGCATCCTGCTCTTTGAGAAGTCCCTTATTATTAAAACAGCATTTTCAGGCTCTTATGACAGAGAACATCGAAGGCCAAGCAAATGATTCTACCTTACCTGGAAGGCGGTAATGATACTGATCCCCCAGATCAGTGGTGGATCCAAAAATATTTTGATGAGGGCAGCGCACCGGTGCACCAGGTTCTTCCTTCCAAAGTGAACAAAGCATTTAAGTTTAAAATCCACATTAATCAATAAAAATTCCACCAATGAAAGCCACTGCAGTGTTGAAGCAGTTTCAAGAAGAAGTGATTTTACCACCTTCCAGAGGAAGGAGGCGCGCACCTCTCACCATGATCCGCCAGTGCCTCAAATGAGGATAATCTCATGAGGGCTATTGATAAGCTAAAAAATAAAACGGCACCAGGATTTGATAGTTTCCCTGCAGAACAGACCTGTAATAGTAAAAGCACTGTCTAATCTTATCCTCGACATCAGGAGTGAAGAAAAGTTACCTGGAGCCCTGAGGAAATCTGTAATATGTACAATCCACAAGAACTGGGATCAATTAGTTTGTGGGAACTATAGGGGAATCTCTCTGCTGCATGTGGCCTACAAAGCCATCTCCAATACCCACAATCAAAAGCTCCTACCATATGCTGAGTGGGCTGGTTGTCAATACTATTGGCAAATCCACTACTGATCAAATTTTCACACTACCTTTGATTTTGAAAAAAGACAGAGAGCACAAAATATTAGCCCATCATCTATTGATAGACTACAATGTTCATAGACTTAATATTTATTCTCACATTTGTGAGAAAAAGTGCAAATTAAAATATAATAATCATTTAATAAACTGTGTTTTTGATGTTTCAAATGGTAAGATTGTTTAGCTATGTTAGTTAGAAAGAAGGAGTATTAATCAGGTTATAACAATATTTATTTACAAAAATCATAATTCTCAGGATTTTTTTTTTAATAGATAAATGCAAAAAATTCAGAACAAAGTGGTCAGATTTTTTAGTACTTGTGGAGTCTTACCAAGCACAGTGGGTCGCTTATGAAGAAAACTGCAAAATCACCAAGGCAAAAATAAAAAAAGATAGAAATAGATGCAACTCCAGTTCAGAATTCAATTGGGAGTCCACATGGACAAACCAAAACATGGTTTTGGAATGACGGAAATAAAATAAGATACTTTTGCCGCACCAATATTTTTTATTCCATTTATGCTAGCAAAGGCAACGGCTGTCTGACAAGTGACATAATTATACGAATATATTTACTTTAGAAATATATGTTAAACCATTTAAATATGATATAATTTAGTTTAAACTATTTATGTTTAGTAAATATACAATATATATTTTATGTGCTTAAGAGCGATTTTTGATATATGTATGACCAAAATTCTAGTCTAAATAAACTATCCTTATATTTAATCCTAGAGTTGACGTAGTTTAAATATAACCCTGGAGTTAGAGTGATAGCGATCGGAGGAGAATAGACACCCACCGGAATGAACGCTTAATGGGATTGCATTGTCAAGACCTGCCCTAGCGACCGCCCCCCTCCTTCCTTCACTCTAGTCAATTACACCGAGATCTGTTTTAAAGACCCATTAGCACTTCTCTACATCACTCATTAGTCTTTGCTAATTACTATACCGTGTCGTGAATTACCTCTTCATCATTATTAGCAACCATCATATCGAACTAGTGGCAAGGGAAAAACACATTTTAAAAGTACAATTATGTAGGCTAACCATGCATGATAAGTATGCATGATTAATCATCGATTAAAAAAGGAAAATAAATAAGATAATTATTGTAATAATTATATTGAGGATTGAGAAAACCACGTTGATCCATGTGAATCTTCTTTATTTCCCAGAATTTAAGTTATTTTCTGGCTAAATTAGTTAGTATAGCACTATGTAGGTATGACAGTATGGCACTACTCCTGCATCCGTTTTACCTTTCTTACCTGATCCATCCGTATACCAGACCTTTTCCTGGGTAAATAATCACACAGTGAAGATGAGATAAGGTTTTATAAGATGAAATTATATTACATTCAAAATTGTCATTATCACAATTATTGTAATTATCTTCCTGTTTTTCCACTTCACCGTCCATGTTAATGTGCACAAAAAAATGTGCAAAAAAAAAAAAAATTGTTCCAAACGTATTTAAGGAATATTAATGTCAAATCTGAAGAAATTAGAACAATGCATTTGGTCGTGACTGCGAAACAAATTTTTGATGATATGGAGACATTAAACCGACCGTCATCTTGCATCATATTTAAATAATTTTTAATTTAACCCGACATTTTTAACATAAACCGTTTTCCAACGATGTGTTTGGTCTTAATAGGGTATCAGACGAAATACCAAATAGTCGAGTTGAAACAGGATCCTGAGTCACTTAAGCTCAGTTATTTCAAATTAAACCGATTTTCTTACGCAATGTAATACCAAAAATTCTCAGCGAATAAATAGAATCCAAGTTATAAATTTTATAATAGTGCCTCTTTAATAGTAGTTCTGTGAACAGTAGCCCTCGCGAGTGAATTTTTGCATTTTTATTTTATTTTTCATTCTAATCACATCGCAAATTTGCTAAATACTAATGTGACAATGCATAAACGCTGAAGGACCATCAACATCAATTATTAAATAAAAGATATTCATGTTAGAACAGTTAATGGCTAGTTCTAGTCTGAATCATTTTACTGAATGATTTTACTGAATGATTTTATCATTTTACGGTCAAAATATTGTATAAGTTCTTTACATTAATTTTAATGAACAGAGATAAATATTAAGAAGGAGGTTGTTCTTTAGTAACCATACCCATTATTAAATTGAATATATTTCATTAAGTATGATAGCAATAAACTTGATTAGCATTATTATTAAACTTAGAAGTAGGAACATTATTTTGGTTATTATCCCTATATAAAGATTAATATATTATCAGCTAAAATATATGCCAACTCAATCAAGATAAAGCATAGCACTATGTTATCTTAAATGAAAATAAACCAACGAATACAGAAAAAAAAACCACCCTTTTTTAATGAACTGGTTGGGGTTGTTAGGTGTTCAGGAACAAGACGGGAAAAACGTGACCCACAGGCAGTAAAGTCTCTCAATAATTATCTAGAGGATGAGATATATATAAAATAAAATCCAAGGGTCCAGGTCTCCTCGTCTTGTATGAAATTATTCACAGATTTGTAAAAAAAAATAATAAAAAAAAAACACGAAAAAACTAAGTACTTAACTATAACAATTAACATTTTTTCTCGTAAAGATATATCCTTTCTGTTATCTATTTATTTTTTTAAGATAGGTAATATTATTGGAATAAGGCATAAAGGAATGATCGATTTTTCGGCTTTTTGGATGAGTCTTCTCAAATACTGAATTTTGTGAGCAGTTATTAAGAAGGAGAAAAGACCATTGTAGCGTTTGGTACCCGCTTATTAAGTACATTAAAGAAGTATAGATTTTCATATTTAAAAATAAAGGAACCATTCTTCGTGGATTTGCGTGACAATTTATTCCTTAAGCTTCAAAGAGGTACAGAAGAGATATTCGATTTAAAAATATCTGAAATTTGACCTAGAATCTCTGTTCGTTTCATTTCTTTTTTTTTTTTGCTGAAAAAACACATTTCAGATGTATAAGCAACTATACTTTTCTATAAATCAGTAAAGACTACATTGACTGGGCTTACTCGAAAATAATTAATTTGAGGGGTCTGGTTTTAGTGATTACACTTCAAATATAATTTTAATCTTGAAAGATTAAGATATTTTCCAAGAACTAACTAAATTTTCAAGTTACTGTTAGCAAAAAAATAATTATTTCTAAGGAGTTAGTGGTCAGGAAGTGGTGATAATAATGAACCCTGCTGTTATTATAGAACATCTTGGCGGTAAGAGAAAATGAGATGATCGTGTCTGCCCCAATCTGTAGCTAAAGAGCGTTACTGCACATTGTTCGATCACAGCAACAACGGCAGATTGTTGTTTCAGTTGTCACCGTGTGTTCATGTTGAAAAGATAAATTTATTTTTTATCAATTTTTCAATCAAGTTCAATTTTTCAATTTTGTTGTGTTACCAAAAAAAAAAGATAGATTTTCGCATTTTAAATCGGTTCAAAGGGATATATTGCAGCGTTTCTCATTGCAGTGAATCTGTTCTTATGTCTCCCAATTTTTTAAAGAGACATATCAAAGATGGCATTGTTTGACTTAGGGAAACCCAAGGATGCAAGTAATATGGAACCGGGCTCCACTGCCTCCCATTCCAAAACAGCTTCAAATAACCAAAATAAAAAAGCTTTAAAAGAAACTAGAACAAATGGCGATGTGAAGGAAGCTGATCCTCGAAATCTAAGGGAATCAGTGGCGGAAGAGAAGGAAGGAGCAGACTAGGAAATGAAGCAGGGGCCATGCATTAAAATTAATTTTTGACTGTAATCATTGTTCTATGTTCATTTTTCTTGCACAATTACCATAAAAAAATGTTTTAAAAAACTAAGGGGTTCCATATTACCCGCACTTCAAGACAGAGGCACAATTTGACTTCTTTGATAAATTTGAATTTAGCTCATTTGGTGGTTGTAGGAGAGCAAATTTAAAATTGATAGTGTATGACTAATATATAAAGCAAGTAATTACCATAGGGGACAATGCAATTTTTTGAAATTTCAAGCATTGGTAAGTCAAAAACAAAATGGGGTTCCATATTACCACCTCTTCCTTCTAATAATTCTGAGTAGGTAAATAATTTTTTTTGTTTTATGTACTTTTTCTTTTTTACTATATATAATTTTTAATTCCATTAAAATTAAATTTTAATTAAAATTAATTTTAATTAAAATTAAAATTTACTTTTTAAATTTAAAAGTAAATTTCTTCTTTTTTTTTAATATCCTATATAGTAGAAAATTCATAAGATCTTTTTTATAATTTGTTGGTATTATAATGGTCTCAATTCAGTCTTTATTCAAGTGAGCGGATATTTTACAATGATTCACGAACAGTGACTTTGTTTTATGCCATTATTTCTGTTTGATGACACAACAATCAACTCTATTTAAAAGTTTAAGTTACTGTTTTGTAAATATAACTTAAGATTAGTGACAAACAAGTTTGTATCCGGGTGTTATTCTCTAACTACCATATATTTTTAATATTGTGTGGTAAATTATTCTTACTAAATTATATATTTATTATATAAAATATATATTTCTCACCTGGAAGGAGAAGAGGCGGATAGGACGAGAATGGTGACGAGGATCATGACGTCACAGGTCGGGGCTAGCCAGGGAGCCCCGCCCCCCTCTCCATATCCCTCCCCAGCCTCTGTGGAAATTCAAATATATTTAGTCTAATGTTACACTAAATTTATTATAAATATAAATTCATTCGATAACAAATATATTCATTCAATATATTTATTATCATCTATTTCTCATTCAATATTATTAAAATCATATGTTTAGGATTATACAAACATTAACAAGCTTGACAAGAGCTACGAAATCGTTTTGCTTTGCTTTGACATTTAATGTTTATTTTATTGTAAACATATAAATCATTATTTAGAAAAATATATATCATACTAATTATTTGTATGTATTTGTTATTGATTTTTAATAGTAACATTTTATTTTATTTTATTATTTTCTGTTTACACAATAGACCATGAAGATCTTGTGCCGCGTGAAGTGGTCTGCTTACAAACATTTTATCATTTGCGGGAGCACAAACAGCCCGGACAGAGCACACTCAACCTCACGTTCCTGCGAACTTTGGTTTCCATTGTGCTGCGGCAGGCTATCCCTAGTTCCATAACCAGTCCTTTGGGGCCAATTGGGTAAGTGTCCTGCCCGGTGGTTAGTCACAAATCGGCTCAGCTCCCCATATTATGGCTGTTTGGAGTCACCAGGCGCAAGAGGACCTATATTTCTTTTCCCGAAGCAGACCGTCCATGGACCAAACCTTCGGCGGTTATTTGATATCCTGGAAAACCACAACGCGCTTCACAATTTAGATACACAGTGTAAGATTCATTATTTCTACGTCCGGTCAGTGTGAGTTGCTCCAGTCTGCTGATGGGCCTCACATACCCGGAGGGAGGGATAAATGCGGGCTGCTTGGCTTTCCCTGGTAGGTGGTTCAGGTGTTACTAACCATGCTCGTTGCTTAACTTTGATTACCTATTGCAAACGCCTTAGTCCGCTCGACTACTCCGACACATTTGTTGTCATTAAAAATTTATGAAAGACTCCGCTAACTGCATTTCGATATCTTCAAAATTGAAGGACTTACGCCATTTTAGGCTCTTGAATTTTGGACGTCATTATTATTTTTCAAGCTCCTCATGAACTGAAATTTTAGAGGCATGATACATCATTTGTATTTATTCTTTCATGGTATTTCTATTAAAAACATTGCAAAGCCAGTTGGTGTAGTATTTTTTCGGAAAAATTCAAAAAAGTAATTAATAAAATGATTTTCTCACAATTATGAAAGGAAAATCGAGTGTCTGAATTTAAAATGTTTATTAGTCTGACACAGAAACATTTCCTCAAATTTCAGTCATGGCTTCCAACGTTTTACAATTTTTTTCATAGTGTAGTTCTCCTCAATAATGATTCGTGATTGCCACCTTATTTTAACCATAATAATAGCGTATTCCGTCATCCTTTGGACCCTTTCCTTTCCAAGCTGAGCTTTGCGTATTCTACGCAAGGAGACGCCATTCAATAATCCCCAAGAGAATTAATTGCCTTAAAAATTATTTCTTAAGGTAGTCGATCCTGTTTGTTTATGAGGACATTCATTTGTAGTTAATTGCCAACATTAATATCTGTCTCCGAGACATGGCTCCATGCACACCAAGTGTAATCGTTGATGCGATTATGGTGTTCGGAGAAGGGATAGTTGCTTTATGATTTTCTTTTGTATGTGTAAACCGTGTCTGAATATTGTCATACTTTATTATTATAAACATTATGAATTCAGACAAACAATTCTCCTTTCATGATTAAGGAATTTTCTGTCAAAAGATTACATGTCCACTTCATTTAAATTCCACCATAAAAATTATTTAGTTTTATTTTAAATCTTTAATTTTCCCCTGTCAAATAGTTGTAACAAATCAACATTTTCAATAAAATTTTGCTTTATCTCCATGAAATGCTCCCCAAAATAATAATTTATTTGTAATAATTTTCCAAAAGTGGATATATTGACTTTCAATAGAAAAATCCTCCAATTGTGGAAAAATCATGTCAGAAATGACTTTTTGCATTTGTCATTAAAAAATATTTGCCTTGCAGACTTGGCAAAACTTTTAATCGAAAAACGATGAAACAATGATGTATAATGCCTCTAAGATTTCAGTTTATGAGGTGCCTGAAAAAAAAAATTATGTTCAGAGTATGAGATTCAAATATGGTGTGAATCCTTCAATTTTTTAGACATCGAAATGTAATTTGCTGGATCTTTCATGATTTTTTTATGACTATAAATGCGAACATTAAAAATTAGGAGTTATTTGCAATCTCCAATTTTCGCAATACGTCAACCGCACATATCGCGTCCAAGTTAAAAAGAAATTGTGGTTGGTGAAACTATAGAAGTAGATATATTACATTTTTCTTTGTCAATTTTGGATTAGATCGTCCGTTTGGCCGTTTTTATCCGACTCACTTCTAGTACTTTCAATAAGTACGCTATTCGTTAGTGTCGCCTATTTTATAGCTGCACAGAGCGTACTTATCCACAGTCCTGTCTATTAGCTTCCAATAACCTATTTTTACCGTTCTGTTCTCTCTGCCACTTTGTTTACGTCTATCTATAAACCCATATCTACAGAATTAAAATATGCGAAATGTCTATTTTCTTTATTTTCATCATTAAACTAGCAAATACATACAATAAATAGTCTTACAAGATTTCAAATAGGAACAATTTTATCGATAACGTGAACCAATTATAATCAATTTTTCAAATTAGGATCAGTTTTTGATCTAGATATATCTAATTTTTGTTATCTTTTCATTAACGTTCCACTTTGATCTTAAAATCTTGAGATTTTCCAACTCTCTCCGGGGTAGGTCAAGGGGATTTCGAATTGTTTTCAATCAATCAAGTGCGCACTGGGGAAAATCCTAAAATTAGGTGCAATAGTCAAAAAACAAAGATTGGATTTAGCTGCCGTCACTAGTACAAACGTTTTCTTCATTGAAATCATATGGTAAATTCTAAACCTCAATATTAACAAACATATCTAGAGTTTATGTAGAGAATCAGATTATGAGATAAAAATGTAGAGTCGGTTAACAATTGGTAGTTCAGGTGTTCAGGTGTAAAAATTAATATTATCATGTTATATGAAGGTAGTGGAGGTATGAGAAAGCAATGATCACATTCATAAAAATTAGAAAATTTTAAAGAAATGCATTGAACATAATTTTTTAAAGCAAATTCAAAGGTTTATTTTATTGATTAGTTGTAAGATACGTTTGGATTTGCTTTAGCTTCTAGAGACATATTATATGTGTGATGTCGTGTTTCCATTTTTTTACATAATTTTTGTGCAACTACTTTTAGCCGCGTTTACAAGTTTTTCAGAAACTATCAGTATCCCGAGAAGGACTTTGTTCAATACTTGTAGAATCATGGAAATAATTGAGGAAAAACTCAGCATTGTTGGATTACGTGCTTTTTAATATTGCAAAGCACATTTCCAACGACGAAGATATCATTTAGATGTCTCAAGAAAATAAAATTTCAACAAAAATATTTTTAAGCAAGTTCGTGGATTAAAAATTTCCTCATCTAAAAAAAGATTGCTAAAATCGGAACAATATCCGTTGGACACCGAACTAAAAATAATTCTACATAACTTAAATCGTGTGTCTCGTAGAGCAAGTATTGGTCGCCCGACTAAGTGCTATCAATATTCATCATTGTGGTTTAAGAGACGAAAAATAGCAAGACTATAAGAAATTGCTTACCTGGACAAATTGAGTTTTGCTACCAGCAGCAGTTATTACGCAGGTAGAAAAGGAAGTGATGCAAAGATTATTCACGAAATTTCAGATCGAAAGCCGAAGAAATTAATAACCGTTAAAATACTCGTAAAATTCCGAAATGCTCGAAATTGAAATGCACCATAAGGATTAGAAGTTGAGAAAATCAGAATTAGTATAAAATATTAGAAGTAGGTACTTATATTGTGTACAATATTATATTTTTTTCTTCCTGTTATTCAAGATACCGTTTAGCATAATATTTTTATTTTTGATTTTAGCTTAAAAGCCTATAAATATTACATTTTTTTGACAATTTACGGTTGTATTTATTTATTTCTATTCATTCAATCATCCTCTGGGCCTTTGTTTTTGTTTCATTGTACAATATAGTAAGTTTATGTATCATTAAAATTTGTAATAGAAATTTTTTTCATGATAACAACATCCAAGAGTTTAAATTTACGATTTGTTTTTATTACCATCTGTTTTCTTGCACGTTAGCATAATTTCATTTTATTTCTTTCGTGAGATTCTGCAATGAGTGCTATTCCATCCATATATTACATAAGTCAGATTAGTACACGAGTGTCAATTTTCGTAAATCAAGGACAGCTCATCTTAAAGATCTCTTCGATCTTATGAATAATTATTGATCTGACCTTACTTGATGCCTAATATCTTTTGGAAATATTTTGATTTCTATCAATACTCAGAACCATCTAATTAGACTCGCCATACTCCCATTCGTCCGAATGTTCAGTTTTTAACCAACTTAAAAAAAAAGAGTTATCAATTCGACTTTATTTTTCGTTGATGTTCTCTCATAATTTCGCCATTCTTAAAAAAATTTCTATGATACTTTTTCACTCAAAAGAATACGCCTCCATAATAAATTTATCAGGATCCGATGAAAACTTTTAGAGGCAGAAAGTGTAACAACGGATAACCGCTATCCACTCGTGATAATTACAATAGTTTAGTTAGCAGTATACATTTCTAAATTTATTTGTTTCTTTAAGATTGTAACGAAACAAACTGCAGTTGTATGCTATTTAACATGCCCGACATTATTCGTGAGCTATTCATTGGTGAATGACTTACCCCAAAACATTTTTTTTTTTAAATGATCCCATGGAGAAACAATCATAAAAGCTGGTATGTGATAATGAATCTGTAATAATCAAATAACACCTCATTACTAAAAAAAAAACAACACTGTGAACTTATCAGGAATAACATAAATACTTGCGTGGTCGCTCTCAGATATATTTGTGTAATAATAATTATTATTGAGAATATTTAGAAATAAATAAAACTAAACACGCAAATTACTACAAATATGAAAAACGCTGAATCAAGCATTCATGAATAAAGTTTCAAAACAGAAAAAACAAAAGTTTTCCAAATACTTACGGGTTTAATCGCGTGGTATATCTGAGATGCGATAGGGATTAGCTTATAAAAGGAGGACTACCAAGGTCAACAAATCATTGGCGTATATAATCGATTGTAGGAATAGAAAGTGAGTGAAATCCGTGCAGAAGCGGGTTCGCCCATTCGAAAATTAGAAACTGTGTATCTGTCAGATCTGATGCGAGTAACGAAGTGTTAAAAGAAAACCTGAATTTTAGGTGACCAGTGGATGAAGAGAGAGCCGGAAAGCCAGTCATAAAAAAGATATGTAACAATCGTGCCAAAAAATGAGGGTTTTATTGGCATATTTCTAGTGGAGAGGAAGATGGTTGGCCTGTCTGTCAGATATCTCTCGGGCTCTAGTTAGTTGAGGGAAAGCATGTGGATGTTGATTCGTCTTTTTAAGGTGCATATAACTTGAGTTGTAAATTCCGTTGAATCATTTAACTCTAATGCTTTTCCCGTTTTGCTTATTATAATATTTTAGATTTTCATTTAGCATATAGGTTTAATTGAATTATATCAATCATATTTTAGTAAGATATTTTTTGGATTAGATATTTCCACAAAACACGTAATATGTAATTACCGTGGATTCTTAATGTAAAATTAATGAAATACTTCGGAGGAAAAGCGTTAATAGTCCGAAGAAGATAAAAATGAGCTCAAAATTAGTTTTGAATGAATGATATAGACTAATTTATGTTTGATATAAGAAAACTCTATTTGTTTTTATATAATTAATTATTTATGTTTGAAACTTTCTGATTTTTTATTCTCAACACAACCAATGGTTCGATATTAAATTTTTTTTCGACTGTTTTATTAATACATTAGGGACTTAACTTCTATATTTTACCACTTGAATTATTAGAACGAGGCTAAGCGACAACGAGGGTTCTGATTTAAGAGGCAGAATTTCGCCAGGTGGGATGATATCGGATGCCCAAGAGTTGGGGTAGCCCTTCCTCGGTAATTGCATCTCAACCCTCGCCCCGCTTTCCTCTATTTTCTTCTCTTATTTTGGCTTCTTCTCCGATCGTTTGCAAATGGAAAAGGTATCATGTTTCTTCTGGACGGATTGCACCATCACCTCAGAATTACGGTGAAAAACAGATACAAAATTATCCTATACATGAATATAAAACAAATCGTCACTTCCATGTCTCTTTAGCTACCTCTTAACTGCAATGATCGTTCATTTTTATTTTTATTTTTCAATTTACATTTATTTATCAATATATCTAATTTACCAAAACATTGTGCGGAAAGACTTAAAAATTTTTAAATTTCCTTAGCTGATTTTTTTTCCTCTACACATTTATTGATTTTATTTTTAAAATATATATATTAAAAGAAAGAAAATTCATTCATTTTTTTTTATATTATAGCTGCATTAAAAATGACCCTCGAGTTATTATTGAATGAAATTCATTTGTATATGTCTTAGAGTTTCAAGCTTAGAGTTTGCAAACTTTAAAAATTTTATTTAAAAAAATCTCCACTTAACAAAACAACTTAAAAAAGGTTTTTCCATGCTGAACCCGACTCTGGTAAATAATCAAAGTAAGAGATTAGAAAATGAAGTTTTAAGAAATAATGAATTTATTTATTATATGACACTTCGGTGAGGATACCTAAATCATCGAAAAATTATACCGTCTGTAGCCAAAAACTTACAGATTTACGAAAAGTCGCTTGATATCGATTTTAATCTTCTGTTCATATTTTAAATTCCTTGCAATCGGATCTATTATAATAAAATTATTTAAATTATAATTTGAAGAATTTCGGACAACCGAAAACCATTGACAATGCGTAAACGTTTTATTTAAAAAAAAGACAAAAATATGCGGTTTGGATTTATCTATACACAACGGATTAACTTATTACTGCTTATTTCTTTACCACCAAAGATTTTTTTTTTACAAAATTAGGTCTTGACCATTCCTAATAAACTTCCAATGATCCATGGATAAGCATAAAGTTTATTATGAAGAAAGGGGTTTACTTGGAAATGTGAAGCAAAGAAAAGAATAGATGGATATTGTTTTCCAAATCGAAGGAAACCTAAATAATTTAACATAAACTTTTTTTACTGACTACCGTGTTTCCTCTCTTAAGATAATTATGGAAGTAAAAACAAATTACTAAGCCCATCAAGGACTACAAAGTGTAGGTATAGAGAAAACACAATTGTTCAAAAATAACGAGGTCTGTTGGTAGGCATATTCAAAGTAGGCCAGCTAATGAAATACTATTTAAAAATCTGACGCCATAAATTTCTTATTGACCGAAAATGAGTGGGATGCATTGGGGTGAGAATCTTGGGCTGAAGAAGCATCTTGGGGCCACTCAGCCATTAAAATACAAGTACACAACATCATTATTCAGGGAACAAGTCAGTCGATTTGAGCATATTATCTTCCAACAGATCAAATCATTTACGTCTACCTTAAGCAGTTTGGGATGAATATCATTCTATCAATCAGCTTAGAAGGGTCGATGCTCGCCAGTCACTATTTCCTAGGCTCCTTAGTACGTCAGAAAAGTTTGTCTTAATGTTATCAAAATAGAACCCTCATTTAAGCGATGATACATGATTATCATTAAATTAATTAAGCTAAATCCATAAAACATAGAAAATTAAACGTAATTTTTCTACGATTACATATTGTCATGATTATGGCCGTTTCTATTCTTCATCAAAATTGCTCGTTAATTTTCACTTTCTGAAGTCAAGATGGGCATTCTTTGACCGGTTAAAAATCATTTTGAGTCATCGTCAAAAAAAAAAAAAGCTTTGATCATTCTGTTATGAGTGAAGTATGTATCTGTCTAGAAAGTGGGCACATTGCCATTCATCTGTCAAACACGAGCCCTTCATGATACTCAGTGTAACAGGTTGTTTGTCGAGGTTGACAGATATGTGGGACAGTAGTAATCATGTGCCAAGATTAATGTTAATTTCAGAAACTTCATGTGGGAAAAAACATAAGAGAACATATCGAATTCATTTTAGGGAATTTTGTTAACGGTTAAAAATTTGTTTGTTGCTGTTGACAGATATGTGGTGTTTATATGGTCTATAACAATAAGGAGCAATAGATCGATTGCTGCGGAATCCATATCGATGTGAAGTGATATTTGAGATCTTTCGAAAACCACCGAAGGAGGGTACAGAAATATGCAATGCATTAATGAAAAGAAGCTATATTTACAGTTAAAAAAAATACCCGATAAAATATTTTATTCACCAAACGTTTTCAAAGATGAGGTTCACCATTCAATCAAAAAATGCAATTCACTAACCATTACACGAGTTTTACGCCGAATGGACAGGCTTTATAAAAGAGAGATGCTGATAAATCTTTCGAAGCATCCAGTAGATAGTGATTTACTTTTATCTTGGCCAATGATAAGCTGCAGACAATTTTACAAAGATCAAATAAAATAAAATTTTAACAAATATGATCATGTTTGTATTTGTTTATATATATATATTTTTATATTTTTATTTTTTGTAGTTTCTTCTTTCCTCACCCACTCACTCTCATATTAGCAATGCAATCGATAATGAACAGTCCATTAATAACTTTCTCTATTCATCTCTGTCCGCAGCAAATCTTTTCCAGCGATGTACACCTAAAGCATTCAGGTCTGCCTCGACAACATCCAGCCATCCCAGTCGAGGCCTCCCACATCTTCGTCCAAGACCTGGCTTCCCGTGGATCAGTTTTTGGGTATTTTACAGGAATCCATTCTCTCTACATTGCCCAACCATCTTAATCGACCCAACTGGATATACGAGACAATGTCTCCCCCCTCTCCAAACAACTCTTGCAGTTCCTTATTAGTTCTGATTCGCCAGGCATCCCCAACTTTTACTTCCCTCCTTTCTTCTAATTCCAATATAGAATTAATTAATTTATAATTAATATTAATGATTAGTCGTTCATTAGATATTTTTTGGTTTGAAGAGAAATGTTTTATTTTGTTACAGGTTATGTCGTCAATCGATTATCGAGAATGATTGGCGCGTTTAAATCCAGCGTAAGGTAGAAATAGTAAGCACTGCTATTGCGACTGGAATATATTCAACGAATACGATCAATATATGGCAGTTTTCTAGCAAAATAATTCGTTGATTGTAAAAACATTTCACTGAACAAGAAACTTTAATCTGCTGCTCATGTCTTATTTTTTTTTATAACAATCCTTATACTGTAACAGCGTATTATTCTAAGGTATTTATGATGTTAAGATTTATATTGAGAGGTATTCTGTTTAATAGATGATAAGGTAATGACGCTCACCAATAACTAACTTGCAACTAAATTGTTACGATAGTTTTGAGTTTTATTTAAACTGTTTTCTGCCACTGAACCGGGGGTATCGTCCGTATCCAAGTGCTGCCCGTCTGATGCACCTATATATTTTCAGTTTTGACCAAAGAGATATAGCCGTTGACGTAAAAAGGGTGTTGATGGGTCTTCTACTTACGTTTTTCCGGCAGATTTTTCCGGTAGACGTTTGAAAGTTTGAAGTGCCTATCCAGTCAAATACTACAGATATGCTATAGAGTTAGAGACGAAGAAAAATCACTATTTGATTTGTGTGCATTAAAATTTTCCTTAAATGTTTGTAAATACGGGATGAGGACAGTATTGTTAATTTTATATTTCCGGAACTGCGTTATTTAGGTATTTACCTAGAAAACGACTTTTTAAAATTTATTTTTGTATTCCTCTGGCCATTTTTTTCAACAGCAATAGGGAGTTATGCCAGGACAAACGACTGAGATTAACAAGCCACATAAAAGAAAATAACCTACCCAGCGATACAGACTTCTTTCTGGGTTACTTGACAAACGTTCAAAATTATCACTGATAAATTAATTTAATGTTTACAATGTACTCATAAAACCACATTGAGCATATGCCATTGTGTTAACGGAGAACAGCGAAAATGTCAAATATCAAAAAAATTAAATCATTTCAATCCCAAGTAAAAAATATGATTTCCATCTATATTTAATAATAAAAAAAATGTTTTCTTCCTTCCAAAAATATTTTCTTATTTTAATAGCAGAGGGAAAATTTTATTATGGTCAAAAATATGTAACACTCTCATACATAAACAAATAAAGCTTAAGGCATATAATCAAATAGTTCTAAATTCTATTTTTAAAAGTATTTTAAAAGAATTGGGAGGTAGTTTTTCGTAATTTCATAAAGAAAATTATCCTCCGGTTTAAATGTCAAGTATACATATTTCATCAAGCTCAAAACGAAACCGTCTATACTTTCTAATATAAATATACCGACAATCTTCTTTATATCTTGGTGCGTAACAACATGTATTTGATTTCTTAATCAAGACAAGAAATCAAATACATGTTGTTACGCACCAAGGTTTAAATGGATTATATCAAACAGAAAAATTTATACTGGTTTCTTCTCGCACTGAACTAACAATGAAAGAAAGGTGGGATGTTTAAAGGTAACTGGTTTAAGGGTCGGGGTTTTTCCAGTAATGCCGATGAGTAATTTGTTTTTCTGTTATAGATGGAATATGGATAAATTTGATTGGACTGTTGGAGATATTTATTTGGCCATTTAAGCAAAAATCTGGATTGGATTTGAAGAATTTTATTATTTCATGTGCTTCATATATATTTAATTTGAGGCTGTTTTCAACGTGATGCATTAATTTAACTCCTGAGTCTTTGATGAATTTATGATTATTTTCATTTAAATGAATAGCAAAGTTGGAATTATCTGTCTTATTATTATATGCACGTATATGTTCCTTTAATCCCTGATTTAGCGATCTTCCAGTTTTTTTCGTGTATTTGGCTGAACAATCATTACAATTTAGTTCGTATACTCCGCTTTTTTGGAAAGGGTCTATTTTGTCTTTAGGAGAAGAGAAATATGAAGATAGGTTTTTTTCTATTTTAAATGCACGATTTAATCCTAGTTTTTTCAATTAATTTCCGACTTTGGTGGACATAGGGCCGTAACGTGGAATAACAACATAATTTTTCGGAATGTGCCTATCTTCGGGGTTGGTTGAATAGATATCATTAATTGTCTTTTTTTGTATATATTTTTTTTAAATGTGATTGATAGTGGTTTTATTGTGCCCGTTATTTTTTGCCACGGAATATATTATTTCAATTTCTTTATTCTTTATTTCAATTCATTTAATGGTACGTACAAAAGACGTATTACTCACCGGCATTACTGGAAAAACCCCGACCCTTAAACCGTTTACCTATGAACATTCCACCTTTCTTTCATTGTCACTGCAGTGCGAGAAGAAACCAGCACAAACTTTTCTGCTTGATATAATCCATTTAAACCTTGGGGAGTACCAACATGTATTTGATTTCTTGTCTTGATTAAATTCATAATTCATAAATGTTTTATAACACTGATTTACATTACATCTAATTTAATATGTATAATAATACCAAAGTATATTTTGAATTGCTCATTTTTGAATTTTTGTGCGTTTTTAGAACTGAAGATGAATGTATAACATTCGAATCTAGTTTTCAATAAAACAAAATAATAGAAGTGGCTAATAATTTATCAATCCCTAATTAGATTGATCCTTCTATACCATCATGCGGATTTCAACTGATATTTAATTTATCAGTTTTCTACACTTTTTTTTTTTTTTACACTTGTATACCTCCTTAAAACACACTGAACATTCGTAATACCTTACGAACTGGTATTTCTAATTTTCAGTGTTGTTTTTTTTGAGAAGGTATACAAAAGTAGGAAAAAAACACTTTATATATGATTTCTACAAATTTTGAATTGTACCTTTATTCTGCGACAGGTGCAAAATGTTTTTACTTTTGGAATCTACCTGAATATTTCACATGAAATGACCATTTGTGTTATGTTGGAAAGCGGTCTCGTGTTATTTACAAGATACTTACATGTATATTAATACTAATTAGTACTCTATTTTCGATTGATAAATATTTCATATTTGTTTTTTCTCCAATAATTACTAAAGTTTTAGTACACCTTCAAATACGACCATAGAGAGACTTAATTTCTCTGTAATATTCTTTTACGCTATTTCATATCCCGTTATTACGCTTCTGAACACTGTATTAGCTGAAGATTCTCCTTTTTCTGCAGATATGCAGATATTAAGCCCCTTTTACGGGTTTAAACTCTTAACAAATTTATATCATATTTTTGACTTGCAGACAACTTTATTAGTGAGAATATATAAGATATGCAGGTTAATAAAAATTTGTTGAATTAATATATTACCGAAACTCGTTAGTTTTCAGTATTGGAAAAAATCTTTTCGCGTCACGAGAAGTGTATCGAAAAAGGAGGTGACTATTTTAAATAAAATGTTTTTGATTTCATAAAGTTTTTAACCGAATAAGCTCTAACAAGAAATAGGACGTTTCGTGTGAAAGAATCCAATATCTAAGCTTTGAGGTAAGTTCCATTCAACTCTGTACTTTTTGAACAAATTTGATCTAACAACTATAAAACCCTCCAACATACGATTGAAAACGATTTTCGAAGATGACTAAGATTATAGTAATAACATTTGTAAAATGGCCTTAATATATAGATATACAGTAATACAGGAGATAAAAATATCAGCATCAGTAGTGAACTGGAGCACGTTGAGTTGAGCTTGCTCCCCATTCCACTAGCCCACACAGGTCCTATTTCTTCTTTGGATTGTTTACTGCTTAAACATACATAATCAGACTCCGTTGTTCCTAATTGTGAGAATAAGAGTTAGATGCTGTAAGGAATATAGTTACCGAAGTTGGTAATATTATATATTGCCATAATTATAAATACAAATATATAATGATATATCAGTAATAATAAATAGTACGAGGTCTATAAAATAACACATGTACCCAGTAGTAATACTATATTTCTATGAAAGGTATTACGGATAATCGACTGCCCTAGAGATAATATTCATCTGATGGAATTCCGACATTGCATTGTGATGGGTAGAAGTTGAAACTGCGATAACAGCGTAATCTCTGGCTGAGGTGCGCCAGTGGATAAGGCTATGGCAAATGGATAAGGCAGTGGCACAAAAACGGACCCTATCAACACAAGCATTTAGGGTCAGGAGATAGCCAGTTTTCCGCAATAAACAATGTTTTTTATGACATCAAGTGGTGTAAGATTTTCTCCAAGGGATGTTATCTTTACGGTCAAATTAGAAAATTATATCAAATCTCAACTGTAATAAAAAAATTGAATGTCAAGTTAATTTAGTGGTAGTGAGTCGCCAGTTGCCATTGAGTCGTTGAAGGCGATCATTTTTTTTACAATAAGCAGTGACCGTATATATTTAAAGTTCTTACCTTCTTATCCAATGGCATCACAGCAATATCAAATGGTCTAACAAATAACATTAAACAATTTATTCTGGCTCCAGTCTACTATGACAGATCCTATATTCCTTAGCAAGAAGACATATAATTTAATATTAAACAAAGAATCATTTTATTAAATAGCATGTATAGCTGAGATTGATTTTCCTTCGGATCATTCAGAGAGAGGAAAAAAAAAATCAGAATCTGATCAAAGAGCTGAAAAAAATTAAAGAAGAGAAATTTGCCTTGTTTTTTAAAATATTTTTCTCTTGTAATGGATTGATAGATAAATGAGGATAAACCGTTCCCTCGGCAGGAACTGAATCAACCGATGAATACATGAGTGGAAATGCAGCAGTGATTTACGATTACTACCATAAATTAACCACTACCAAATAGAACCCTCAGATAAAATATAGGTACTGACACTTCTAGTTGACCGAATCAAGCCCCTAACCATAACAGGCATTAAACATACTATTTAAAACGAATGAAGAAAAAAATAACAATAATTTGCTTAAATATAAAAAAAAATAATGTTCATGTGCAAATGAGTATATGTTCAAAATCAATTAACATAAATGTTTTCAGATCGTGTTTGAATTTGGAATTGTTACTTTCCTTACCACCTAAGTAAAGAAGGTATTGGTTATAAGGTCAGTTTTGACGTTAAATTTTCAACCGATCTATGCTTTTCAAAGCTCATTGGTTCTTGGCCTGTCTGTCAAATTCTGTGCCACGATTATCTCTTTCTTGACTGGCTGAACCGAATTTTTAGCTTTTTTTTTTTTTATTGTTTTGCAGGGTTTTAAGCTCCTCTGCCTGTATACTACATTGGGCACCCTTGGCCTATTAGAGTCTGTGCAATAGTCGGATAAAGTGTTTTTCCATAAAATTTTGCACGAAAAGTCTCAAATGATTTTGATGAAATTCTTCTTCTTAAAGTCCTTTTCATTTTGTATGTAGTACATCCCTGAGTGTATATATTAGTATATATATATATTAGTACATATATATATATATATATATATATATATATATATATATATATATATATATATATATATATATAGTATATATATATATATATTAGTACATCCCTAAGTGTATATATCCAATATATCTCCACAAAACTGAAAAAAAAACAACCCAAAATCCGTTTTACCGATTAAAGAGGTAATCGTGTTTAGAGTCTGACAGATAGGCCAGAAGCTATGGGGCTCTGAAAAGCAGAGCTCCGTTGAAAATTTCACATCGAAACTGACCTACATACATATATTCAGATCTTTTAAAAAAAAATTAAATGCCCTAGAAGTAAAAAAAAAAATCATGTAAATCAGACCAGTATTAGGAAAGATGCAGCCTATTGGGCTTTGTGGCCATGTTTCAGTTTTCTGTAGAAGTATTCCCCCCGCTGTAGAAGTAAACTCGCAAACTTTTTTTAAGTTTTTCGGGTAACTCAAAGACAATACTTCTCCCGGAACAATCACATTTGAAAGATAATTAAATTATCGAAGGGATATTAGCGAATATATAGCAAATAATTTATGTGTTGGACTTTGCTGCCAAAGTAGTAAGGAAAGTCGTGTGAGTGGTCACACCAGATATTTTATGTTGGAACCAAGATACATAGTAGACCAGCCCTGTTTGTATAAAGACAAAATTCACCTTTTTATATTTAAGTAGCCTTATTTTTCTCAATTTTGTATAAAAAAATTAATATTATGATTTAATGTTTACTGAAAGATCTGAGATTAATTACAAAATGATCTTCTGGTCACCTTCAGTTGAGTGGTTCGCTGGTTTTCCTTTTATCTGAATCGTTATGAAATAGAAAAAAAGGGAACTTTCCCAATTATGGCTCCTAATGACCTTGGAATTCAAGGGGCCGATGAGGTCATTAGAAATTCCTTGTTTTTTTTATTATTTTTTTTTGGAAGGATTGTTCTATTGACGAGTTGAGCCAAGATATTCTCATTGAGCTGATCATTATAAATTCATTAAAAAGCCAGATATTTAAAATTATTTCTAAATCAATAAAATAAAGTAAAAATGTATCATAAAATACAAATATATTTTGAGAACTCGAAAGATACCGTATTTTTTTTTAAAGAAAGAAATAGTATAAATTGCTCAAAATAGATCTATATAAAACTTTTCCATTTGCTTATAATTTGTTATATCATCGAAATTTGAGAGTTTGAAAAACAAGAAACCTAAGAAATGTTAATAATTTTTCATTTCAAATTACCTATTTGATATTTCTTAATAACAATTCCGACTATATTGAGAAATGCCTTATAAAATGAAAGTTTTCATACTAAATGAAAAGGAGACCTTAGACCAAAGTTTTATGTCCAATATGTCTGAGCAAATAACAGTTTCGCCCAATTTATAAAAAAATGCATATATCAGTATCGGTATAAAACATACCTGGCAGATAACATAATTACAGCCAACAAAATAACATACTTTTGATATTAAAAACAACGGGAAAACTCCTTAAATTCAACAGAAATACGTCGAAGGAAGACAGGAATCAAAATCGCTGCCAATGAAATTTAAATGAGCAAGAGAGCTTCCTCCACTTCTATGGAGGAACTCTAATTCTTTGGAAGTTGAATTGTTTTACGTCTTGTACTAGAGTTTCATTTTTCATATACAATGTGACTTTATATGATCTACTCCCGTATAATGCATTGAATAATTAATCAAATGATTTGATTCACTTTTATTCATAATGAGTATTGTTTATAATTATGTTATTTATGTTCTTTTTTTATTTAATATTGTACTGAATTCCTCACATGCGAATTGTAACCATGTCATATAATTTAAAAGTTAACTTTCTAATTGAATTCATTTCCCATGCATTTATTAATAATACTGTTTAATTATTTTTGTGAAATTTTATAAAGTGTTCAGCAACTTTATAAAAAAATTGAACGGGGCCATATAAATATGCACATTATGGCCATATATATCTATATCACAGTCATAATATTTATTGATTTTATTTTATTTATTTTTGTCGTATTGTTAATGAGATAACTTAATTATATCCAAAGAAGAGAATGGAAGTAAAAGGCAAATTGACTGTTTACATTTATCACAATCCAATGTTTTCCTCTTGTACATAGTATATGTTTTAGCCTCTTAGGAACAATTAAATATTTTCTGTTTGAATTAATGAACTAAATCCAAAAATGTCCAGTTGAAAAACAGGTATGTAGGCTCTATCAAAAAACCATTAATACATTTTTATAAATTCGTAAGGCGAAAGTGAAATTTCTGAACATTTTTTTTTAAATAGTTTAATATTTTTATTATAATATTAAATAATAATATTTTTGATAATTTTGAGCCAGTGTTTCACACTTATCTCTTCACTTAAATTTTAAAAATAGCTTTTATTATAATGCTGTACTTACAAATTTGTGAAACTCCTGCTCATAGTTAAATGATTTTTTTTTAAACATAAGGTTTAGTTCAGAAATTTCGCTTTCACCTTATGAATTTATAAAAATTCATTAATAGTTTTTTAATATGGCCTACATATCTGTTATTAACTGGACATTTTTGAATTCAGTTGATTTATTTAAACAGAAAAAAATATAATTTTTCCTAAGAGGCTCAAACATAGACTACGTGCAAGAGGAAAACATTGGATCAAGTGAAATGTAAACAGTCAATGTGCATTTTACTTCCGTTCTCGGGTTTGATCTTAGTACTACTTTGAATATGATTAAAGTTCTCAAAATAACAATGAATCATAAACAAGGTTTAGAAATTTATATGGACATACGAATCCTGTGGGTGGGACGGGATTTAATAAATCAAGATATACAAATTGAAGTCCATAAATTATAAATTTATTATATTTTCTTCGATCGTGAGTTAAAATTTATGAAAACAATAATTCTAATGCCTTTTCTTTCGTTTGGTGATGATTTTAATATTTACATAATACTGTAATGGACTATTATATTTAAATAGTTAGATAAAATTCATTATAGGCGAACAAGGATACTTAAAATATGACGATAATAATTTACTGTAATAAACCTATCAGTGCTCATTATTCGGGGATAATTACAGCTTATACGAAAATGTTTTACGGGATCAACACCATATATCGCCTTTTAGTGGATAAGGGTCGAAATCTAGGTCAGCGGAGGAGGGGGGGGGGGGGAGGGGGAAGGTGATACACTGCCCTCTCGAGTAAATATTTGGGGGTTCCGGCCTCCCAGCCCCAACATTACTTCAAAATTAATCGTTTTATAAACATGCCAATAACTGTTGCTTGAATCTATTTAATTTTATATTCTTCTATAGAGAGGCTGTAGAAATTTACCATGTTTCTGTACCGGCTCACACCACAAAAAAATTAATATATGTATATATATATATATATATATATATATATATATATATATATATATATATATATATATATAAATAAATAATATGTCTAAATTAAATGAAATCCTTAATTATAGGAAGAAGTAAAACGTAATATGTGTTAAAGAAATAATCCCAGCATTGGAAAACTAGACTTATCATATTCTCAAATATTTCATTATACTAATAATTACGGTGATAAAATTATATCTGGTAGTGCATTAATATTAATCAAAATCGTAGATGTTCATTCCAAGCTCAAAAATAATTTAAACAAACCATTATTTTTTAATGGTTTAAAATTAAAAAAACCATTATGTATAAAAAAATAAAATAAGGATTTGACTTTATTAGTACCAAATAAATAATATTTTATAGTAAACTTAAAATATTTCTAAAAAGTACAATATTGCTCTCACGCTTTTTCTTTTTAACATCAAAGAAACTGTTATAGATCGCTTTGAAATATTAATTAATTTTAAATTAATTTTAGTTACCTTTTAAAGAATATTAAAATTATTTAATGTATTATTGAATGAATATTGCTCCTATAAAACTAATTGATTATGTTGTCTATAGCTTATATTTTAATTATCATCCAGTTAAAATAAACTAGAGTATAATACTACTGTTATTGATTGTATTATAAAATTGTGATTATAATTTATTATCTTAAAGTCATATAATATTATCTCTGTAAATTAATGCCAATTTAATATTTGAATAGAATATTATTATATACAGCATCTCATTTAGTCTGTACTGATGTAATTTTCTATATGTTATAAAAAACAGAACATTATTTAAATTTTGTTTTATATTCTTGTATTCAAGCAGAACTTATTTTATTAAAAATAACTATTGTACATTAAAGAAATTTAACTTGATTGAAATGCAAACTTATATAAATAGAAATTTTTTTAACGATTTCAATATTTTCTCTTACCATATATTTCATATATAGGCAAGTGAACGTAAAAAATCATTGATGGATTTAAACATTTTAATAGTATTCATTTGTGATTCTTGACTTATATTATTATTATACAAAGTAGTGAAAATTAATAGAGTAAGAATTCATTTTGGGTTTATAAGTATTACTTCTATTATTTTAAGTTGATATTTATATGTATTTTTTATATAAATATGTACCTAACTATTGCTAAATATATCAAAGAAATGTAAACTATTTTATTCCGAATATAAAAAATATTTTATTTAGCATAAATTGAAATTTTAGAGTAAATAAAACTTTATTTAAAAATTAATTTAAAGTCAAACAAATCTTTTTTACATTAAAAAAGTGTTAGATCGATTTTATTATGTTTGAATTCCATTGATGTTGAAAAAGTAATTTTTTTAATTGTTCTCATTTGACAGTTTATAAGTAGGCTTAATAGCCGTTAAATCCACTTTAAATGTATATTAAAAAACTGATTATAGAGGATTCCTGTATAATTTTGTTCAATGTCAACTAACAATATCAGCATACAATAGTTTAACACTTATTTCAATAAAAGTTTGTTAATATCGTTCAAATGAAAACAGTACACACTAATGGATCATAGTTTATATGAAATGATCAATTTAATATCATAACAAAAATGTATTACAGACAATATTATTAACTTGAAATATGTATATTAATATTCCGGATCGTATAGATAAAAATTAAGTAAGATTGGAATCGACTTTAAATTTGTTTGAAAAACATTATTTGCGTTTCCATGACGGAAAAAATGGTTGGATCGAAATTTCCAGGCCTTTACTACTTTCTTTATATTCCAAAGCTTTGTGATGGTGAACTAAGCAGGATAACTATTGAGAGAGAGTGGATGTAGAGTGAGAGTTACCTGATCGCTAGAGCGGCTGCCTGGAGCAGAGAGCGCGGCCTCAGGTCCTCCAGCCGGCGGCAGACTAGTGCCCAAGTTCCGCGCCTGCGTCCAGCCATGGAGCGACAATCGTTAGGCTTAATATCCTCCAGTTCCAGCCATCTTCTAGCCCGTTCCCAACCTACTCACTTCCTTGTCTCTTGGGATATATTAATAGCGCAACTTAAGGATACTGTGGGAAGATATGCTTCGTAGAGGCATTCATGCCTCATGTTTCATGCCTCATGCTTCATCAAACATATAAATCTTCAGATTTATATGTTTTTTGTCAGTTCCTCATGATGTGATTAATAGTTTGGAGGATACAAACAATAAATAAAAATAAATGTTTAACGAAAAGCTAAATAAAAAAAATATAAATGCATCTAGCGGGATAAAACCCAAGTAGTGAAGTAAAAAAAAAAAAAAATATTTAAACGGAAATGGTTCTGTATTTCCACATTACAGTAACTCTGCAATAGGTGCATATATTTCTACGCACACCATCTCAAGACATATAGCGAAATTACGTAACATATTATCAAGTTTACATAGTATATAGGCCTAAAAGATATATAAACATAAATAAAAATGAAAACATATAATTAAACTGTGAAGAAAGTAAGTATTTAATAGCACACAATGAATTATTTATTTGTACAATATTTTCGATAATATTGAAAAACAGAAATACTTGTGGTAGCGGATTACTTCCACACTGGCTCTATTACATTCTTGTTTGCTATAACTCAATTATACGTATTATAATATAATACGTATTATTATAATATTATATGGTCAATTTCGATTTTCTGTATTTTTATAATGCCGAGTGTTCAATATAAATCGGCTCAAATGCTTCACACTGTCAAACGGATGATCTAATAACAAAATTCCAAAAGAAAAAGTTATAGGTTTTCTACTTCTATAGTTTCACCAATTCCTATTTGTTTTTAATTTTGAAGCGATACGTGCGTTTGATGTGCGGCGAAAATTTGGGGATTGCAGATGAAACCTACTTTTAAATACAATATATTATTATTATTAAAAATATATGAAAGATCCCGCAAATTTTATTTCGGTATCTTCAAAATTAAAGGATTTACACTATTTTAGAATCTTGTATTCTGGATGTAATTTTTATTTTTCAGTCCCCTCATTAACTGGAATCTAGGAGACGTGATACATCATTTTTACATATTTCTTTATCGTCTTTCTATTAAAATTATTGCTAAACCAGTAGGTATATTATTTTTTCTGAAAAATGATAAAAGGTATTTTCTGAAATGATTCTTCATAACTAGGAAAGGGAAATTGATTGCATGAGTATAAGCTATAAGATATTGTAGCTTAGGGTTATATTCAATTTAAAATTAGACCGCTTTTATAAATTAATATAATTTGACTCAATTAATAATAGATAAACCCCCAGTTGCTAATACAAAATTCCATTAGTCAAATTTCGTTTTCCCAAATGCCTTTGCTGCATCCATTTTACCATTACAATGATGATTTTGTTTTTAACATTAACATTTATTACGAATTTACTTCTCCACTTGCAGAGTCTCATGCCATAAGATCCTTAAAAATTCTCTATCCTTGCGGAAATGCCTACGATCCTCTGAAATAAAACAACCAATCTTCGTATGGTTACTAATGTCTTTTATAATGACCTTTGTACTTTACAAGGGATGGAATCCTACCTCATTCAACCAGCATACATCGTTGCCACGAGAAAATATCCTATTTGAAATAAAATATTCCAACTTGCTGAATGCAATATTGACTCAATAATATTGATCGTGAATGGGATTCTTTAGAGAGAAGTGCCTTTTGGGGGTCTTAATTTGTTTTCGCTCATCCCTGCCATTTTTAAATTTTCAATTTGTGAAAACGACCTCAGTGACGGATCTCTGCTGCTCAAGCTTTTTTTTTCCTACTACTTAAATAATTTCAATACAAATTTTTATGGTAATTTTTAATAGTACTGACGAATATCAAAATCTTAAACCGTTTACAAGAAAAATAATATATGACGAAATATAAATGTTTGGTTTATATTTTAGTAAATTAATTAAATATTTTAGTCATGAAAACATTAAAATTTCTGTTAATTAAAATGGTTTGCCTTTAACCAGAAGTTACTTAACATAAATAAGTTCATACCAACACTATTCTACAAAAAACAAAATAAAGCCTATACCACTATGACTCATAATGGGTCTTGGGAAAAGTAGTTGATAAGGACCGTACAGTTTCGGGGACAACGGTTGTGGAAGGAGGTGATTTGGTCGTGACCACCCTCAACCGTCTGGTTTTTCTACCCAATTTATGATACCACTTCTTAGAGATTGGATTCCACAGGACCGATCCACGGCTGTTAAAAGAATAAATAATTATTTCCAAAAGCCAGTCTTGAACACGAGTCCTAGAGATTAGTGGCCACTGCCCAATCCACGGGACTACCATACACCATTTTTCTTCAAAAAAAAAAAAAAAAAATCGGATAGATTCTTTAAATAACCTATGAGATCAGCTTTAAGTAATTTCGTGAAATCAAGAACTTCAATTCCCAAAAATGGAGACATTTAAATGTTTACAACGTTTGTATCATGTCGTAGTTAGTAAAGAGTCTTGAGGGACAAAAATCTTATTTTCCGTTAAAATATTAGACTTATGCACTAATGAATTAGACTTATGTATTGAAGATCATCAGGGGGGGGGGAGGGAGGGTGAGCATTTTAAATGCATTTCATAACCCCTAAAACACGGTTTTGGAGGTTTCGGAGATATCTGATACATCATTAACTGTTATAGAGGGATGGGATGTGGATCAGCATGCACGCTAAACCGCTAGGTTTATCCCTGAACCAATGAAGGGTGATTCCTCTATGGTTGTAGTTAAAGTAAAACTACATATGCTTCAAACCTCTCAACTAAGGCGAACTATGCAGGTCCCTAACCTTAAATACCTACTTGTTTTGCATAATGGTCTTCTCTGATGCCGTACATATGTAAAAGATTTAAACTACTAAAAACTAAAAATATTTGTTTTTAGTAGTTTAAATCCGATTCAAAACAAGGTTTCGGAGATGGCTGATAAATAAATAAATAAATAAATAAATACTCACACAACATATATATATATATATATATATATATATATATATATATATATATATATATATATATATACTTATGTACTAGGGTGTTACAAAAGTCTTTGTTCATAGAATAAGTTTTATTTAAATTTCAGTATAAAATCTATACATTCTATCAGAAGTTGAACTTGATTGTCCTTGGTTTTTAAGGTGGAAAACTCCTCACATCCTGATTTGATATTCCTGTTGTTTTTGAAGCATTCAAATAATGTACTATTGCCCTTAAAACACCGCAGCGAAACAGTGCAATGCCAGTGCTGTAAGGAGGGTGAGGTAAGATGCTAACACCCTCCATTTATGAGAATCTTTTTTGGATTAAGAGTGCACGATGGGCAGGAGCATTTTCTTATTGAAATATCACTTTAATGTGATTGACCAAAGCAGGGGACTCCTATCTTAAAACTATACATGCTCTTTCAAGTTGTTCATAGTAAAGCTAAACGTCAGTAGCCCTTCCATCTGGAACCAGATCAAAGTGCAAAACATCCTCATAATTCCACCAAACACAAAGCATAACCTTGAAGGCTGTTGTTACCAAAATTGAACCGCCTGAACCAAAACCCTACTGTATTACGATGCACCAATGTTCCACCGCACAAATTTCCTCTGCAACTGCCTTTGCACTTAATCCTTTTTTCCACTAGTGCCTCGGAAGACCACGAATGACAATGTTTTCTTCCAGCATTATCAGTGAAATTTATAAAATGGAATGAAAGGTAGATACAGCTGGTATACAAAATTAAATAAAGGATTAGTCAAAGTAAACAACGATGCATGCATTATTTACATCAGTGTTGAATAAGGATTCAAATGGAGACTTTAATTTCAGCAATAAAAATTAATGTACAAAGACTTTTGTAACAACCTAGTATATATATATATATATATATATATATATATATATACTAGGTTGTTACAAAAGTCTTTGTACATTAATTTTTATTGCTGAAATTAAAGTCTCCATTTGAATCCTTATTCAACACTGATGTAAATAATGCCCGATATATATATATATATATATATATATATATATATATATATATATATATATATATATATATATATATATATATATATACCCCGATATATAGCCCGATAAATAACCCGATGGCACTTCTGGATCAAATGATCTGAAATTCAGATTGATTTTTCGGATCTGAAAATGACATAGCAAGCGTTTTTTTCGCGTTATTTCAGGTTTTTCGTTCGTCCATAGCCCCATCCAATTGAGTTAGAGGGTTGAAAATTTGAAATTTTGAAAATAGAGGTTGTTTTAGAGAAGTGCCTTTTTCTATCCTCCTCCGCCAATTTGATATTAAAAATTTCCTATTTTAGTGTAAATACGACCTTACTGACTTAATTCTGCTGGTCAAGCTTCTTTCATGTTGTTATTATTAGTATAGCTACATATCTTCCCATCCTGATCCTAAGATGAAATCATACCTTATATAAGATTATTATAATAGCGAATTGAGCAGAAAATGACTAAAATTTTACAAATAAAGTCCTTTTTGTTTCGAATTACAAAGTTACACCACAAAGGTCTAAGTAGCTAAGTAACACCAGTATGTCGAACATTTTTTTAAGTGGAAGTATTAATCCGGAGGTTCGTTACCGATAACACGGACAGTTCTTGCCTAAATAGCTCTCTCCACGGTATTGTTTCAGAAACCAAAAATCGACCCTAACAAAATCTTTCTATCTACGTTTCAGACTATTCTCACGATTCTTACTCTATTATTTAGCGTTGATTTCCCTTTTTGTGATTTTATTTATCAGATAGATAAAAAAAACAACATAATAATAAATAAATCAAAGGTATAACTTGATTTATAGTTTAATTAAATAGTACCTTTTATATTAAATATTACAATTATAGTTCATTTAATAGTCTTTACTTAATCTGTTGCTGGAAATACAAAAGTGAATAGAGATTAATAGATCCAGGCATATGAAATGAGAAGGGGTGTACACTGGGCAGGAGGAATGCTATTAATCAAGACGGCGGTGACACCCCTTCAACATTAATTCTCAAGGTGCGTTATCGTCGTCTGCAGGGCTAAGCCTCTGATTCACTATTAGAAAAAAAAAAAAAACATGAGGTTTGAACAGTAAACGATTTCGAAGAAAACTTTGAATGCTTACTGCATCCACAACATAAACAAAATAAATTTGAAATAGAAGAAGAAAAAACACTTAGATCTATTTCCAATATTCAGATTGAACTTACATACATTCGGACTTCAGTCGCGTGAATATGGCGTAAATAAGGTTTACAGATATTTAATAAGCATACGTTACTTAAGTAGCTTCTATTTTAGTAGGTAGATAACAGTAATCATTATCTAATAGGGTGGGCCAAAAATAAACATTTTATTTTGTAATGCAATACCGCAAAAACTTGCCTTTAGTGTAGAAAAGTAAAATGCATGCAGGAATTTTTTTTTTTTTACTTAATCCTCAAGATGTGTGATGCTTTAACATTAAGAAAATAATATACTTTTTTTTTTAAATAATTTTTTAATTATTTTTAAAACACTTTGGCTAAGTTTGCGAAAATGGCTTTTGGTAATATACTCGTACAAAAAGATATAGAAAACATGTATAGTTTTTAACTTGAACTCATTCTACAAATTCCTTGATAGAGTGATACCATTAAAAAAAGAATTTTTTGGACAAAAAAAATTGTCATATAAAACCAGAACAGTTTGTCTGTTTGTTTAAAAACTTGAATTTTATTAAAATGCGTTTTTTACTCATTTGAGTCTTTTGGTAATTTGAAAAATGATATACTCGAAAAACTTGGCATGAATGACCTTGAATAGAAGCTTATTCATCTTACAACTTACATACTTACAACCATCTCTTGACTTTGAACGACGACTTTTTGAGATGCATCAGTTACCAGTTTTAAGCAGCGTTCAGCTACTTGATTGTGGCATGAAAATTTATGAAAGTTCCATTCCTTCGCTGTTTCGCCAGACTCGATCTTTGAATAAATGTCTGCATTGGTCACTCTTCGCAGCAAAGATGGCGATGGAAAGGTTCTGAAACTCAATTCAATCATTCCGATGCATTCTGTTCTCTTAGGTGGTTTGAAGCTCCTGATTGTCCTCCTTTTAGAATCCAAATCCTTACCTTCGATGATTCTTTGCAAACTGAATTCTCGTATATGATTTCTCAGGTCTATAATAAATCTTAATATCAGGTTTTCTGGATGGGTAAAATAAGGATTTCTTTTAATGACAGTTTCAGTTGTAACTTGTAGTAAGTTGTCAATCAAGAATTACGTATACAGGTATAATTTAATTTTTTTCAAACTGAATCATTCAAGCAGGTATATGACTTAAAAATGAAGTCAACTAAAATCTTGTGTTCGTCCTAAAGGTTTTCTACACTTATACTCGTATACAGTCTAAAGCCTGGATTTCTCGTCCAGAAAACATGATTCAAATCACCTAAAATAAAATTCTAGAACCATTTCATTGCCACCTTTGTCGCAAAGAGTGAGCAATGAAGACATTTATTCGAAGATGAAGTGTGGTAAAACGTTGAAGGAATGGAACTTTCATGCCACACGCAGTTGAACGCTGCGTAAAGCTGGACACTGAGTTTTATTAGATCCAAGCTTTTCTCAAGGCCAGATTTTTTCTGGTCAAAATGACCTAAAGACCCTAAGGACAAGTAAAAAACTGTATCTTAATCATATTTAAATTTTTACTCAAACTGAAAAACTTTTCTATTTTTAAATGAAAATGAATGATTGAAAAATAAATTTTATTTTGAAGAGTATTGCTCTATCATTAAAGTTTTATGATGAGTTAATTTTAAAATGTATTCATGATTCCTGAACGTTTTTGTATCTGTTTATACCAAAAGTCATTTTCCTAAACCTCTGCTAAAGTAGTTTAGAAATTATTAGAACATAAGTGAAAAATGTATGTTTTCTTAATGTTTAGGAGCATCGCCCTACCATGGGATTGAAATTTCTTTTTTCATACATGCCTTTTAGTTTTCTAAAAAGTAAGTATGTAAGGAACATGACTGATTTAGATAGAAGTTGTCGACGGATCCTACGTATTACCCACTTTCCTCTATTATGGAAACATTCTACTGTCATCCTTTTTCTCAAACCAGACAAACCTTCCAACAGCATGACATCTTATAGACCAATTAGTCTATTCCCAATCTTTTCACAAATCTTCGAAAAGATCCTTCTAAAACGAATCCTACCTATAATAAAAGCTCATAATCTTCCTTCCCATCAGTCCGGATTTCGTTCGCAGCATTCCACTATTCAACAAGGACTCCGTGTTATTGACCATATTTCCTCAGTCCTAAAATGCGAACAGTATTGTTCCAGTGCATTTCTGGACATAGCACAAGCTTTCGACTGGGTATGGCACGCCGGATTGCTCTTAAAATCCATTTACCTCAACCTTTATACCTAGTCCTCCGATCATACCTCTCTAACTGTTCCTTCTGAGACCGCTGTGGAACAGAATTTTTCAACCATTATCCATCCAGTTGAGGCCGGTGTTCCTCAACGCAGCGTCTTGGGGACCCGTCCTCAACATTTCATTTATCGCTAACATTCAGTCCTATTCATCCCACTACCTTTCTGGCAGCATTTGCTGATGACACCGTCATCCCATCATCCAACGTAGATTCTGAAACAGCATTCTTAAACCTGCAAAGGCACCGTTCCCCAACGTCATGTTTATCCTCTGACGCAGATCCTGTCCGCCAGTTCATTTTAATTCCATACCGCTCCCTTTCTCAGACACAGTTCGATATCTTGGCTTCCTACTTGATAAAAGACTAACATGGAACCCACATACTAAACCTAAAAGACAAGAACTTAATCGACGATTTGACCAATGGGTCAAATCGTCGATTAGGTTCTATATAATTATATAGAGTGCTAAAAAGAAAATCTCAACTTTCAGCTGACAAACTACCGATTTGCAATACAATTCTGAAACCTCTCTGGACCTATGGATTCGAACTTTGGAGGACAGCTAAATTTTCGAACATCGTGTCAGTCCAAAGTCCTTCGAACAGTAGATCTATACTATGTAACCAACAATACCCTAACATCATAACCTTAATATCCCATTTTTTTATATCTTATTCCAGCCAAATTTTCCAAATTTCACCAGGACGTTACTCGTCATCCTAGTCCCTTAGCCATCAATCCCTCCACCAATCGCTCAAATTCGCCTCGAAGATTGAAAAAGCGCCGAGTTACATACATGAATTACATACAAGTTGTAAATATGTATATTGGAGTTCTGGCAATGGCACTTATTCTTATTGGACCTGATTATCCACTCAAGTTCTTTATGTCTGCGGCTATAGCGCCCTCGCTCAGTCTCCGCTGGCTTTCATTACCAGTGACGCGATTGAGTGAGAAGTGCTGGGATATCCAGGAATCATGCTTTCCATTCATAAGTGAGGGGACAAGCCTGCCTCGGTATTTCCCAGATTGATTGTAAATAATGCATATAAATATCAGTGCGTTTAAGATGTTATGTTTATTTTATTTTATATTAGTTTATTTATTATTTTTTTTGTATTAAGTATATTTTTGATTTTGCTATTATTTCATATTTTTTTTTAGTTTTTATTAGTATGGTGTGATTTATTTGATCACTATTTATACCATTTACCATTATACTATTGTCCTTGCTGAGACAGAATGTAATATTACTCAATAAATAAAAAAGTAAGCAGAATAAAAATTCAACAATCATTTAAATACACAAAAAAAAAATAGCGAGTAACGTATCGTTCTTCTTTATTTAAAAAGTTAATTAACTTGCCTGCAATGAATGACGCCCAATAAATCAAGAATTATATTCTTGTTAAGGTCCTCCATGCAATTTATACTGGACCCTGGTTTCTGCTAGTTGTGCAAGCACCTAACCATTTATACATAAATATAGATATCATTTATTTTTTCAAGGCAAATAAATTTTCAACTCTTGGCATGCAGAATAAATCGATTTAGTTTCCTTTAACTTAAAACATTCATCAGATTCCCTGGCTAATTTTCTTCGTTTAGTTAATAGATTGATTCAAAATAATAAATTGATTTAAATAAATCATGTATCAAAGATTTGACGTTTAGCAAAGTTCCAATACTAAAATTAACAAATCGTGTATTCCTTAAAAAGACAAAAGACAAGCGCACTGAAGAATTGGTCAGAATAGAATGAAAAACAAATTTTCTCCTGTCAGGCACTAAATGAAAACACTGTCCTATCTCGTAGTACTAATTAATAGAATTTCTTTTCTCTTTGAGAACATTCCAGCAATTCTCTGCTGGCTGGGTGCTCCACGAAATATAAGTTTCAGATATTTAGGAATGAGCTAAGTATTCAATTCCAAACCTTACATTAGTAAACTACTTGAATAAAATTAAACTATGCCCGAATTTTCTAGAAAAAAAAATGAGTTGGAAGAGATATTTTACTTTAAAATTATCTACGAAACTGTTCATGATCATAAAAAAAAAATAACAGTAATAATTAATAAAATAAAATTAATAATCAATCATCGTACTTCACAAATAGTAAACAAATCTCGTAAAAAGATTTTTCCTTAATTATTGAAGTGTTTTAGTCATTTTTTAACAACCTATAACTATATAGGTTATTATGGGAAAGCTTTTAGTCACTGTTAATAAATATAAACTGTTTCGCGAATTCGGTCAGCATCATGACAACACACAACTAATTCATATTACTGATCCTTATCCAATAAAAACAATTTGTTAAGGTTGCGTTCCATGAATTGGTAACCAAATACGTTTTCAAGAAATCAAACCATACCTACTATTTATAAACGAAACATATTTTAATCTAAATTTTTTTTTTTTTTTAATATTTAAAGAAAAAGGTTTGGTTTGAAAATCAATTGGCGTAGTTTTTATCTTTGGTGGCTCCATTTAAATAAAGACAAAAAAAGACTCTTTACAAATGATCTAAGGAAGGAACAGATTAGAATGGGTTTTCAGGTTGTCAATTGAGTTAACTGTTTCAATTAAAGTGATTACTTAAATCGGCACGTGAATGACCATTCATCTGTCTGAAAGCTTCTTTCATAGTAATTAATTACGAAGTGCCATCTACTGCCTACGTAAGATACCTCGACATTTAGTGTGGTAAGAGTATAAATAAATAATGCGTGGAACAAAAAGAGAAAAACATGTTAAATATTTATTTACCTATAATATGTTATCTAATTATTTAACATATGATTTCAATTATTTACTTTTTATATTACTACTATTTGTCACTCTTAATTATTGTACGCTATAGGTTTACTTTCTATTCATACTATCTATTTCTGAAAATAAATCATAAAAATTATTAATTACTTCTTTTCCTACAAATTTTTAGGTGCCTACCTAATTAAGTTCAAATTAGACTAATCAAATTAAATGTAAATTCAATATTGAATATATGCGAATTTGATAAAAAAATAAAATAAAAATAATAATTTTTTTTTTAAATACTGAACATCAATAAACATAACGGTAACTAAAAGGAAGTATGAGTATGCGTATTGGAAATTCACACCTTTAAAATCCCAATTTATGATAGTGTCATAATAGTTTTCTTTGGAATCATAGCAATGATATATTCTAGAACCAGAAAGCTGCTCTAGACCTAAATAGAAATGAACTCTGATTAATTATCAGTATACTAGTAGGTCATTGTATACTCAAAAGTCATTTAAAGATTTGGTGATTAGTGGCTGATAAAGCCTATCACTTATGTGGAAAGGCACCAGAGGTCGTTCTACACCATATTGCCGACTGTGACCGATATGCGTCCCTGACAAGGAGGGGATCCCAAAAAACATTTTATTTTATATCTCTGGTTCTGAGGGAGGTTGAAAAATGAGCTTAGTGTCAAAATGTCCCAATTGCCAAGCGAAATAATAAAAATTAAGCCATCAAAATATTCAAGTATTAAGGTTGCTAAGTGAAAAACTCCTTCAAAATAGTGATTTTCGTGGGAGAGAGGAAGAGAAATGTAAGTTTTCTCAAAACCCGAGATCAGATTTGGATTCTCCACTCCAAAAAAAAAAAAATTTCTTGAGTTTCTTGTAAATCTTTAGGAAAATCGCAAAACAAAAGGTTTTTCGCTATGAATTTGCCCTACCAAACCTTTACCGTTAAATACACCTTTACGCGCAAATATAGCATTATTTTGTTTTTAATCATATTCTCAAAGTTTTTCTAGGAGATTTACTACAAGTATAGGTGATTAATGGGCTTTGAGAAAAATACTTTATGCAACTTTAATCTAATCATCAAGCTTGTTTTGGCGCTACAGTCCATTGAAAATATTTTTTAATAATGTTCCAATTTCGATGAGTTTTGTTTTGCTCTCGTCTACTCGACAGTGTCTATCCAGTGATATATCTGATTTACCCCTCGAGGGGTCATTGGTACAACAAAAAAGAAATACCACTAACTTATTAGACACGAACACAGGTAATTGAAGTTTGAAGTTCCGAATCTTTAGTTGTGTGCTAAACTGTAAGAGGAAGAGATTAATGGTGAAGGCACTAACAAAGGCTTACATAGTATAAAAGGATCACGAAGAAATAAAACATTTGGAGAAGATTATATCTGAATAAAATGTAGCATCGGCTTGATTATACAAGTACTTTTGCAAGTTTAAAATTCCGTTGTAGTAATAAATTCTTCACTCTGCAAGATTGACACAAATTATATTGTCAGCTCCGTAATGGGATCAGAACATGATGATTTTTCGCGTTTCTGTCTCCATAATTTCCAGTCTATATTATATAATAGCCCATGTACATAAATTGTGAATCGCGTTGTGGCTTTCCGGGACGTAAAATAGCCGCCCGGAGGTTTGATCCATGGACGGTCTGCTTTGGGGAAGGAAATATAAGTCCTCTTGCGCCTACTGACCCCAAACAGCCATAATCCGTGGGTCTAGACCGATTTGTCACTGTCCTTGAACCCGACTGAATCGGTGGGAAGGGCACTGACGAATTGGCCCCAAAGGAACCGGTTATGGAGCAATAGGCAGCCTGCTGCTCCATATATATGTATATGTATATATATATATATATATATATATATATATATATATATATATATATATATATACAATAGCAATACATATAGTTATATCAAATTTAAGGGTAAACACACATATGCATCCACAAAACTTAGTGTGCAAGTGTGGTCGAGCGCGCGAGTACCCAATAGCTATCATACACAGTAGAGTATAGTTAATACTTGGATAGGTCACACCGTTCCCGGGCAAGTGAGGCCGGACAAGTTACTGGTGGCAATCCACAATTTTATGTGGAAGTTCTAGGTACAAGGTGGCTTTAAAACCAATCAAATTTGTTTCTATAACAATTGTTGTTTGTAGATAAAAAAATATTTAAAAAAGAGGAGTTTACAGAGATTTTATGTTTTTTTTGTTTTTTAAAGCAAGTCTCTTTCTTACAATAACTTGTAAGTAATGTTGTTTGGGCAAGTTGGTTATGTAAATCAGAATAAAGCTGAATAAGTAACACAGCGAGAGAACCTTTTAAGAAAATGAATGATAATAGTTGACCTGGAGTCCGCCAAGTATACAAGAAATAATATATGAATATTCATAATGTGTTCAGGCCGTGTTTTGGGGGAATATATGTTAATTTTATAATGCTAGACCAGGTTTAATGCAAGCCGGGTTGCCTAGCGGTTACATCAGACCACCGGCTTAGTGGAACTTTTAAGATTGTTTGCCAGCACTTTGTAAAGTTTCGAACTAACGTATTCTTCATTAATAACATTAAAGCCCTTTTGAGAGAAATGAATGAAATGAAACCTATAGCCACTATTTTACATAAAATAAAGTTTTTTTTTTTTCTAGTTCTGTTTTATTTTATTTTACCAATTGTTATTGATTTATATGCATTATTATTGTTATGCATTTATGTATGTATGCATGTGTATTTTATGTAGTTCTTATTTTATTACTTTTATATAAACTATTGTTTTAATTTCAGATTTTATGCTGTGTTCTAAAGATGAGAAGTCTTATGTCGTAAGATAAAATCTAACTATTTCATGGTGTTTTTAATTTTATAATAATTACGTTATCTTATCTTCCTTATAATATAATATATCTGCAGATTATGCAGTCGTTGTGAAAATACTGAAATATGAAAAAGAGGAAAATTACTTTTACGAAAGTACTAATGTTACTTCTATTAGCCTACTTGACTATCTTTGACTATCTTTTAGTCTATTTGACTGATCTTTTTAATCGATTTATTATTAATTTATATAGAATAATCGAAAATAATTTAATCAAAATCTAGTTATTACTCATTTAAATTTCCATCCCGACCAAGGTTGAGATGTTTGGGACAGTAAAAAACAATTATCACTGAATAAAATAAATAATAATAAATGTTGGAAGTTGGCAAAGTTAACATCTTTGAGAGGAGGATTTTTAAACAAAATAAATTTATTTCAACCTTACCCAAAAGACATTTTAATATAAACATGATTTAAAACGAACTTTTATAGAGCTCAGGCCACTGATTCTTGAAAAAAATATATTCTTTTACGACCAAACCTTAGAAACGATGGGAACGAAACATTTTACACTTAGTTAAAAAAAAAAGTATATTTAAAAAACAGTGTATTGAATCACAGAAACAATTTAAGATTTTGTATCTCAATATTCACTACAATTTTGTATTATAGATCTGCAATTGTATTTGACATGATAATATGAGCAGCTCAGGATAAAATAATATTAATGATATAAGAAGGAATAGGATTAGTGGCATTCTGAGGAAGTAGTGAGAAATTGAGGGAATGTTTTTTTCCTGAAACCGAAATAGAAAGCTGAGAAAAAAAAAGCTTATCAGGTAAATTGGCCAATGGAAAAAAGTCGTTTGATCGATTGAAAGTCATGCCTTTTAGGACCAATTCCTTCTATTTTTTATTTATTTTTTAACAGTTATTCTACTCCTTTTGAAAAAATAACTACATTTTAGAATAATTTATGTAAAAAAAAAAAAAAAAAAATTCGATTCAGCTATATAATAATATATTATTTTTTAGCAATATGATCAGTTAATATTTTACATTTCTAGTTCATTAGAAAGCAAATTACTGTCAAGTTGTTTTCCTTGTCATAATGCAAGCTTTGGAAAAGTTGTGATATGAAGAATTGCTTTCAAAACTCAAAATTGTTGCTTCTTTCGATCTTCCAAACATTTTTCTGTGACAATAGGCGCTCTCTGACTCAAAATGTACTAATGTTGGAACAAACATTTTCAATTCGTACATGCAGACCTTACTTGCATTCGATTACGATTTAAACGATTCAGATGGGAATCCTTTACAAAAATTCACTACTCTTCATAACCATCTCGACAGCATTGCTGATTGGGTGGCAAGATAGAAAATAAAAATAATTGAGATGAAGAATATGCATGTGATATTCAAACTGGTTCGTAGACCTTGCCACCAGATATATTTTAATGACGTTGAGATACCTATACATCTTAGGAAATTAAGGTTTCAATTATTTCCTGGTACAAGAGCTGTAACCATTATTGACATAACACAAAGACATATGACATATGGAATAGAACTGCGGAGTTCTTTTTAAACCTCAAATATCCCAAAATAAAGTCCTCTTAGTAGAAAATTTTACGTAAAATAGTAGTCGCACCATTCTACAAGAAAATAATATATTATAGAAAGAAATAGACGATCAAGAATTTCATACGCGACTAGATAAAACTACAGAAATTTCCACGAAAAACTAACTTACAATATGAACCCTCTGACAGAAACATTTTCTGAGAACCCGTGTTACTTGCTCCGATGATTATGGAGATGGTTCAAAGAGACGGCTACATATAATAATATTCAATCACTAGTAAATAAAGAAAGGAAATCAACCGTTTTTCTTATACAACTCACTTAAATAAAGCGAAATAGAATCATAAAAATAATTCTTATTGATTCACCTTATTTTTTTTTCAATGGAACACTATTGATGAGATCAAAAAATAACTCGCTTCGGGTAGAAACTTGAACAGTGACAAGGTCGAGCATCGTAGCCACGGGCTCTTCACCAATCGAATTACATTTTCCCCACTACTTAATAATTCTCCAGCCCGTGAATTCGGTATCCAACTCCAATTAGTTAATGTTGGAACTTATCTCAAATTATTAGTCGGAGGGAGCTGGAATCAGGTCAAGGATGAAATTTAAGCAGCAATTCTTGAGTCAGATAAATCCATTTGTGAAACGGCATTGTTACAGAATACATAATTTTCGCTATTTATAAACAAAAAATTTTTTAATTTGAAATGTGAAATTCCCTTACGAGTAGTAGGCCAATTTCCTATAGAGGATATTAAGTATCCTTTCTTCTATAATATAGATTGTTGAGTAATTATTATAACATAAGTATGCTAAGTAATAATTAAGAATGTTTGACAATAATTAGAATGTATATGATGTTGAGCATATTCAAGTAAAATAAAAAATAAAAAAAAAATGCAAAATTAACGCGTATATTCTGATTGAAAATTCTTTTTTTTAGACATAAATTCATCTGGTTGTAACGTAATTTGAAACTATTATCCAGAAAAGGTATAATGTTTGAAACATAGTTACAAATAGAAAAAGCTATTTTTAAGACAATAGTGGTTTTTTCAAGTCATTTTGTACGCATTTAATTCAATTTAACGATAATCAGCTGATATTATATATAAATGGCAAAAAAGGATAGTCTTACAGTCTAGTAATAAATAAAAAAATATATATTATACTTGGGAGCTAATTAAACATGAGAACCTTGTTTCAAATAAATCGGAAATAGCATTCTAATGTGCTGAAGGATCGCCTCCCCCTTCTCATGGAGGACAGCTGATTTACCATTAAGGAATCGTTAGTAGCCCAACAAGAAACATGAGAAGCGAACTTCATCATAATCAACCGAGTGTTGATAATATGTTGTGGGAATAATTGCTGTGGGTATTTAGTCTGAGCATTCGTTGAAATATTTCCTGAGAATATTTTGTGAAACGTTTTTATTGATTTTCTCTCTATAAATGCTAACAAATTTAGAAAATGAAGTTAACTGCGGCAATATATTTATCATATCGTTATTATGTAATATTCCTTATTTGAGGTTCCTTCAAAGTTTTTTTTATATATAAGTAACTTCAGTCAAAGGTTATTTTATAAAATTATTTTATAAAATACTTTCTTTTTCACTTTCCTTTTCTTAGTCAATTCTATAGAACCATAAGTAGATAAAAAGTATAAGAGTAGGTAGAAAAAGCCGGTTCTGGCCCAGGGCTTCGGAGCAATATGGCGACGCCTATGGTTTTCCACCAAAAATTCTAACCTCTATGAGTTCATCTTGCCGACTCCATTTATCCAACGTAACCTCTTATCTTTTATTTCTCTCTCCTGGCCTACTAGTTTGTAAATTAATCTTATTTTTCTCAATTTTATTATAATATGTTCTACTACTTTTTCAATCTTCCCAAACGCATCGTCTCGTGTTCTTTTAAAATCGAACAAAGTAAATCTGAAGTAGTTCCTTCTTTCTCTTGATTCGGCTTATTCAGAATTTATCGAATTCGACCTCGTCTATCCTACCTTTTTTAATTTTAAAACCATCAAGTGAAAATATTCAGACTGAGTGTCCTCTGTGCTCATTCCTCCTGAAGTTTGGCTTAGCAGACTCCTTCTGAAATCGCCAAAGCCTTAATTGTTGTTTCTTATCATAAGTAATATCTAGCAAACTCGTTCATATATGTGTAAACTTGTGTTGTCTTTGAACATTCCTCTTCATCTAGTGGATTCTTTGGAACACTGTTTCCAGTGCGTTCCCACTTATAAAAGAAGTTTCAATTAATTTTATAGTTTTTAAAACAGGAAGAAGTATTAAAAAAAAATATGATTTTATCTGAGCAAGAAATATAACGTAAAAATGGAATACATCGGGTTACTATTCTGCAATAGAAAACGTATGTGTATCTCTCTTAATCTAGCAATTCTTTGCTTTCTCCGTATGCCTCCTTACCACGTCTAGGTGGAGATACATCAATAAGGAAGTATAGATACTTATCTCATTCACACATAAATCTTCAATCACACATCTTTATTAGAAGACTATGCAGATGTTTACGTAAAAACTGATATTCTTCTGCTTTGTGACGTCTTCGAATCTTTCCGAAATGTTATGGTAAAGACGCCTAGCTCATTATTTTACCACCCCCCGGTAAAAAACGGGTTTGACGTTTGATGTCATGTTAAAATATTTAAAAAATGAATATAGAACTGTTACGTGATTATGATATGATTTTAATGATAGAACACGGAATTCGAGGAGATATATATCTGGCATCACACAGATATGCAGAAGCCAATAATAAATACATGAGTACCTTCAATCCAAACGAAGAATCGAGTTGCATAATTTATTAAGATTCTAACAATCTTTACGGTCAATCAATGAGTACGTTTTACCGTCAGGCGGATTTGTGTGGGTAAAAAGTCCGAAACGTATTAATATATTCGATCTACAGGATGATGATGAAATTAAATATATTTTTGAAGTTGATATGAAGAACTTCATCATATTCATGATGATCTACCTTTCTTACCTGAAACGATCGTACCACTGGAAGCCAATTGCAATTCAAAGTTATTAATTACACACACCGGAATGTGTATTTTAGATTTATCTAAAACTGTTATGTATCTATTTCATCACGATATAATGATGGAGAAATATTCCGTTGATAGCTTAAAGGGGATGTACACCGATACTGATTCCTTTATTTATAAAGTTTTAACAGATGATGTCTTTGAAGATATGAAAAAAATTAATTAATATTTTGATTTTCCATTTCTGGTACTCGGACGAAAATAAAATGAAGCTAGGAAAATTTAAAGATGAGCTCAATTCCAACATGTTGGGTTAAGAGCAAAAATGTACGCGATTATGATGGGCGTACTAAGAGCGTAAAAACATCCTTGTTAAAACAATATATTGGTTTTGAAGATTACGAAAATGTATTTTTTTAAAATGAAATTATGCATATGCCTATGAGGTTAATACAATCAAAGCAACATAAAATTTTAGTACTAAGACTAATAAAATCTCACTTTCTCCTTTTGATGATAAAAGGTACGTAGTAGAAGATCAATACTTTGGCTCATGGTCATTATAAATTGATTAAGGTGAAAAAAAGGAAGATTATTTTTATTGTAATAAAAAAATAAATAAATAAAATAACTTTACAAAATCTTTTATGATCTATGGCGTTTTGTGAAAATCGTTTAGACGGTAGGTAAAGTTTGAAATATGAAATAAATGTGAATGATGGTTCCTGGCGTGGCTATAACGCCCTTAAACCAGCCTGTTGAAAATTAGATGTGCGAATGATGGGCCCTAGCGTAGCTATAAACGTCCATAAATCAGCATAATAAAAATTATATATACATAATTATAAATATATGAGATAAGTACCTATACTTCCTTCTTGATGTATCTCCATCTAGACGCGGCAAGGAGGCTTGCGGCGAAAACAAAGAATCGCTAGACTAAGAGAGATATACACGCGTTCTCTATTGCAGAGTGGTAACCCGATGTATTCCTTTTTTACGTTATCTTTCTTGTTCAGATGAAATCATATATTTTTAATACTCCTCACTGTGTAAACACATATGTAAACGAGTTTGTCAGGTATTATTTATGACAAATCATTAGAAATAACAGTTTAAGCTTTGGCGATTTCTAAAGGAGTCTGCCAGGTCAGGGTTTGGGGGGAATGAAAGTAGAGGAAAGCCAATCCAGTCTGAATATTTTCACTAGATGGTTTTGAAATGAAGAAAGAAGAGAATATGACGAGGTCAGATTTGATGAATTCTGAATAACCCATCAAATATCAAATCAAGAGAAAAAAGAAATTACTTCAGATTCACTTTGTTCGGTTTTAAAAGAACACGAGACGGTGTACTTGGAAATAATGAAAACAGTGGCAGGACACACTATACTAAAATTGAGAAAAAATAAGATTAGGTTAGATCGGTTAGATAGAATCTGCTAATTAGAGAGTAATGTTCAAAGACAATACAAGTTTATACATATGTGAACGAGTTTGCTAGATATTACTTATGATAAGAAACAACAATTAAGGCTTTGGCGATTTCAGAAGGAGTATGCTAAGCCACACTTCAGAAGGAATGAGCACAGAGGACACTCAGTCTGAATATTTTCACTAGATGGTTTTAAAATTAAAAAAGGTAAAATAGACGAGGTCGAATTCGACAAATTCTGAATAAGCCGAATCAAAAGAAAGAAGGAACTACTTCAGATTTACTTTGTTCGATTTTAAAATAACACGAGACGATGCGTTTGGGAAGATTGAAAAAGTAGTAGAACATATTATGCTAAAATTGAGAAAAATAAGATGAATTTACAAACTAGTAGGCCAGGAGAGAGAAAAAAAAGATAAGAGGTTACGTTGGATAAATGGAGTCGGCAAGATGAACTCATAGAGGTTAGAATTTTTGGTGGAAAGCCATAGGCGCCTACTCTTATACTTTTTATCTACTTATGGTTCTATAGAATTGACTAAGAAAAGGAAAGTGAAAAAGAAAGTATTTTATAAAATAATTTTATAAAATAACCTTTGACTGAAGTTGCTTATATATAAAAAAAACTTTGAAGGAACCTCAAATAAGGAATATTACATAATAACGATATGATAAATATATTGCCGCAGTTAACTTCATTTTCTAAATTTGTTAGCATTTATAGAGAAAAAATCAATAAAAACGTTTCACAAAATATTATCAGGAAATATTTCAACTAATGCTCAGACTAAATACCCTCAGCAATTATTCCCACAACATATTATCAACACTCGGTTGATTATGATGAAGTTCGCTTCTCATGTTTCTTGTTGGGCTACTAACGATTCCTTAATGGTAAATCAGCTGTCCTCCATGAGAAGGAGGAGGCGATCCTTCAGCACATTAGAATGCTATTTCCGATTTATTTGAAACAAGGTTCTCATGTTTAATTAGCTCCCAAGTATAATATATATTTTTTTATTTATTACTAGACTGTAAGACTATCCTTTTTTGCCATTTATATATAATATCAGCTGATTATCGTTAAATTGAATTAAATGCGTACAAAATGACTTGAAAAAATCCACTATTGTCTTAAAAATAGCTTTTTCTATTTGTAACTATGTTTCAAACATTATACCTTTTCTGGATAATAGTTTCAAATTACGTGACAACCAGATGAATTTATGTCTAAAAAAAAGAATTTTCAATCAGAATATACGCGTTAATTTTGCATTTTTTTTTTATTTTTTATTTTACTTGAATATGCTCAACATCCTATACATTCTAATTATTGTTATTGTACAAATTATTGTACAATTTTTTTTGTTATATAAATAGCGAAAATTATGTATTCTGTAACAATGCCGTTACACAAATGGATTTATCTGACTCAAGAATTGCTGCTTAAATTTCATCCTTGACCTGATTCCAGCTCCCTCCGACTAATAATTTGAGGTAAGTTCCAACATTAACTAATTGGAGTTGGATACCGAATTCACGGGCTGGAGAATTATTAAGTAGTGGGGAAAACGTAATTCGATTGGTGAAGAGCCCTTGGCTACGATGCTCAACCTTGTCACTGTTCAAGTTTCTGCTTGAAGCGAGTTATTTTTTGATCTCATCAATACTGTTCCATTGAAAAAAAAATTATGTGAATCAATAAGAATTATTTTTATGATTCTATTTTGCCTTATTTAAGTAAGTTTTATAAGAAAAACAGTTGATTTCCGTTTTTTATTTACTAGTGATTGAATATTATTATTTGTAGCCGTCTCTTTGAACCATCTCCATAATCGTCGGAGCAGGTAACACGGGTTCTCAGAAAATGTTTCTGTCAGAGGGTTCATATTGTAAGTTAGTCTTTCGTGGAAATTTCTGTAATTTTATATAGTCGCGTATGAAATTCTTGATCGTCTATTTCTTTCTATAATATGTTATTTTCTTGTAGAATGATGCGACTACTATTTTATGTAAAATTTTCTACTAAGAGGATTTTCATGATTGATGAAATGATCATTTCACGAAATAAATTATTTTACGATTGATGAAATAATTATTTCCTCTATTTTTTTTCTGATTTATAATTTTGAAAATTTCATCAAAATACATTTTAGTCTATCAAGAGACATTGAACTCACGTTGAGTCAGTTATGCGAGGGGAAATTACCCAGGTCAAAATTATATAAATGAAATTACTCATTTTTTCAGTTCCTTTATTGTATGTATTATTATTTTAAGCATTTGTATGTAAAAAATAGTAGGAGAGTATATGCTAATCATGCTTATTTTCTTAATATGACAATGTCAAAAAGTTTCGTTCATTTCTGTTTTGAGATTAATTAATATTATATATTTTCAACACTGGTGGATTTTAAAACCCTTCTATTCAGGAGAGCATGCGACCCATGTGCCGACGTGAAACGAGGAAGTCGAGAATCGCTTTTTTCGCAAGGTTGACGAGAGTCAAACTCATCCATCACTCACGGATCGCATGAGCAACGACCCGTGTGCAGACTGTCTAAGGCCATTACTTATCGGCGCGCTATTATGCCAATTTGTTTCTGAGATTTTCCTCCCTCTACTTTATATTTTACTGGGGTTTTCTCTCTTTACCATCCATCCCATATTTTTGTGATTTCTGTGAACATCATTTTTCATGGTCATTTAGTAGCGCGGTAAGTCCTCTTATATTCAGTTGTTTGTACACGCTTCTTTGTTTTGCTTCGTCTGACACGTTGGCTCACTATTTTTTCTCTCTTTTTTGCAGCCTTTCGTCGCTTTACAAAAACTATATATATAAATATATATATATATATATATATATATATATATATATATATATTTTTTTTTTTTTGTTTTCACTTTGTGAATGTGGTGTGAATGAAAACTTATTACAGTCATAATATATATAGTCCTTAAGTGTGGTAAATTGTTATGTTATTCAATAAAAAACTTTTATCGCTCTCAACACGTTAGCTATTCCTAATTTTTTATTTTCTATTTCTATAGAATATCAATATTTTGAATCGTTTGTTCTCCAAAGTAATATTATACTGTAAAATACACAGAGAAAGAATTTCCGAAAAAATAATGAGTAATCAGAAGATAAAAACACTTCTAGTTTAGTAACAATAAAACCTGAAATTGAGCTAGCTAATTAAATTAATGAATTCGTAGAATTATTACAAAACTTGGATTCAGTAAATAAATATACCGAACCCAGATTGCAAACATAGTTGTATGTGACACTAATTTTAAGTTTTTATGCACTTTTAAAATCGTTTTACAATATTCTAATTGAAGACTGAACAGAAGTTTATATAGAAAGAACATGAAAAGAAGGAACATTATTCAAGATTATTCAAAAATTAAAAATAAACATGTATATATATATATATATATATATATATATATATATATATATATATAAAATAAAAATTAAAAATTAAAAATAAACATATATATATATATATATATATATATATATATATATATATATATATATATATATATATATTCTATATAAACTTCTGTTCAGTTTTCAATTAGAATATTGTAAAAAGATTTTAAAACTGCATCAAAACTCAAAATTAGTGACACATACCAACTATGTTTGCAATCTGGGTTCGGTATATTTATTTACTGAAGCCAAGTTTTGTAATATTTCTACGAATTCATTAATTTAATTATCTAGCTCAATTTCAGGTTTTATTTTTACTAAACTATAAGTGTTTGTATCTTCTGATTATTCATTATTTTTTCGGAAATTCTTTCTCTGTGTTATTTTACAGTATAATACTACTTTGGAGAACAAACAATTCAAAATATTGATATTCTATGGAAATAAAAAATAAAAAATTAGGAATAGCTAACGTGTTGAAAGAGATAAAAGTTTATCATTGAATACCAATACAATTTATCACACTTAGGAGCAATGAGTATTAGGGCTGTAAGTTTCCATTCATTCCATATTCACAAAGTAAAAATTAAATTACAGTTGAATTGAGTTTTATGCGCCAAAGAAAACGATAAGTGAAATTGAATCATTAAAAAGTGCTTAAATAAATAGCCGTGAAAAACAGGTCAGCAGATGTGCTAGCCGAATGTTGGACTCTTGGAAAATGCATAGACTCGGGTCCTAAGGCCGATAAGAGCCGTAATATGCTTGAACGCGAATAATCTGCACTGCGAGCTCGTGGTTTTACATTCGCCTATAGTACATACTATGCGATGCACAAATATGTACTACTATATTTGCGGAATATCGTTTGTAGGAGCGGTTAAAGACGAATGTTCGGTATTTGCCATTCGGGGCTTGTAGGTCGATATATGGCCACCCTATAGCGTCGAACTGCACCGAACCAAAAACCGGTGCACTTTGAATTTCACTACAAAAATATAGATTAAAGAACTATTGTTGGGTTTGAATGTCAATCGTTCAGTGTGCTGTAGTGAAGAGAGAACCTGTGGCAGACACTTTGGATTGCAGGTTCATTTCAGCGATTCGTCTTTGTACTGTTTTCACACTGAAATTCACATACACGCAACCGGTTAGATGCCTCTTCAGAGGTCTGGAAGCTGATTCGGAGAGTCTGCATCACAATGAAGCTGTCGTCGGATTGGCTTCTATCGCTTTTGGACTCCCCGATCCAGCTCTCTAGGAATAGCTGACTGTCCCCCGGTACTGGTTCAAACCCAACAATATTTTTTAATCTGTATTTTTTAAGTGAAATTCAAAGTGCGTCGGTTTTTGTTGGTCTCGGGTGTATATTTGCCGAACAGTCGGATGTTTTCGACACTTCGTGCAGCGCTGGCTTAGGTAAATAAATAAAAGAAGCCATATGAAATAAGAAGAAATTTTGGAATTAAACATACCAGAGGGTAAATAACCCCCAAACATGGCTCTATTGTTTGAACAAAACATATTCAGTGTCACCATTCAAGATATAAACAGAATCAAGAAAGAGATAAACTGAATGGAGCAGGCTGTTTTTTCGAACTGAACTTACATTTGTTTAGACCTAAATAAAATTTTAGGAAAATATTTTCATTTTCCTATAATAACTCCGAAAGTTATCCTTTTAATATGAAAAATGTGATAGTATAAACCAGACAGGAAATACCAGAAATATGGGAAGCTGCCAAACAGTGTCATATCGATCAAAAGAACCAAATATATAAAATGAAATGAAACCAACTAAATGGTCAGGGTATTTCACTGTTTTAGAGAGGAAATATATTTTAATTTAACAAACAATAAGTTAATAATATTTAGTGAACAGGACTTTAGTGCTTAAAAGAAAAAGGAACAAATATTTAAAAAAAAATATGTATGAAATGTGTTATTAAGAAATAATTAATTCTTTGGTTTAATAATTAGATAGATATAGGGTATAATATATCGTCCTGTCAACTGTAAAGTATTGACAGTTGCTAGAGGACTATGACTGAATAGCGAATGTGTCAGTCCCTCAAAGGCATATTTCACACATTAATTTTAAACATTTCGCACTATTAGCCATCTCGTGTATCATTCCTTTAGCAAGTATTAAAGTGTTGTATTTTGATTTTGAGTTTTAAAAAAACCTCTCTGGCTTTTTTTTTTATATATATTATTATTTATATATATATATATATATATATATATATATATATATATATATATATATATATATATATATTTAATGTTAATATAAGGATGCACATACCAAATTTTATGAGGGTATCTCAGTGGCATAATACAAAAAAAAAACCTTTTAGGACAAATAGCTTTGGAGCCATAAGCTTTTAAATGATTCAAAACAGTCGAATAATTAGATAAACGGGATTATTTTTAGGAATAAGTGCAAATGAATGGGTAAAAAGATAAAAGCTTTTAAATGATTAAAAAAAAAGGTGTTAAATGATTCAAAACTTTCCAAAAAAACAGTCGTTTTTTTTTTAAATTCATTACTCAAAAACTGAAAATGGAAAAAATCTGAAACTTTGAATCTTCAACTATATTGACGCATAGAACAGTTATAAGCTTCACTCAGTTTAAAAACCTTCTTCTTCTTCTACCTCCTTTGTGCCGTGAAGCGTGGAGTTGCAGTCTCGGTCCATCTAGCCCACTAGTCCCTGTCCCTGGCTAATCTTTTCATCTCCGGGATGGTGCGTCCTCTAGCTTCCCCCAGTTTTTCAATGTAATCAGAGTACATGCCTCTGGGTCTGCCACGAGGCCGTCTTCCTTCCGGCCTAGCTTCCAAATACCACCTGGTTTTCCTGGTATCGTCCATTCTACAGACGTGTCCATACCATTTTAGTTGCCGCTCTTGCATGTGTCGCGCACTGATCTAACACCCAGATCCTCCCGAACTCTTTCATTTCTGACGCAGTCTCTCCTGATCTTGCCAACTATTCTACGGAGGAATCTCATTTCTGCAGATGTTATCCCACTTACGTGTTTGTCGAGGGCCGTCCACCTTTCTGATCCATACAGGAGAACTGGGAGGAACACTGATTTAAAAATTCGTATTTTGGCATCTCTACTTACTTCTTGCTTGCATATAACAGTTTTGGAGACCTGATGGTACACTCCATTGGCCTTCTTCACTCGATTCAGAACCTCCTGGTCTATTTTACCATCTTTACTTATTATGGTTCCTAGATACGTATAAGTATTCGTAAGTTCAAGGGGTTCACCATTACACACAATCCTAGGCTCTCCGTTTTCTCTTCCGACATACACGATTTCACTTTTGTTAGGGTTTATTTGTAAATCCCTAATCTTCAGCTCCTCATTCCGTTCCTCCAAGGATGCCTGGAGATCCTCTTCAGAGTCAGCTATGATTACGATATCATCCGCGTATATCATTGCTTGAGCCAGTACTGGAGTTAGGTTTCAAAAACCTACTAGTGCTCTTGGGCATCTCCTTTTACACACCTTCCATATCTCATCCATAAGGAGGACAAATAGTAGTGGGCTTAGGCTGTCTCCCTGCTTTAATTCCTTGTAAAAGTGGAAAGACCGCGATGTCTGATCATTAAGTCTTACAATGCCCTTTGGGTCTTGATACACATACATATTTTATTGCACTCACCAAGTTTGCTGGCACTCTTCTTGTAGTTAGTGTGTCCAATATCTCCTGCCTCTGGACTGAGTCAAGAGCCGCCCTCAGATCCAGGAATGCCAAATAGACTGCCTTTCCTTTGTCCCACGCTTTCTCTACTATCATTCTTAAGGAAGAAATGTGGTCCTGAGTCTGTCTTCCGTGTCTGAAAGCCGCTTGCTCCTCTTCGATATTAAAAAACCTCGAGTCTAAAATTAAAATTAAATTAAAATTTATTTTGTTTATTGGCTTAGTGTGGAAAGGCCCGACAATGAAAAATGCGCTTTTTGATTTTCGATGCATTACAGCTGACACGAAAATGTTTAACCTTACCGTTAATATTAATATAATAGGTGAAACTGAATCAAACGGATATGAGTTCCTCCCGAGTAGCAATGAGAAGGCAATGTTTTAGAAGGCTATTTTTTATTTACATATGAGTATATTTAAATGAAATCATCTATATTTTGAATAATTAGTACCGTTGTTAATTACAAATGCAAATAAAAATTATTTTATTACTTTTTTGTGTGCCTGGGAAAAAGATAATAAAAATATGTTCAGACTAATATGGGTTAGAATGTAATACTTTGTTACTGATACCAATTAATAAAAAAAAAATTCTTTGCAAATAAGGAATTAGTAGCTCTGGAACTTAGAGGAATAAAGAAAGAAATATTAGAGGAATAATACTAAATATAAATTAGATCATAAAATATTTGGAATGTGTTCATTTTTGTTCTATTCATGTTTTTGAGACGTTAAGAAATAGAAAGGGATGAGAATATGGCCAGCCTAAATATTTATTAAAATAATTAAATGGTAATGGTTCACACTATGAAGCAGCACTTGTTATTGAATTAATTCATTATTCACACTACTCCTTACTCTATTCAATTGTAAATAGTTTCCTAATGAAGAATGCTTATTCCATTTTAAAAAGGATTATTGTTGAAATGTAAATTTAGTATTAGTCATCCAATCTTACCTTGAAATTATATCCCCATAAGAGAACGGCGTAATAAATGCTCGCTCCTCAACTTGATGCACAAAAAGAAAGCATCAAATACACAGTAAGAAAACAATTATTCAACAAGGAAATAGAACTTTCACTCTCAAACTGTAAAAATGTAACCAAGGAAAGAAACGATAGGAAGGCGAGGACGGATCACACAGTACTAACAGATCTCGAGCTGTATCAAAGAGGGGAATATAAATGTTGAGCAGGTGCAGCGGCAGTGCGATGTGAGGTCTAGTGCCTTCCGAGATGCTCGTCGGGGTGTTCCTCCTTCTCATCTTGGACCTCTTCGTGGCTGTCCTCACTCAGGGCTTAAATGCAAATGTCACCAGGCTCCTCAACAGCCTCTTGTCCAGATCTTATGATAAGAGGATACGGCCTGACATAGGAGGTAATCTCTACCAATAACAAACTGTAATATATCTCTTAACATATAGTAGCTCCAAACCCTTACCTATATAAGGGTAATTAGGTCATATACCATATACCATATACATATACATATACCAAAAATATTTAAAATAATATAGCAAACGAGATTGCTTCAACTAGGTCAAAATATTTATATTTTCAATAAAAAATTTAATATAAAATATTCACAAAGTTTCTTCTCCTCTTCTGACGTTTCGGCTCTATGATGCCATCATCAAATACATTTTCAGGGCCGGATTATTCCCTTTTCAATGCAATATATTTTATCGCATAAACAAAAACAGAGATACAATGAAGTAATGTTTAGGGTTAATATCTAATTTTTGATAGAGTCTATCAATCTGTTCACTGCAACTCAGGTTTTATACTAATAAATTTTTATGTAGGCAGTTATTAAATTTTATACTAACACTGAGTCTTAATATAACAGCACTAATGCATGTTATTTATTAAAACAAAACTATTTACAGATAATGATAATGATTGTAATGTAATGCAATTTATGTAATACTCGCAAATAAAGAAAGTAAACCGATGTTGTAACAATGACTAACTTAACTGTTAAATGTCATCATTATCAGTCAGAAAAATCCCATTTAAAATATTCCAATATTAAACATTGTTTTCAAAGCGTTAACTTTCCTATAATTAAGATATCTCTTCCCTTTTTGACATTTATCTGAACGTCTTTACTGCTTAGTTTCGTCGATTTTCTCAGAGCACTTTTCTGCAAAATCCAAAATCTAAAATTGCCGCACAATTGTCTAAGTTTTACAAAAACTGTAAAAATTTCAATCATCAGTGTGTATCACTGTAACTGATTTTATTTTAGACAGAAAATAATTATGTACCTTGTAAACCTATTTTGTGAAATTATTCATCCTTTGAAAATAAACCTAAAATATTTGTATAGCAAATTAAAACTACTTCAACATATTTAGCCCACGAGGAGTTGCCTATATGGTTAATCTGGCACTATACATTTTTATTAATTTTGAAGCTATAACTAGATCATTTATGGATTATTTTACGACTCCTACATTAGCCAATAAATGGCAACATAAACTTTAATGGTCACTTGAATTATAAGACTCTTACAATAACCATCAAATCTAGTCTAGTTACAGCTCCAAAATCAATAATGATGCATCTGATAACGGCACGATAGAGCCAAAACGTCTTTAAAGGAGAAAAAACATGGTGAAGTATATTTATGCTTTATTTAAGCAACCTCATTAATTCATTCTTCACCTAAAAATCTATAAAAGAATATTAAGGGCTCTTTTCCAAGTATGATCAAGACCCTCAAATCTTGCAATCATTTGCGGTAAATATCTTGTAGAAGAGATTGCATCTATCAGTGCCTGTCGTATTTTAAAATTATTAATCATGAACGTGAATAAAATAAGTCTAATGGAGAAATAAATAGTATCATAACCCTAAGGGTCTTTCTCAAAATCATCCCTTACATTTTAACCATTAAGGAATAGATTTTATTCGTAGAACCAGGGATGTCGTTATACAAAGGTTAGGAGGGAGGCATCACCCCCTCCTCTTCCCACTAATTTGAAAACCTAAGGTAAATTTGTGATTTCAGAACCCACTTCAAATTACGAAAATTGTTGTAAAATATATTTCTCAAAGAGTTACTAAAATTTCAAACCAGTACCAATCACTTTTAGTTAAGACGTAGAGATTTTACAATGGTTTGTAGGATAAAGTACTGTGTTTATGTTAAAGATGCTTGTAAGAAAGGTTCGATAAGGATAATGAAAAAAAATCTAAATTGATTTAAAAATGAATTTACATGAGAGGTTTATAAACAATGCTATTCATTCATGTTCACTCATTGATGCATTGTCAGCTATCATTACTATTTAGCCCTAAAGATTCCTACCAATAAATTTTATTACTGAAAATATAGCATATTTTCCAATGAAATTGACTCAATTGGTCATATATATGTACAAGCTTATCTGTTCGACTGACCTATGGTTTGCTGAATTGAAAACACCCAGTTCCATTTTATTCTAAAAAAAAAATAACATTCGGGTATCATGATGAAATGAAAAATATTAAGTACCGCTCTCAAGTCAATACAATAAATAATATAGCCGTATTTCCAGCTTTCATGGACCACCACCGGAGATTGTTTTAATTATAACTTTTAATAACAATATCAAATGTTTTCAAACGTATTTAGCATCAATTATCATAATTAATTTTGAGAGAAATTTGAAATAACCTTTCGATTAACTTATCTTCATCATCATATTTTTAAAAATCGAATATGCTAGCCTTTGACCAGCACAATTCGCTATTGTCTTCTAGTAAGAATTAGAATCTTTTTAATTAGAATATTAAAAAAATTACCGATATTTTTCTTATTTGTAACTTTTTTTTACTGTGGAATGTAATCTACCTGCCACATTGAAGGTCAATAATTAATAATGATCTAAGTAACTATCTAAGTAATCAAGAAAATAAATAATTTGATTTTAAATTTACAAAAAAAATAAGATAAAACATTATAAACATATTCATACTTACGTACAATATTTATACTCAGCTTCTGGAACTCCGAGCCAAGCTGGTTCCAAACTTTTGGAGGGGAAACCAGGACTCCAGGAGGTCCCAGCATTGTATCAACCGAAGGATGAGTGTGGGCAATATTATTTAAAGTCTAAATTGTAAAAAAGCCTCATCCGAGCTTTATTCTCAGAAAAAAATTAAATGATTGTAGCGGAAATTGTGATTTCAGGAAATCAGAAATTTGTAAGAAAATATAATATAAAATTTTCTTTTAACCAATAAAAGTACCTTGACCTCTGTTATCTTAAGGAGGAATTGGTTTCTATATTTCATTCTTTAGATTTACGGACAGACCCTGCACTGGACGACATTTGTACCTCTTATTTTGCAGGTTTCTATTTATTTTTTCTTCGATATGATTGCATGATCTATCATATTTTAAATTTTCTCATTATGAAATAAACAGAATTTTTTAAAATATGTTATGCTCCCATTCCTCTGCCAATTACACAAACGCTTACTAAAAATAGTAAGTAGCTACTTCTTATGCCACATAAAAAAAAAATTCCTTCTTTTTTTATAAAGTACAAGAGGTTTAGTAATTATTTTTATACCTAAATATTTACAACATTATTAATAATTGCTGCTATCCTTGAATGACAAGTTACTATAGGAAGGGGCTAGTTGGCATAGATTTTAATTTTGGTAATGCTTGGAGAGATGCTGGTGAATGCGGCGAATCCTTTTCTTTGGCAACAGAATCATGTAGAGCCCATTAATTAAATACATCTTTAGATAATCTCAAAAAGACTTTTCCTGAAAGATTGCACTTATGCCAAACAACCGCGGGTACGGGGTAAGTTGGGGTACTCCTCAAGGTAAGTTGCCATAGCATGAAACAGATAGCGATACTTAGACACAGTAATTTTCGTAGAAAAATCATTATTATTTTATCAAAATTTGTACAACATGAATGATAGGTGTAGACCTCGGTCACCCTCTCAATTGGTCGATTTGTTCGGGCTTTTTTTCTCTTTTACTTCCTCAGAGCTAAAAACAATAAGTGGTTATTATTCTTTCAAAACCTTATTAATAAGTCCTATTTATTCATTTTTTTTTTTTTTACAGAAATTCTTATTTTTTAATGAACAGTAAAGATGAGGTTAGTTGCTGTATGTGTGAAATGAATTGTCGTAGTTATGCCAACTGACCCTATATGCAAACTTGCCCCACAGGGATTTCCAAAGCAAGATGGATACCATGCAATCCTAAGCATCAGAAAAAAAAAAAATAATGATACATGCATAGAACCTCTGTTAACCACCATTCTTTCCAAAACCACCATCAGCAGCAGCATCGATTTACAGCTTCACCAGATCAAAAAAATGTACTCGCCAGTCAGAAAAACGATGGAACAGCAGTTTTTTTTTCGTGAAGCTTTCAGACTGAAGTTATAGTAGATGGTGTACCTTTACATACACTCCCTACTACCAAGATGACAGCGATCTAGCCTAAAGGAGGACGGAAATAAAAGTTGTGCGCCAACTAGTCCCTTATGCCTGATAACCCCGGTCAACTCCATTATAAACGATACTCGGTTTTATGAACTGATAATCATCGCTTCCAATCCAGTCTCTAATTGAGTTAAAAAAAAATGATGAACATATTCTATTCAACTATTTGGTCAGTAAATAGTACAACTTAATGCATAAGTTCTTTAATGTCTAGGACCTCCAACTAAAGTGACCTGCAACATGCATATAAAAAGTTTAGGACCGGTAGAAGAAAATGATGAGGTAATAAAATAATATGTTTTCACAATTTAGCATGATTCATAGTAGTACTAATTTAATTTTTATTGAGAAAACATCAATACAGTTTTTATAGTTAAATCATATTTCTTGTTACACATTTATAGTACCAGGAATAACTATAATAATAATATCTTTGATTAATTGATAGCCCGATTTTTGTGCGAAATTACATAATATAGCTGAAAAGTTGTAATATTTAAATGAACAAAAATGTATTTTTGCAGTATTATATTTAAAATTTATATAAAAAGTATTTTATATAAAAAGTGGTTTCAATCGTTCAATCAAATGCTCTGAAACTTTGAAGGGAGCTAGTTTTTTTTCATTCTGAGCAAAAGTCTAGATGAGGATGAATCCATTCTATTACTGGATTTTAAGTTATTCCCCAATTAAGAACTCGTTTTACCTATAATGGAATTACAGAACGTTAATTTAAATTCTTACCGATGCAGAGGTATAAATATACCAACATACACAAGGGGTATATATACTATTTATTATCTCGGGCCAATCTCTTGCCCCCATTCAGATTCTCTGAACTTGAAGTGTGCAACAATCTTTAATATAACCCAATTAATATAATCTTTAATATAATGTAAGAATTGAAATAAATATATTGTTGAATACGTTATTGTATCGGATGCCCTACCACTTCTTTATTGGTAAAGCGAGACTTTAATTCGCGAAAGTTACTCAAAATCCTGACAGAATTATTATGTACCGTTGGAGTCTTTTGCTCAGAATGACAAAAACTAATTCCCTGCTAAGTTTCAGAACATTTGATTGAAACCACTTTATACATATCATACTGCGGAATCCTTTAAGCTAACATATTTGTTCTTAGTAATATAAAATAAGCTTTCTAAATAATAGGACCTGTAGGTGCGTTATGATGTTTTAGACTTTTTTCATGGATATTTACTTTCGTCAATCTTGGTTCGATCGCCGATTGAGTTTCTCGTTCCCCGGAATCGATGAGTTCTCCATGTCCTGGCTCTTCCTAGAGAAGATATGGAAACCTGATACCTATTTTATTAATGGAAAGAAGTCTCACTTACATGGAATCACCAGTCCAAATAAGTTCTTAAGGATAAGGAAGGATGGCTTTCTGACGTACTCAATGAGGTAAGTCTTCACATTCTTGTCTATTAAATATTTCATTATTTTTATAATTATTATTTTAAACTAATCTTCAAGGTATCATAAACACTGAACTGCCCAGACCATATTTATAGTGGTCCCTTGAAGAGATGTAAGAATGTGTTTAAGAGGTATTTCAATTCAAACATTTCAGCGTAGTTAACTCAACTTCGATTAAAAATAGGTTCACCTTCACCGTCCGAAAATAGGCGATCACTCTCTGGGATGTTCCAGGATACACAAGCGATTATCCCTATCGCGTGTGAATGAGGCCTGGCAACCTAGTGGACACAACTAACACTGACCATGCGTATGAATGGCATCCGAAGGACCTGTCGATCCTTAAAAGCCATATTCAGCGAATTTTGACTGATTTATATCTGTTCCGGAACCGAAATGTTTAATTGTGCTTCGGGCCGAATTCACCTTGGTGGATCTTTTATTGAGCTTCTGTAACTTTGCAATATGGTAACATTAACTCGTAAGTAAAAAAATAAAAATAAATAAAAAAAGAATTCCTAAATAATTAAGAAATTTCTAAATTTAAGAATTTAAATTGTTAAAAAACTGGCACCCATAAATTTTAATTAGCATTTAAGCGTGTCCCATTTTGTTACATTGAATTGAATAACAATGGCAAACATTGCTCAGCATACTAGCTATCAATTTGCTATACCGTTTAGGGGGATCCTATTGAACTCTTCCAAGAATACGTTTATTCTTGGGATGTTCCAAAGGAAATCTTTGATTTAGAAGCAGGTTTCATAAATTCATAAAAAAAAAAAGTCGACTTGACGAAACTGATTGATATTAGGTGCAACGAATGTACTCAAAGCGTCTTGAGAAATTTTCCTCTACTTTTCGTGGCATTAGTATAACATTTGAGAGTTATATGGATATATAATTTATATATATGTTATATGGAATAAGAGTTATATGGAATACATGGAGCAAATATATATAATCTCTTTTTGGATCCAAGTGTTATACCTATTAACTTTTAATATTACTTCGAAAAAAACATTCTTCCTTGCAGATATCGCCTCCCATTTATTCACAAATGTACAAATCAAATAGAAACCTGTTGGTCGAAATAAGTACCTAATTATTGTAACTAGTATTAAACTAGTCTATGTTCTTATGTTAATATGTAATGAACAATATTTTAGTGGAAAATTTTAAACAGATTCAGAATTGCAAACCAAGAAAATTCCAAAGATCCATTTCATAAGATTTTTAAATATTTATGGTATGCTATTCTGCTTCTTAATATTTGGAGGGTATTTACCAAAGTAAAGAGTGAACTTGAGTATGCCCTAATTGAATGTTTATATATTTCAGGCTGACAGTTGCTTCTCAGTGTAAAATGTATTTGCGAAAGTTTCCCTTAGACAGCCAAAAATGTTCCCTCATCATTGGTAGTTGTAAGTATAATCTCCTTAATTCCAAAGAACTTATTACTTTTCAATGTACCGCATTCGAAATTAAAATAATTTACATGTTTTTGTTTGGTTTTTTTTTGTGTGTGTTTTTTTAGTGTCTTTTATTTGACACTAGGAAATAATTGGACGATTCCGAAACTAAGTTTTAGTCTCCCAAATATTTGTAAATAATTTACTAATCAATGAATCGCCAATCCAGAAAACAAGAAGTCAGAAAAATATAGGATCACATAAATGCAGGCTGGAGACTTCAATAGAATACATCTCACATCAACAGTATAAAAAATACTAAGCTCATAGTAATGTACTACCTAAATTTAGTTAGTCTTTTTAGGATGTTGATTTGGGATAAGCTGTCCCTGGTCTACAATTTATGATCTTTTCTGTCCTAATGGCGCACTTTTGGCGATTCGTTGACTAGTTATTAAGTGATATTTGAAATCATTCAATCATATCCTAATAGTAAATTTAGTCCTTATTAATTAATGAATTTAACCTCAACTATGGAATTACCGATTAACTTCGGAACATTAATTCTTAGAATTCGCTTTGAGGTCTGCTCTCACTTATTATTTAGCCGGCACACAGAGGGTAAAACAGCGACTTCAGAACGAAAAAATTCTAATTTTGAATATTTATAATTGAAATTGTTCATATCAAAACTTGACTAGTTAGTGATATTGGATTCAAGAATCTGGAATGTTTACACTAATGATTCAATAAGATTAGTCAAAACGAAACAAATAAATCCATGGATTTTCTCTAATTATGAGTTTATTCATCAATTAGTACAAATTTTCTACTAAAATGGAGCCTAGTGAAAATTAACGTAACCATGAAACAAATTTTGGTTGATTGTATATTAAAGTAAATTATATCGCAATATCGATTTTATAAAAGGTACAGAAATTGTTCTACACGATTGGATGTAGCATGGCTGTTATATTTATGTTCTAAATTAATTGCCTAATTGTTAATTCAAAAATCATCTACGAAGACTTGCGAAAAGAAACACAGTGTTATTTTTTGTTTAGCGTGTTCTGGTCAACTGGTAGCGCGACTATTCATGCATGTTTTTGGAAAGTGAATTTTTTTTTTCCCTCTAAATGCGTTTTTGCTTTCCATGTAAGCACTAGTGTAATTTTATTCCCTCATAAATTTATTTGAATTAAATGTAACAATTTCTGCACCCAGGTGCCACATAACGGTGCTACTAATATAATGTGATTTTAGAATTTAACCTATTAACCAACGAACGACCTATCATCTCACGGACTCCTGAGTCATCAGTAGACTTCGTCGGGCACAATGTGATGATGAAACGACGAGCTATGAGGACTTCGAAAACGAATCGGATACCGATGCTAACAATAACATCGAAGAGCTATCCGAAAGCGAACCGAGTTTAGATGAGTCAGGATAATAGAAGAGCGTTTTTGCGAGCTTTGGTCAAAAAAACCTTTCCGATAGGCAGAGATCACGACGCAGCATCTGCAAAGCAAGAGACCTACAACTGTCAGAAAAACTAATGAAAATACTAACAAGAGATAATTGCGTGAGCAATGCGTATTGACAAAACACCGAAAAAATGGCAAGTTCTCCTGTGCAACTTGTGGAAATTACCTCTGATTGAGCCACGTAGAAATAATTAGCACAAACTGTTGCATAAACTCGTTGACTGCGTTAATGCTTATATTTTATATAACGTGCGGCGAGATTTTTTTCTAGAATTTTACTCATATGTGCCCTGTGAATCTTTAGTATTAATGATCAAACGATGTGCATCAGGTGTGGTTCCGGTCTCCAAGAATCGATTACGCATAAGTAATATGAACCACTTTTTTCACCGCCGCGGTCAACGTGTAAGTGATGATATTAGTAGGAATAAAAAGGAAAGTACCTAAACATTTTAGGCTGTTCAGATATTTTTTGTTTGAATATATTTCGAGGTTGTATTTGTTTAATTTGAAGTTACTTAATATTTACTGCCACTTGTTGTCTTTTTACGTTTTATTTTTGTTAGTATCTTTAAAAGACAGTTATATGTTTTGCAATAAATGTGCTATCTATATAATATATGATTGTTTTATTATCATTCCCTTAGATTTAAATTCATCCTTTGGCTTGAAATAATAGCTTTAGGATGAAAAGCTTATAGGAGAGCACCTCATAGGTGCTACGCGACTATTGGTGTTTGAAATACCAACACAGATTAAACAATTGACAATATTTAAGTAATAATTACATCAGATGTAAATCCCTGTAAGTTTATAAGGTATTTAACAAAGGTACATTTCATTATTTAACAATACCTCTTCCGCCATTTCCTCTCGATAACAATCATGTACTATGATTATTTATCATTCCTTCTCCTTATTTCTATATCTTATTTTTGATGAATGAGTACCTACCTGTTTGGTATGAATAGCCAAAGATGCCCTTAGTGGCACGATTATTGGAAGGATGAATTGCAATATGATTAGGGACATGGTGGTAAGTGTCACATGCTCCAGACTTGAAATACTAATTTTGAATAAGATTCAGAGATCCATCATCCAACTCCTTTAAATCCTTCGATTAATTACATTTAAACATATAATGTAATTAGACACCATTATTAATTTCCCTTACCTACATACGAAGTATATAGTTAGGGTAAGTATTGCGATCATGAAAATTTTCGAATTCGAGTTTTCGACGGAAATACACGGTTTGTCTCCTGAGTCCAAATGACCAAGTCTCGCAAAATAGTCTGTGTGTATGTGAACAGTCTAGCTCAAAAATGAAAAGTTGTACGATACTGAAATTACGTATTTAAGGTTGGCACATGCATGTGATGTTGCAGCAACATTTTTGTCAAAATCGACTTACCGGATGTGCCACATTATATATTAGATTTTACACTTTTTTACAATTTTCTCGAAAACGGCTCTAACGATTTTGATGAAACTTGCCTAAATTATTCTTCATAGAGATCTTTAGCTTTTTATAAATGTGGTACATCACTGAGGAAATGCAGGGGAAAAAAATTATGTTGAGAAGAATATTTTATTTACGCATAACTTCAAAAGCGTGCAATTTATGGTAAATTATCTATAGGCTTGAATGAAAGGTAATTAAATTATTTAAAAAACAAAAAAGGAATCATCAAAATCGGACCAATATTAGCAACGATATAGCGCATCGGACTAACCGGAAATGATAATTATATCATGGATGTTACAATTGTTTACAATTTTCTCGAAAACAGCTCTAATGATTTTGATGAAACTTGCCTAATGTCTTCTCCTTAAAGCCGTTTAACTTTTCATGTATGTAGCATATCAACGAGAAAATGGAGGGAAAAAGTTATGATGAAAAGAATATTTTATTTGCGCATAGCTTAAAAAGCATACATTTTATAGTAATTTATGTACAAAATTGAATGAAAGATAATTAAATTATCTATAAAACAAAAAAATAATCATAAAAATCGGACCGGTATTAGTTAAGATACAGCGCATTGGATTACCAGGAAATGGCAATCTTGGATTTTGCAATTTTCTCCTAAACGGCTCAAACGATTTTGATGAAACTTGCCTAATGTCTTCTCCTTACAGCCCTTTAACTTTTCATTTATTTAGTACATCACCCAGGAAATGCAGCGAAAAAAGTTATGATGAAAAGAATACTTTATTTGCCCATAGCTTAAAAAGTATGCATTTTATGGTAAATTATTTATAGAATTGTATGAAAGGTTATTAAATTATCTAAAAAAAAATAAAAGAATCATCAAAATTGGACCAGTATTAACAAAGATACAGGGTATTCTATGAGGAGCATAAAATAGATGGATAACCAAGCGCATCCGAAAGGAGATAGAAGCGACCGAACCTCCTCCCACCAATCCGCCAATCTGTTGTAAACAATACACTCTGTAATAAAGTAATTTAAGAATACAAAAGCGGAAATTAACTTAATAATTTCTACTTTCATATTATTTAATGGAAAGAAAATATTTCCATGAAAACTAAACCGAAACTTTTAAAATATATTTGCAACTTGACGAAGTTGAAATATGTAGGTAGTGTTCAGAATTGTACTAAAATTGTTTAAAAAACTGTTTTATTGTACTGAAGTGGGAGAAGATGTGGAGAAACGAATGCTGCTGAGTTTATTTTAAGCATTGTTTATGTGAACTTTTTAAAATTATATAAAAAAGATAATTATTATAGGACGGTAAGGGAAAGTTGTGTGATGCGCGCACTGCACCAGCTTTTTTGTTAGAATTTGTTGAAATATTTTAAAGAATTCAAAGGATGGAATACCTAGATACGACAGGGGCTATGAGTGCATTCTCCATAGCTGCCGATGAGGTGATGCTTAACCCTTTTAGTGCCAACGACGATATATCGTTGTTCGTAGCATCTGGGAAAATATATTTCGCAATTGTTTATATTATTGATATTGGATCAGTTCACTGGATGATTATTTACTCACAAAATTTTACTTTGAACTGAACTTCATTGGAACTATTTCAGGCAAGAAAATATGGAAAAGAGGACCCAAATTCGCAAATGGGGCTCTGGTCTGGTACATTTATGGTTTAGTTAAGGAAGTTGAATTCAGGGAAAAAAGTAGAAGACAATATACTGGGTTCCAAACCTGGCATGAAACAATTCAAACTCACCAATTTATCAAAGGAAAAGGCTAAATTATATCTGAACGTGAAGAGGAATGAGTTGAGAACAATAACAGGTCTCCTCACAGGCAACGGCCCGCTAAAACATCATCTCAAGAAGATGAAATTAGTTAAATATAGCCGTCTTTCTGTGCCTAGAAGATAGAGAAAAGCTGATCACATTCTGTGTGAATGTGAAGCACTTGCCTTAAACAGACAAAAATTAGACCTGTAGATACGAAATTACTAGATCTGTACCAAAGACTTAATATGCTTTGTAAGATGTATGATTCCAATGGGATCTGTAGATGACAGAGGGGTATCTCAAAAAAGATCTGTATGGGTCGTGGTGAGGAAGGGCATTCCATCTCTCAATGTAATAACATTAATAAATACGTCAAGAGGATCATTTCTCACAAGACATAGCCTATTTGATTGAAAAGCTAGCAGATATCTTCTGAATATTGGTCTGCAGCGTATGGAATATAAATCTTCTTTTTACAATAAATTTCCTCCGTTATCAAATGTCTAAATAAAATGAAAGTGTTGTTGATTTACAGAAATTCTGATGTTAGTATCTACCTGATCCTCATCGATGGTTTGAGCTGTGTTTGAAAAATATAATAACGATTTTTTTTTTTTTTTTAACTTTATTTCCTTGATGATTGTAATTGAGATGTGAAACAAAATCTACCAAAAATTGTACTTCATCTTGATGTCTAAATAAAGGCGCTTGGAAATCCGCGGGCTAAGACAACCATAATATCAAAATATTATTAAGGTCAACAAATCTATACTTTTTTTAAGTAACATTGATGAAAATAGGTGAATATGAAGTGTTTTGTAGTACGAAATCCGAAAAAGATAAATTAATTACTGTAACTCGTAGTGTTTTGGTTAAAGAGTACAGGGTTGTGGAGAGAAACAAAGGGCCCTATGGACAAATTTCCCCGGGCCTCCATCAAATTTTGAGCAATAATTTTAAGAACTTTATGAACTATTTTAGATCTGTTTTAATATTTTGCTTAAAATTTACCGTCCAATAGCAAATGTGCAGTTCATAAATCATTAAATAATCCATATTATCACAATCAACACCTCACATTAACAACCTGCTAATATTAAAGTCAGTCCCTGCTCGTTGATGTAGGACAATTATTATAATTGTAAAAAAAACACTCTAACACATATAGTTTTGCTTCACTACAATCCACTTTATTTTAGAAAAGATTTAGAAGGTCCCCGGAAAGGTTATCGGACCCGAGAGAGGATCATGAGACGACATATTTTTACAATCTAATATTTATTTAATATAATCATGTAAAACGTGTTAAATCTATGAAAAGACATTGCTGAGGATCATTTAAATAAAAATATATTAGAGTTAATAGGATACTGCCTACCTTTACAAAAATAGCTTTCAATTTTTCCTCTTGTGTTCTGTAGCACCATCTCATTTAAAAAACGAGCGGTAGTCGCTCAACAGATGGGTTCCAGCGTCCTTTGAATTTTATTTCCATCTTTCTAATATCCTGGTGAAACCTCTCTCCTTGTTCGTCGCTTACTGCACCCAAATTTCCTGGAAAAAATCTAAACCAGAACATAAAAAATTCATTTTTATGGGCATAAAACACCCGAATACTTAATTGGCTATCAAGAGTTCATGTATGAGATTTTCATAGTTTTCATCTTCCTTGTTGCTCAGAAATCCTTTGACTATATTTACAAAACACTTCCACGCAGCCAATTCCTTTTCGTTTAATTTTTCTTAAAAACAAAAATCACCTAAAACCTTCCTTATCTGATATCCAATAAATATGCATTATTTTATTTAGGTTTGCACCACTATAATAATTGTGGAAATGTTTCTTTTAGGTACAAGAAACCATTATCCTCTTTGATAAAGTTTTTCATGAGTCCAAGCTTAATATGTGGAAGAGGCATCTTTATTAACAATGGTGACTATTTTATGTTTGAAGTTACAGTTTCAAAAGAAGTTTTATAGGCCAACCTTTCTTCCTTTTGTTGCTCTTCTGTCCTATGAACATTAAAAACAGCAATAGTCGTGTACTATAAAAAAGGTATAAAAATAGTATATATTGCACAAATATGACATAAAGAAGAAGCAGGTACTTGAAAAAGAGACGTGCAAGTCCACTTCTATAATAATATGTTTTAATAATTACCTAAATGAAAGGAAAAAAGAGCATTCTCGCAAATGTCACTAAAATCATATTTACTTTGAGTTATTGATGTCATTTTATTATTACTAGGATCACCCAGTGGTCTAAATTAGACGAAAATTACAATACGAGTATAATATCAGTTTCGTGATTTACATATACCATTAAAATGAGTAGAAAACGTATTCTTCTATTGTTTGAATATAAACTGAAATAAAAAAAATCGAATGAATTGGAGTTCAAAATAAAATCAGTAAATCCGTTCAGAAGATAATTGTGGCACGGAAAGACAGACAGAGCATTGGCCAATAACAATAGTTTTAATCAGCTATCAATAAGTTAATAACAATTAAACCATTACATATACTATTAGATAAACACAATTTGAGAATGGTAAATTAGCTTTTAAAAACACAATTTATTAATCTGTTCAACAGGAAGTGAAGTGACAAAAATGAGAAAATAATAAACTTATACATTTTTAGGAGCCTCAGTCGTGACTCTATAAATATTATACTTAATTAACAAATTTAGGACTACTTTTTATTGGCGCATAGTACTTATTATACAGTGATCCGCGAGAATTCGATTATAGGATAAGATATGTGTCGAATGGTATTTCTGTGATCCGTCAATTCGTAGGTGATAATAAATCGTAGTTTTACATTACTTTCCTAACCATGGAGCGGTAGCAACATGAAAACATGGCTGTAATGTTCAATACCCTGCATCATTACTAATAATAATACGATTTCGATGATTTATTTTTTTGTTTTGTAGGGAAATTTGATTATATTTCAAATAAGCATGTGTATAATCAATGAAAAATGTACCCTTCTCGAGTTATGTGCAAATAAAAAATTCCTTCCGTCATTACTTTGTCCTCCCTTTTCTCAAGGATATAGAACGTTTATGGATAGCTGAATGGCTTTAAGGAGAAGACTTGAGGGAAGTTTCATCAAAATCTTCTGAGCCGTTTGGGCGTTCCACTTTATGGAAGAAATGGTTTTTCGGCTATTGCGCAGCAAAAGGTGCTTGATTTAGTACACAGACTCAACGGATCTAAACCTTACAAAATAAAAAGAAAAGAAACAAAATATGTCCACTCGTTCAAGAGATAATCGTGGAGAAAAAGAAAGCAAGACAGAAAAGAAACAGAGATTTACCTGCCTTGAGGGAAAAATATGTGAACAATTTTCATATTGTGCACAACTACAAGACGATACCGATCCAATGATTTATCTATTACCCTCGTACTATGCATACTGACGGAATAATCGGTACGCCAAAAAATCTTCTTACCTATTAATATATCGATTATTTTTTTTTTTGCCAGTCACTATTGGTAAAAAACACCAACAATATTTTAGATAATTTAGAATGTCAAAAGACTAAGCTTTTCCACATTCGAAACAAGTTTATAAGCACTCCTCTAATATAATTACCAATGAGTTACATATTTGATATACAATATTATATAAAATCGTGAAGACAAACAAAATTACATTCGGTCCTAGGCTGCCAAGTAAAAGTATTGAATAAAACACGTTGGTTTGCAGAAAGACTATCTAACCGTAAATCAACTTTCTAAAATAAGCAAATATATTAAAATAGTAGGATGTGAGGGATATGTTGCTTTAGCTCTGTATAAATAAAGACCTCCACCTCCGAGTTTTATATTTAGTGACAGCTCCTGCCAAATCAGATAGGGCCTTCTCTAACCATTGCCCTGCGCTTCTCCCTCCCCGTATAAAATTACATTTTAAAAGTTAAAACAAATAAAATAAACCTAAAACGGTTAAATTTTACTCATAAATGCTGAATAAACATAAATTCGAAGTTACTAATTATTAAACGAAATAGGGATTTTGATATTTTTATCCAATATTTATTTATCAATGTATCGTAACACCGCTATTAAAAGTATCGAAAACCGATATAAAATATATATATATATATATATATATATATATATATATATATATATATATATATATATATATATATATAATAAAAATCTACAAGGTCGGCGATGTACAGTTACTTCGACAAACAAGAACCTTAAAAACTTTTGGTGTGGTGAATTCGTGATACTATCTATGGTGGCTTTGATCTAAGGATGGGATATCGAAAATAAAATATTGATATCGATACTGATATATTGGCTAACATCGATATCTTTATTATTCCGGCACAGAAATATCTATATTTCAAAATACCGTTGGTTCTTTTATCAAATTAAATTAAACAAAAACCTTAACTGAATCGGAAGGAGGATAGAGAATTCTTTCTTTCTTAATATTTAAAGTCTGCTGTAAATTATCTTGATAAAAACAGTCGGCATTGAAACATCGATATAACAAGAAAAAATATCTTAATTACATCGGCACAGAAATATCGCTATTATAAAAACAATAACTTAGATATATCGCCTCCGAGACATCTATATTATAAAAACAATATCATAATTGTATCGATAAATAAATGTCGGTATTATAAAAACAATATCTTAATCATATCGGTACAGAAATATCGATATTATAAAAACAATGTCTTAATTATATCGCCACAGAAATATTTATATTATAAAAACGGTATCTTTTTGTATTTATATTATTTATTTCCAGATCGGCTTGGAGAAGCCTGACATGGATTTTTTTAACAGTTACTAATATTTTGCACAATTGGAAAAGGAGAAACATAGTCTCTTGCAAGAGACATCCCTAACGACGCACATTAATTATAATTTTGGATTAATTTTAGCTATATAAAATTCATAAATGAACTATAATGCTAAATTAAAAAGAACAGATAATGCAATTGTAAAAGTGAAAATTTAAAAAGAGAAAGAAAAATTGTAAGACAAAGAAAAAGATAAATAAATAAAATATAAAAAAATAAATATAAAATTAAAATAAAAGAAATTAATTTAAAAAAAATACTAAGAATGTAAAAAAAACAAATAATACTAATAAAAATAAATAATACAAATGATGTGCTTATATACTGATAAAATAATCAACAAATCATGTAATCATTAAACGTTTTACATTTTTTCGATGATTGTTTTCCTATGACAATCCTCCGAAAATGAACTATTTTCCACTTGCCTCACAACCGCTAAAGCTTGAATAATGAGGCTTCCTGCTAACTTATACGCACTAATACCTTACATTAACTAATACTTGGGGCAAGTGTATACTTGAGTACTATTCAGTTAAATTATCATCTTCATCAAAATGAACGTGATTGAAACGTGGGCTATATTGTAATATTTAAACATAATAATCAAAGTGGCATTTTTAAAAAATAGAGAATATCCAGCTCCAAACATAAAGATTACAAAGTCAAACTTTGTAAAATCCAGTGCGCACTTATTCCACATTACCTTACTGAGGTTCCGAATTCACTGGAAAGTAATTTTCAGTAATTTATTTTCATATTTTCACATTATTTATTTTATTTTAACTTGGAGAAAATAATGCTTTTACAAAATATTTTGTTATTATCCTACATGGTGCAAATATGGGTCAAATATACAAATATAGGATAAATGTTGAACTTACTTTGTATTCTTTTGATATAAAGATAAATTTATAGTTTAAATATAGTAATTATATTATAGTAATAAATAATAGTTTTCAACATACAACTGCAGATGGCTACGTGACAGACGATCTCCACTACATCTGGGATGGATCAGGTGTCACAATCGAGAAAGGTGTTGAGATGGCACAATATGATGTAGTAAACGTCACTACAGAGGCGGCAAAGACTACTCTCAGAGGCATTGGTATTTATCTTAATATATCATATATTTAATAATCGCCTTTGTGTTTATTTTATTAAATTCAATTTTATGAACAAAATAAAACTGACTAAAGCTATATATAATAACAACATATTCCTGAAGACTATAACTATTACATATATAAGTTTAATTTAAAAAAAATCTATCCTAAGACTAATTAAATGAAACAGAATACTGAGTTCTCAAGATGGCATTTGTACTTAGTTGACATCCGCACGATGGTATAGGAGGATCAATCTAATTAGGGATTGATAAGTCATTTGCCACTTCTATAAATCTGTTTTACTGAAAACTAGTTTTGAATGTTATACATTCATCCTCAGTTCTAAAAGCACACAAAAAAATTCTAAACAAGCAATTCAAAATATAGTTTGGTATTATTATACATATTAAATTAGATTAATATAAATCAGTATTATAAAACATTTATGAATTATGAAGTTAATTAAGACAAGCAATCAAATACATGTTGGTACTCACCAAGGTTTAAATGGATTATATCAAACAGAAAAGTTTGTGCTGATTTCTTCTCGCATTGAACTAACAATGAACGAAAGGTAGGTAGCATGTTTATAGGTAAACGGTTTAAGGATCAGGGTTTTTCCAGTAATGCCTGCGAGTAATTGTTTTTTTCTGTTATAGATGCGAATAAATTTAAGATTGGGCTATTGGAGATATTTATTTGGTCATTTAAGCAAAAATCTGGATTGGATTTGAAAGATTTTATTATTTCAAGTGCTTCATATATATTTAATTTGAGGCTGTTTTCAATGTGATGTATTAATTTAACTCCTGAATCTTTGATGAATTTATGATTTTTTTCATTTAAATGAATTGCAAAGTTGGAATTATCTGTCTTATTATTATATGCACGTATGTGTTCCTTTAATCTCTGATTTAAGGATCTTCCAATTTTTCCCGTGTATTTGGCTGCAAAATTATTACAATTTAGTTCGTATACTCCGTTTTTTTGGAAAGGATCTATTTTGTCTTTAGGAGAAGAGAAATGTGAGGATATATGTTGTACCTGTTATTTTTGCTACGGAATATATTATTTCAATTTCTTTATTATAGTTCTTTTTATTTAATGGTATATTCAAAAGACGATAAATCATGCTATTAAAGGCTGCGAGTTTATGTGCTATCGGTCTCTTAGCTCCATTGTTATTAACGATATCTATTCAACAACCCCCGAAGATAAGTCATCTACTTATGTCAATGTTTACTCACTTATCCATTCTTTGTCACTTGAGTTGGCTTTATGTGGTCATTTATATTTTAAAACGCACGTGCAATGTCAGAAGAAAATATCGTGATTCCTGGTCTTTTGAGACATTACTGGAAAAAAGATTTAAGCGCAAAGGAAACCGCCGAAGAAATTTGTCCTTCCGCCATAGAAGGAGAGTCAATTATCCCTCGAAATACAGCCGCAAAACTCAGATCAGGTCGCCCATAGGTCGTGTATGATGACGTTTTTCTTGAATGTGTGAACCAGGACCAACATGCAACTACTCGTGATTTATCAGCCGTAGTTGGGACTCAAACCTTTACTGTGAACAGCTAGACAGAGTTTATGTAGTTTTGAGTGCAAAGTACCCCGCTTTGATCAACAGGGACCAAGCCATTTTGCAACACGACAATGCCCCTGGACGTCGTTCTTGTTTGACCTAGGAAAAATTATCGGAACTGCGAGGAATAAATGTTTGGTCTCGTCCTGCGTATAGCCCAGATATTGCACCATCAGATTTTTTTTTTTTTAGATCAATAGCTAATTTTTAAAAGAGTGAATCTTTGATAATTACGAGGACGTAAAAATTGGATGTGAAGAGTTCTTTGCCTCAAAACAAAAGGATTGGTACAGCATCTAATCCAATTACTGCCAGAAAGACGGGTGGAAGTAAATGAAAACAATGGACTTTACTTTAAAGAGTAGTATTCAATAATGTTTAAAATATATGTACTCTGAAATAAAGCTATACCAATGCACAAGGACTTATGTAACAACCTAGCAGTTACAGTAAATAAAATACGTACATATAATACCGGAAGTTATGAGTAGCCCAGCTACAAATACGGCCAGCTCCACTTTGCAAACTGGAGACGTTCGTACGTACGTCCGTATCTCGCATAACTCAAAAACGGTTAGCCGTAGAAAGTTGAAATTTTGTATATAGAATTGTGATAAAATCTAGTTGTGAACCTCCATTTTTGGTCATTGCTTGATCACCGGAAGTGGTACTTTACTTGAAGGTCATAATTGATTTTCATTAATAATTATATTAAAATACTATGCAAAACTTCTCAAATGTAGTATTTATAACTTATATATTGATTTGAATAACGTAATAGATTTTGATTTAAATTGAAAAACCGGAAGCGGTACTTTACTTCAAGGTCATATTAGACTTTCATCAAAAATTATAATAAAATATAATGTAAAATATCTCAAATTTGGTAAATAGACTTTTATATCGATATGAATGTATTTACTATATTTTGGTTAAAATTGGTGAGCCAAAAAGGGTACTTTACTTGAAGGTCATAATCCAATTAAACATTTTTATTACTTGTTTTAAGTGTTAAAATTGAGCGTAAAATACTGATTTTCTTCCCCATTTGTGGGTGTTTGTGTCAATAGATGGATGTCGCGACGCCGAGTGTCGTTTTTGAGATTACTGCAATCTTCGGAAACTAGTAACCAAATTCAGGATCACTTTTTGAGCCACCGATTTATAGTTTAATAGGCGTACAAGGAAGTCATGTATTGTCCACATCAGATATTTATTGTAACCACGACTGTGCTTGTTTTTATTTGACCACGTGTTATTAAAAAATTGGCAGATACACTTTTTCAGTTCCAAATTGTAAATCAAATTGTGAATTTCGAAAAGGGCTCATCTTTAAAAATTAAAAATTTTCAGGGACACAAAAAAAATGAATTTATGCTGAACGATTATTCATATTTGAACAGATTTTATCTTCTTCGTGTATTTCACTACTGTGAAAAGCAGCAATCTCTCTGATTGTTCTCGCTTACACAATATGGCCTATATGAATACATGAAAGATAAATCAACGAAAAAGTCCATTTTGAAAAAAAAACCCAGATTAGTCTTTTTCGAAATCCGCATTTCAATAGTATTTTTTTTTCATAGAATTGAATCTTCGCCTGGAACAATTTTGGACGTGAATTTTTTCACAGTTACTTTTTTTTGGTGGAATAGCGTTCCCATACAATGATTCTCTGTATGAGAAAGTTAATTTCTCAAACTTAACCCTTAATTTTCAATCGCAGTGAGTCACAGAAAACGTTAACACAACAAAAAATGTAATGAATAAAATCAAATTTAGCGCTGATTCAGCCAACAATTCAAATATTAAAAATAAAAGTTTCAATTGATCACATCTCTTTCTTAATATTTATTTACACATATCGCCGCCACCTCATTTAAATCACGAATTACTTTGTTTATTAGTTTATTTGCAAAATAAAATCTTATAAACACCAATCTAGAGCTCAGAAAAGTAAAAAGGCCTGGTTATATAAAAACAATATTCACTGTGGGAAAGATAAAGTAAAATTTAAAGTTCTTATTTGGTTTGCTGAAAAGAAGCTATATTGACACTCGTTACTTAAACGTGGTGAGGACAATATTTTTATTTCAACGTATGGATATTTATACTCAACATGAGGCTTACAACAATTACATAATTACAACAGTTAGTATATCATTGAATGTACCTAAGAAGCTTCCACTGATATTCACTTATCGATTATAATCTGAAATATCGGAAATATTGAGAAGACTGTTATAAAATTTAAAAACCATTTATCATCTGAATCGCCTCTGTCCAAATGCCCCATTACGCTCCATATCCTCTGCTACGTTAACAATTCAAATTTACTGCGAACTGGAAACAATCTGGCCAGATTTGAATTCTCGTAATTACATGGTAGACCTGGTGTGAGAGAATGAAGTACCACCGCATTGCATTACTTACTCATTCAGATAAAGTGATTAGAATCATGCATATATGCTCACAGATTTAACAGGCAGTGAACATTTCAATCATTCTACAATTTCTATTTTCGATTATAAAAGTAACATTGAGCTCTTAAAAATATAGACAGATTTTCCTAAGTATCTTACCTACAATATTAAATTCAATCAAGTTATTAGGATGCCAAGTTCAATAAGAAACCAAGGGAAATGATTTGTGTGGAGTCATAACAATTGACTCTTCTAATTGCTAAAGTCAATTACTGAATAAATAATTTACATTATGTTAATTAGAAACAATCTGTTATTTCTAGATGTTTATTCAGTGATAGAAGTTACTTTCTACATGCGCCGCTCTATTGGTTACTTCATGCTTCAGATCTACGTGCCCATTACACTCGTTGTCTGCAGTTCTTGGATCTCCTTTTGGATTACACCATCTGATTCCTCTGGCCGGACATCTCTTGGTAAGGTGTTAATATAAAACCCAAATCTGTCCATTATACCAACATATATCTTGATTTTTGGAACCTTTAATTATTTTTAATTAATATTTGTTATAAGAAGATTTTTATATGGTCTCCTAATAAAACTGTGACAAGGATGAAAGGTAAGGTGAGGGAAACTCACGAGAAGAGTTTGACAACATTAAAAATTTGTTTATTATTTCATGAATTTTATAAAGATATATTTTATCATTATATTTTAATTTATATCTATCAACTATAATAGATTTTTATATGTTTGTGTTTTAAAGTATATGATTTAGCAGTTGTCGGTTTAGCTGAAAACATATAATCGTGAATTCTTAAATAGCAGATTCAACAACCACAAACCAACTAACTATTTCTATTTCGATAAAATTTGCAGTCAAATTCTATGATCGAAATTGTTCCATTATTACTTCTGTATTATTTAAAAAAATATAAATTAAATAATATATATATATGTATATATATATATATATATATATATATATATATATATATATATATATATATATATATATATATATATATATTAAAATTATTATATATAATTATATTATATTATATTTATTACATATAATTATTCTTAATATAATAAAGGGCTTAGACAAGGGGACGCTTTGACATACCTGCTATTTAATCTCGCTCTTGTTAAGGTAGTTAGAAATTCTGGCATCCAAACCAGTGTTACGATAAACAGCAAATTAGTCCAATTACTAGCATATGCGGATGATATCGATATCTTCGCAAGGTCTCTCAGCGCACTGGAAAAAGCATTCCTAGACCTTATTAGATTGGTGGCTCTCATGCAGCTCATCCCGCTGGAGAATTCGTGGAGTTTGGACGATTTAAGTTCCAGAAGGTAGGCCAGTTCACTTATCTTGGTTCTGTAGTTAGCTCCGAAAACAATAGTTCCCTGGAGGTGGAGAGAAGAATTCTTAATGCTAACAAGAGTTATTTCGGACTACGGAAACACCACAGCTGCCAGTATATAACAAGAAAGACGAAACTGATGCTCTACAAGACCGTCCAGTTTTGATGTACGCCTCAGGGACGTGTACTCTAACGAAGACAAGAGAGAATGAGATCCTCATCTTAGATGGATCTTAGAAAGGAAAATTCTTCGAAGAATATTAGATCTAATCAAGACTGGTAACGAATGGAGGAGAAGAAAAAATATATGAGCTATTTGGGGAAGTGAATTCGGTTAAATTGATCAAACTCGGACGATTCCGATGGGCCGGACATATTGCCCTAATGAAGAACAGTGACATCCCAAAAAGTCTTCTGGACGGAAACCTTAACCGAACTAGAGGGATCTTCAATCTAAAAAATCAATCTGAAAAATCTTCAGACTAAGATAGGAAGACTGTATCTCTCATGACGCTAAAGCCATCCTATAAGTGGCAAACTGGAGAGCAGCTGCACGGGACCGAACGACCTGGCGAAAGCTCAGCGAGGAGGCCAGGGCCAACATTGGCCTGTAGTGCCATGGAAGAAGAAGAAGAAGATTATTATAATTATATATTATATAATTATATATATATATATATATATATATATATATATATATATATATATATATATATATATATATATATATATATATATATATATAAATTATATAAATGATTCGCTAAGTCTACATGTACTAAAAAATATACTGTAATAAATTAAATTGCTTTCAATAACTGTTGAATTTTAAAACAACTGTGGTTTTAACCCTCAAAATCATGATAACGTCACATCAGCGACTTCATGAACACACTGGATACTAAAAATCTAGAAAAAATCATATGTGAATTGTTGTTATCATAAAGTCAAATTTTTGCAGATTCTGGTTACGTCAATCATTAAATACATATATTTGACATACGGGCATGATGAATATTGAACGATATTTGAAACTAGCTTGCAATGAATCAAACTGGGCCAGTTCCGCATGGATCAATTCAATTTTTTTATGGAATGCTTTTCTCAATCTTATGGAGGCATAAGGGAAAATTTTATTTACAAAATTTATTTTTGATGAGTTTGATACCGTATTTCATTTCTTATGAGATTACGAAAAATACAATATTAGAAGAAATTATAGCTATGCAGTTTTTTAATTGCTTAATATTGCAATAAAAGTTTCCTTCGTAGAATGAAAAAGAACTATAAAAAGAACTATCTAAGTAATGGATACAAATTGAAAATAATCACCGTTCAAAAATCTTTTCGTAATTCAATCGTTTGCTATCAGCCCTACCATAAATAACATTTTTATAATTTGAATTTAAAACGTTTATTGGAGAATAAATCTTCTACAAGCATTATCCATAAATTTTATCTGGGTGATTAAATATATATATATTAAACTAATGAAATATAACTACTAATAGAATAAAACTTCCTCTAGGGGTAACGACTGTGCTTTCAATTACAACCCTGGGATTTGGAGGGCGTTCGAGTCTTCCAAAAGTATCCTATGCCACGGCCTTGGACTGGTACGTCATCATCTGCTTCGCTTTTGCCTTCGCAGTCATGATTGAATATGCCATCATTAATTTTATGGACAAGATAGCCGAGGACATCAGAAGACTTCTTGAAGAGGAGGCCAAGAAAAAATCTGAAATGGTAATTAAACAGGCAAAATGATAATATACGTAACGTAGGCGAGATTGGAATTAGATCTGATGAAGTTTACACTACTCAGTAGCTAATCAATATATAACTAAATCTCACTAGTTAAAAATTAAAAAGAACCTTTTTTTTCCAATACTGTTTAAGAAAGCAAATATATCTTCTGAAGTTTAGAACTTAGGCTCCCAGATTTATTTGACCTGTTGCCCCCTAATCAGCAAAAAAAAAAATCACAAGATTTATATGAAAATTAATCTTATTAAATTGAATAAAACGAAAAATGTAGCTATTGATTTATAAAACATATATATTGTTAAAATTTTACATATAAATGTATTTACATACGTATGTACATGCCAATTTGCAGTTTGTTACTTGCAGTAGAATATTTCCAAAAATTTATGCGATTCGAAATTTTTTTTTTTAAATTCTGACAAATATTTTCATAAGCTATTTTAGAAAATAAATTATAAAAGTATTAATTTAACTTTGAGGTCTTGAATGGCAAGTGGTGGCACATAAATAAAATGTAAGATAACTACATTTTGATAAAATACCTAGTTCTATTAAAGTTAAAACTTTGTTTTAAAATACAAAACAAAGATTGATGAAGCTGATGTGATATGAGATTACATATGTTCGGCTCTATGTTTTTTAATAGTCATCTTAAATCTGTACGAGCGTCAACGTTTATTTGGTATCCTTTATTTTCGTGATGTGTTTTATAACTGCCTTAACTCCACGTTCTACTAAATAAGAAAACGGGAATGCAATCAACAGCTTCTGCACTCACAAAGTGAGGGCACAGTCAATGGGTCATCGATTTCAACCAAATTTTTTTTTGTGATTCTACATCCAAAAATATTGGACACATGTGTCGGCGTTGTGTCTAATGGGCCCTAGGAGCCGAAAAAAACAATTAAAAAACACGCCGAAATTTCTTTATTTTTTACCTCGAGTTTGAAAAATTATATCAACGTGGTTTTGCCACCAAGGCATTTATTTTCAGTGTCAACTAATGGAAATATACAAACTTTAAAAAATGATTGCTTTTTGGCCAAATAAATAAAAAAAAATGTTTAGATTATTGGGTAAACTAGTATTATAATTTTTTTTACACCAAAAATTGTGGTAGATTTTGATTTAGCGCACCGAAAAACCTTTATGTTGAAAATATCACCCAACAACAACTTTTTTTTCAATTTCGAAAGGATTCAAAATTTGTAAGCCACGAAATAACCTTGGGCTTTGAAGCTCTGTATCTCGTCTTCAGTTTATGCTATTTCGATTTTCTTGGACGCGTTAGAAAGAGGGAAGTGTTATTATTTCCATTAATATCAACAGATATTGCATTATGTAGAAGGTTTGTTTAAAAAAACTAAATTCTAAAAAGTAGGAACTGTGGTCTTCCTACGTTTCTTACATCTTTATAAAAATTTAAAGGGCGAAATTTAGCCAAAAAAAAAATTATTTTTAGACGTCCGAAAATTTGAACATAGAGGTTTTTCAGATTGCTAAAACCAAATCTGGCGACAGTTTTGATTAAAAAATTTTGTTAATATACTTCACTCCTTATAGGAACAGCCTTTTCATTACCTATAATTCAATAGAACCTTGAAATCGCTATATAAAACTTAATTATTACATTTAAAAAAATGGATAACCCTAAAATTTACTATTTCTGGATCACAGATAATGTTTTTGTAATACCTATAACCCATTAAACCCGACCTTAAATTTTAAAATTAATTTTAATTTACTATGACATCCTGAGTAAGGTCGTGTACAGCAAAAAAGTAGACCCATTCTGACGGATTTTTGTTGCTCCATAATTTTATTATTTCATTTAAAAAAAAAAAAAGTACTCCTATATTTAGGTACTATTTGTGGGTCACAAATAATGATTTTATATTATAATATGTACATGGTTAAGAATACGGAATCTCATAGTGAATTGAAATTTAATTTAAAAATATAAGGCCGGGTTTTAAGTGTTATAAATACTATAAGAACATTATTTGGGATCCAGAAATAGTAAATTTTAGAATTATCCAATTTTTTAAATATAACAACTAAGTTTTATAGCGACTTCAAGATCCTATTTAATCAGAAACACTTTGAACGATTCAAACTAAATTTAGGTCGTCTGTAAAGGCTCTTAATCTATTATAAGGCTCTTAAGCGGTTTGCGTTAATTGTGGTTTTCCTACGTGTTTTAGAACCAACGTAATCCGCAAAAAAGCTGAATTTTGTTTTTTATTTTGTAATCATATTTTTATACACAGACCTTAAATATAATGCTATAGCTGTTAATATTAATGGAAAAAAGAAACTTCACTTTTTCCAACGAGTCCAAGAAAATCGAAATCAAATAATCTGAAGACGAGATACACCCTCTCGAACCTGAAAAAAGAATTTTGGTCTTCGATATTTTCTGCATATAGGTTCTTTGGTGCGCTGAATCAAAATCTTCCACAATTCTTGGTGTAAAAAAAACAAACTATAAAGCTGGTTTACCCAATAATCTAAACATTTTATTAAAATTTATTTGACCAAAAAGTAATAATTTCTTTAAGTTTGCGTTTTTCCTAAAATATTCACTGAAAAATAAAGCGAGAAAAATAGCTCGATGCCATTTTTCAAACTCGAGATAAAAAATAAAGCAGTTTCAGCATTTTTTTTCTCGGCTCCTAGGACCAATTAGAACGAATGCCGACACACGTGTACAATATTTTTGGATGTAGAATCGCCACTAAAAATTTGGTTGCTATCGGTGACCAATTGATTATGCACTCCCAAATTAATTTAAAATTTTCACGGAACTCTTCAGGTGGTTTATAAGTATGAGGATATTTGTCACTGAAAAAGAAAAGCAAATCTGATCAACAATAGTAAGCAAGACATACGTGTACAATATTTTTGGATGTAGAATCGCCACTAAAAAATTGGTTGATATCGGTGACCCACTGACTATACCATCCCTTTGTCAGATCCATAATGCAGAATACACGAAGGTTATCTTTTTATATTCCCAAAATTCGTGATCTCCTTGTTCATAATAATAAAAATGGTCACAATTTTTTTATTTATTCTTGGCGCTACGGTCTTTTCTCCTATCCCGGGCAAGCATCCGCCATCTTGTGATTCCCAGCCTCTTCAGGATTCTACCACGTCTTCCACCAGCTCGGTCCTCAAGCAAGCGTTTGAGGATTGGTTCTCTGGGCATACGCGCCACATGACCTAGCCATGTGATCTGGCTCCCTCTCACAATTGAGACCAAATCTGGTTTCGCATATATCTGGTGCAGCTCCTCTTTGGATTCTCCACTGCTCATGGTCGCACACCGGGCCATAAATCCTGCTGATAATTTAATAAAATACGGGTAGTAATTTCCTTGCAGAGGCCTTAGATGGCACCTTGGTCTCAGAACCATAGGTGACAACTTATCTTAGTACTTTCTCATACACCATGATCTTGATCCTGTGAGACAATGAAGTGATCAAACCTGTTGAAATAACTTTAGAAAGAGGAATTCAGGACTCGGCCTAACAATTATTTAGAATTACACAATTATTTACTTTGTATTAAACTTTTCGCGGGATCTCTGACTCTGTCCTCGCACTCCCAAATTAATTTAAAATTTTCACGCAACTCCTCAGGTAAGTACTCAGAAATATGAGGATTCTATATTTGTCAGTGAAAAAGAAAAGCAAATCTGATCAACATACTAAATAAGCAAGACAATACTAAAGATTGCAGGAGATAGTACCATACACAATAATGCATTATTATACATACCATTATGCAAAATAATGCATACCATGCCATAGGGCATAATGCCATCTGTATTATGTTCGTTTTTTAGAATTCGAGTAAATGTAGATTTTTTTAAATTGTAAAAAAAGTCAACAAAATTTTTCTTAAGAGTATTAGAGTAAGGGATGAACCGTAGGTAAGTAAAAATTAGTAAATTAGGGATTGATAAATTATTTGCCACTTCTACAAATTTGTTTTATTGAAAACTAGTTTCGAATGTTATACATTCATCCTCAGTTCTAAAAACACACAAAAAACTCAAAAATGATTAGGTGTTACTGATGTTAGTTGAATTATCTTTAGCGCACAATCACAAGATGTCCGAGAGGATTGTGAATCTGTCCTCTAATCTGTCCAATTCTATAATAAAAATATTTCTCATTTCCTACTTGCGCTCATATATGCAAAGGATTTTCCATACGATAAATACCGCTGTTCAATATAGTGAAGTGTCACAACGCTTATGAAAACTGCGTATACAGAGAAACTGTATTGGTTGTCAGGTATACTAACTGATAAGGTGAGCTGCTCGAAATCTATCCCATCGCCTAAATTCGTCCCCCGAAGTTATCTAGCGTTGATGGTATTGCTACTTACTGAAGAACTCATGAAATACTTCAGTACTGTCCAGTAGACTGTTGACAGTAAAACATTTGTGTTTTAACTTAGTATTTTTCAACTATAGAACGAGGAGAAGATGGCCATAGTTTTTGTTCATACTCAGAACGCTATTCTGGTGCACGAAGGAATATTTTATCATTAGTATTCAGAGACTAGATTTATGTTTAAATGTTCAAACTGACTGAGATCATTACGATCACTGGTTAAGTTCATTATTTTCATTGGCTGAGTCCTAAATCCGTTTCCCTCAAGGTTTTTAAACACATCTAAAGACAAACTAGTCACTTTTCTGAAAACAACTGAGGAGAAAAATTAGTTAAATATCGATTAAAAACGTATTTAGAATGGTTAACGAAATGTAGAGAAAGAAAAGCCACATTGCTTAAATTAAATAATCAATAATCAAAGCTTTTCAAGTATCTTAATTTAAGTAAATTTTGTTTTGGGGGAGTTATTTCCCTTTATTTTAATGTTCGTGGCTTAAACAACTAGTGAATTGTGAATTAATTAGAGAATCGAAATAAGGGCAACTGTATTAAAATTCTAACACAGCCAATTATTGTTTTACTTTACTCAGTGGAATGATTATTTAGTTCTGCCCAGTAACATTTTTTTGGTATATTATAAAATAGACCAAATTGTATCATTTTTTGAGAATTTGTAACTTTAGTTTAATATTTCTATTATTACATATAGAAAAAGATAAAATTGTGTTAGAATAATTTTTAATTCATTTTGAATTATGGAAATTTCAATGAGTCCTGGAAGTATGGCCGAGGAAATTGGGCATATTTTAGATCTAGGATGGGAATATTCTTTTCGAGGCTGAAGATTCGAGGTCCTGCCTAGGAATTTCAAATTATTGTTTAATGGTAGTTATTCATAATTGTAATATTTTTTAATTATTTTAAAATTCAGTATCTTACTTTGTTTTACTCTGTTAAGGAGGCTTCAGCAAAGGCTAATGCAGTGCAGTCATTAGAAGTAGATGAAGAGTTGGAAGAAATCGATGCGGAATCTCTTCAGGTGCATACAAAGCAGAGATATAACTTCTTGCCACATAGATGGTTCTCTGTTCCGGCAGACCTTTCTACTCAGTCAATAAGGTAATATTCGTCTAACTTATTTTTTGGTGTTTAGTTTCCATTCAAGTGACAATGGGAGTGAACGGTATGTCCGTGGCCGATTTTGATGAGTTATTTTGGATGATTCAACATTAAAAAAAAAAAAAACACGATTCCAACCATTTCGTACAATGGACTCAAGGTGCTGAAAAAGAAATAAAAATGAAACTGCTTCATTTTATGTCTTGAGTTTAAATTGTTGTTGTTTGAATACAGGAATTTTTTGTAGAAAAAACTCTCATAAAAATATCTTTCCTGAAAACTTCGGAAAATGAACTTAGTCAGAGAGGGAATAGTATGGAACGACTATATGCCCTATATACAAAAGTGGTATATGGCTGCTTTCGAGCGCCTAAAGATCTCGAGGATTTTATTCGAGAGAATTCTGTCCTTTGCTCGGAGGGAAATACTTAGGTCGTTATCAAGCAGGTTTCATGGAGGGAAGTCTGCCACTGATCAGATGTTCTCCCTAAGAACCTTACTGGAGAGGGCGAAGGAATTCGGAATCTGCACACACCAGCTATTTACAGATTTCAAGGCCGCCTATGACTACCTTACGCAGAGTGGAGCTCTACGAGGGAATGCTTGAGGTAGGGATCCCACCGGTGCTTATTCGTCTGATGCCCTTCACAATGACGGAAGTGAAGTGCTGTGTGCGAGTTTAAGGAGATACCTCCAAGGGATTTCGCATGCACAAGAGACTCAGACAATAGGACTGCTGGAATGCCTTATAAAAAGCTTCAGCCTAGAGTGCACAGTACGTAGATTCAACATGCAGGTCGGAAGGACAATATTTAACAGGTCTGCTATGATTCTATGCTTTGCAGACGAAGTCAATGTGATTGGGATGACTCTTGGACCCATGAGTTCGAATCACGGTACCGACATGAATCACCTCCCTCCCCTCCTCTCCCCCCGGGTATGTGAGTCCCGTCAGTCTACTTGGAGGCAACTCACATATGCCGGGCGTAGGAAATTTAGAATCGCGGTGTGGTCTTCCATGTATGAATACCACATCGCGCGGCCAAGGATTTCCATGGTCTACAGTGCCAACCGAATATATATATGTATATTTGGTGAAACACCATTGGAAAGTTGGAAAGGCTGCGTCAATCTGACCCGACAATAATTTATTTTCACATTAGTGCTATTTAATATACTTTTGGGGAAATAAAATTAAAAAATATATTCTACAACATAAATTAGTCTTAATTATCAGTTTTTTTGTCAGCTTCATTATGGTGATCCTTAACTCTCCGTAATTTAGAAAGATTTGGAAGCATGATCCATGAATATTTCGGTCGTAAATAGTTGATCTTATCAAACGGTTTCACAATATTTCCCAAATCTAAATTTATCTCGATGTCTGGTGGATCTATATTATTCCTTCTTCTGATTCAAATAATTAACTCACATTGTCATCATTGGGTATTTTCCATCCTCTTGGTCTGAACTCAAATCCCACAAAACCAGTATCCCTTTCATCTTCTGATTCTTCCTCTTAGTGCTGCATTTATCGAAAAACCTCATCAGGAGCGGTTAATAGTTCTTGTCGATATATTGTGAGTCTCAAAATATAAAAACTCATGAGAACTCAAATGCTGAAACAGCAAAAGTTTTCACATAAACAGTAAGTAGAGAGAGCGTCAAATCGAGTTCTTGCTAATAGTTCAAAAATGCAAATTACCTGAATAATACAGGTTTGTCGATATCTAGGCTGACACTTAATATAAGGGTTTCTGAAGTCTGTTGCCGGAAATCCTTGACGTCCTTGTGCACTTCAGCAATAGATTTGGCTCGGATGAATCTGACCCTAGACTTACCGTTTGAGGTTTAACATGACTTCAAAATAAAGCCATGTATCTTATTGACAACATATAATATTGAATCACAGGAAACATATAATATTCAAAGTGGCAGCTTTTTAAACTATTTACGTGATAATTACTAATTCTAGTCCTCGATTAAAATAAACAATAATATAAAATAAATATAACAATAATAGTATAAATACTGATTTCAGAGATGACCTACCATGGACTCCAGTTCCACCGATCACACCTACCAGCAGACGGTCACCCGTCCAGTCCTGGAACAGACATGCTCTGACAGTGATATTGAAGGTGTGGAAGAACTTCAACGTCTTACCACAAGGAAAGGAAGGCCTCTCCGAAAAGGGTTTTAGTCAGATCGACATTGTGGCAAGGCGTGTATTTCCGCTTGCCTTCACCATTACAATGACTACTTATACGTTACTCTATGCATATTATATTACAGATATGAGCGTTGACGATATGTAATTTTATCGAATAACGACTAATAGGCATGTAACCCTTTACATTGACTACTACATTTCCTCACATTCAGGAACTACATTATCAAAAATTAGACAAAAGCAGTTTTTCATTCGAATATTATTACTTAATGTGTATTTGACTGTTGCGTCAACCTTTTGTATTCTTTAATTTTTTAATATCGAAAAATCACTTATATATATATATATATATATATATATATATATATATATATATATATATATATAAGTGATTTTTCGATATTAAAAAATTAAAGAATACAAAAGAATATATATATATATATATATACACATATGCATATGTATTATATATAATTTTATTTTTTTAAATTCTACCACAATGTTTGATTACTAAATTAAAAATAAGATAAACAACATTGCAGATTTTTTTATTTTATATTAAAACGCATTAAATATTGTAGAAACTATTGGGGGAGGAAAGGGGCATATCGGTGCCAATTCCCATACTATATCCCATAGTTCTCATGAAAGCAAGAGGGCACTAAGAGTCCCAGCCAGATCCTCCCTTATATTATGTTTTCCCACTCATGTAAAACAGAAATATCAGAGACTCCCTAGCCAATATAATGGCTAAATTAACCATTGTCATTTTCTTTGCCAAAATAACATGCATTAAAATAACAGATGCAAATAAGTGGACTTATAATTCAAACTATTTTCACAATGACTAATCTGTAATTGCATTCTTCTATTTATTCTTCTATTTATTATACCATAATATATAAAACTTGGCAGATCCGAAGGTTCAATGCTGATTCCACCAGCAAACATTATCTACATTGGAAAGCTTTCTGCAAAAGGGAACCAACTCGCAAAACTTGATTTTATGGAAAGCAAATTTAAGTTTAAATTGTTCCTATTAATTACACATTGATCATGAGAATTGATTTTTTTTGTATCCATAAGCTTATTTTTTATAATATTTTTTTCAATAAAAAAAATAACTGGTTCAACTTAAACTGGAATTATGATAAGACTAACCATGAGAGGGAACGGTTCAATGTTTTGGTTCCTTCTCCAGAAATTGAAGATGTAGGATATAATAAGCACAATAAACCAATCGATATGTTATATTTATTATTATTACAAATATAAAATAAAATTTATATTACTACATTTTTAATGTAATCAAGCATATATTTAGTTTAGGTGATTATCAAAAAAGTACAAAAGTATTGAATTCGTGGTAATTTAAGAGACTCGTTCTCAGAAAAATTTAGTTTTTTTTCTTCATCAATGAGTAGTTAGTTATCTTAAAACTACTTTGAAACTAATCATTAAAATTGTTGATGAAATTAAAGTAAGCAAATAACAGCTGAAATTAATATTAAACAAAAATTCAGTTATTCAGCTATTCAGTCAAAGGGTATATATTCCACTATATATACTCGTATATTCTCCACGGTATATATTCTCCTCTCAGCGTTCGCCACTGGATACAACATTTAACAGTCAACTTAACAAAACCATATCAAACAGAGTGTTTGTTTGTTTGTTGAATGGCAGAAACCGGGGAGGAAAAAAGGTATATGAATATATTTAATTAATGACCATAAAGAGTGCTAACATCTTACAAGTATGGTTGGCTATCGGAATAGACTGCGAATATGTAAGTAAGCTTTAGTATAAGAACAAAATTTCACGTATTTTAATTTTATAAGTTACTTAATGTAAGAAATAGGTATATTTTTTTAAATTTAATTTATTATAGGAAAAATTGAATATGTGTTTTCAAGAAATTAATCATAATTTAATTTAACAATTAGATATATTCTTTCGAGAATAAATAAGTGCTACCTATATAGTGGAGTTTATAAAATATTCCATCCAATGTAGGTATATGCATATATACATATATATAAGTTAAGGTACAGAGTGGAACAGTATAAAACTTAATCTAAGAAACTATAAGATAAATACATTCTAAGACTATATATTGAGGATTAATAAAATCAGACTCTGCTCAACATTCATGTGTGTCATTTCGTTCCCTTATTTCCTTTTTTTTATTTCAAGTTATCGGAACGAACATAAGTGGTGCCGAAGCCCGCGACGTTTAAATGCGATATCAGGGTGTAGAAAGCTTTTTTTTTCTTGTTTTTTTTTTTTTTTTGCTTTTTGCTGTTTGCGTTAGTTTTGGGGGTTTGACCGGAATGTGAGTCAAAATTGTTACCGGAATCTTAGTCAAAATAATAATGCTCCGAAAAAAAGGGATATAAACAAAATTAAATTCTATAAAATGAATTATATACCGGAACTAACTGAAATAATAAAAAAGACAAAAAAAGGTACATTGATTTAAATATACAGAGTAGAATAGTAACAAAATTGTAAAACTAACATAATAATAAATAGTAACAAGATATATTGTAAATTAAGGTGTGAGTATTTATTAGTTTAATAGTTTGATGTTGCTTTCTATAAAACAAAGATCCTGATGACGAAGAAGTACTTCGAAACGTCGAAAACGTTAAATATGAATAAAGTTAAAGATCAATGGGAGAAGTTGTCCTTCGTAAATTAATTTATCAAGTCCAATTTTGTTATTATACTAAAGGTTAATTCAAATTCACAATCTATTCTGATATCCATCCTTACTTGTAACATGGTAGCATTCTTTATGGTCATCAATTAAATATGTATACCTATATTTAAGACCCGTGATTCCTCTTTCAGAAATATTAATCTTCAATCTCGTAAGTAAATTTTCAAAATTAGATCATACACGTTTATGTTATGGTTTGAGGTTGGCTCTTTTCACTGGAAATAATAAACACCAAAGTGCACCCGAATCAGTAAAATTTTCAACTTGCTTCGTTTTTACCTAAATGCCGTCTAACTCTCTCCAATAAACTCATTTGAAACCCAAATAAACAAAATCAGACCTACGACAATGCCAAGTATTTAATATTTATATATTTTGTATATTTTATTAAAAATATTATTATATATCATGTATATCTTTAAAAAAATTTAATTTATTGCAGAAAAAATTTGAATAAGTATTTTGAAGAAAAAATTTGAATAAGTATTTTGAAGAAATTAATTATAATTTAATTTGAAACTTAGATATATTTCTTTCGAGAATAAATAAGTACTACCTATGTAGTGGATTATATAAAATATTCCATCCAATGTACACGCACACACACACACACACACACACACACACACACACATATATATATATATAAATAAATTTTGATTTAACGACTAATTTAAATAACACTAAAAAAAAGACTGATAAATGAAACAACTTGGAAGCGTAAAATGACCTCATGGAAAACAAAATTTTATTTTTTCCGTTTCAGGCAGTAATTAGCAATACGTTTTCAATTAATTAGCTAATTTTCTTCATCATACATTTCAAGTTTCGGTTATAAAAAATAAAACCAAACTTTTATTTTTGTGTAAGCTATAATGTTACTTTTATTTCAATGGGCGTTGCAGATAATATTAAAAAGAATAAAAATGAAAAAAAAAATTCCCATTAATCATGATTTTATAATGCAATTCAGTTAACAATTAAAGTAATATTTACGAAAGTTCATAAAATATTTCGCCATGTTCTATAATTATAAATATAGAAAACAAATTTTAAAACTGGTCTATTATTATAAAGAAAAAATCATTCAAGTTATCGTAACAATATCGTCATTGTGAGAAATTAAACAAAATAAATCTTTGAAGTGATGTGACCTGCAAAACGAGATAAGACTGAAGTTGGGCAGACTCAATAAGAACAATGCACAGGTATCTGCTTCTTCATGCGTGCCTAATTTCTCACCGTTAAATCAGTAATTATAATTACAGCTGAGTAATGAGTTTATTGTCAGAAGTATTGTGATTCAACAAAAATGAATTAATTAATTATATTTCCCATATTATTATTTTCCAAAACCGATGCTGGACAGGGTTTGACAAAATAATAGATAATAATAGAAAATTGAAGTGATTCACACAATGTGTGAAAAATAAAAATTGCAATCCTGACAAAATAAGAAATAACTTCAGTTTGAAATAGATTTTTGACTATATTTTTTACAGACTTATTTTTACTACAATACTACAAAAATTTTACATTGATTGACTACCCTCTAACATAAACCCTTTAGTACAAACTTACATCCACCACGAACCCATACAACCCACTCCGACGACTTTCGATGCGGTGGCCTAAGACTTGTTAAGCTAACCGCTATAAACTGGATGAGTGCAGATTTGCAAACCATAATTTTCAGATGGCAAATTATTATTATAATTACTGCCAAACTATGTAAATAAATTATATTATTATTATTATTTTTTTTGTAATATCTTGAAAAAAATTCTCATAGGGACAAGAAATACTTTTAGTTTACATCTTACGAAGTTTATATACACGGTTAACTGTTTTATATTGCTTCATTGATTGCACCAGTAGTTGTTTTTTTTAATTTGGTAAATTCCATATTAAACAATGCATAAAATAAGATCTTTATAAAATACGTACAATACGTGTGTATTTAATAAATAATTTCATTCATAATATAATACCTATATACATTTCCTTAAAAATAATTCAAATATATTTGTTGGATCATATAATTCGTTTCTTTTGCCGATACTCGGTAATCGCCAACAAATAAATTCTTAAATAGAACACTTATTATTTCCGTTAGCTGATCACATTTCGTTAACAAATATTTATTTTTTTATTAGCTTTCTTTCCGTTAGTTATCAATTGAGGAGCTTGCCTATCAAAAGTGAACATCACTTCCAACCGAATCAGATATCGACGAAGTCTGTTTGGTAACCGAAAACTGTAATACAGTCGAAAATTCCATTAAATAAATTTTAAAAATTGAGGAGCTGGCTACCAGAAGTTAACATCTCCATTTGTTTATTAGTGGCAGTAAAAAATGATCTTCCACAATTCGGATATATCCAGTTTTGTTTGAGAAAACCATCTATCTATTGACTCACCTATGCCAGAAAAATATTTTTAGCATTAAGTACTAAAATTAATGCTAAAAATATTTTTCTGGCATAGGAGAGTCAATAGATAGATGGTTTTTTCAAACAAAACTGGATATATCCGAATTGTGGAAGATCATTTTTTACTGCCACTAATAAACAAATGGAGATGTTTACTTCTGGTAGCCAGCTCCTCAATTTTTAAAAATTTATTCATTGAAATTTTCGACTGTATTACAATTATACAAGTAAATGTGAAATAAGAATATAACAAATGATGACTAGTGAAGGAACCCCCCATTGGTAGCACTTCAATGAATTAAAGGAGGTATTTGTATTTCGAGCTAAATCTGCAACAAATATTGAAATCTTTATGGATAATTTTATTTGTGACAAAATAAGGAGCATTAAGGATTTTTTGAAGGATTTTGGATTGCAAGGGTTGGATGGGGGAGGAATTTGATGGTTTAGTGGTTCTACAAAGCTCTACCCCGTGTGCCCAAAAAGACCTGATAATGGTGATGTATATGATCTTTTTGTAGAAAGGAATTTGTCTATCAAGTGTTGTAGTAAACGGAACCTACGAGCAGTTTCTTGCCGTGCTCCTCAATTTAATTTCTTTAGCAGATGGTTTCGATATACAATTATCTTTGTAATTAATTTAAAGTATTTCATATTTTCTGTTATTGTGATTTTTAAAGTTAAGGAATTGCTGTGGCATTAGTCGAAAATTCACACCAGTATAATAAATTGGTCAATTAAATAAATACAGTCAAAAACAACAAAAAAGAATATTAAAATAATCAGTATGAAAAAAAATTAAATATCCTGGAGTTATTTAGAAAAAAATGAAACGGAAACAAAAAGTTGGCAAAATTATCTTGGAGTCAAACAATCCATTTGAAATCACACAGACCATGTTTCTCAACATTATTTATTTTGATTTATTTTTTCACAGTGAATTCCTATTATTTATTGAATCCAAAACTTGTTTAAATCATTTTTCAGAATCATACTTTTTTCTTTGGGGCGATTAAAAATTTTCTTCGCAGCTGAAAAAAAGCTTTGGGAACATGCCTTTAACTCTATTTATTTTTCAGACATAAAAACAAAACAAAAATGATGGAATTGATGTGCTCTACATTTTTTGTCCCCCATAATACATCACCTAAGTAAAGGTAAAAAAAATCACAAAAATTACATAAGACCCGACTTTTAAAAGTTATAATAATAAAAAGAGATCCTCCTTTGTTTTGTTTTTTCTTGTATACATTTTATTTTGTCATTGTACTGCTTGCTGTGGAAATTTCATTCATGAAAACATTGTCCTCTTTAATTTTTATTTTATTTTATATTAATGTTCAAATATAGCCTAATGTCATTTTAGCGACATTTAAAACAGAATATCTCAAAAGAGACTGACAAGGGGGAGTGCAAGATGTCTCTGTCACCGATGTTGATCAGTATTTTTTGTGTGATGGCTCTAGGGGCTAAGAACAAAAATAAAGCATGCTGAAAATGTTTTATTTTATATCTCGTGTTTGAAAAATGATATAGATATGGTTTTCCCAGCTAAGCATTGTTTTTTTTAGAATGTATTAAAGGAAAAATTTAACCATTACAAAATATTTGATTTTTTGTCAAATAAATTAAAAAAAAAAAGTATTGCAAGCTTTGGAAGATTGCGGCCCCAACGCTCGGTTTAAATACCGCAGTCAGCCACTGACTGGCCCTCTAGGTTGGAGAAATAGTTACACTATCACACACGCAGTACACGAATACTATTCTAGATAGCCACCCCGGATGAAGAGCTGGCCAGGAGGTTCTGAGGTGTCAGCTCCATCACTTGGATCGACTAAAGTGGTCCAGTACACTAAAAATATTATGTTATAGAAATCAAAATGAAACGATGCTGGGCTGATATAATGGAAAAGACATTTGGCATGGAAAGGGTAACACAGATTAAAATTTGGAACATTCGGACCCTAAGAGAAGAGTGGAAGATTGAGAAAGGTGACTGAAGAGATAAAGAAATACAGGCTAGAGATTCTGGAATTGAATGAGATAAAATGGCTGGAATTTGGTAAGCAGGATACTTCGCAATATATGGCGTTGCTATTTTCTGAACATATTGAAGAAGGAGCCGGAAACAGAGATGAGGTAAGATTTCTCTTGACTAAAGATGCTAAAAGAAGCCTAAAGGAACGGAAACCGAAAGGATACTAATGCAAGTTTGAAAACAAAGATAAAAAATATTACAATATTTCGTTATTATGCTCTAACAGAAACTGCCGAAATAGATAAGAAAATGAATTCTATCACCAGCTTAACGAAGAAATAGGAAGAAATCCGAAACGGAACATAAAAATCATGATGGCTATGAATGCCACTCTAGGAAGTATAAATGAAGGTTTAGCGTTCATCATGGGAAAAATATAAAACGACTGGATGAAATGAATGACAATCGAGAAATATTTTCAAACTTCAGTGCAGAACATGATCTCGTCATAGTCACCATTTTCCCTCACAAGGTTTGGCACAAGAACACTTCTGTTTTTAGTGATGTTATCACTCAGAACCAAATTGACCATATCGCTGTAAAACGCAGATTCAGAATACCTCTTACGGATGTAAGGAACAAAATAAGAGCAGATGTTGGAAGTGACCACCATTTAGTTTTTGCACAATTCAGATTACAAATATCCACTGTTAAGAAACGATTACTGCTTAGAGACAGAATATATAATACCAAAGTAAAAATATAAATATGAATATAATATAAATATAAATATAAATATAAAAGTAAAAAATAAATATGAAGAACTAAATTTAGAGAATATCGAAGACATCGAAGACTCCTGGACTAAAATCGAAACTATCATTAAAGATAAAAGCCAGGAGATTGTAGGCTTCAGAAACCTCAAGAGAAAAGATTGGTTCTCTAATAAAACATGGATAAATTCTATCGCTTTTACCAAAGCCGTATATTGGCTCTGATATTGAAGCATCTGACAGTGAAAATGAAGAAGTTATTGAAGTTCAGGATATTGATAAATAAATAGACAAATTTTGATGAGACCGACTTTCTGCAAGAGGTTGAAAAACTGTAAGATCCCATTTTTTCTACTAGGTCCAAATCACCAAGTCCTAATATGTCTAAACAAGATATTGTTTCGGGGGTGAAAATTTCCAAACCTTCCAGACAGAAGAAAGGAAAGAACAAAAGGTATGCATAGAATATATCTATTAGAATTCATTAATCATACATTTTTTTAGAACATATGCATTCTCATTTTGTTATGCAATAGAGCCAAAAAACTGGGGAGACAAAGCCGGAGAAAGAACAGGAAAACAACACCATTCATCAGAACTCTGAGGTAAGAATAAAAATTGGTGATGACATGAAAATTATTCAAATCAATATTTTACACAATTAGGTCATATAAAATATATATTAGGTACAGTATAAATGAAGTATCTTCCATTTATCAACTTCTTTATTGTTGTTCGCAGCTTCGTTATATTATATTAGGTATCTACTAAATTATATTAGATAAATTGTGAATGAAGTATCTTTGTTTTATCAATTTGTTTATTGCTGTTCACAACTTCTGTCCAATTTTTCGGCCTGTTCCCACATCATCAGGAAACATATCTGAATTAAAGAACATTATACACATATTCTTGAAATAATCACTTTGAGTGATTTCACAGCAAGAAAGAAGTTTATAAAAGGAAGATAGTTCAATCACAATGTAAGGTAAGATGGGGTAAGTGCGTTCCAAGGGCAAGGTCATTTACTCAGTCTCAAGACGGTGTAATATTAGTCCAATAATGTTAAAAATGCTCAGAAAATCTTTTTTATTTATTATAAATGAAGGTTATAATTTTTTTTTTTTTTTTTACAGTACTGGACTAATATTACACCGTTTTGAATCTGTGTACGTGCTTACTCCACTTTACCTTGCCTAATATGATAAATATTTTTTTTTTATTATTAATGCAGATTATTTCATTTCAGATGGTCAAGAGGCCATTTTCGGGGAAAGGTGTCTCCACAGAAAATAAAATTTCCAGAGGTTGATGTCAAACCAGCAATTGAGTACTTTTTTTCCCAATTTTCACTTGATTGTATGGATCTTATTGTAAGTCAATCTAATTTGCATTCAATCCAAATTTAATTTAATCCAAAAAACAGGAAGCTGTATACATTTGTCGAAAGAAAAAATTAATGACTTCCTTGCTATAGAAATAATTATGGGGATTGTAAAAATGCCTGCATTGACTGATTATTGGTCACATGATCTTAGATATGAAAAAATAGCCACAGTAATGACATTAAATGAATATAAAACTATTCGTAGATTTTTAAATAATGACCGATATTTTAAAATAAGACCATTAATTAATTTGTGTTTAAAGAATTGGAACAATATTCTTCCTGAAAATTCATTTTCTGTTGATGAAATGATGATTCCGTACAAGGGGACTAGAGCATGAAATAGAAAACAATATATGAAGGGAAAACCGAAAAAATGGGGTTTCAAAGCATTTGTTAGATCTGGGGTACCGGGCATTGCTTATGTATGGGCATGAGGATACCTTCAGAGGGGTAAATTTCACCAAAAAAGAAACAAAATTCGGTTTGTCATCAAAAGTAGTTATTGCACTAAGCAAATCTATTGTTGATAAACCATTGTCAACACTGACATTTGATAATTTTTTTCTTCCCCAGAAATGATGTTTTATTTGAGGGAGGAATTTGGTATTCAAATTCGACTGGCACAGTCAGGATCAATTGTTTTAATTGCAAGGATCAATTAAAATCAGATCGCGAGCTACAAATGCAAGGAAGAGGGTCATTCGACCAATTGGTTGATACAGATAAAAATTTAACTCTTATTAAATGGCATGACAACAAATTTGTCACATTAGTTAGCACATATATGTGCTCCGAGCCAGTAGGCAAAATAAAAAGATGGTCTAAGGATGACAAAAAAAAAAAATCCCTGTAAGTTGCCCTGCTATTGTCAAAAATTACAATACTCAAATGGGAGGTGTAGATCTAGCAGATATGATAGTTTCCCTCTACAAAACTTCGATGAGGACTCAGAAGTGGTATATGACAATTTTTGGGTTAATAATTGATATTTCAATTAATAACGCATGGCTATTATACAAAAGAGATGGTGGAGAGGATAGCCTTAAAGATTTTAGGATGAGCATAGCCAATGCCCTTCTTAAATTTAATAGAATTTCAAAACGAGGTAGATCTCCGAGCTAGGAAAGAAGTCCACCTCCACCAAAGAAGAAAAAGTTGCCAACTGCAACACCTGATGACAGCACAGGCCATTTGCCCCTTTTCTCTAAAAAGGGGCGATGCAAACTTTGTACGGTAGGGAAAACTACAATCAAATGTAGTAAATGTGATGTTAGATTATGTTTTGTGCAACAAAAAAATTGTTTTTTTTAATTTAATACATCAAAATAAAATTATATGGTTCAAATTGAAGTTTTTTTATTACTTCCTGAAAAATTATATGGATAGTTGATGTACTCTTTAGCGGGCCATGTATTTTATAAGATACATATATGAAATTATAATTAGTTTTAATTAAAAAACATTGTTTGCTTGTGAAATATATAGTATTTAGGCTAATATTAAAAGATATAAGCAAAAAAAGTTTGTTTTTCAAAGATTTCTGGTTTGGCCCTGTTAAGGGTTAAGATCGGAGGTCAGCAAAATATGAAATAAACCTTGCGGAAACGAGACAACATAAAGAAATGGTTTTAGCAAAATAAGATTTAAATAAGAAAGTTAAAAATAGCATTAGAAGACATAAAAGAACATGGATCGACGATTTAGCAAAAGACGCAGAAAAAGTATCAAAAAGAGAAGAGTGACTTATAAAATAACTCCCTAGCTAGGGAAGAAGAATTTTACGAGATAGAGGCCAATAAAAGATCTTAAACATGACAGAGAGACAATGCACGGAATGGACATTATACAATGTATCCATATTATGGTGGAAGATTGTATGATATTATACAATATATGAACATTTTGAAAATACATTAATAAATGTCGATATACCAAATAAAAACGTTCCAGAAATCTGTGTTTACACTCCAGAAATGAAGAGTGGTTCCAAAAAAATAATAATTAAGACCGAAGAAAATGAAAGAAATAGAATAATGTTTATTAGTTTGATGAGATACATTTACCAAAAGGAGATTAAGCAATATGATTATGATCAAAAAAGGAATATATTATAACGTAAATTAATGATGTAATAAATACACTATAAAAATAAAGATGTCAAATCAGTAAAAAAGTAAATTATATTTCGGCAATGATGGCATCAGTGAGGTTAGACGGGGAATACAGATACTGAGCAGGTGTAGTGGGAGTCTAGTGCCCGCCGCAATGTTGTTCAGAGCGGTAATAATTTTGATTGTGGGTGCTCTCAGCCTTTTTATGTCCGCTCTGGCTCAAGATTTCACTGCTAACGTCACGAGGGTTCTCGACAGCCTTCTTTCAATGTCTTACGATCAGAGAATACGCCCAGGAATTGGCGGTGAGTAAACATGTTTTTATATTGTCATTAGCAAAAAAAAAAAAAAAAATTGGTATATACTGCAAAGCACTTATCACACGCGAAGTTACCTCCAACGTGTGCAATCCTAAACGACATATCTTCGGTCTCAATGTAAAACCACGTAGCCAGTGGCGTAAGCAGGAGAGGAAGATAGGGGGATATATCCCCTCCTCCTCCTTTCACCGAAATGTACGAAAAATAGTAAAGTTTATATTTTAAATAATATTTAGGCAATTTTAACAATAATTTTTGATCCAAAATCATGGTTATCCTTATAACTTATTCCCAATTTGGCGATTATAGACAATTCAGGTAATTACTTGCCTTCTTCTTATTAAATCCTCTCCCCTCCCAAAAAAAATTCTACGTACGTCCCTGCACGCAGCTGTCAAATCTCACTTATCAGCAGCGGCAAAAAAAAGGTTAAAAAATCAAATTTTCAGCGTATTGAGATATGGTTTTGTTTATTGACTGCCAGAATGTAATCTACTATTCAGCAGAAAAAATTGACAAATAATAGTACGTAACATTTAGGCATCATTGTTTAGCTCCCATGAACTCTCAAAACAAAACACCATTTGCTCCCTTTGGAACATTGCCAAAGTGGATAACATATGGGACTAATTTTGTGATAGTTAAGTCATTGACTTTAAAAATTAAATCAATAAATATTAAAGTATTTAGTATTTAGGAAAAATCGATAAAAGGAGGGAAAAAAAATTATTGGCAGAAGAAATAAAACTCTCTTTTTGATTCCTCGTATTCCTAAGTGTCTCTGTGTTCCTCGGATAAAATAAATGTAGTTTCTTAAACAAAAATCATTCTGAAGTTATCACAATTTCATATTCAAAGCAATCAATCCGATATATAACAAACCTGTGTTGAAATAAATCAATATTTTGAAAGACGACTTTAACAAAGTCTTGACATTATTTATTTTCTTCACATCTCAGCTCATTCCGAGGATCAAATTAACCAAGGAAAATCGATCATGTAGATAAAATAATCTACTCTTTTTAGATTTCTATCTATCTATCTATCTAAAAACATTTATCTGCAAGTTCGCTATTTTTAAATTGGGATTCGGTAAAATCTCTTAGTCTAGGTTAAAATAAAATATACATAACAAAATTATGAAAACTGTAAACATCAAATTACAAAGTTATGTGAAAAAAAATATAGAAATTCGAAATTTACAATTTTTATTAAAATATTCAAATGTTCAGAGCATAATTCGTTATTTTTTAAAAAAAATTAACTATATTGATTAAACAAATAAAGAAGATTTTTTAAAATATATTAAATACAATGGTAAGGAGAGTTTGAAAGCCGATAAGCGACTCCATTCATATGTTTGAAGGAAAGTACAGAAACAAACTTTAACAATGAATTATATCTACATCACCGCTTTTTCAACTATAAATGTTTAATAATTAAAATTAAAGTAAATGTACAAGAAATAAGTATACATAATCATCTTCTAGTCTATTATAATAATGAATTATATTGTTTATATTTAAAATATAAATTTCAATTTATTTATTTTTTATAATTTTTTTTTTTAGGTTCACCCACCAAAGTGATGTGCAACATGCATATTAAAAGTTTGGGACCTGTGTCGGAAAATGAAGAGGTAGTAGGAATTTAATAAACAATTTACTTCAAATGTTTTTTAGTTTCAAACGCTTTTTTACAAATATTTGTGTTAACAAATATTTAACTTCTTTTGAAGAACTACCAATCTCTCTACCTAGCAGTTAGTTGACTTTTTATACTTTTTTTTTTCTCAAAATACTAATGAAGAATCTTATCAAAATTGAAATATTAATTATTAGAATACAATTGGAATATTCCAAACACGAAACCATTAGTTTCTAAAATATCGGTAACCAACTAACATCTATGAACAACAAATAGAGCTCATCTCACATCTACAGTCTAAAAAGACACATCAATCGCACATCATTCTTGAAGGACATCCAGTCACATACTGAACGCAACACAACAGCTGAGTAGGTTATCCTCAAGCAGCTGATCAGAAAAAACAGAACAGAAAATACACGTACAAAGCAACCAGATAAGAAACAAATGTAAGAAATATAAATAAAACAATAAATATGAAAGACAAAGAAAATACAGAAGAAATAAGAAATGAAAATGCATAGCTGAGAAAGGTTGTAATAAAAAACAGCTTATCAATAAACAAATCAAATATAAACGGCAATCTAGTTAGCTTTATTAGACTTTATTAATCTAAAATGCACAACGTTTCAGTGGAAATTTGATACAAATTTCCACCATAAGTCTTATAATTAACAACAATATCCGAATTCTGTGCAATGTGCATAGTTTAAGATATCTATATCATCAAGGTATTCCTCTCCTTCTGAATAATGCTAACCTTACCGAAATCAATGACAGGTTTAAAAAAAATTGAATACCATAGTAATGAAAACATTGCACGGAATTTGGACATAGCTGCTAATTATAAGACTGATGGAAATTTGAATCAATTTTACTCTGAAACGATAACCATTTTATAAAAGTCTAATAAATTTGACTTGAGGGTCATTGAATGTCAAATCACCCGGTCATGACAACCACCTCCAAAGATTCTGATGAAGCTTGACGCAATTGATTCTATTATTCCCCTGATAACACTCAAATTATTTTATCTTATCATTTATTGTTTTCGATAAATTATTATTTTTTTTTTTTAATTTGGTATTATCCGAAGCCTCTTAAATCGCCATTCCCGTGCACTTGCAACTTTAAAATTGTGTTTATTGAAAACGTTTTAAGGTATCATCATGAAATTTTGCAGAAAGTTTGTATGTCAAACCAAAAATCAGCGAAAGATGATCTTATGAACCTATTTCAATCTCTTTAAAAAATAAAAATATTTTATAATTTTTTAGAAATTCGGTTTTGTTTTACAAAAACCACAATATCTCTGTAAATCCAAGACTGTTCTATGTAACCATGTTTTGAGAAACGGCTGAAACGATTTTCAATTTTTATGGCTTAACTTATTTGTTGTGATCCCTTGAATGTTATGGAACATTTTTAGCTCAAAATTCTTAAGAAATGTTGTATTAAATGTGTTAAATCTGTCCGTGTAAGGGTATCTTACGATATTTTTAGAGAATGGCTTAACAGATTTCAAAGTTTGATCGGTCAAATTACTCCAGTGAATTGCCGTGAATATTTTGAAGCATTGTGAGCTTAAAATACTGAAAAATATTTCATTATATTTCAAGTATTTTCGACTTTTTGGAAGTGTGTCTTGTTATATCATTTTTAAGTTCATGATCATACGGTAATAAATTATAAATAGCCAATATTTCAAAAACCAAAAACATTAAAATAAAATTTAATTTAATAAAAACCCCGACTACGGAAATAAATTTTTTATCTTACAACCCTATTCGTCCTAACGAAAGGAATGTACTTGCATTAGGCACATTAGTGGATTGTTAGTAAAGTTGGTGAACATGAATATTGAATCTGAGTGTAGCAGTCGAGTGTCTGCCATAAGAGGTTATACCCCTTGCAAGTGCATTCCGCCCCATTCATCTGTACATGTCAAAATACAGATAATTCCTTACATGTTTGCATGTAAACATACAGTAAGTAAATTAATGTATTGAGTAAAGAAGAGTCTTCATTTAAGTTTGAGTATTGAAAACCCTTGACTACAACACCTAGTTTCATTTATTCATTCATTTATTGTTTTACTTATTTTTATAATTTATGGTTGTTTTTTACGTGTTTTTTTTCCGATCAGCTGGTTTTCCCAGCTGTTATTATGTTACCTCCCTTTGTCTTCAGTGTGTGATCGGATGTCCTGGAGTGATGTACTGTCTCTGGTTAATACGTCTTTTCACACTTACGATGTGAGATGTACTATATTTGATCTTCCTAGATGCGAGTTAGTTTACCTAAATTTTAGAGACTTAAAGCTTTATGTTTGGAATCTTCCATTTTGATTCTATCAATGAATATATTTCTCTTTTTGGGTTTGCTCTTTTTTATTAAAATATTAATGTTTTATTGAATTCTAGAATTTTTTTAATGCACAATAAAATAGTATTTTCAGTCTTACAAATAAGTCTTAATAAACGTAGCCCGATTTTTCAGACTTATTCAATGGATGTGTACTTCAGGCAAACTTGGTACGACCGCAGGCTTGGATTTTCGTTTCCGGGTATAGAGGAGTTCTCCATGTCTTGGCTCTTCATGGAGAAAATCTGGAAACCGGACACCTTCTTCCTCAACGGAAGAGGCTCCGAGCTCCACAGTATCACTAGTCCTAATAAGTTCGTCAGGCTGAGGGAAGATGGGTTTTTAAGCTCTTCAATGAGGTAATAAAAAGTTAGTCGAAATGCATAATTCTCTAACAAGATTGCTTTAGTGCATAAGAATTTTTTGTTATAGATTGACAATATCAGCGGAATGCAAAATGTATTTAAGAAAATTCCCTTTAGATTCACAGAAATGCTCATTGATCATCGGAAGTTGTAAGTATTATAAAAAATAATATATTAAATTAATTTAAATATACTTTAACTTTTCAAATTAATTCTTTATAAGTAATTTATATTTTTAAATGTTTGAATGAACACTACCGGAATATCATGATTAACCCAATAAAGCTTTTCATATAATCTCTACATTCAAAATTCAAATTCCTCTCTAATGAACATCTTATAGATCGTTTGATAATAATTTCATTTAATCTTATTTTTTAAATAAACTTTTTTGGTATATTTTATTGGAGTATGAATTTTCATACGCTAGGCATTGAAGTTAAGGTAGTAAAACAACAAAATTACAAAAATAATAATTAATATTATTAGGAGTAATAAACAAAGGGAAGAAAATAGGTTATTTCTTTATAACTATCGAAATATTCTAACATGACAATCAACAAATAACGGCTAAAGCCTAGCTTATGAAAATGTATGCTCTGTAAGTCTGCTCTAGAAAAAATACAAAATATTACAATCGAATTAGCCGAATAATATAATTTCGGATAACTAATAAATTTGAACATGAAAAAATAATCTTTATTTACTTTTTGTCAGAAGGACAGCCTTTGGTCGACATTTCTAAAATGTAAACAATTCGCAACAATGTTTCAATCTCTTTACACTTCGAAATTGGGAGAATGGTTGAGGGATTGTGAAAAGTACAAGTTTTAAACATGTTTCTGGATGTAAATAAAAGTACTGGTGCTCTTAAAATATTCTCTAAAAAATATATACAAAATGGCATACGGTATGAAAATCCAAACTGAAAAATAACCATTTGCATATTTTTGTTGTGAATAATATTTAGGTCACCTTGGGCATACAAGAATATGCAACTATACTTGCTCCTCCATTCTCCTCTACTACTTCCTCCACCTCCATTTTATTTTCTACCGAGTTCATTGAATTATATTTTATCAGGTTTAAAGTCTAAAACTAATATAACATTATCTAATCAAATGTACCTACATGTCTATTTAAAACATATTAATAACTCATCCCAGCAAAAATTCTAAATACTCATACTCAATGACAATATTCTTTATACTTCTTCTTCTAATATAATCTTTTCTAGACTTGGAATTTCGGTGATTACACACAAAAAAAAGCTGGTGCGGTGCGCGCATCACACAACTTTCCCTTACCGTCCTATAATAATTATCTTTTTAATACAATTTTAAAGAGTTCACATAAACACTGCTTCTAATAAACTCAGCGGCATACACATCTTTTCCCACATAAGTACAATAAAAAAAAAAATTAAACAACACTACCTATATATTTTAACTTTGTCAAGTTGCAAATATATTTTAAAAGTTTCTGGTTTAGTTTCCTGGGAAACTTTTTCTTTCCGTTAAATAATATGAAAGTAGAAATAATTAAGTTAATTTCTGCTTTTGTATTCTTAAATTACTTTATTACATAGCGTATTGTTTACAACAGATTGGCGATTGTTGGGAGGAGGTTCGGTCGCATCCGTCTCCTTTCGGATGCGCTTGGATATCCATCTAGGGTCTTGTGCTCCACATAAAATACACTGTATCTTTGCTAATACTGGTCGGATTTTGATGATTCTTTTATTATTTCTTAGATAATTTAATTACCTTTCATACAATTCTACACATAATTACATTAGAATGCCTATTTAAGCTATACGCAAATAAAGTATTCTTTTCATCATAAATTTTTTCTCTGCAATTCTTCGGTGATTTACTACATAAATGAAAAGTTAAAGGCCTTTATGAAGAATAATTTAGCCAAGTTTCATCAAAATCGTTAGAGTCGTTTTCGAGAAAAATGTAAAAAATTGTAAAATCCATGATATAATAGCTATATCCGATTAGTCTGATGCGCTGTATCTTTGCTAATACTGGTCCGATTTTTATGATTCTTTTATTGTTTTTTAGACAGTTTAATTATCTTTCATACAAGTGCATAGATGATTTACCATAAATTGCATGCTTTTGAAGTTATGCGTAAATAAAATATTCTTTTCATCATAACTTTTTTCCCTGCAATTCCTCGGTGATGTACCATATATATGAAAAGTTAAAGGTGTTTATGAAGAATAATTTAGGCAAGTTTAATCAAAATCGTTAGAGCCGTTTTCGAGAAAATTGTAAAAATATGTAAAATCGATTATATAAAGTGGCACTTCCGGTTAGTCGATTAACCTTAAATATGGAATTTCAGTATCGTACATCTTTCCGTTTTTGAGATAGATTGATCACATACACACAGAAACACACACACACAGATACACAGACCATTTTGCGAGACTTGGTCATTTGGACTCCAATTGTTACATGTTGTTACGGGGGACCTTAAAACATGTATTTCCGTTGAAAACTCGAATTCGAAAATTTTCACGATCGCAATACTTCCCCTTACTATATACTTCGTATATAGGTAAGGAAAAGTAATAAAAATAAGTGAGATAGATAATAATTATTATTATCTTTTATTACAAAAAAAACATTAAAACTGTAAGGTGAAAAAAAAAAATGCTGATAGAATTTTCTGAATGTAATTTCAATATCACGAAACCAGCTCACTTTAAATGGAGTATTTTTAGAGGATTCTGATGCCAAAAGCCTACGAATCTTTGATTCAGCGGTCAACGTCCAAATGAAATCCTGTTATAGCAGTGTTCTGAAAAATATTTTAAATCCTGATTAAAGAAAAAAGTAGAACACACACACACACACATATATATATATGGTGTCAGGATACGAGTATATAGGACAGTTATTTAAAACATCAATATTGATTCTCGAACCTGACTATAAGAATTTCCGCAATGTCAACTTTTATCCAGTAAAATTCCTTTTTATAATTTTAATTTAAATTGATTTAAAATCGCTTTTGATAAAATAAATCATATACAGTTATTATTCAATCGTTGGTAGATAGTGTTAAATGTTAATATATATGTATGTATGTATATTCCTTAGATTGCACACTACATGATCTTTAATATGGTTATCACACAGGGGTCCATTGTGCTCCAGTATTTAACAAAGAGAAACCAAATTATATAAATATTTGATTTTCCCATTACTTCTTTAGGAAAAAGGGCACTGAAGGGAATAAAACATTTTGATAGGCGTTATCATATATTTGAAAATTTTTATAAGAATTTAAACTAATATTTCTCACATTTTGACAGCGAATTCTTTAAATTAGGAAAACAATTTTTAGGTGGCTTATTTAAAAGAGAAAAAATATTTTGATGACAAGAACATGTAGAAATAGAAATTATAATAGCTACAAACCACTACTCTTGGAAGCTATGCTTGCATAATATGTATAGTCAATTCAAGTATTCTTTGCAAATTCTGCTCTGAGCTCCGAACGCATTGGACGTTCATTTTATTGGAAAATAAACAGCTGTTGGATATTCCGATTTTTTCCCCCTTCGTTTTAGCCTGCCGGTCTTAACTGCTCAAAATAACCGGTTTTTGGTTGATTTTTTTTCGAGGAACACTTTTTTTTAATTAGGCGTACCCCAGCAGCATTTCGAACACGTCTGATAACTACTGAATAATAACAGATCACTTTCTAAAGCTTTGTATCGTATAGAAAGTTTATAAACAATAAATAATATAAATCTTATGGCCTACCGAATCAAAATTAAATTAATACCTATTACAAAAAATTTACTGGGGTCCTCCAGACCCCAATGTGCAAACTAAGATATATGTATTTTTTAGTGAACAAGACTTTCTTTATTTGGTTCATTTGTCACTAACTTACACGTCATTTTAATTTTGGTCTTTTGTGGACTTATCCCCATCATCAGAATATCAATTTTTCTTTACTCCAACTTGTCGTACATTCCAATCTTAGAATATAGTCATTAATTAATAAATAAAATTGCTCAGCATACATTTTTATATTGTATATTTTTAGATTGGTTACTATATCTTTTACCCATCTCCTTCCTGTCACTACTAACAGATGCAAACACTCCTACGACCATATAATTGTATTTATTAATTAATGACGATATTTTCACATTGAAATGTACGACAAATAGGAGTAATGAAAAATTGATGTTCTGATGAAGGAGATAATACCCCGAAGCGTCAAAATTGAAATGATTTTTAAGTGAACGATATATAAACCAATTAAAGGAGTTCTGTACACTAATAAATGTAGAAATTCCTGAAGAATTCTCCATAAATTAAAAATAAAAGATAAAAAAAACTATAAATTGGTTTTTTAGATGCTTATACTTCAGAGGATCTTCAGTACAACTGGGATGAGAAAGGCGTCACTATAGAGAAGGGGGTAGAAATGGCACAATACGATGTCGTGAACGTCTCGATTGTGTCTGGGAAAACCACAATTAGAGGAAGAGGTAATTTTGAAAATTTAATTAGCTATCTTATTGTTATAGTAAAACTTATAAAAAATGTGAACGATGTTTCGTTCCGATTTTCAGGATAATATTTAAGTTGGCAGTAACGCTCTTATACGGGAAGAAGTTGTCTACAATTAAAATATCCTATTTTAACGTTAATTCTAATGTCTCTCTACTCTCTAATATAGTCCGTTCCGATTTAATAACCAGCCAGGATCTATCGATGCCTGTATTAATGTTAAAACTCACTATTTTTAATATACGGACCTCTCGAAGGATCTATATCCTAGCCAAAGCTAGTATTATTTTAAGAGCGTTACTATATATGTATAAATTTGAGTTTCATATGGGTCATTTTGAAAAAAAATGGTTCAGCCACGCTTTTGATAAAGGCTTGAATTCCTAACCATCAAGGATTCACTCCTTGTTTCTTTTGGGGGTTAGGTCACTACTTAAGTGATAGTATAGTCTCACTAGACTTTATCACACTGCGTGTCTGAACTATTTCGTTCCAAAGTGACCAATATGAAAGTCGTATTTTATCATATTCGAGAGTTCGACATTTCAGGGACGATATGTATGGCTCAATTTCCGATTTCGGTGCTATTTTAGTCACTGAGCTTTTTAAAAATGATTACCATCTGAATGAGGATGGTTTGTTTTTTTCCGTTACTATCCCCTTTGAGGCCAACATTCAAGGCTACAATGGATAATGAGTATTTAAGTTTGGTATGTAGTAATGCTAGTATTGCCACTCCCCAGCCCTGTCACTTTACAATTCAATGGCAACATTTCTTTTTCAGTAAACCTAAAAATATGCCAACCATTTATGCGAGCATTCTTTCGAGTATTGATACAAAATATAATTTGAACTTTAGATGGAACACACTAAATCATCATACCATTTTTTGTCGAGTATTGATACAAAATATAATTTGAACTTTAGATGGAACACACCAATCATCATACCATTTTTTGTCTCTGTCTCAAAGTTTTCGGCACTCCCTAAACCGTTTTTGAAATCTCCAACTATATATTCTCACAAAGGGAAATTTCGGATTGAGAGGTGATCAGACAACACAGGTAGGACGCAGAAAAGGAAGGATTTCTTTGTTCCGTTTTCTCACCTCTTCAGTTGCTTTCAGAATGTGAATGTGAAGTCCTTAAAAACCAGTATCACCACTGGATTTTTGCATTCCTATACTGAACCAGATATGACCGATGTTTTTTAAACAATATTCATGCAGTCAGTCACTTCATATGCGTATAAATCACTCCCTAGAATATGATTATTTCAATCCTTCAATTACCAAAAATTGACATCGTGAAAACTACGATATTAAGTGTGTGCCTGCTTCAGAAAGTTGTCAAGAAGCATTTTCAGAAGGGAATAAGAATTCAAAAAATCAAACAGTAAAATTTTGATTTCCGAAAAAAATTTATTACATTTTATTAAAATTTTCTAAATATCACCAAATTTAGAGAATGGACCGTATGTAATTTACCTACATATGTTATTTTTATTAAAAATTACAAGATCACAAAATCTATTTCTGTTTTTCTTTGATTCATAATTTATCATAATACATACAACCCTCACATGCTTTTAATAAAGCATCTGAGGATTGCATATAAATTTAAAAGAAATAAAAATCGAAGTTTCAAAACTTAAGTTTATAATTATATAGTAGTTGTCTATCATGTAAATAAATGCCTTTAGACTTTTTATTCCTTATGAGTAGTTCTGAATCTTCTTTCTTTGCTAAAAAGCTCTCAAATTCCGTTTTGAAATGGATAAGTTTTTTAAGAATTTTACACTGTTTTGACGGTTGGATGGAGATTGTAGGCATCATAACCAATTATCTCATATGTCAATAATAACATCATACTGACGTCGGTTTTCGAAAAAAGCTTAAGCGCCTAAAAATTGAAATTTAGTCTTCGATTAATTATCGGACGTAAACAACTCCTCTATCGATTTCCGCTCACGACCTATCGAAAAAAAAATTGGAAATGATCTAAAAACCAACTATTGATGACATAAGCACCTAGTACTGACGACTGTGTCATCACTCTGGTGTTGACCAATGCTAGAAACCTTAAAATATATTCTAATTATAAATGTTTTGCTATCTTAAAAAACTCCTACTGTAAACAATAAAGAAAAAAAAATAAAAAAATATTCCGTTATTTAGAGAAAAAAAGTTTCATGGGTTTCCTGTAAAGCTCGCTAAAAAGAACTCTTGAATGCCTTTTTCAAATATCGACGTAGATATGTTAAAGAAGTTAATAAAAATATAAATAGTAAAGAATATAAATAAAAAAATTGTTCAGTTTGTTTCTCTCAATCATCTTCAAATTGACCATAATTTATGGGATTTATTAATTTACTTATCATAATAAAAATTAACACAAGAATAGGAAATAGATATGAAACGTTTCTTTAACTCGTTGTAAGATATAATATTCTACAACTTCAGAGTTTAAGGCAACTTGCATCTGATATCATGGGACAACGGGGCCATTGCCAAAAAAAGACACCAAACGTTTGTAACTCTGGTTTTGACTAGTTCAAGTCAGCGGGGAATTTTATATCTACATACAGATTCCTACTTCTCTAATTCACGTCTTTTAACTTGTGACTTATTATTAAATTTTATTAAATCAACTACTATATATTATTACGGTAGTATAGATCCCTTTTCCGGTAGTCAGGAGCGATGGATTTTGACGAATGGTATATCAATAGAAAGAAAATTTCATGGAAAAGTGACGAATCTTAATTTTGTTTCTTAAATTCTTACTTGGGCTTAAATAAAAGTGATGAAAAAACTGGGAGGTTTCACAACTCTGACGATTTGGAGTTGGCAGATCGAAACGGGACAGGTCGGGTTTTAAACATATCGGCGCGGGCATCAAGATCACCTACGTTCCCATGGAACGTATTGGTACAGCGTTATAAAGCCTATAAACCAACCGTTTTCGAGATAACGCACGAAAAATACCGCATAGGCCGTATGGCGTCTTGCGTACGTGCCATTGTCATGGCAACTTTATATCAGTTCGAGTCTGTTTACAAAAACTTTTAATGAGCTGAATCTAATTGCCTAACTGCTAAATTGAAGAGATGTTTTCCAGTGGGGTAAGCTAATTACTTATTATTATGTATGAACTATAACTTCAACATATTCATTAAAAACTATGAAGCTTCACTAAATGTGTGTGTTAAATAAACTTTTTTAGTAATATTATATTGTTTACACGAATAAATATTTTCCCCTAATATCGCTTATGCTTCTAATGTATTAGGGATTAGAAGAAGGATACTGATATCTAATGCGAGTTCTCGCTCTGGTATACTAGTTAATATTAAATTTTATACCAGCCCTATTGATATCTTCAAAATTGGTGTTCAAAATTATTCTGTATAAGATAGTGGGTATTCCTGAAAGATGATCTCGGGAAAACAATATTATTTATTAGGTACGATTTTCTGTTTTGAAAGTAAATGCAAAGTTATTTCAAGATAGAATGTTGCAGATCCACATTCCGTCATTGAAGTCACATTCCACTTTCGGCGTTCAATTGGCTACTTCATGCTCCAGATCTACGTCCCAATCACTCTTGTAGTCTGCAGCTCATGGATCTCATTTTGGCTTGATCCACTGGATTCAGACAGTCGCATAGATCTTGGTAGGTCTTTTTTCCGTCAATCTAAATTATAGGTTTTATTGTTTACAAATATGAACTAAATATTTAATACAGTGTTCATTCTGCAATTAGTTTATTTGGTTTATGTGCATCAATTAGGACACCAAAGACAGATTAAAAATTCCGAGTTCAAAATCTATGCCGCGGATTCGCCACGGAATAAGTCTCTTTAGTTTTCGGAGTAGTTGACATGCGCTCGGCCAACATTTCATATTCCCTGGTTATAATTGTTTTGTTTTAAAAAAAACAAGGATTTAAAGAATGTTAATACTTAAATTCAATATTTAACCAAGAAAAACAGTCAGAAAATTCTTAGATTTCTTAATTTCTGGTAGCTATTATCCTCACATCCAAACCTTCTTCTTCTTCTTCTTCAGTAGCATTAAAACCCTTGAAGGGTCCTGGTTTCCTCCAGCAGCAACCGCCATGCGTCCCAATTAGACTTTAGCAAGGAATAGAAAGTCTTGATGGGTTTGAAATATTTAAACCACAAATTATAGATGATTTGAGAATAACTTTAAGAAAAATCTAAAAGAGTGAAATCAAAATTTCATTTAAAAAAAAATATCACAAACCGTCACTCCACTAGCGATCAAATTCTTTAATTACACATCTAACAACAACATAAATTGTAGAGTAATTCACAAAAAAATCTATTATCTAAGATGTCTAGAAAATTATTACAGATCTGAAGTAGAAAGGTCTTCAAATTAAAGTCTTAAAATATTCATTTTAATTTCTAATTTTATTTTAATTTTGTTATTTCGTATTTTGTAATATTATATTTATTGATTTTATTTTCTATCTATTTAATGATAATAAATTGCGGAAGAAGGAGATTGTTTGTATTATTATTATTTATTGCTGTTATTATTATTTATTATTGTTGCTATTATTATTTATTGCAGTGGTAACGATTGTTCTCACAATTACAACTTTAGCCCTGGAAGGTCGAGCCGATCTTCGGGTCTCCTACGCAACGGCTCTCGATTGGTACATTATCATATGTTTCGCCTTTGTCTTCGCGGTCATGATAGAATATGCAACAATCAACTTCTTGAATAAATTAGTGACAGACATTCAGAAAATACTTGATGAAGACTCTCGACAAAAAGCTGAATTGGTAGGAATCAACACACAGTTATCAATAAACTATAAAATAAGCCAAAAATAATTACTGATATTTCATTTAAAAAAAAAAAACTTATCATAGAACAGTAAATGGTACCGCAGTAAATATCTAATAAATCTATCTTATCTAGTTTACATTTTATTTATGCGACTGAAGCATTTCAGAGGGAAGAAACTGGAATCATAACACTTGGACGTATGTGTGGGCACGACGGTAGGAGAAAAGTTAATTTTCTATTCTGCCAGCCGTGAACAAGCTTCAGAATCTGAAAGCCTTCCTGGGAGACGCTCAGTTTCTATATAGTGAGCAGTGGATCCTTCAAAAGGTTAACAATAGGTGGTTGTTCGTGATTCTGACTTCATCACCTCCCCGAATAACAGCTGATTAGGAAATAGCGTTTTATTTACTTACTCTACCCAAGGTCCTTCATGAATTCATTTTGGGGAAAAACAAAACTTTTTTTTCGTAGAATTTCAAAATCGCTTAGCTTAACTAGTGGAGATCATCCATAGATTTACAAACATAATTAAGGAACTATTCGAGTAATGATGCTGAACCACATTTTAAATAGTATGAATTGTCCTTCTGAATTCAGAATCTGCTTACCGGAGATTCGATTACTTCAAAAATAAGAATTCTTATTTCATCTTCAGTGTCAAATATAAATTACTTTCAGACCTCTAGTAGTATTCTCATTCGCTGATCCGCGTATTACCACCATAGCCACACTATTTTTGAGTTATACAGAAAAGTAATGGTTGTGATCCGGTTTCATTGTAATTATTACAAAATATTATATTTATAATACTAATAATATAATCTTATCTAAGGAAGAAGAACAAAAAGCGAAAAAAGACAAGAGCTTCGAAGCCGAAGACGATTTTGAAGAAATAGACATCTACCTAGACGCACCCCTCAGGCGATGCCACTCCTTACCAGCAGATCTAGCATCCCATGTCATAAGGTATAGAAAAACATATATTATCTAGCAACTATTCCTCATAAATGTTCTAACATCTTAAAATAATTGGACCTCATGTTTCTTCGGTCGAATGCTAGACCAAAGTAGAGCATAGTGTCTATCTGTAGAATCTGTCAATTGTCTAGGAAAACTGGAGGACATGGAGGATCATGTCGAAAATTAAAGGTGGTATGATGTGATTTGTTGTGATTTAGTCGGTAAAACCAGTCATGTAATTTTATTAAATACTGTTGTACTGTTGCTATATCATCAGCATATGTCCGCTGTGAGAATGTTCGAACTGTAAGGAATGTCTTGTGTATATCTAATGTAGAGTAGTAGAGCGAACATTGAATCTTGGGGTTCTTCTGCCACAATAGACCTAATAGAAGATAAAAGACAAGCAAATATAAGGAATAGTGGATGTATGTTCATTAGAGATGTCATCCTTCTCCATGACAATGCCAGAACTCTCACCACGATCTTAACTAGGAACAAATTGGAAGAAAAGGATTAGGAAACCCCCACCATAGTCCAGACTGTGACTACTTTTTGTTCAAGCCGTTGAAAGAATCACTTCAACGAGAACGATTCGAAAGCAATGAAGAAGTCAAGGAGCATGTGGCTGACAACTCGTTTAATTTTGATTCGCCTTTAAACGTTGGTCTTGATACGCATACTTTGATATATGCATCCGCTTTCTACTAATGCCAAAAGCAACCATAGTATTCATTCATAACCAGTTACTTGCTTACATCAAGCAAAATGTATGCTTATTTGAATAAAAATGGTTTAACAATCATGAACTCATCAGTAAACATTATGACTAAAAAATCCATTTGTGAATCCTTGTCCGGCGAAGAGAAATGTGTCGAGAAAGAAGTATTGAATAATAAGGCAATAGACCAGTGGAAATATCGTCTTGAGTTTAAATGTAAATCAATGTAATAATATTCGAGTATTTTCATTGCAGCGGGAATCCGGTTGTCCTCAGTCTCGCATTGCGAATAGCAGTCAAATACACTGTAGCTTTCTAGTGCATTTGTTGGAGCTCCTCGGCGAAAGATTTGTTCAGCGACGAAGAAAGGATGAGGTTTTATCAGCTGTGGGAGTTCGTCCAAAGTGTTAAGTGCAGTGTTATCGTGTTCAATATTTGTGAATTCTGTGCGTGGTTTAAAAACAGATGAAAGGTATTCAGAAAAGATTTTGGATTTGTCTATGTCGGTCACGGCCCAAGAAACATAATTTTTTTGGAGAGATTCTAACACTTCACGACACTAAATAATGTTTTTGGTAAGTCTCCATAAGCTCCAATTGTAAGACGAAATGTAACTAATGTAGTTGTCATAAGTTGTTTCGAATTTTACAATGTAGGAATTAAATCCACACTGTTTTTAGAGCCTCTTACGTATTCGACATCGCATAACGGCCTCTTAATACTTACTGGTAATTTAGGATTTTTATCAAAATAATTTCACTAATATAAAAGTAAAGATCTAACTATATTTTGATCGAATTAGCTGAAAATAAACATTTCTTGTCAGCAAAAAAAGAAAGAACATCAGAAATTTATCTAAATTGTAACGCTCATCAACTTTATGTATTGTAGAATAACGTGTATAAGAGACTTCTTAAAAGTAGATTGATCAGGTAGTTTATTATTAATTACTAATCGCAAATGAATTTCAACCTTCCGATTGATCACAACAAACTTTGATTGGCAAATGAAATATATATGTGCATACCAAACTAATACTATTTATATTTTCAGAGAGGAAACATGGCTACCGATAAGTCCAGAAATTTCTTCATGCGCGAAATTTCCAATATTCTCTTGGTACAAGAAGTTCTATCAGAGGACCCTATCAGCCACGTTGAACTTCTGGAAGAGCTTCAACATCCTACCCAACCATCAAGGGCGGCTCCTGGAGAAGGGGTTCAGCCAGATAGACATAGTTGCCCGCAAAGCTTTCCCGATAGCTTTTGCAGCCACGGTCGCCACGTATGGGGTTCTCTATGCCTACTACATTACCGACGGAAGGGACGAGGATTGACTGTTTTATAAAAATATTAATTTAATATTTCATACATTTATACTTTTATAAATATTCCAATATTTTATAAACTTTATGTCATACCAAATAAAACATCGATCCTATTTAGTCTGAAATTCATTAAGCCCTCTCATGAAGGATGAAAATTTTAGTGTGTTGATACAATGGACCCAAAAAGTCCCAGCAATCCAGGAATGATACTTAAAAAATGTTAAAAAATCTCCCCTCCAAAAAACTGGGTGGGGCATCTATGGCTAGTACCCAATTAGGCACATCAAATTTTATTTAACTTTCTTCATTTTTAATTAGATACAAGGTATATATATTATCACCTTCAAGCACTAAAACAAACAAATACATATACTTTCTTCTAATTATTTACTGTTAAAAAGAGTGACAAATTTTGATGATATGAATAAAACATATATTGTAAACGCTCTGTTCACTAATTCCTTTTCATTTTTTTTTAAATTCAATTCAAGTTATTTATAAATATTAAATTAAAATATAACAGTGAATTCATACAACACATTAAAAGGAATAATAACTGTTTTTTTCTTCTTTGTGGTAAGTTTCTTTTATTGTTCAAATAATTACTAGCAATAAATGGAAAAACTGAAAACAATTTTCAACTAAATTGAACATTCGCCACCGATGCCAATACCTCAAATAGGCACTAGGCAGATTGGGGTTTTTCCCTCTAGATTTAGGGTTTTCTTTACCCTCTGGGGTATTTTTTTACTTTTCTAATCATTTATTCTTATCTTATAATAGGGGATAATTTTGGTTACACTAATAGACAAATAAGAATTAAACATTTATAGTTAAAGTTGATAGATATAGAGAAAAATTTATATAAGTTTCGGGTTAAAGTTAGTGAATTTAGGAAAAAGTTAAAGAGTTTTGGGGGAAAAATACAGAGCTGGCTTGGCAACAATAGTATGAAGAAAATTAATACTTATGTGTATGTTCAATAAGAATTGAATTTATGCAAAACTTAAAGCGATCAGTGCTTCACTAACTTTCTACTTACTTCATTAAGTCCAGTCATAACTCCTACTGAACCGTAAAATATTACAGTATAAAAAAAATAAATAATAAAAAACGCCAGGTTCAACGGCCTAACCTAATCCAATGATTCTTGATTGGAACAAAGGCAAACACAAGAGAGGGGAAAATCAGCAGGGAGAAAATACCTTCAGAGAACAAATTCAATCCTTTGTGACGGTTATTTGAGATTGTTTTATAAAACACAAAGGCCTATCAATAAGTTCCAAAAACATTTTGTTATAAAAAATAAAAATTGAATACTATAGTTTATATCGATAAACATAGTAAACAGTATGGCCGTAAGTGATAAACAATATCAGAATGACGAGCGTATTTTCGTTTCTGAACAAAATTTCTGAAACAATTTTCTGATTCGAAAATCACATAATCCTACGATATTTCATTAATTTGTCTGCTTTCATTATTAATTCGATGATTACAGAGTACTCAAAAATTAACTTCTGTTAATTTATTTCTTCAACAAGTAAGGCCAATAAGAAACTTTTCCATAAACTTATATCCTCTGTGGATCACTCAATTTCATATTGGAAGCCTTTAAAATAGATAAATGAAGATAAGACTTATGTGATACTTATGTATATAAATGTTAATTATATTAATATTATATTAATTATATAGTGGTAAATGTAATTATATGTGATAAATTACACTAGCAAAATATATTGTACGATATTAAGCCAAATAACAAATCCCATTGACAAGATCAGCGTAGTTAAAAGGACTTACTGGAAATAGACAGATATAAATTCATCCAAGAGTACTAAAATCCTGATTAACCAATAACATAAACATATATAAATTAACGTTTATTTATATTTATATATAGGAAAGCTCTAGTGTTCCTAACGTCTACATATAATGCAATATTCAGAACGACCAAATTCCTTCAACAATGGAAATACTCACAAATTATTTTGATTCGCAAACCAAACCAAGACATAGACACCCCTTCATCACACAGACCTATCAGCCTGCTCCCAATATGTCCCAATTTTTTTAGAAACTCATCAACAAAAGACTTCTTGACATACTGAACAACAATAACATTATACCTGACTATCAATTTGGATTCCGAATACAACATCCAACAATTACACATTGTGACGAAGCCTATTTCGATGGCTCTAGAGAAGACATTTTATGCAACAGTAGTATTTCTGTATGTCGCTCAAGCGTTCGATAGTCTGGCATCAGGGACTTCTCTTCAAACTTAAGATTCCCTCCTACTTACTATCTTATTATTCAATCCTTTCTTTCTGAGAGATTTTTCTCTGTGTACTAAGGCTTAGATCTTTCTACCATTTGACCAGCCTTAGCAGAAATACCTCAGGGATCCACTGCTCTACATCAATATATATACACACGATATTCCAAACTGCTCCAAAACTCTGACAGTGACGTATGCAGACGACACAGCATCAAAATCCAAAATACGCCTCACAAATTATACCACATCTTCAAACAACAGTTCATGACTGGTCTAAACTTTGGAAATTTCGACTTAACCAAGAACATTCCCAACATATTCTTTTTACTCTTCGACAAGAAACCTGCTCTCCAACAGACCTCGACAATGTACTAATTCTTCAGATAGACAAATTCCGATACCTGAAATTTGACATAAGAATGAAATGGGGTCCACACATCAAGAACAAACAAAAAACGCTAAACATAAGACTAAAGCTATTATACTCACTTCTTTTAAGGCGTTAAAAATTGAAACAGACAGAAATTGAACACTCGCACTTACATAAGCCTATTTGAACCTAAGCTTCACAGATACAAATACACATACAAAAACTTCAAATTTTCCAGTCAAAAACGTTTAGGACTATAACCAAAAATAAAAGTCCCATGGTACATCAGCCACATTACTTTAAACGCATACTTTAATATGCTAATAGACACACACTACAAACGATTTCACGATAACTTACACGGATATCCTGACTCACTACATGACATGGCTACAACCAACATGCCTGGCAACACTCACAGAAGACTGAAAAGGAACTGGATAAGGGATCTGCTTACCTAACTATATACAGTAATCAAGACAGGATGAAATGCCGCTCTATCGAGCCAGAATATCAATGTCTTAGCCTGAAAATTCAATAGTTGTCGACATTAACAGGTATGAATACAAAAATAAAGCCAAAAAATAAAATAAACATTTTCTATTGCATTGGAAGAAGATGAATCAAGAAATTATTACAGTCAGATCTAGTTTAAAATTACTCTTACATAAAATCAAAATATATTTACTGTAACTATAAATACAAATTTATAATTTTAAAATATCAATATAAAATGTAAGTATTAAATATACAGAAGAAAAAATATAAAGGAAACTGAGAAAAATCTAATCAATGAGAAAATCAAGTAGAGGGTTAAAAAAAAAAAAACAATGAAAAATAATATAATAAAACTAAACCTACTTAGTTTATAGCAGCAAAGATTAGTAACGTATAGTTTATGCAGTAACGAAAGAGCCAACTGGCCTAATAGTTGAAATTCATGTTGAAGAAGAAAGTGAAACTGCAAGGTAAAATCATCAATTCATTAAGTTTTAATTTTATTATTTACCAGATCATGAAATGGAGTTTTCGGATTTATATTCCGTCTTCAGAATCACAATTAAAGTTAAAATAATATATTAATATATTTTAATCAACACACATACTTGTGTTCTTTTTGGTGAAGTAGATGTGTTTATCGAACACAATTTTTTTTTTTTTTTATGTTAACATAAATTATTTAATTTTTATTTTCCAAGGTAAACCAACTGAAATTCACAGAAAAAATTCCCCTCTTAATATCGCTGCTTTCCTTATCTAAAACATATTACAGACCAGAGAATCCGTACGAATTATCGAGATATAAGAATTACCGGGCTTTGAATTATTCTACGGATTCTGCTGTATCTGATTAGTAACATTTTTATAATCAATCTCAATCACTCCATATAAATCTGGCTGGAAAATATTCTCTTCCGAAATCAGTTGTAAACTTTAAGATATAATCTTTGGAAAAGAAGCAAGAACTATTAAATAGAAGAAGAACTAAAAAAAAAAAAAAGAAGTTTTAAAATCTCTAAGTCTTATCAGCTTGTTAACTGGGGACCGTCCTCTTTGTTCTATAGAGACCTGATAGTTCCCATTTTATATCAAGCCGATTTAATTAGCAGCAAACAATACCCTTCCGAACCTGAAGACAATCCTGGGTATCTGGCTCCTCTAAAAGAAACCAAGCTACCTTTCAGATTAGTTCCAAAGGAAAGCCTTGAGAAAAGAAAAAGATAAAAACAGCTTAAGGATTCCACCAGTTTATTTACTTGCTTATTGAGCTCAACTTCTTTTCTTTCAGAAAGACTACTAATCCCATGAGACCAAGAGACTTGACGTAATTACTTGATTAATGGCTAATTTAAAGGAAAGTCAAAGATTCCAATTAACAGAATCTTCCATGAAGTGATATTTATATATTCAGTCTAAATTTTACAAATTTTATGAAATTCCCGAAGAAAATGACATTTACTTTACACAATGATTCACGTATATCAGACAATTATGTTCTTGAAGAAGAGATAAAAAATACACATGTAAAAAGTACACATATACATGGTCTGCCGCCATGAAGCCGACGGAATACAAAATGGCGGCCAATCAAATATGGAAGTTTTTGTGCATTTTCACTTATTGATTTATAACTCCAAAACGGTGTTTCCTGGTAAAAAATTTTATAGCTCTTAACTATAGACTTTTAAAGCTATTAACTAATCTCCTCCATACCATAAAAAAGGGATATTAGAAATAAAAAATCATTTGGATAAAAGTTGTAGCGCATCAGGTTTGTATTTAGAGGATATCTTATATACATTTAGAATCTAAATACTATGCAAGCCCTTGTACCACTTACAAATTGGCACATTAATTTTATAACTTATATTGCTATACATACTACATATTGCTATATATGCAATATATATATATATGCTAATACATATATACATATACATATATACATGCATACATATATACATATATACATGCGTGTACATCCTATTAATACTTCCAAAACATCGTATAATTAAAAACAAAATAGGCACCAGAAACGATTATATAGAAGACAAAATGAGCAAAATCCCACATTTTAAGATTTTTTGGAAAATTTCATCGAACTTCAAAGACCTGTAGGTAAGGGTTAAGATGGTATAAAATTAAGTTCTACCTGTGAATTTTGTAGGTAATTTTGTTTACTTTAATTTCGGTAGGAGTAAAATTTTCTGTAGGACTTGTTTTTGAGTTATTAGCAAAAAACTGAAATAAGTGCCAAAATTTCGATGTTTTTCGTCTACCAAAAGTTCTCCCAAGGACTTTCGAGGTCACAAACTTAGTTTCAGGCTCTCCTCACCATACCAAACAATACTTTAAAAAAATCGTTTGCCACCAATTAATGTACGCTGAGATGTATATTGGGCTATCAAACGGTGTGACAACTTGGTCACTTGCGATTTTTTCCTTACTCTTTGAGAAGGCCAATTCACATTCCTTTCTCCACATGAATTTATGATTTTTATGTATAAGTTGATTAAGAGGGTACCTCAGGAATAAATTTGTAGTAATAGTTGGCTCGGCCGAGGAAGGTTCTTAGTTCGGGCACATCTTTAGGTTGAGGTACTTCTAAAATCGACCTTGTCAGGGTCTTTATGTAGTTCATTTTCGTCTATGATGTTGCCCAGATACTTGATTGATTTCTTGAAAAAATTACACTTTTGGCGATTTAACACAATATTACAAACCCGTAACTTGTCAAAAACTGCCATAAGCCGTAACAAGGTTTCTTCTTAGGTACTTCGTTGTACCTTTATGTCAACATAGAAACAGGATACACCGTCTAATCCTGCGAGGGCTTGATCTTGCTTTTTGCCAAGTACTAGGTGCCACATTAATGCCGAACATAAGTCTATTGACTTTAAATGCACCTAAAAGTGTACTTATGGCTTGAAGTCTCAAACTTTCCTCTTCCATGGTTAAATGCAGATATGCTTGACGTACATCAAGAGTGCAGAAATACCTACCTCCACTCATGCTGGCAAATATGTCTGGGCACTGGATAGTGGTCGTCTGTTAGATGAGAGTTTATTGTAGTCCGCACACAGCCTGATAGACCCGTTTAGCTTGACAACAGAAACCATAGTTGTAATATGTATTGATATTGGACAATATTATCGTTATATAATTTAACCAGACCAGGTGCGAACAAAAGATAATAAGGGACGAGCAGGTAGAAAGAAGGGCAACTGATAGGCGATGACAGATGTCACCTCAGCGCTTACCCTCAGAGATAAGGGATAAGTTAATTTAAAAACCCTACCAAGAATTTAGCACTGTGACAAAGCTAAAGCTAGGATACCTAATCAATTTTAAGAACTGTTCCCCTTAGGCCACGGCTGACCTCGAGGAAAAGGTGGAGACCGCCTGGAAAAGGTATGATTAAATTAGAGTTGGATAATGGTTCGCAGATATCGGCTGTCAGGACAAGAGGTGGAGCCATCCGATGAAATCCCAGAATTTTCTCCCTCTATAAAACTAGTCGGCCAATGAACAACGTTTTCGACCCCCCTCTTAGGAAGAACAAGAAGAAAGGGGAAGAGAAGTGGGGAGTCGAAAAGGAGGGACTTCCTCTCTGAACTCTGACTTCGCCTGACGTAAGCCTTCCTAGCTGATCTCGTTTGAGGGCGAAAAAACGGGACTCTGAAGATGAGAGATGCGCTCTGGCTCCATGACTAAAGACATGCAGGGGAACCCGAGGGAGAGATGCTGAGGAACCAATTGGTGTTGATGGTTCCTCAGCATCTCTGTGTTTTTCTCAGCATTAATTGTTTTAACGTAAATCTCTTATCTGTACTAATTAGTACAGATAAGAGATTTATGTTAAAACAATTAATGGCTAAGTCTAGGCTGAATCATTCCATGGTTAACTTTTTATTGTAATAGTTTGTTATTTTAATTTTGAGGAATAAAGATAAATGTTCGCAAGGAGGTTGTTCTTTAGTAACCATGTCCATATTTAATTTGAATATATTTCATTAAGATAGCAGTAACTTTGATTAACATTAGTATTAAACTTGAAAGTAGGAACATTATCTTAGTTAATTATTAAATAATGGTAACCACAAACCAGACCCTTGGAAAGGTATCCAATTTAGAGTACAAGGTAAGAAATTCTAATTATTCATAAGCTTACATAATTTTGGGATAATCATCCTCAATGATTGCCCAATGGCATCCCTATATATATAGACTAATGTATTAGCAGCTAAATAGATATCAAGCTCAACTCAACCTAGATAAAACATAGCAGATGTCCCCCAGTCCGAATGGGTTATCTTTTCGATAATTCCTCTATCCTCGAGATGCTTAATTTCATCCTCCAATCGCTTCAACAGAGCCTAGGGCACGGGTCTAGGTCTTTTGAAAATCGGTGGTATATTAAGAGAACATTGAACTCCTGGTATGTTACCCATGTCATCTCGGAAAATGTCGCTGTATTGCTTGAGGAGTATATCGAGATGGTGCGTTTTCTGTTCTTCCAGGTAAGCTCTAGTCAGCCCAGGAGATGTGCATCGATCGAATCCACTCTCTTGCCATGATAGCGTCAACGTGAAGTGGTAAAACGTAGAGGTCATCGTTAGACTTATTGTTCCCATACTTAATGGTCACCTTGCAAACCCCAATAGACTATATAATTTCGTTCGTATTCGTACTTATTTGCCAAGCTTTTTGTTTGGTAAAGATTTCTGGAATGTGTTCAGCGACATAGTTGAAACAGCAGCTCCTGTATCAAGCTCCAGTTGCGTCGATTTGCCGTCCAGCTGAAGATCTACCATCATCCAGTCACTGGCTAGGCCTCCTACCTGTTTGATATTGTAGATATCACTGGCTTGAGAGCAGCCTGATGATAATGAGGTTGAGCGGTAATTGAGTCTCAACTGCCGCTTACCTTTTCCTGGAGAGTTGCCGAGACAAACCTTAGCTAGATGTTCCATTTTTCTGCAGTTATTACAAATTTTATTCTGTTCCTCACACGTTGAGCCTCGATGCTCTCTGCTTCTACACCGAAAACAGGGTCCTCTCAACTTTCTCAGTTTCTCCTGTATATTCGGCTCAGTGTTCGATTCTCTCGGACTTATCTTGTGCATTGAAACACTAGTAGATGGCGGCTGCATTTGCCTTTTGTCTAATTTCGCTGGCTCGATTGCAAGCGCAAGTTGAACCGCCTCATCGAATGTAGTTGCAGAACCTTTCTGGAGGATACGCTCTCGGATATCATTGTCCAGGATCCCGCGAACAAACTGCGATCGAAGGTGTGTATTTGCTATTGAACTTTTAAGTCTGGACAAACAAAGTTACACGTATTTGCAATTTTTCTAAGGCTTTCGACATAATTAGCTACTGACTCAGTTTCTTGCTGGACTCTGAGTACAAATCTATGTTGCTCTGCTATCCCACTTGAGGTAGGACAGAAGTGGCCGACCAGGAGGTCGATAGGTTCATGGTAGGTACTCTAGGTAAGCCGGCGAGATGCTGGTAAGGGTAAAGTTCTTCGGACCAAAACAGTTTAGTAGTATCTGGACTTTACGCTCATCTGTTCCTGGTTCTTTCCCCATAAGATTTTTGAGGTTAAAAAAATTGTCTAAACGCAAAACAGAAGAGTTAAACGTTTCCTGACTTTCGTCAAAAGGTTGTAATGTTAGACCATAGATCTCAGAAGGTATTGGCTGCTGAACTGGTGTTGCTAACGGCTGGAGACGCTGAAGAGCTTCTACTAACAACGTTTTTAAAAACGTTCTCAACAAAGTAACATGGTCTTTACCATCCTCGTCGCCATTTGTTACCTTTATAATTCAACAAGTACAATTGAAACACTTTTTTATTAACGTTCATATAAATTAGTAATGTAAAAATATAGGTTGCATAATCGGATAAGAACATATGTTAACAAAGAGGTTATATATTCATACTTATAACAGCTTCAAGCACGATATTATGTTTAAAATATGAATAGCTTCACACCCCATTCCAATAAGTTCCACTTTTTGTTTCTTGATACGTTGACATAACAACTTTTACAATATATATAAAAAAAAAGGAAACGGTTAAAGAGTTTCTTATGAAATCTATTAATTTGTAATTAATTGCCAAAGAAACTGATTTAATCTTAAACACACTTAAAACCTTAAAAAGTATCTCTATTATTCCTCAAAAATCTTAAAAATGTCTTGATGTTTCATTAATTAAAGGCATTATTTTCGAAAAAGAGTATCCCAGGAGTTAAAAGTGGAATTCCAATATTTCTGTGTCAATAGAGGTATGCGGTTCGGAGACATTATTAAACAAAGAAGGTAAGAGTAAATAAAGTTGTTTTTTTTTTTCTTTTAAATATTTTCTTAAAAGGAAAGCATGTGAGATCCTCCTAAATCGGGGGAGAAATAATATTACAGACTGGTTTTGGTTTAGCGGTCGGCGTGAACAGAATTCCTACCTGTAATTACCTTCCAAATTTTCCAGATATCTGCAGTCTTCGTAAGTAGATCAATTAGCCGCCCGAACTCGGCATTTTATTGTTATTAATTTTCTACTCGACAAAAAGTCAACCTTCTATTTTTTTAACCCCGAGAAAAACTCAGTTCTGAGAGACCCACCTTTCGGATTTAAAGCGATGTGGGGGGAAAGTTATAGTGGTTGGAAGGATAAAGTTCTTTCTAGCTATATAATTCCTGTCATTTCAATTCAGTTTGCCACCAATAGTCTATCATTTTTAGAAAAAGTGCTTAGCTCGTTTTAGGTCTTAGAGGACCTAGCGTCTCCCGATGCAAATTAACTCTGATCAATTGGTGAGCGCTAAATTTTTATTTCACTGCGTCGAGAGGGACTTGTAATGTTCAGCTGCAATACTTTAGATTGGATTCGGCACGCTGTGGAACGAAACGGACTTTTCCTATAAGTCGTCCATAAAAAAAAAAATCTTGAAAATGAAACTTTTAAACTCGTTGAATTTTTATAGCATACATTAGGCTAGGTAAATACGTAAAATGATACTTTGTTTATATATTTTTCTGAGTACTAATCTAGCTTCAATTCTATAACTCGAAATAGATGTTTCGTGTGTTTCTGATAAAAAATATAGTTGAATCTTTTTTTTTTATTTTAAACTTTTACGCTGTATTTAGTGGACCATTTCAGAAAATTTCACCTAAAAATCATTTCTGTAAGACGAATTGGAAATGCTTTTTTTTTTAAATCGTAGTTAAGATTGTTGCTTTTTTATTATTACAAAAATGTTCAAATTTGTTTGAAATTTAATTATATGTCCAATGGATAGTTCCATTCGAGAAAAATGGGGATATTTCCAAATTTCTCAAACCCTTATCTAGTGCCAGCATTTATTGTATGTACAATACAGTAATTATAAATATTAATTAACATAGTTCGGACTGGGAGTGTTTAAATTTAAAAAACTGTGTCAATGCAAGTAGGCTGTGATGTAAAATGATACAGAGGAAACATTTGATGTGCACTTCAGTAGGAAAAAAAAAAAAGGAAAGCTAAAAGAATCTGGTGCGGTGTGCGCAACTTTCCCTTACCGCCCTATAATAATTATCTTTTTAATATAATTCTAAAGAGTTCGCATAAACAATACTTGAAATAAACTCAGCAGCATTCAATTCTTCTCCTACTTAAGTATAATAAAATAGTTTTTAAAACAATTTTGGTACAACAATTCTGTACACTACCTATATATTTTAACTTTTTCAAGTTGCAAATATATTTTAAAAGTTGCTGGTTTAGTTTCTATGGAAACATTTTCTTTCCATTAAATAATGTAAAAGTGGAAATTATTAAGTTAATTTCCGCTTTTGTATTCTTAAATTACTTTATTACAGAGTGTATTGTTTACAACAGATTGGCGGATTGGTGGGAGGAGGTTCGGTCGCTTCTATCTCCTTTCGGATGCGCTTGGTTATCCATCTATTTTATGCTCCTCATAAAATACACTGTATCTTTGCTAATACTTGTCCGATTTTGATGATTTTTTTTTTAGATACTTTAATAACCTTTCATACAATTCTATAGATAATTTACCATAAATTGCACGCTTTTGAAGTTATGCGTAAATAAAATATTCTTTTCATCATAACTTTTTTCTCTGCAATTCCTCGGTGATGTACCATATATATGAAAAGTTAAAGGTCTTTATGAAGAATAATTTAGGCAAGTTTCATCAAAATCGTTAGAGCCGTTTTCGAGAAAATTGTAAACAATTGTAATATCCATGATATAATTACCATTTCCGGTTAGTCGATTTTGACGAAAATGTTGCTGTAACATTACATGCATGTGCTAAGCTTAAATATGTAATTTCAGTATCGTAAAGCTTTCCGTTTTTGAGCTAGACTGATCACATACACACAGACCATTTTGCGAGACTTGGTCATTTGGACTCAGGGGACCTAAAAACACGTATTTCCGTTGAAAACTCGAATTAGAAAATTTTCACGATCGCAATACTTCCCCTTACCATGTACTTCGTATATAGGTAAGGGAAAGTAAAAAAAGGAAAGCTAAAAGAAGTGCAGAAATAATCCAAGGAAGTCAGAAGCCCAATAGATAAGTCAGGAGGCCTGGAGCCACGATGACTAGCTTAACATTTTCTCAAATTCCGGGAAATATTATTTTTTTTTTTGCATACAATTTTTATTATAGATAGGCACTAACAAAAGCCACAAGTTAAGCCGTAAAACATGTTACTTTGATAATTGAAAGTGCTGTAATAAAATTTCCAAAATAGCCGTATTTCGCGGTTTTTAATTTTTTTTTTTTTTTTTGAGAAAAGTTGTTGACCGACTTCAATTGTTTAAAACTCACTTTTTCCGTATTCATAAACGCTATTACGCATTACTTTTTATTTTCTTGAACACATTTTTTTTAGCATAATGTCACTTTAAATAACCACTTTTGGGCGGCTCCATGAATTTTTGTTCACCATGTTGCCTCCTCATACGGATTTCAACTAAAACATTTAAAATTTTTTCCTACAATTTTTCTCCTCATTATCACATTGAGAAAGTCTCGTGGCAATATATTTAAAAAATAAGTATATTTACTCTATCGCGCCTGAATAGTAGAAGAAAGGCAAAAAAGATATTTTCCCAAAGGCACATAGGATACTTTTCATGACAATTCTTTAATGCCCCGCTGGTGACGAATTAAATTGGATATAGTGATTTAAATCGATTTTTATAGATGCTAGTCGTAACAATGAATACATATAGAGCAAAAAATATAAAAATCACCAAAATAGGATATTTTATCGTGACAACATATGAAAAGCTTTTCCATTACAGCACACTAGAAGAAGAAGACAGCTAGAGGAAACAACGGACTCCCCTCGTTGCTTAGCCATTGCCGACGAAAAAAAACAAATTATATACCTAACAGAATTACGGATAGAGCTGAGGATAGATAAGAGTAACGAATTCACGTTTGGGAATAACTATAGGCAAGACTTCTTTGGCACAAAAAAATATTACAATTTGCTTTGTAATTTCGTTTCTGGTTAGTAACCTCGGTCACATCGATATCTCAGCTATAATTGAACTGTTAGTTATAAGTTAATAAGAGCAAATATGTGCACAAAAAATGGCTTACGTACTGATTGACATTTCTGCTTCGCCTGACGCTTGGTGCGATTAAATTGTCATCGCTCACCAATGCGATAGTATTATGAATTATTATACTCACGTTGGCAATAACTTATGCAGGGGTTCCCAAACTTCATGCCACTGCGGTACAACTTCCACTTGTGGGATAATTGGGCGTACCTACCAATGGCTGATCTTGTGAGAAATATGGACATTGTGAAGGAAAGCATCAATATTTTTGTTAATTTACAATCAGAGCATCAATGTTAGGTTTGATGGAGCTCAATTTGATTCTTAGGTCCTCTTCAACACTGAGTGCTTTCGCCTTTACTACGGCAACCATCCTGAATTATTTTATTTTTTGCAGATCGTGTTTATTCAATTTTTCTATTTGTACATTCAATAAAAATGGTTATCTCTCATTAAAGGTATTAAAAAGATTATTAGATTAAAACCAAGTAACATTTGGTTTTCGGCTCAGTACTTTTCAAAGCCTAACTCATATGAATTTCGCAATTATGGGAGGCTAAATACCGAATGAATTTAGTTAGCTCCCATCTACTGATTATATGCGTATTAACAAAAAATCTGTTGGTCTATGAAGTAAGGGGCTTTTGAAAATCACGAATTTTATAATAACCGCCAGAGTTATGGAACACTATTGACTTTGTGCATTCTTGCTTTCTACACTCTTTCCTGCGGTAGCAGGAAAAGAGTTCTTTCCAACCAATGACTCATTTTCGCTCAAATATGGACTTAGTGAGCTTTTGATCTTCCCGTATCAATAATTGAATAGGCACTTAAATTTCATTTTGTTTATAATAAAAAGCTCTCTGAAACTTATTTAAAGTAATTTGAATATTCCAAAAATGCCAACTTGTTGACATGGTTAACAAGAAGACTATAGGTCCCCAGCGACCGATACGTGTTATAACAGTGTAAGATGAGATTAGTTTTAGGTTCGGAATTGAAAGCGATTATGACTAGATGTTGATATTGACCTGAATTGCGTAACTAACGTTACGTAATTAAAATATCAATTAAATAGATTAAAATATCAACGAATATATAACTTTTGACAGATACGGTTTTATCAATAAAAGTTTAAAAATATATATATTAAAAAAATGAACTTTAACAAACATAATAATCATTTTTCAGTTTTGTGCTCTTATGGATGTTAGCAGTAAACTAAAAATACTTACACAATCATAAATCACATCTCATAATAATAGCTATATAATGAAGTGGTACCTTATGTGGATGTACAACATTTAATTAATCTGTCAAATCATGATAAGACTTTTTCTTATATGTTACAAAAAAAAAGGATAGTTAATTATTTGATGTGATATATGAACCTTAAGCAGAGTGAAATCACAGTTGATGAATTATGATATATTAAGGGATGTAATGTCAACCTTATTAAATCCCCAAGGATGTAGCATTAGAACATCCGAAGCTAATTAAGAAGGATTGCGTGGGAAAGGAATTTGATATGTCCCCTTCAAAGGTTTTTGAGAATGATGAAAATTTGTTTATCACAATTATTATTAACCGTTCTTAATTAAAACCTAGAAAAAATGTCTAATTTCTAGTTTTAATCATTATAGAAAAGTTGATAACAAAAATTATATTTTTTACTGGAAGGATAGAATGAATTTATTCGGAAAGTATTTCAGATTATATAATTGGCGATGAACTAAAATAATTGAATCCTTGAGTTCAGAAACCACATAAGTCACTTTTCACGTTCTCCCTTGAGTCAATGAATTATGTGTTTTTAAATGATGAGTAGTCACCGTTCAAAAGCTGCGAAAATGCGTTGGACTGTTGGCCTTATGCATCCGAAACATGCTTCGTTTTCAATAGAATGGAAATCCACCAAATTTTAAATATACCCCAAAAAGTAACTAACCTGTGTAAGCAAACTGTTTGGCCAGAATCATATAATAAAATAATTATTTATTAACAATTAGTAATGGTAATATATAAATAATGGTAATAATTGATTTTCGAGAACCTCACAAACGATTCGGAGCGGAATAGGTTAGATTCCCATCTTGATCTGCTATGTATAGTATCTCTCGGTATCCTATTAATACAGTTTATCAATCTTTTTAGTCTATTGAGTATAATTACTTGTCATAAGATAAATAAAGTATTTTTTTAAATAATAAACAGACAAAGTTCGTTTGGTCTAAAATATGATAATAAAAATAAATACATTAGTTAGCGATTAATAAATATCAAAAAAGTTCAATAATTTTAATTTCAGTTATCCAGACCATTCACTATTTTTTTATTGGATTTATTCTGCTGCCTGAGGCGATCTTTCACAGAAATAAGAATCAGAAACATGTCTCTAGGCTTATTAGCAACGAATATGGTAAGCAGATTCTACAATTAATAATTGGAATTAAAATTATTAAGCATACAGTAAATTATATTAGTATTATTTTAATCCTCACACATCACAGTTCGGTTATAAGAATAAACCTACCACATTAGCAGCTAAGTGAACAGAATAAAAATATATAAGAAACTAGCACCCTCATTTTATTCTATTTTAATTAGGCGATTACAAATCAAGTCCTTTGTCCCTTTTTATAAACTTAATCAGTGAAGTTTTGTTTAAAAGTGGTAAAATTGAATTAGGATTTTTTTAAAACATCAAAAGACATTTTTAATTCAATAAAAATATCCTTCTCCAAAGTTCTCGTTAAATAATCCTTTGATGACCCTTTTCAGGTGGTTACAATTTTCATTGTGGTCTCTTTTGTCTCATTGATTGCTTTTACTGCAAAGGAATTGTTTACTTTTACCTTCAAAGAAAGTCTTTGCTAAAAATTTAAACAACGATTATAATTAAAAACCTCTAAGAGGCTGGATTAGAGGCCTGTTCATAATTATTAGTATAATATTATTGATTCTTATTTAAAATATTGGGTTAATGCAGGTTTCCTCCATTAATACCATTTTAATCTTAATACCAATTTTGTAAACAAAACTAATCCTAATATTCATTCCTTATATACCATAATAAATCTTATCTTTAATACCCTCTCTTTCACCATGAATTTAATCAGTAAAATCGTTTTGTTCAGTGTGTTTAAAGGTTTAAAATTGAAAATGTCGAAGTGGAATTTTCGTCAAATTTATTTTTACGAATTTTAATTAGGGCGCAGCGCTGTGCAAACAGTTCGTAATGTTAATAAAGTGTGGGACCAGGAGGCTATTAACGAATGCATGGTGCAGCGTTGGTTCCAGAAGTTTCGCAGTGGAGATTTTGACTTTGAAGACAAGGAAGGTCGTGGCCGCCATTCGTCAGTTGACGACGACCAGCTGAGGTCAATTGTGGAAGAAGACCGAACCAAAACCATTCGAGTGAACGAATCCACCGTCGTACGCCACTTGGAGGCAATTGGTAAGGTAAAAAAGTTGACCAAATGGGTGTCACACCAATTAAACGACCACCAAAAAAATTGCCGCTTTGAAAATCTGTTCTGTGCTTTTGACACGTTACAAAAATGATCCATTTCTCGATCGCATTGTGACATGCGATGAAAAATGGATCTTGCACGACAACAGAAGGCGTTTTAGATAATGGCTAGCAAAGATGAACAACCAAAACATTTCCCAAAGCCCAACCTGCACCCAAAAAAAAGTTATGGTTACAGTTTAGTGGTATACTGGCGATGTTATCCACTACAGCTTTCTCAATTGGGGGGAGACGATAACTGCCGACAAGTACTGTCAAGAAATTGATAATAAGAATCGGAAGTTGCAGCATCTTTGTCCAACATTGGTTAATCGGAAGGGGTCGATCCTTCTCCATGATAATGCCAGACCACACTGCACAACCAACGCTACGACGACTGTACGAGTTGGGCAACGAAGTTCTTCAATACCCACCTTATTCACCTGACCTCTCTCCTACAGACTTCCACTTTTCAGACATTTGGACAACTTTTTGAGGGAGAAACATTTTCAAAACCAGGATGAAATTGAAAATTCTTTTCGTGAGTTCATTGCATCCAGGGATCCAGATTTTTTTTCTGCTGGGATAAGAAAGGTTGTTGAACGTTGACAAAAGTGCATTGATTCTGACGGAAATTACTTTGATTAAATATATATAGTTAAAGTGAAGATATGGCGTATTTTCAATGAATATTAAAAACCTGCATTCATTTCGCATCAACCCAATATCTCTTATAAAATAAATTTTCATTTATAATAATGTTAATGGTGTTGGACTAGAGTATCGAGGGTGATTTCTACTTTCTGAAAGAGTTTATCTAATTACTTGTACTAAGTGATTCCTTGAGGTCTACAATGAATCATACCAAACTCTAGGAAGTTTTATGATACATTAGGTGATACCGAACATAAGTGCATCAATCATTAGTTTACGTCCACTAGTTATAAAAGAAATCCATGTAATACCTATAAAAATACAAGATAAAATAAATACATAACAACAATAAACTAAACGCTAACGTGCATGAATATCAAACTATGCCATTAACCCTCCGCCGGTTAATGAATAACCTGCAAGGTTATTTTAACATCATCGTACGCTATTTTGGACGGCATAAAATTTTGGCTCTGTTTTACACTCACTCCGAATGGATTTATAGGTTTTCGAGGATTCTGATTCAATTTTTTTAATTAGATTTTCGATAGCACATGCACATTTTGCTTTTCCGTTACTGTTGAAGCTTTATATAATGAAAGGATCATTCATTTATTAGGCTTTCGAAGACCCTAATTCCAATTTTTGGATTGAACTTCCTTTTATATTATATGTTATTAAAAACGATTATCATATCTTTTATTACATACTTTTCGGAAAATTAGCCCATCCGCATCCCATCATTCTAAAAATTACAGACCAAAACTGTATAAAAAAATAATAAAAATCATACATAATAATCATTTGCATTTATTAACTTTATTAACTATTAACAATAATTGTTTTTTTAACTTATAAATTACTCACAATTGTCTTAATTCTCCACTCTTTATGTCATATCCTCCATTAAATTATATTTTTTATCGTCTTATATTAGTCACAATTTCGTAAAAATCTGAATAAAACGAGTATACATCTTTCTTTTGATATCATTGTCATAATCTAACATTTCATGGAATTAGACTTTGTTATAATCTCTATTGTTATTATTTTATCTCCTCTCCCCAGACCTTCAGAAAAATACCCAAAATTAAATTTAATTAAAAAAATATTCTTCTATAACAAAAAATTATAATTTACATTGTATTAGTTTACATATGGTTTATTAGATTTTAAAGGAGGATATACTAAAAAAAAGGTCATGAAATGTGCATGTATGATCGAAAATAAATTTAAAAAAATGGAATCAGAACCCTCGAAAACCTAACAATTGATTCCTGGAATTCTTCAAAAGTAACGAAAGCAACAAATGCGCATGCGTGATCGTAAATCCAATAGTAAATTCGAAAATTTGCGCCCTTGAAAATGTTATAAACGATACATATACCGAAGAATTTTGCATACTAATAATTAAGTAGAAATGCTCATGGCCGAACAAAATTTCGATTGTAAATTCGACATTAGCAACTCTTTCCGACAAAAAAGTAAAAGTATAATTATTTAAAAATAGTTTTCAAAATTATATATTACATGAAATTAGCAATTAATATCAATTATGTAATATACGAAAAAATGTCAGAAGAATACGCCATTATTTCAAAAGTCATTATTGTAATTAAAATAATCATTTTTCAATAATAAAATAAATAATATAGAACTATTTCATGTCTAGTTGGGTTACAATTGAAATGGAGAAGATGACCATTGATTTGGAAAGGGTTATAATTGAAATAGAAAAGGTTACAATTGAAATGGAAAAAATTACAATTGTAATGGAGCAGGTGACTATTGATTTAGAAAAGCTTGCAATCGACTTAGAAATCTATAACTATAAATGCAAATGGTAACTTGCATTTATAGATATAGATCTATAAATGCAAGTTAACATCTTTATAATCATCACTATATCTTAAAAACGACAATGCCTATGAAGCTGAAATTTTGAGTGGTGGTTTCTCTTAGGACGCGCGTCCGCTGTAACCGTGTTTGACTAAATAATCTTTGAATCGCATAGAGCCGTTTTTCGCTAGGGCCGCTCGAAGATCCCGAATAAAGGAAATTCGTTGGAGCGCATCCACTGCACCCGCCCTGTTCATCGTCCACTAGAACCGATTTTGTCCGAATAACCTTCGGACCGTTTTAAGCCGTGGCCGGCCGAATGATTCCAAATACAGTAGAGCGTGGACATGCCCTTCCAGGCCAGGGGCGCCCAAACACGGTTCAATCCCATCTAGGTGGGATTTTTCGGCGATGTTGAGCCGTTCAGTGAGACAAAAGGATTTTAGTCCAGGCGCGATAGTTTATTATATTAAATAAATTTTCAATTTTCTGTGATAACGTTAAAATATCTTCATTAACTTTCATCGGGTGGAACTAATAAAAAAAGTATCCAACTCAAAAGTTAACTAGTCTAGGCACGAGAGAGAAAATACATTAATTTTTTTAAATAATTTTCCAATGGACTTTCTCGACGCAGTAATTAGAAGAAAAGTAATAGAATCAAATTCTATACGTTTAGATAAAATCGGTATGTAGCAACCTGATGAAAATAAAAATCATTAACGGTTTGAAAAGGATTTTCACGTTTAAGATGTGATTTTTTTTTTTTAGAAAAATAAAAAATAGTACGTAATAGCGTTTAAAGAGACGGAAAAAATAAGTTTCAAACAATTGAAGTCGGTCAACAACTTTTCGCAAAATAGCAGCTCTGAACCTTACTTGTTTTTCGTGAAAATTGGATTCTGGGATAAGCATGTTTGTGCATACAATTTGTATTGTAGATAGGCACTAATAAATTCCACAATTTCCATCAAAAATCAAATTCCAGCGAAAATTAAAAGCTTAGTAATAAAATAAACAAAAATTGCCATATTTCGCGCTTTTCAATTTTTTTTTTTCGAAAAGACGTTGGCCGACTTCAATTGTTTGTTACTCATTTTTTCCGTGCTTTGAAACGCTATTACATACTATTTTTTTATATTTATGAAAAATCGCATCTTAAATGTAAAAAAAAAAAATGTCGGCTTCTTTATGTTTTTTTTTCACCAGGATTTTATATAAAACATATGAAATTTGTTTTTACTATTTTTCTTCTAATTATCACGTCGAGAAAGTCCGTTGGAAATTTATATAAAAAAATGAGTGTATTTTCTCTATTGCGCCTGAACTAGTTAACTTTTGAGTTGGATACCTTTTTTATTAGTTTCACCCCAGGGAAGTTAATTAAAGTAAATTGGAATAACAATCAGTAGAGCCTCCCATGCCATTTCTAACGATGCTGCCTACATTCTTGTGGAAATAATACCAATAAAATACGAAATTAAAAAACCAACGGACTTTGCCTCTAAGATAGATCATAAATAAACCATGAACCCAAACCATCTTTTGTAGTTCATTTCAATTTGTTTTCTTTACCGGCTGAAGTTTTCTTTAGTTAAATGTTCATGTATGATTTATTATACGTAAAACAATGATTTATTTTTAATTGATTGTGTGGTTATACTCATTCATTTTATTTTAGTTAAATGTTTAGAATCGGAAATATAAAAAAAAAAGTTTGAAGATTTTTCATTTAGTTCACAATAATTTTTTTTCCTTATAAATGCATGATATCTAAAAGTTATTTGTATGGGTTAAAGATCAGAAATTCAGCTTTCCAATAGTTGTTATAATGTTGAATTTAGATAAAATCCTGAGGAGTTCTGAATGCTTAAGTGAAAGCCAGGCATTGGCAGGAAAAAAAGAAAAAAAAGTCAAAAGTTTCTAATTTTTGATTTCTATGAAAAGTCATATTTCTGAGTTTTAAAGGGCGCTAAAAGCAAATCTGATTTGATATTTTTTTGTGCATTTAAGCTCATTTTATACAATCGGCCGTATTGTTTTCTTAATTTACAAGAAAAAACAAATTGATTGGTATTAATAATCGATGAAATTCATGCAGAGCAAAGGCAGAAATAATTAATATAAAAAATGAATAAGGCTTCATAAAAGCAAAACTATATCATTATGTGAGAACTATAGAAAGTGAGCCATCACCCTCTTAATGCCGTACAATATAAATTATAAATGTTGCAAAGCAGTCTAAGCTTGTATTACAGCCTTAAATTCTATTTATGCTGTTAAAATAACATGAGAAGCTTTAAGCTCAAGAAAAGCAGGTGTATATTTTTATCCCGGTCTCTAGATTTCTGGAGAACATTTCTTAGTGGGAATATTTGGTCCTTGGTTTGCCGCGCTGGTCTAAATCCGGCTTGCTCTCCCCCAATAAGGTGTTCAACTAGGAATCCATGTAAGGTTTCTCCAAGCCGATCTGAAAATAAAGAATATACATAAATAAAAAAAAAAACTAGGGGTTAATCTTCCTTCCAGGACAGTCGAATATAGTTTGTAAACTACTGAGAAACCTATAGGCCGATTGTTGGAGCATTCGACTTGGGACCCTTTCTTGTGAATGTCTATAATAGCATTGTATTCCCAATCCGTTGGGATCCTCTTCTCGTCCGAGGCTTTTTGATAAAGGACTTGTAGTGCCTTCACTATCTCGGACCACCATACAACAAATTATTACTGTAGTTCATTATTTCCAAATACATTTAAAATTATTTAAAAAAATTTTTTTTTAGAGGTATTGGTATAATGAATCCAAAACATTATGTATTTATTTGTATCTTCGTGAATGGTTGAGTTATGGGCGTCTAAGGCCTTCAGTCGTTGTATTTTGATACGAAATGGAAGATAGTAATGTCGAGTTCCAAGGATCATCCGAGGGCAACCAACGACTGTTAATAAATCTCGAAAAAATCAGTCCAGTGGCCCCGGAAAACAGCTACGGACGGCAGACGGATACATTTATCGATTTTTAGATTCTATGTATTTTGAAACTTAAAACCTCAAATTTTCGATTTTTTTTGTTTTTTTTTGTGGATTACAAAAGTTCATTATTGAAGATAAAAAACAAAACGATTGTTGAGCACTACTCAAGTGCTTTTTGAAATTCCCCTGGACTTTGGCTTTTTTTATCGTAATCACCTATTTTTTTTACAGACCTAGTCATCATGAGAATGGTCAACCAGAATTATTATGGCATTAATTATTATTATGGCAACATTTTGGAAAAATAAAAACACGATTTTTATAAATTCAAATAATTTATAAATCGCATATGTTATTATATTTTTGTAATTCTAATTTTGTATGATAATTTTCTCGAATATAAAAAAACATTTTAAGCTGTTATCGTACAATGAATCATATGGACTATACACGGGTATGGTATCAAGAGACAGTCAAGAGAATATACATCAGATCCATAACAAGAAGCAACACAGTATACTCTTAATGAACGAGATTCCTAAACAAAAGACAATGGGATCAGTAAAGTTAGCTCTGAAACTCCAGACCCCCGTCTCTCTTATTCCCCTTTGTTTTCTTATTATCTATTTCTGTCTCATATTTTGTCGACTGAGGTTCTGCTGTATTGTTATTAACACGAATCTCGAATAATTTTAGGGAACGGAAAAGTGAAATTTTTCGCTAATACGAACTTATTCTAGGTACGAATATTTATTCTACGTAACCAATCCCTCACGTGCAGCGTGCATGGATGGTTCTGGCCCCTTGTTCTTCCTTTGCATTCAGTTTCAACATCACTCTCTACATAAAACATCCGATTACATAAAAGAATTCTATTAAAGCTTATTAAAATTTTTTTATAATAAGTGGAGGTAAAAATTTTACAAGTGGTATTAATAGGAATATCACACTCGAAGAATTAGAGCATAAAAAAAAAATAAATAAATAAAAATTTTTATTTCTCAGATATATTAATCTAAAAACCAATTGGGAAACTTTAAAAGAAGTAGATAGGGGCGTGATATCGAAAACTAATAGCTCAAAAATGTAATATTTCGCAATCAAACATCATTAAAAACATTCTATTAGGAACTGATGGCGAAGCCTATGCATTGATTGTGAAATTAAATGTTTTATTGAATATTTCTCGTCGGATAGTCGGATAGTAGTCGAATTAATAATTACTAGATCGAATTAGTTCGTCTTAAATGAAATTTCAAGGAGACTTCTGTCTACCACCGGTTTCGTTTTGCAAGGACTAATGTTCAAACCATTATTTTATTTAATAGATTATTTTAATAATAAAAACAAATTAAAAAATAATTAACTTACCAAAATTCAATTAAAAACAAGATTAATATTTGTTAGTGACTCCCTTGGGCCTGTATTGAAGAGCAAATAATTTCAAATAAAGATTTAATATTAGAAATTGCCAATTTAAGCTCTTTTTCTATATTTAACTGAGATATATATTTTGTTATTAAAGCTGTCACCGCAGAAAATCCGGTTTTGCAAACGTAGGTCGTTGATAATGGTAATAGTAGATGAAATGCTTTATTTTTTAGTGCAGCAAACTCATCATTCAAACCTGCCTAAAATTCATAGAGTGATTTATTACTAAATTGTTGTTTGATTCCGCCACTTTCCGTGGTCTATATAGATTTCTTCTTCGGCAGTTGAGAGACCTTCCGCAGTATTTTGAAATGGGTCCCTAGCCCATTCGTAACTTGCTATCAAGTTGAAGACAGCTAGAAAATACTTTTTAAAACTCTTTGCCATGGCTAAATTACGAAAACAACTTCCACATGCTGTTCTTCAGTCTTAAAGTTTTAACACATACCCACACTTACAAACTTTTCTAGGTTTTTTTGCTTTACATTTCTGTTTCACAATTCAATTTTTCTAAATAAAGCATTAACTTTATCACTCGTATCGAACAAATGTGTATTTGTTCCTGAGGGTTGAAGATTCAAGGTATTTAATTTCTCGAATATGTCGAACAAGTAATTCAATCTCATCAGAAATAAACCAACTCGAATCATCTTGGCTTCCAGTCGGTTTTCCTCTTATAGAAAAGTGGCTATTTCATCTCCTAATTCATAAACAAGTTGCACAAATCTCCCATGTAATAACCATCTTACCTCGCAATAAAATAATAACATGTGCTGAACCATATGTTTACAAAATGCACAAAACATTTTTGATTTTAGTGGTCTCATTTTTATATAATTTACTACGATAATCACCGTCGTTATGAGACCTGGACATATTTCTTTGGATGCCAGAGCTTCTCTATGAATCAGGCAAAGCGTCCAGAAAAACTATGGAGATTTTTGTTTCACAAATGCTTGTACACTTAGAAATCTTTCAGACACTGTACGAGCACCATCAGAAAATATTCCGAAGCAATTTTTCCACTCTATATTTGCCTCGTTTAGAAAATCATTCAAGATACCAAATGATGCAAGTGCTGTTGGTTTGAGTTCTATTGGTTTGCAGAATAGTAGTTCTACTGCTGAAATATCATAACAAAAACGAACATAGGCAATTAAATGACCATCTTTATTGCTCTCTCTTGTCTCATCGAGCTGAATAGAAAATAAATGCTCGCGCATCTTTCCGAAAATTCTTCTGATGATATACCAGCTATACCACCAATTCGTCAGGTAATAGTTTTATTTGATAGAGGTATGGACTGCAATTTTTTGGCAAAATTATCTCCAAACATAGTTTCTACAATCTCAATTGCAGCTGGCTGAATAAGCTCTTCACCGATGTTGCGAGGCTTTTTACATCTGCCTATTTGATGTGAAACTTTGTAAAAGGCAAGTAAAGATTTTTCATTCCTAGACAAAGTTTTTTTGAAATGTGATTTTCGCTTTTCATATGATTTTCATTTTAATTCGAAGAATTCTCAGGGTTCGCTAACGCACACACTTAGAAGCGTTTCTAAATATCGTTTAACTTTATTAGGTTTAATGCTGTCTGCTGCCAAAATTTTTGAGCAAAGGTCTTTCTTCTCCATTTACTTCAGTTCTGGTAAACACAAAATTTAAATATTCTTCAAAATATTTGCTTGATTTTATCTTCGGAACCACTGTCGTCTGTGCACTTTTTGATGCTTCACTGTACTTTAATGCTCGCTTACGTCCTCATAAAAATGTATATGTGATTCTGTATATATGCACTGTATAATTCTACTGCTATGATACTGTATAATATCGTTAATTGTGGATGACACGCAAATTACAATATACATATTCACGGTAGAGGTAGGAGGATCGATTCGACTGGCGGGATCGAGATGCAACATTTATACCCGCCATGTTTTTGAATGTTCGAGACAAATCTATACATTCATATTTTAAATATTGAATTGATAAATGATATATTTAAAAATTAGAATTGATATAAGCATTATATGATTATGTAAACTAAATTAAATAGAAACTAATATTACGATTATAGCACGATTTCATATAAAACCATTGTTTAGGAGGAAAGGGGGCGCGATGGAAATGGTGATTGAAAATTGGGTCGCAAATACTAAAAGGTTGAGAAACACTGCTTTAAGTATATCAATTCTTATCGACATCAGTGAAAAACTGCTAAATTGAAGGGCTTGAAGCAGCGTACATTGTTGATTCATTTTAATTTCGGTAAATTATCTTATTCAAACTCACTCACAATTCCGCCAATAGAAATAGTTATATTACAGCCATTGCCAGACCCAAGCGTGGATAAAGGAGGAAGGTTGGCTCAGCTGACTCTCCGAGAAAGTAAAAAAAAAGAATGTTACGAACACTCAACGAAGCCTCGATGTATGTAACGTAGCGTTGGCTCGCGGCAACCACATGGACGATGGAAACGTACACACAAAATAGAAAGCTGGAATTTACAAACTTTATATAAACTCTGAAGGAGCTTACTGCCGTTTCACAGAAAGACTGCCTAGATATATTGGTCATTACAATGGATTGGAAAAATAGGAGGAAATGATTTAAAAACGTTACATAATTGGAAGCGAAAATAAGCAAATTCTGGAGTAGCATTTTTGGTCTCAAATAGAATAAAATCGGCGATTCTAGATTTCAAACCAATTAACAAAGGACTATGCAAAATACGTAATAGGAATCATTTCAGAATCATTAGTCTGATTTGTGTGCATGCAACAACAGAAAAGAAGGACGGAGAGGAGAAAAATATCTTCTACGTACAGCTGGAAGATGTCTATAATACTTTTCGTTGTTATGGTATTAAAATTGTCTTCTGAGATTTTAATGCACATGCTAAAAAGGAAAAAGGAACTAAGACATACCGTCGGAGTGCATTTTTTTAAATAGTAGAACAATTGACAATCGACACTGGTTGGTAATCTTTACAAATGTAAAATCCATGTATGTCATGATAGTGATATTCCTTCATGAAAAAGTGCTAAAGGAAACATGGCACTCTCCGTGAGGCACCTAAGGAAGTCAAATTGACTAAGTTCTGGTATATACCAAAACTTCAGCTGTAATAATGATTTAATATCCTATATACGATATGATACTCACTCAGATCATTACCTCATAATAACGAAACTCCACTAAAAAAAATAATTTAACTATTTTAAGTAACTAAGCGACTACTCTTGAATGAACAGTGGAATACAGAATGCCTAAAGACGGAAGATGGGATGAATAGGTTTTCTGAAATGTTTCACAAGATTTCACAATCAGCAAATCAGTCTATGAAGTTAGAGGAAAAAGTGAAAGCAGATGGAGGAGTATCAAGATAATATTGGTTCATACTGCAAATAAAGTAGTGTGTGTGTGGAGAAAAGATAAAATATCCTATTATTAAATATTGGCTTGACGATGAATGCGTTTGGGCAATCCAGAAACGGGATGAAAAAAGGTTAATATGGATCAGTCGAAAGACATGGCTTAGTTACAAGGAGTATAAAGAGACTAGAGTGTATGAGAAGAGGAGACCCTACCTCTAAAGAATCGAATGGGGCCCTAATAGTGCTAGTTTACAAGAAGAAGAGAGAACTAATAATATGCAATAATACCGAGGGATTAGTTTTCTTATACCGTCTATAAAATTTCCTCCATAACCCTTTATTTTAAGCTCCTTCCATGAGTAGAATAGAAATTTGGCGAATATTGATCATATCTGAGAAGATGAAAGAATGTCACCAGACTGCATGGTTGCTGTTTATCGCAGCGTATGACAATATTATAAGGGATAAATTCATATTAGTCATGCTTTAACTGGGATTAACAAGCAAACTAACTCGATTAGTAAAATGTACAATAGCGAGTACTATCTGCTAAGTAAAGTGGTGAGGACTGTTAGAGCCATTTGAAGTGGAAAGCGGCCTAAGGCAGGGGAACCCAATAGCTCATCTCCTGTTTATTAACGTTCTACTTGTAATGATCAATAGAGCAGAGCTGAATCAGGATGGGACAATATTTATAAAGATGATCCAAGTTTTAGCCAATACAGATGACGTAGTCATCAGACCAAAGAAGAACGACCTGTATATTAATGAGGTGAAAACCAAGATTATGCTTTTAGGAAAAGCACAGCCGACTCAGAGGCTCTATGGAATATGGCCGTTAAGTTTTGAAATGGTCAGAAGCTTTCAAAACCTTTGCTTTATTAACACCGATAACCCGAATGAGAAGAATCGTAGCAGGAAGCCTACTTCGCCATCCCAAGACCAATTAATAGAAAACTTGTAAGCCGTACCACCAAATTTATACTGTACAAGATTCTTATAAGGCCACTAGTCACATACGGTGGGGAAACATGGACTTTCAACCATAAAAGCATCAATCTGCTTCACAGATATGAGTGATTTTGAGAAGAATTCCAGAAGCCTAATTTAGAGAATGGTCAATGGCGAACGAGAAAATGCTGCGAACTGTTTCAGCTCTACAACGAAGTCAGCAACACCTTTTAAATCAGAATACAAAGATTAAATGTCTTGGCCATGTGATGAGGATAAATGACGAAAGAGTTGCTAGTAGTTTGTACATTAATGTAATGGTTGGTGTGCGCCCATGTGGTAAACCGAGGGGGCCGATGGAGTAATGCGGTGGGGCAGGATTGCGTCTTTTTTTTATTTTTATTCCTTCAACCTCGCCATTTCAGGCATACGAGGTTTCAGCAGCAGTGGGGTGTAACGCATGAGTTTTGCGTATGCCATTACCGCCAATAAAATTCAGCTTTATTTATTTGTTTTTAAACTATTTATTTATTATTCTCATATATAATTTAAATCACAATATTAATTATGGGAACAATATTTGGACATTCTATGGTGCAGTCCTGTGCGCGGGCCACCACGTCTTTCTATCAACAGTCAAATCCATGTGACAGACATAAAATCTATTCCTGTTAATATGCTTTTAATGAAATCTTCTGGGATTGTGCTTTTTTGTACCTAGACGATACTATATCAATTTTATCGAATTCCATCAACTACTTTCGCTTAAGCATGTGCAAACATATTTTCCTTTACACACCGATATTTCGAAAATAGCTTGTCCTGTTTTGCACAAAGATGAAGGAAAGTTGAGAATTAGTTAACAAATGGATCAGTATTAACTTTATCAATTTCCATACACTACTTTCTCTCAAGCATTAAATGGCAATCCATCTATCTCAAGGTTTCAACTCTTAAATTTTTTGTTAAAACTAGGGGAGTTAGATAATAACAGAGCATATTACTAGGGTTCTACAAACGTCTTTGTGCATGGAATAAGTTTTCAGTGTAAAATCTGCGCATTAAAATTATTCTTCAAAATATAGGCCATCATTGCCAATTATTTCAACCCATCTTTCTACCAAAAGTTGAATTCGGTAGAACTTGGTTTTCAAGACGGAAAACTCCTCACCTCCTGATTTGACATTCCTGTTGTTTTTGAAGTGCCAGGCTTTCAAAAATGTACCATTTTCCGTAAAAGACCATAGCCAAACAGGCAATATCAGAGCTGTTAGGAGAGTGAATGATGGGCAGGAGCATTGTCTTGCTGAAACATCACATTAGTATGATGGACCAAACCAGAGGACTCCTCTTTTAAAACTCTATATGCTCTTTCGAGCAATAAAGCTAAACTTCAGTAGCTCTGCCATCTGGAACCAGATAAAAGTGCAAAACATCCTCATAATTCCATCAAACACAAAACATTACCTTGAAGGCCTGAACCAAAACGCTACTGTATAACGAAGCACCACATTTTCACCTTCCACTGCGTAAATATCCTTAGCACCAGTCTTGACACTTTTTCAATAGTGCCTCAGAAGACCACGGATGAATATTTTTCTTATAGCATTATCAGTGAAATTTATAAAATGGAATGAAGGTAGAGACAGTTAGTATACACAATTAAATAAAGGCTTAGTCAAAGTAAACAACAATATATGCATTATTTGCATCAGTGTTGAATAAGGATTCAAATTGAGACTTTAAAGTCAGCAATGAATTAATGCAAAAATACATTTGTAACAACCTAGTACTTATATGTATTTTCTTTATCAACCTCTATAATATTGCAATTCTATAATATGCCCTCGTAGTTTCCTTGATGACAAATGACATACTATAAAAACATTGCATTTAAAGAAATTATAAATAAATGAATAATATTCAAGAGAAGGTTTTTATTCGGACATGCTGTAGTCGTTTGATTTAAAGAATGGGCTTCAAATAAGCGTGGTCCTCAATGGAGAATAATTCATAAACCTAATATTGATTAAAAAAAATCCTAAACATTATGAGATATAATTAGTTTCCAGAACATAAAAATGTATAGAGCAACGTTTTATATGATGCATACTAATAGCATTAACACATTTAATACATGAGATGAAATATTTAATTTATATAACAATTATTATATTGAGACAGAACTGCGGAGCTGAGAAATGCCGGAATTTCATACACCCAGCTAACAAAACCACAACACCCTCTGAAATGCCTCATATTAAATTTGAACAACTTCTCTTCATGGCAACTCTGTAGTACGTAAATGCCCTAATTACAACAGTGACCAACTAGCTTGAATAATGACCTACGATTAAAATCCTAATTAGGCACTTAATTGGCTTTTGAAATAGTCTATTAATCAGTCGTTAAGGAGAGCACATATATATTTTCTCATCCAAAAAGATAAAAATATATTTTATAGTAAATGGTCTATGATTGATTTTTTCAACCTCATTAATTTATCTTAAATCAAAGTAAGTAAAGTCTAATTTTATATATATATATATATATATATATATATATATATATATATATATATATATATATATATAATTTGTTTCAGTCTTTTACTTCGTTCTTTATTCAATAGAGATTTTTGAGGTTTGGCTAATGGTATTAATTGGTTTTCAATTAACCGATCGATCAGATTAAAAAAAAAATATATATAAAACCTTTTCTTTTAAGTTCTTTTCTGAACCCTCAACTCGAATCTTTTCTCATGGACAGATTCAAGCGTTTATCCGAAATGATTTCTTTTTAATTTTCTTACCACATGGGTAAGGGAGGTATTATAATCGAGTAAAATTTTAGGTATACAAATTTTAACAGACCTATTCTTTTCAGAGTCCTGTAATTCCAAAAGACGTATTTTCAGTTATTGGTCTGTATTTTTTATGTTGTATGGGATTTTATTTCTCGATGCCAGTGTACTAAATCGGGCAACCTGTCCGCAATTAACTTAAAACCTGTTCTTCTAAAGACTGTAGTGCCAAAACGGCTCATACGATTTTTGATGAAACTTTCCTAAAATAATCTCCTTACAGCCCTTTTGATTTTCCCGTATTATGCATCCCCGAGAAAAAACAGAAAAGATGTATGAATAAAATAATATTATATTTTACCATAACTTAAAAAGTAACGAAATAAAAGATCATTTAAAGGTAAATTCAATTCTCAAAAAAAAAATTATCTTAATTGGGCCAGTATGAGCAAAGATAAACCGTTGGATTTTGATTTTTTAGCCATGTATCTGTACGTTATAGTAATATTCCGTGCATGTTCCCATGGAAATCCATTTATTTTTTTTTTTTACTTTTTAGTACAACTCGTAAACTATACATCTCCTCTCATTTGAAAATTAATTAAATGGTATACTAAAGCTAAAAAAAAAAAAAAAAAAAAAAAAAAATATTAACAAACAATTATAGTACAGGAAAATATAGGATTTTTTTTGGATTGGATATTACTTACAAAAGCCCTGTGAGTGGGCACATCATATATATATATATATATATATATATATATATATATATATATATATATATATATATATATATTTCTTTTCTTGTTTTTTTTTTTTTTTACGTTACATTTCTTTACATTATAAATCTAATACAGTACAGAATTTATTTCACGAATAATGACATAAAAATATAAATGAAAATAATTAACTTTTGCCATAAATTAAAAACGATACGAAATGCAACATAAAAAAAAAAGAAAGAATTGATTTTAACAGAAACTGAACAAGCAAAGTCACAATTGAACGTTTTAAATTAATTTATATCCGGAAGATAGGAAAGATAATATAAAGCGATATGTCCATTTGAGAATTTTCCATACTCGAGAGCTGTAATTGCCAGTGGAAGTCGGCAAGAAACCGGCGGCTCACTCAAGTATGCATGTAGATCGAGAGCGGATCTTTCATAACATAATAGATGTTGTTCTTTCTTTGAAATAGGTCAAAAGCAATTTCGATAAGGTTTTTAAAGTTCAATCATAGATTAGCTTCCGGATAAACAGGATCCAATGGCATTAATATATACGAAGGCAACCTTCAGAAAGATTTTGGAATCGGTTCACTGTTTTTTATTGATGTTTATGTCATTTTTTTTTAATAACTTTATTTAGTTGAAAAAACAACTAAAAATGGGAGGCTAGGGAGGTTGCATCATCGATTTTAATAAATCTTTTTTTGGTGATACTATTATATTATAGTTTTCTTGCCAATGTGCCACAGGAGCCTAGATAAAAATTATTTAATGTAATTTCAACGATTTTTTATATTATTGTTTTCTGTCTTTGCTCTGCGTGAATTTCTAGGTTCTCATCTACCAATCGATTTTTTTTTTTTTTTTATGTAAAAGAAGAAAAATATGTTGTCATTGATATTAAATGTACAAAAAATTACAAAAGCCAAAAGACACTTTCTGTAAAGTAGGTCAACAAAAAATATTTGGTAAAAAACAGGTGAGATTCGCTTTTAGCGTTCTTTAAAACTCCTAAATTCTTAATTATATAAAAAATTATATTATTTATTTAAAACGTTCAATAATAAAATAAGTGCTATGAATGCTACGGAAAATAAATTATAATAGAACCTTTTTTCAAGTTTTATAAAAAAGGTTTTTATATAATTTATTTTCCGTAGCATTTATTTTATTATTGAACTTATTAAATAAATAATATAATTTTTTATAAAAATAAATTAAATGTAATCATTATTATAAATGATTAAATTCATAAAATTATATATTTGCTATCGTAAATATGTAAAAACTAGAATCTAACGAAATTAAATCACAATTGGTGCAGCATGCAGCGAGCCCGGCACGATTTTTCACTCTATGATAGGCGAATTCAGACCACTGTGTGAAGTAACAAAGTAGAATAAAATATTTTTTTAGGGAGAAACAAAGTTGATATTCGTTTTTCGCACCTCAGAAAACCCTTAAATATGAATTTTCATAGCAGTCGAAAAATAATTGTTTTCGCTAAAAAATTTCTCCTTACTCGGACCTTTTTTTTCGGATTTTTTTTTCTAAAATTATAAAAATTGCGATAATCTCAAGACGACTCTGCCGATCCATACGAAACTTGGGAGTGGTTTAGGAACCTATAAATTACAGGAAATGGAACAAACTCGACAACCGTAAACAAAGAACCGGAGGTATAAAATGAAACGTTTGAAGATTTTTTTTTAGTTCACCCTACTTTTTCTCCCTTATAGAGGTGTAAAAACTAAAAATTATTGGTATGAGTTATAGATCAGAAATTTAGATTTCCAACAGTTTTAGTAACGTTGAATTTGGGTAAAATTCTGAGGAGTCTGCAGTGAACGTCGGACATTGGCAGTGAAAAAAATCCTCCATAAAAATCAAATTAAAACATTCTATTTTTATACTTATATGAAAATTTGTATTTAATAGTTTTAATAAACGCTAAAAGTGAATCTGATTTGATTTTTCCCTAAACATTTTTTATTACCCTACTTTGCAGAAAACGTCTTTTGGCTTTTGTAATTTTTTGTACATTTAAGATCATTTAATACAAATGACAATATATTTTTCTTATTTTACAAAAAAAAAGAAATCGATTGGTATATGAGAACCTTGAAATTCATGAAGAACAAAGGCAGAAAACAATAATATAAAAAATCGTTGGAATTATATAATTGTTTTTTTATATGCTCCTATGGCGCATTTTCAAGAACTCTCGGGCACATGTCTAATATTTTTCGACCTAGTATCACAAAAAAAGTTTCATTGAAATCGGTGATGCCATGTCCATAGCCTCCCCTTATAAGTAAAAGTTTAAATATACGCTTAAAGGAATCATATTATTAAATAAAAGATTCTGTCCTTTTACAGAATCACTACAGCTACATTTTTTTTGCTTACATAGCTTAATCTTACCAATAGTTATTTTAAATTTAAATAGTTATATTTTTAATTCCTCACAATTTTTTAAATAAAATTTAGTTTGTCTGCAAAACAACCTTATTCATAAGCGTGGAATAAAATCAAACTGATAAATCTAATTCCACTGATCATTTTATAATTATTCTTGAAAATTTAAATTGATTTCGACTGTGCATTTATCACAACAGAAATTGGATTAACTTCACTGATGTTGATTGGTGCTGTACTATGTTCCAGTGCAGTAACTCATGTGTGGAATTTCCTAGGGCTCAACATCGGATTGAAGCACTGAACCAATTATCTAACAAACATGTTGGATCTCTCTGACTACTGAGAGTATATACACAAGCAGCGGTTTCCATATCAGAGTATATAGGCATGCTGCATACCATATATTCGAAAGCAAATGTTGATCTGAAAAAATTTTGATTACTTTTAATTTGTAAAAAAAAATTATTACTTTTAAAGAAATAAAATAAAGTTTTCTTATACGATTGATTTATTTTAATGGCATATTTACATTATTTTATTAAATAATTTTTATAGGCAGTTTTTTTGATGTTTGTAAATTAGATACAAAATTAATGAACAATATTTTTGTTTGTAGAAGATGTCAAACTTAAAAATGGACAAAATGAAACCGAAACGTTGTCAGACGTAACAAATGAAAGAAATAAGTTTAAAAGGATTTAAATTTCCAAGAAATTTTAATAATATAATTTTTTCCTCAATGACTGACAATATCGGAATTGTTTACTTTATATTATTATTAGAGCTTTCATTCTTATTTCATTTAGAAGTTTTTTAGGAACAAGATCAAAATGATAATAAAGTTATCTAAACGGCAATAAAGCTTCACGTTTTCATTCTATTTCCTTAATCTTCGATTTTATTAAGAAATAACGCTTTCACACAATAACTTCACTCTTGTTAAAATGTTTTCGTAGTGAGCTTGGTTTCACGTTGTGTAACATGTTTGAAGTTGGCGTGATAACTATTACAAAATTGCCTATTTTTTAAATAGGTTTTCCCTATTTCTCCCCTTAAGGTGAGCTTTTAGAAAAAATTAATGCATATAAACCTTCTAGAAGAAATTCTCTAAATCATAGTGAAAACGGCATCAAAATCGATCGGTTACTTTTCGAGTTTTGCGAACATAAATATATCTAGGCTGAATTTTTATATATCGAGATAAATTAAATTTCAACACAAACACATTATGTTAAAATTAAAAAAAAAAAGGTTTTTGAAATAGCCAGATATTTGCTATTTGAACAAAACTGATTCCGACATCGCCCACTATACGTCCCTAGTATAGCCTTCGTCTAAAATGGGATTAAATGAAGTAAAACCGATGCTACAATGATTAATTAAGTGAGCCAAAGACCTTTTTACATCTTAATTCGTGCTAAAGAAAGTGGTCGTTTCCTTTTTGACAAGGTGGTATGCCTCTTCTTGAAAACGAACGAAGCAACATGCACGTTTTTTTTTTTTTTTTTTTAGAAAATAGGTCGCCAATATTATTTCTAATGGCAAGATGAAATGCTATTGTGCTCACGTATTTTGTCTTAATTCCATAATAATTTTCAGTTGAATTCCGCAAGCTGGTATAGAAGGATCAAAAACACAATTATTATGTTACGGATTGATAAATTATTTGCCACTTCTATAAATTTGTTTTATTGAAAACTAGTTTCGAAAGTTATACATACATTCGAATATATTACATATTTAATATGTATAATGATACCAAACTATATTTTGAATTGCTTATTTTTGAATTTTTTGTGTAGAAATGAGGATGAATGTATAGCATTCGAAACTAGTTTTCAATAAAACAAATTTATAGAACTGGCAAATAATTTATCAATCCCTAACATAATAATTGTGTTTTTTTAATTTTTAAAAAATATTATACTAATTATAAATAGATAAAACAGACCTTCGCCCAAGTGGCACATTAAACAATATTTGAAATTCATCTTCTTTTAATTTCAAATAGTCTTTTTTATTGTAGATTTTATGATCTTGCATGAAAAGCTAGAGATACTTTATGAACCCAATCTCATTATTCTTTACTGTTAAACTCTTTATTTGATTATATTCTTATCTCATGTCCTTCTATGAGACATCTCAAAAATAAAAAAAGAAACCTAGAAATTTCTCGTTGTATCGCCTTCGTAATACAACCTCAAGTCTCAATGATAACGGCCCCTAATTTCGAAACTAAATTTCAAACCCAGAAATTAGTTATACCTACATGTCTCCTATTACAATTAATATAAATGCCTCAACTGAAAAAAACAAACAAATATCGCTTTAACGTCCTTGATTGCACTAAAAATAAATGATTCATGTTAACTAACTCACCATTCTCGAAAACCAACTAAAAGTCGCATAACAAAGGGAACAAAACACTGCCTCATCTGGCTCCCACTGAGAACTAATGAAGGGAAATGCTCCGTCTTTCCGATGTTGGTCGCTGGATAACAGCGTTAATCAGGAAGCAAGCCGTTGCATGCGAAATTAGGAACGTTTTGCGATATTTGGACACTCTACCATGATATTTTTTTCAGTGAGGTTTTCCACACATTAAAAGTTTATTTTAAAATATTTTAGTTGGATACCACATGACTTCCTTGTATACTTATAAATCGGTGGTTCAGAAAGTGATCCTGAATTTGGTTACTAGTTTTAGAAAATAGCAGTATCTCAAAAATGGCACTCGGCGTCACGACGTTCATTGACGCCCATCTATTGAGACAGACACACACACACTCTAATCCCAATATAAAATGTTAAACGGTTGATACGGACCTTGAAACTTGCTTATCCATGAATATCTCGAATTGTGATTTATAAAACGATTCGTATTTCTCTCTTCTAAGAAGGCGAGAGGTAAAAAAACAAAAACAAAAAAAAAAACAGTTTCAGGTAAAGTACTACTTCCGGCTATCCAATTTTAACCAAAATCTAGTACAATGTTTATATAAAACTTTTGTATCAAAGTTTATTATGGCCTTCAAGTAAAAAACCACTTCCGGCTACCTAATTTAAACCAAAATCTGTTATATTTTTTTATATTGATATAAAATTTGTATATCATCATCATCATCATCCTTAGCGCGACAATCCATTACTGAATCTTGGCTGCCTCAAGAATCTTCTTCCATCTCTCCCTATCTCGTGCGTCCTTCCACCAACTCTGGATGCCCAGAGCCTTGGCATCACCACTCACACAATCGAGCCATCTCAGTTTTGGTCTTCCGATTTTCCTCTTACCAATTGGTTCGACATTGAATGCTTTTTTCGGGACTACATTATCATCCATCCGTAAGACATGACCCGCCCATCTAAGCCTAGTTATTCTTATATATTTGACAACATCGGGCTCTTTATAGAGGTCAGAAAGTTCACTGTTGTGTCTGATTCTCCATTCGTTGTTTTCCTTAATGGGACCATATATCTTCCTGAGAATTTTCTTCTCGAACACCAACAGTTTTCGCTCTATGGCCCTAGTCATTGTCCACGTTTCTGACGCATATGTCAGTACAGGGCGTATTAGTACCTTGTATATGTTCACCTTTGTGGATCTAGACAGCGATCTGCTTTTCATATACTGCAGGAGTCCATAGTAGCACCAATTCGCAGCAACGAGTCTCTGTGTTATTTCCTGATTAATATCGTTGTCCGCTGTTACTACTGAACCTAGATACTTGAAGCTATTTACCTTTTCGAAGTTCAAAGCGCCAATTTTGATGGTTGGGTCAGTCTGTCGGTTATCTGTCGTCATATATTTTGTTTTTTCTTCATTTATTTGAAGTCCAATTTTTCTTGCCGCTGTCTCAAGGGAAGTAAACGCGCCCCTCATTGCTGCCGATGATCTTCCAACAATACATATATCATCAGCGTATGCTAAGATTTCGACGCTTTTTGTATATATAGTGCCTGTGGTCTGTACTCGTGCGTCTCTTACTGCATTTTCAACCGCTAGGTTAAACAGGGTCCATGCTAGCGTGTCTCCCTGTCTTAATCCTCTTTCGCAACAAAATTTATTAGACAGATCTCCCTGTATTCTAACACAGCAGCTGGTATTTGTCATATTCATTCTGACCAGTCGTATTAGTTTTGACGGGATTCCCAGCCTCTTCATAGCTATGTATAACTTGTCCCGATACACACTGTCATATGCTGTTTTGAAGTCTATAAAGAGGAGATGGAGGTATGTATTGAATTCATTCATCTTTCATAAAATTTGTATATACCAAATGTAAAGTGTTATATTAGTGTTGCATTATATTTTAATATACTTTTTGATGAAAATCTATTATGACCTTCTACTAAAGTGCCACTTCCGGTGATCATATTGTGACAAAGAACTGATGTTCACAACTAGATGTTACAACAAATCCAAATACAAAATTTTAACTTTCTGTGGTTAATCGTTCTAGAGTTATGCGAGATAGGAATGAGTCTACGTTCGACGGCTGCCGTCGAGAAGAAATTAGTAAAAATAGATTCAGGGATGTCGAGATGAATATTTCCATTGAAATCTGAAGACCGACAATTTTCGCGATTACAATATTGCCTTTACTGCGTGAAAATATTTATTTTTGTTATAGAAGACTAAATTAAATTCCAGAATGTAGCTTTTCACTTGCAAAAAAAAAAGTTCCATTAGTGATATACCTCTGGAATTTCCAGGAGAAAAAAAGATTTGCATGTCCAAGAATAAACTGCATAATACATTATTAAAAAGTTTTTTTTTTTTTTTTTTAAAGGTTTATTCAGTTTTCTTTTCTAAATTCATCTATATTATATTGTAAACAATAGTAATCAAACTGTTTTATTTTTCAGTCGATGGCTGCAATTAAAAAGCATTTGAAATCAAAATTTGGAGATGTAAATAAATATAAAAATAAATAATAATCCATAGTGTAAATCGGTATTTTTTTTAAATTGGCCTGGAGTTTCTCCTGCATTGTCAGCATTTATTTTGAACTATTTAAATCAATATAGTGAATCTATTCACCCTTGAAATAAACTTATTTCAACCAAAATTAAGCCTGCAAATAGGCTTAAATTTGGTTAAAGATCTATTTATCTTTCAATCAATTATTTCAAATAAGTAAATGCATAACGAATATTCAAAAATTAACCTCAGCAGACAACGCGGAAACATGCTGACCAAGAGTTTCTTTGTTGGTTGAAGATAGCAATATCGCCCATTAAATTTAGTTATTAGCCAAATTAGATTATCTATCTGCTAACACCGATTAGCAATTATTTCAGGAGAGTGCCATCGAATTAATAAAGTCAAACAATAAAATTGAAACTTTTGCTAAATGAGCTAATATCCAAACGAGTAATATTTGGAATATATAATAATAATATTACAATAAGTTTATGAACGTTTATTAATATTCTTGGGAATTAAATGTCAGTACTGATAAATATTGAATTGCTGATGAAAAAAAGTTAAAATTGATTAAGCATAATGAAAAAGCATGTTGTTGTTGTTACATCAGATATATATAAAACGAGACATCAACCATGACCATAGGGGTAAACACTGCAAAGTAAACAAATAAAAACGATTGTTGATAATTAAATAACGTAATATTATTTATAGCGGTAGAGATACCGTGGACCGTAGTTGTAATCCAGTAGAGATTTGTTGGGGGTGGGGAAAACTTTCTTTAATGTGTGTAATAATATGAAAATATTTCTTTTAATGTGTGCCGACGTTTCGGCTTAATTTGTAAGCCTTCATCAGAATAAGGAAAAAAGATACAAACATTAAAGTATAAAAGCAACGAATAAACAAAATAATAAACGTGATAATAATAATATATAACGTATAATAATAATAACGTGGTAATAATAATATAGTGGGAAATTCGTAGGAGAATATGAAGCAATTGAATTGTATGAAAATAAATGCATGAAAAAATGTAACAGTATGGCTTATGAAAATTATGTATAAATGAATAATGAAAATTCAAACAATGAGAAATGAATGAAAGACTGAGATATGAAATCTAAGGGATTAGGGTAAGTTGGAGTTAAGATTACGATGAGGCAAAAACTACCTGGACGATATTTTCCTTGGCAATCATGATTTTTGTGATTCGCAGAGATTCCAAGTTTCAGGCCGGTTGTATCCAGTTGTATGATGAATACTTATGGAGGTGCTTCACGATCGAACGAAGAAAACTGTAAAAGTTTGATTAAGGCTATTTTGATGTAATTTTTATCTTCGTCGGGATGAGTATTGTGACTTCGAACAGATATTCATTTGATCGTGATTGCAATCATTAGCACATTAATTAGGCTTCTTAATTTGGCACTATCGTTCTTTTTAAGGATGCTGACGAAACAGTGGAAACTCCAGATTACACAGCCATCTTTTGGGACAAAAATTACAGCTCATCATAGGATGAAAACTACCATTTCATCAAACTGGTAGTTTAACCCCTTTTCGGCATCATCTCTAGAAATTAATATCATTTTTACTCCATTAATCATTAAGTGCAATCAAAAATATAAACTCAAGTTCAACATAACTGAAGAGAGAAATACGCTTTATGGCAATGATCAAACTGATTACAGTGGACTCCCTTTCGATAAAAATGTGTGTGAAGGGTTTGAGCCTATATTCACAGCTCCAGCTCTCTAAGGTGCTATACTCAATTCCTTTCCTTAAGTCACTGAAAATATTTTAGTTTATCTCACATTTTCCAAAGAATATTCTAATTTCATTCCTAGAACTACAGTGGATTTTTTTTTATTTTTTTTTATTTTGACTGTCACTTTGTTAATATATTTAATATCGTTATTTATTTTTACTTGCAGAACATTTTCGATCGAAGAAAAAATTCTTCCTATTGCAGACTGAGTTAGTACCTTTGTCCATTAGGTGATTAAGCTTTCAAACTAAGCCTAAACAATTTATTTTTATTTTATTTTTGAGTAGAAATAAACTATTATTTACGACTATTTTGTGTTAAAATGTAGATAGTCTTAGACGTACTTTTTGAGACGAGGGACAAATACAATCACGGAAATTTGATGATTTTTTTTGTTCCATGACGTGGGACTAGAAACTAAAATTTTAATAATAGTGTAAACATTTATTAGCCAAGAACAGAGTCAACCAACCCGGTTCATTCTTATAGCACGAGTCACTAGGATCCCACCGTACCCTTTAAAAGTTTTGACCGAAAAACAGGACTCCGCTGATACCAGATATTAATAAAAGACCGGAAACTGGTAGTATTAATCCCCACATAAATAGCATAAAAATATTGGATAAATAATTTTTTTCTTGATGCAGAATAAAGAAGAAACAAAGTAAGACAAATGCGGAACCTTTTCTGGCCATTTCCTACCGGTCTCTTAATCTATATCGTAGAAACTTGAGCACGTTCTACCTTTCTTCTAACCATAATAACCATAACCAATAATCAAAGAATACCAGCAACATAAAGTTCGGCACCTCTTGTGTATCTAACTTAAAGTTTGATAAAAATCTCACATAAAATTAGATAATAATAATCTGTGATGATTTAACTGGCACAAATCTATGTTTTTATGCATAGCATAGCACTTGTGACGGAAAACTGGGAATATCACCTTCATGGCTAGTGCTATAAGAATTTAAATTGGAAAAGGTGCTTAAATTATAGTAGGTTTCACGAATGGAAATTTCGATAGCATTCAGATATGGGAACGGATTCTTTTTCTTTTACCAGAAGGAGAAAAGGATTGGGATGAGCTTCCTATGGGAATAATCCCGATTCGTGATCAGGGATACGCCAGGGAATCAGCAATAAAAAATGCAGGAGTGAAGTTCTTGGATTTCCCTGCTATAGTTCCTCCTTTTTTATATCTACCGATCTTTCTCGGTACAACTTTAGTAAGCATAGTATTATATTGAATTATAAAGGAATTGGAGGATTTTTCGGTTAAAAAAATAAAAGGTATGGATTTTAAACTAACGGGAAGTATGCTATCTAGTATGTTTTCTATCAATATAATACTTTATTTTTTTCAACAGAAAATAAAATGTGTAAGATTCAAGATATATGTACAAGAGAACGTCATATCAGGTGAGATAAAAATTAGAAATTCGAATCCAAGTACTTTTGGATGATAACCGATCAATACGTTAATTTTAAAACTATTTAAGATTTTATATTACCTATACTATAATATCGTTTCATTATCGTTTAAATCAGTTAAAATCATTTTAAAGAACAATCATAAGATAATATTGGTAAAGCGAAAATCGCTTGAACTATACTATCGGTATACTTTACTGTTTTATGCTATCTATTTCTTAGTTTCCATGAGTGATATAACTGTCCATGGATAAGCATAGAAAAAATAATTTTTCTATCACATTAATTATAACGCGGTGAAAAGGGACAAATATATTAAATACCCAAAACGAAGGGTCACATAAAAGGGAACGTGTGGTATTTTATTCAATCCAAAACTGATGGATTACTTCTGCCAACCTGGATAAACGTCAAAGCTTGTATTTTTCATAGCTACTGACCCAACCGAATGTTCAAGTAATACTGTTAAGGGATTAATGCTTGACCATTCAAAAACAAATCACGAAGCGCCTCGTTTATCTTTATTCATACAAATTTATTTCGATCCAACGTATTTCAAATTCGAACAGTTAATAAAAAAAGTAAATGATTTAAAAACCTAAAGCCGAAATATATACGTGAACAAAAGCACACAAACATTTATGAATTGAATTTCAACCATATATTAAAACAAATAATAAAGTTTAGTAAAATATCATCCGAGCTTTTAGAAATAATTTATTTTAATGAATGCCTGTAATATTGCTAATTATTTTGGTACTTTCAACTATATTATGTAATATATTACTGTGTTTGGTATGTTAGTAATACTGTTGAGAACTTTAAAAAGCACTTACAATGAAAATGTAATGTATATCGGTATAATTTCATTATAAAAAAAAATGATTTTCGCTATAATTTTACATAAATAAGAGTACTTATATAATTTATACTCTATATTATTTCAGTTATTTCAACTATTTTGTTTTTAAATTAAGTTTCATTTTTCATTTACGAAAATTACCTTATTCTAATGTAAAACAGTAATGTATTATGTTTTATAAATACAATATATTTCATCTTTCATCTCCAATATCTCCCTAAGGTATACGTTTCCTGAGAGTCAGTCATATTTATTATGGTCTGAGAAATGATATGAAAAAAATATTAAAATGCGAATAATTAAAATTAGCTTCTACAATCATTCACCATTTTCGATCACTTATTGGTAATGTATACTAAAGAAAAGCTGTAAGTCAATCTCATAATAGTTTCAATTTATAAAAAAATAACTGCAAGTAAAATATAAAAAATAACTGCAAGCAAAATATAAAAAATTACTGAAAGTAAAATATAAAAAATAACTGCAAGTAAAATATAAAAAATAACTGAAAGTAAAATATAAAATATAAAAAAGCAAAATATAACAAAAAAAATAACTGAAAGAAAAACATTTAAAAAAAAAACCTAAAAATAAAATATAAAAAACAACCGTGGTTTAACCTTAGTTGGGAAAGGTTTTTTTTTTTGTTTTCTGCGAAATCGGATGTCATGTTATGTATAGTTGGCAAGTGTAGAGTACGGTGATCATTAATTCCTCACAACCCTAATTTAATTTCGAAACACACCGCTACTTTTTTTCCATTTGGTTATTCATTTACCTTAGCTGAACTAACTCAATTCTGGAACCTAGCCTAGGTTTTGCAAACGGCGAAGCTACCGACCATGTATACTTCCATAATCTCGTAAAATGTGGCACCCATTAGGGAAATTTCTATGATTATTAATGCTTTATTACAATATACCTATCTCACATCGAGTTTATTTATTGGTAAATATTTGCTACCTCAATAAAAGGACATCATAATCATAATATTCCATTACATCATGCAAATTTATATGAGGAGCTTCACTAGGAACAATAATTCTTATGCTCAAAACCATTCAATGTTTTATATGACTCGAATTACTCGTAAGAGGAAACAAAATTAATAATTTTATAGTTTAATGGTTTTATTAACATAGCATTTGAAGTTGCAGCTTTGATTCTAAGAAAGACCAACATCAAGCCGAAATGAGTTTCTAGAAGTTCATGGACAAAGAGCAATTTTAAATATTAAAATCAGTCTGGACAAACTTAAGATACTTCCTATTATTTTTTAAGGATATTAAAACTGATATTTCAATATTATGGCATGAACATAATAAGTCTAGATATCTGTTGTCATACGATGCCCATTCTCCCTATCATCTCGCAGTTCAATGAGTATTGTTCTGTCGGCCAGTCTAATCCTCTGCTCAGAAAATACACATCGTACATATGTATATACATTGTAAAGGTAATAAAAATTAACATATTTACGTTTTAATCCTAAAGTGTTCATGCTGTTCCATACTAGAACCAAATCACTAAATATAAGTACTTAAGTAGAATCCATAAAATAGTCGGCCATAGATAATCTTTTAATGAAGCAAGACCCGAAGTTTATCCCCCACTTTTACTTTTTGAGGTAATGGATTGCAATGTCCATCTCAAGGCCTAACGAGCCCGAAAGTTCGATGCCGATAGCACCAAAAAGTCTTTGCCAATGTACATCTCTATCCATGTACAGACAACAAGACCCTAAGGTTTGACAATAAAATTATTTGGGTTGCCTCAGTCTATTCCTCGGAGATAAACCCAGTGGTTCAGCACGGATTACTTTGTTAGTGATACTTCCGTTATAGCTCCCGTATATGCCAAAACTATAGCTCCTGATTTGCCAAAAAATATGTTGTGGAATAAGGTTTTTCCGAAAAAGATGTGTTTTGAGAATGAAATTTATTGAATTCACTTTGTATCTAGTCATAGAATAAAACGGACATGCGTATAATAAGTTTTGTTTTATATCACAAAAGAAGCATTTTATTCTGTATTTCCGTGTTATTTTAATGACTAAAAATAAAGTGAATTAAACAATTTCATTCTCAAAAGATTTCTTTTTTAAAAAAAAACCTAATTGCACATAACATTATTGGCAAATCTGGAGCCAATTCTAGACTAATCCCAAATGAAACCTCGACTTCAATTATAACAAATTAAAGCTTAATAGAAGTAAAAGTCTTTCTAGAAGTGAGGCATCTAGGGGAATGAGAAAAACATTCACAAATAAAGAGTGATTTAATAAAAGAACATAAAACTTTTAGCTATTGGTCCCTACGGAAGTCCCCTTACAATGGGTTTTGTTAAGCCAAACTATATTTCTTAAAGGGAATTTTGTCTTCTTTACAGTGGTGTAATTGGAACTTAATTGCATAGAATAACTTTTGATTTATCGCTTTCAATCAACAAAAAATGTGTTAAAAAAAAGCACAAAAATTAAATTTTGTACTTTTCTGCGTGGAATTGGACCATATGAACTTTTTTGTTACTCTTGAAGTCTGCTATCACCTTTTTGAATATTTTCAGTGACTTGTAAATGTGTGTAAATCAGCCGCAAAATGGCATTTTTCTGTAATTTTTTACCTAAAATCAGTAATCTGTATCGTCACGGGAATGGTCTTATTCGATTCAGAAACAAAAAATCGGCTTACTTTGTGGAAATCATTTTTCTATATATTAAATAGAAGAAAAAATTAAGAATTGTCTATATACGAAATAAAATATTCTCAGATTTTTTTTTTGTTTTTTTTTTAATTGGAGATGTTTTTTTTTTAATTTAAACGTATATAGAGCTAATACGATAGTGAAGTAAAAATGTTGCTCTTATGGATCTAATCTTATGATTTATTAGGTTTCAGCATTTATTGCTGAAAGTAAAAATACAGAGCAAGAATTACACTGCATGCCTTGAAGAGTTAAATCGCATCCCTTAGACTCTTCCTTAAATTCCATTCTAATTGAAATTTTCATCACAGACTCACCAATTACCATATCAAACAAAATCCTACAGAAAGATGTAAGTATTCCAACAGTCTTGAAAAAACATTCGTAGGATTTATAGATATTTTCAAGAAGAAAAACATGGGCAAATGTGATAACAAAGAAATTCTAGCCATTTCTCGGCAAACGCTGAAGAGAGGTTGGTTGAAGGATCTCAGGATATAACACTAAGGTGGCAGAAGGGCAGGATAGTGTACATGGGCGCCCTCATGCCAGAGCTTGCCATTAGCATTCCAGTGGTGTAAGCATAGGTCCGCTTAGCTTAGGAATATACGAAATATTATATGACATATATACATCTATTATATTTTTATTATTATTATTTCAACTATTTATTAGCACCTGTCTAACAAAAGAGGATCAGTAAATAAGATTTGATAAAAGTTAGATATGACAGGTATGGGGAAGAATAGTACCCAACAGCACCACTTCCCTGTGTTGATTAGTCCCTTGATTTAGGAAAGGAGATATCTCATCCTGTTCAATTTTAGTCTTCTCCTAATGGTCATGTCTGCCGTATCCTTAATCCGTCAATTGTTATGTCCGTGATGGTTTTTATGAAAAGGTAATAAACAGTTCGTATGTGTTGGTCGACAGTTGGTTGTAGTAAGTCGGTATGCAGAGTTTTTTTGTTTACGTACCAAGGAGCTTCTGTTATTAGTCTTAAAATTTTGGATTGAAAAGATTTTAGTTTTTTTAAGTCTTTTTTGCTGAATCTTAAATTTGTGAAGCTTAAGTAGGTATGTGTATGTATTAAGTTTTGGTCTAACTTTCAATTTTGATTTGCAAAAAAACTACAATATTTTCAGTCGTTTGCTTAGTGCCTTTCTTTTCAATTGAGTTGAATAGTGGAATGCAGTTGTGTGGGATGGAATGGTTTGATTTTGGAGACGCCCGGAGTGCCAGACTTCATCAATCTTTAAGAATTGATATAACAATACTGAGTGAATTGATAATTTATGAGTAGGTGAATTGTGATCGATGAAATTATCAATAATCTGCAATTAATTAGCTGGGCGAGTCATACTATAGTTCTTCGGCTGCAATTACGCCCAATGTGATACTTAATATTCCAGTCTTTGAAACAATTCTTTAGCAAAAGTAATTTTCTCCTAAAGTGGTCGGTCGATCGTTTTACTTCATCAAGCCTTCCGTAATAGAGTTTTACCGAACGTCCTGTCCCAATTGAGGACATTCAATCGAGTGACCCTTTGTTAAAAGCTTCCAAACCTTATTTGCTCCCAAGACCAACTTAGCAAGATATTTTTTTTCTAAAGGTGCCGGGTAAAAGGGGAATTAGTGAGCAATAAAACACGAGAATCCAAAGCAAAAGAGCTCTACAAAAGACAGGAGCGAACAATTGAACCCGTTCATCGTGTAGCGGAGTTGAGCGCGCCTGCACCAGAGAGCGGTGGGGAGAGGGGGTCCTACCTCACGTGGCCCTCACACTACCACCTCCAGCCTCCGTAGCAACCTCCGTACCGCGGCATCTTCTTCTTCTTACGGTGAGTACGTAGGAGTGACTCTTCAAAAATAGTAAATATAATGTAATTTTTTTTATTTCTGAATGATTTATTTCTGGGCCAAAAATCCAAGTACAAGACAAAAAAAAAAGTTTTGATGCTAAAAAAAATTTAAAAAAATGATACAACAGTAATAATAAAAAAAAACAATGAATATTACTTAAATAAATAAACCATTACAACTATAAAGGATGTTCAAAAAATATAGATTTCACCTCAAATATCTTAACTCATTATGTAAAACTATCAAGCATATATTTACAATTGATTTTTATACTATATAGAATCAATTTTCAATCAAGTGTCAATCTCAGATGCAAATTTTATTTAATAAGTTGGACCCAATAACAGACTTGATGATAGTGTATAAAGCGGAAAGAATAACTGGTAAGTAATACACTAGAATGAGTCTGTGATGCCAATAAATACTGTGGGACGATAGCTGTTCAAGTGGGGCAGTCAAATGCCACCAATAACTTTGAATTATTTAATATATGATTAAATAATAGAAGAGTAAACAGTTTATTTCATTTTTTTTATTTGAATTAAGATAAAATATGTTAGGCACTTTGTTGTACATATGTATAACAGATAATGCTATTTTTTTTTTTAAAGAAAAAAATTAACTAGTGCAGAAAATGATATCAACAGCAGTTTCCTACATTATTATTTTACAAAATTTCACGTTAAAAAATACATTAATTTCTACTATTTATGTTAATTAGCCCTAAGGAAAATATTTATTTAACTGAGATATCTAATAGACATAATACAGGAAAATTTAACTATTTATAAGGTGTTAAGTATTCTTCCGAGCTTATAAGTTTGTGTTAGTTGTAATTGCTAACCCTACAAGCTTATCCTAATTGATTAATGTAAGTAAATCTTATTTCCTGAAGCTTGAAAATGATATAATTCAAGTGTTATACATTTCAAGAATGAATGGTATGTCTTGTATTTCATAGGATGCCTTCAAAATAAAGTAACTCGTAATATTCTATAATAAGTGATTATATTGACAAATAATTAGAAGAAATAGATAAACGATCTTTCAGAATGAATATTTAGGGTGTAGCAGTATAAAACATGCCAACAAAATGTTTTAGACTATTTTTCAGGATTAAATTTACAACTTTAAGAGAGTTAAATAACAAAAAATAAAACTAAAAAACCAAAAAAAAATGTTTTTCATATCCATGAGTGTTCATTAGAAAGTCTCCAAGCTGCCGAATACAGCTCTACTATTCAATAAAGGAAAACCGCAAATTTACCTGCGGTCTTAGACGTGATAGGGTAGAAAGAAGATCGTGTACTGGCAGACATGATCAATATTGTCCAGCCCAAAATATTTTTATAAAACCTCTGTAAGCTTTTCAATAAATATACACTATTGATTTCGAAAATTATTAACTTAAAAGTAAAAAAAAAAAAGCATTAATAATGATGAAGCTTTTCTATAATTCCTTTTACTTTTTTAATATATTTGTGCCTTCTTTTTTTTAAGTCTAATTTTTCGATTCTGATATCAAATTTAATAAAGCTAAGAACCAATAAATAAGACAAACTCTACGAATCTTGTTATATTTTGATATAATATACAGCTCCTGTGACTTAATTTATAATTTAATTCTTGCGTTTTCAAGGCCACAACTAGTTTTTTTTTGTTATAAATATATTGCAATTGATAGATCTAAGGCACGTTCAATATAAAAGATAAAAGTCTTGCTCTAATACCGGTTAAGGCAGGGTAAAGAACAATTTTGAAAAGCTGTGGAAAAAAAATGTGATCGAAGTCTCCAAATTGCATTTTTACTGCCAGGGAAGGGTATATGAAAACATTCAAGAAAATTAAACAGATATAACTAAGTTTTAAAAATAACTAAAGCAAGATTACTTCCGTCCAGGCGTAAATTAAATCGATCCACCCGTTCAATACATAATTGTGGCACAGACACACACACCCACTCACAGACCAATGTCGAAAATGCGATTTTAGTCTCTGGGGCTCTGAAATTCATAGATCTGTTGAAAATTGCACATTTGTAAATTTACAATTCTTGCCTTACCAAGTAGCGGCGGGGATGTAAAAAATCTTCAAATCAAAGATTCCCAGTCCCTCTCTAATTATGGCGTAACTAACCTCTTCTTGTGTGTACTTCTACCCTAAATGAAATGCCATAGCCGCTGTAAGACGGCTAATAAGCAAGTTCAGAGAAACTTAACCCTCAAAGTCGTGCAGTAGTTTAGAAAGATATTTGATAAATATATTTTATCGTAACACACAACAAAAATTTATAATCATCATTCATCTCTCTTTTTAAAATATTCTTTTTTCTTCTTACATTTTTGTTGATTTTTTTAAATTTTAAGGAAACTATTACACCATCTTTAATAAAAGAGAAATTGTTCCGTTAATAGTGAAATACAAGCTCCAATATTTCCTGGTTGCGAAATTATTTTCCATGAAATTTTAATTCTTCGTGCTGTAGAGCCCGTTCACAATATCTCAATGTCTATCCCATGGCAGAGAAAAATAAGATTATGTGAAAAAGAGAGTTAGCTGGCCTCTTACAGTTATGTGGTCAATAGAGTTATTAGTTGTTTTTTTTTGTTAAATATATAACTATAATATAATAACATAAATAATATATTAAATACTGCCAACTTTAATGTAAGTTAAATTTAAGAAAACCTAAATTATACCCTTCTGATTAGTTAATTATCAATATTTTAAGATATGTAATTTTGTGATAACACATTTTAAGTTTAAAACTTTTATTCTAATAATTTGTAATTTTTATTAAAGCTATACAATATTTTATTATAATGCTTTTAATATTGTGGTGAGGCCGTGGTAGCTGTGCGTATTGTAGCATCTTCCGGCATTGTGAAGCATCTCCTGATGGAATACCTTATGTAAGGTCTAAACTTTATTATGAAATATATTCCATAATATATTTCAACTTCCATTCCAATAACAAATAAATCATTCTAGCCAGTTGGTAGTTTTTAGAATAAACTTCCATTCCTGTCCAGTTTAGTGTTAAATAAAAAAAATAATTCTGAGAGGAGTAAGTTTTATTAATAGCAGATGTAATAAAAGAAGAAGTTGGTCGGGAAATGCGGTCAATAAAAAACACGAATAAGTGCAACTTATTTATTCTGTTTTAGGCTATCATCAGGGCTAAAAGAAAATATATATATTTTATATTATATATTTGTGTGTATATATATATATATATATATATATATATATATATATATATATATATATATATATATATATATATATATATATTTATGTGAACAAACACACTTCCCTTTAATTATCTTCATTAATTTTCTACATTGATATTTTTTTACTCAAACACAACCAATGTTTCGAAATTCTCTTCCGTCTTCTGGGTTTTCCTTTCTTCTAAAATTCAACAGTATAACATCAACATTATACATATTTTTCAATTATCGTGTGTGGTTAAAAAAATATTAATATAGAAAATTAATAAAGATAATTTAAGGGAAGTGTGTTTGTTCACAAAAATAACAATACTATTTAATTCAGTAATGAAAACTTCCGTAAAGTAGTAGAAATTTTATAATATATATATTTTAGCATTGTGTTGGCTTCTTGTTTGGAGTTTCACCTGTGCTGGCTGTGATGACTGAGATGGCCCCCCTAATTTTTAATTTTTTGAAAGTTTGTAAGTGTTTTAATCGTAGTAACTTAATGGAAATGTTTACATATTATGTATGTATGAAATTTGATCCTCACCCTCAATTTTTCTATTGTTGTTTTTATTATAATTATTCTTTAGTGACTGTATAAATGGACTTGGTCCAGATTGTACTTAATTGTGGCGTATATGCATTTTAACACTTTTTGAAATATGTATATGGTTTTATATTATAAAAAAAATTTAAATATAATTTACAGTTTGCTGTGTAAATTAAATTAAATAAGGGCCTTTTACAGAGATTCCTAAGGATGGCTTGGAAGCCGAAAATTTGCACCTAAATAAATGAACCTGGTGAAATATTACCAGCCTACACATATATATATATATATATATATATATATATATATATATATATATATATATATATATATATATATATATATATATATATATATATATATTTAGGCCCTTATTTAATTTAATTTACACAGCAAACTGTAAATTATATTTAATTTTTTTTTATAAAAGAAAACCATATACATATTTCAAAAAGTGTTAAAATGCATATACGCCGCAATTAAGTACAATCTGGACCAAGTCCATTTATACAGTCACTAAAGAATAATTATAATAAAAACAACAATAGCAAAATTGAGGGTGAGGATCAAATTTCATAAAAACATAATATGTAAACATTTCCATTAAGTTACTACGATTAAAACACTTACAAACTTTCAAAAAATTAAAAATTAGGGGGGCCATCTCAGTCATCACAGCCAGCACAGGTAAAACTCCAAACAAGAAACCAACACAATGTTAAAATATATATATTATAAAATTTCTACTACTTTACGGAAGTTTTCATTACTGAATTAAATTATATATATATATATATATATACATACATACATACATTTATGAACTACAATATACATAATTGAACACTAATTTAGTTACAATAATTCAACTATAAGGATTTAATTATTTTAGCAGCCATTTTAGCCACCATCTTACTAGTGGATACCTGAGTAAAATTTCAGCTTGTCACCATTGATATTCTTATTTCACAATTTATAACGAAGCGACTGACACCGTTTCTATTCTTCTATCATCAGGGAGCACACGGAATCTGATTTTTCGATTTTTCGACACTTGCTCCCGGATCATTTACTAAGAAGCTTAGAAAACAATAAGAATAATTTTTGTTGATATAAAAACCATCTTACCGAAATCAATTAAAAATAAAAATAATTACAACATTATTATTGTTTCTGTACAACAAAGTAATAAATATTGGATAATCAATTAAGAGACCACCTTTAATTGTGCCCATAATTATGAAAGTGGTCTAAGTCAAAATTTAAAAAAAATAAGTTTATCACTTATTTCACACGACATGATTTTAAACTAAATTTATTCAATGTAATTTTTACGATATCGTCAATAATGACCCTTTAGATAGTAGTTGTAATTACAACATTATACGGAATTCATTTAGTGTTAATTATGAAGGTGGTCTAAGTCAACCATTTAAAGAAATTATATAAACATAACTTAAACTATTATATAAACCTAAAAGAGGAAGACCAAAAATATACGAAAATATTCAATTACTTCCGTTATACAACATCATCAGGAACGGAAGAAAAACATAAAGATCTTATGTGTTTACTACCATACATCCCTCCATTTTTCAGGAACATTTTAAAAATCTTAAAAACTCGAAATTATGATAAAAAATGGATTACTTGTTAAAAATCATTAAAGATTGTTTATGAATTATTTCGTTAAAGTTGTTGTTTCAAATAAAAATCATATTTATTTATTACTTTAAGTCAATTATAGAACATTCAGTTAATTTTGAAAATGGTCCAAGTCAATTCAAGCTTTAAAAATAACATTTTCCTATGAAATCCACACAAAATTTTATATCTATAATAAATTTCCATTAATCAAGACTAATAAAATTATAAATTGAAATGTCGCCTAATACAAAAATATTTTTTAATTTATTCAAATGCGATTCATTAAATATCTCGAAACAAGAAATATATGACTTAGACCACTTTCATAATTATGGGCACAATTGAGCATATAATCTTCACAGCTGTAATTAAAAAAAAAAAACAGTCCACAGTTCAGTCTCATAAGGAGAAGCAATGGGAACGGACGCAACGCTGTGCTAAGATAATTCATCTATTGATATACTAATAGTTCGTAGATATAATTTTTGCATTGAGTATTGTGAAATGAACGCAGAGCTTATTGTTTGCAGGACATATAAAATTAATATTTTATTAGAAAAAAAGTAATGACAATATATATATATATATATATATATATATATATATATATATATATATATATATATATATATATATAATCATTTGGAGTATCTATGTGATATAAAGCCTATTGACCCCATGAATTGAGAGCTCTAGGAAAAATACAATGGCACGACGAGGGCCAAAAAAAAATAAAAAAATAGTATTGCTCTTAACTTTTTATGACTTCATGATTTAGAGCTTTGTGATGTAGATGAATAAGTAATATAACTTTTTACTTTTCTATTTTTTATCTCAAAAATTCAAAAAACACCAAGTGATAGTAGATATGGAGCCAATAAGAATCTGCTCATCGAAATTTAAAATACTACTAAATAAGCGTATTACTAAGGCTATAACTTAATGGCGATAATCAATAATACAATTTGCTTAGTAAGCTACCAAGACAGAGAAATTAAGTTTAATAATGAAATGATGATCGATTTATTATGTTCGATATCTGAAAATTTCATAACTTCAGAAATAAGTACAAGGTATTGAAAAGTTCATTAAATACTGATATAAAAAGTTTGATTTTAGAAGTCTTTTCTCCTTCAGAGAATTTTCTCCTCTTAACTTTTCTAGATCTCATTTATCGGAAATATATCATAAACTTTCTTATGTGAAGATATGTCATTTCCGTTTTTGAATTAGTAACTTATTTATGTATGGAATAGAAAACTTTAGTAAACTGAACCAGAATAAATTAAATACATTTATAAAACGCATATTTAGGAATTTTTTGGTTCATTAGTTTTAAGTTTAAGCTTCTTAATTTTTTTTTACTTTCACTTTCCTATAGGTATTTACTTAGAGAAAGTATTGCGACCTTGAAAAATTTCGAATCCGAGTTTTCAATGGAAATGCACTTTTTATGATCCCCTGAGTCCAAATAACCAAGTTTCGCAATGTGGTCGGTGCGTGTGTGTGAGTGTGTCTGTATGCAGTATATGAAACTCAAAAATGAAAAGTTGTACGAAACTGAAACTAAGTATTTAATGAAGGCACGTGCCTGGGATGTTTATCAACTTTTTGTCTAAATCAACTTACCGGAAGTGTCTGTTTATATCATTGATAATACACATTTTTACAATTCTCTCGAAAAAGGCTCTAACGATTTTGATCAATCTCATTATATTAATGTGCAATTAAATGGTCTTTAATAATTTAATGGTCTTATCTTCATTAATGGTATGACGAGGCTAAATTGCTGATTTTTCAAAATTTCTTCTTCTAATTTCGTTTATTTCAAATAAATAACCGGATTATTCCCACGTTAAAACCTGATTTCCGAAAAAAAAAATAGTAATACAAATGTTATATATACGGTAGGAAAGTCAAAGATTTTATAAAAAATATTATCCAATATACCTATTTAAAATGGAGGGAGTTATTGTTGACCGTATATTTATATTTAAAGGGAGAAGTTGATCGGGGGTGCGGTCAAAGAAATAGACTTAATAAGTGTGGTCTTATATAATTGTGCCTACGTTTCGGCCTAAATTTTAGGCCATCTTCAGGGCTAAAATGAAAACAAAATAACAACAATGAAAAAATAGAAAAGAGGCAGTACCAGTAACAGTAAAAATGATAAATGATAAAAACAGAAAATACAAGTAAGATAAAAAGTATAAAGAATAAAAAGAAAAGGATAACACTAAATTACATAATACAGAAGACAATTGAAAAAATAAAATCAAATAAAATGGTTGGTCATCAAGGTTGGTTATCAAGCAATAGCCACGGGTGGCTGCTTCAGTCGCTGAATCCGTCTAAAATGCAGTTGCCAACTTCTTATGCTTTATACAAGCGGTACTTTGGTCTCCAATCTTATATGAAAGTACGATGTCGAAAGTAAGGGATTAGTTCTTTTTCCAGCTCTGAAGCTGTGTCTTATACCACATCCATTATCTGGAGAACACAACATGGGCTACAACTACAGATATACTAGCTAATATTAACTAATAAAAACCAAGGTGTTAGGGAAAATTCGGATTTCCGAATGGAGGAACAAAAGTAACTTCATTAGTAACAAAATAATAAAAGTAATAAAATAGAAAATGACACTGTCAAACCACTAAGCACAAGAAATATATTGTGGTATTCTTTGTCAAATCAGTAGCACCCTTTCCAATATTAAATTTGTGGATAAATACATCTATATATTACAATCTGCCGCTTTCAAGAGCAATAATAATAATAAAGTAATTGTAATGCATTGAGGCCGTGTTATATATATATATATATATATATATATATATATATATATATATATATATATATATATATATATATATATATATATATATATATATATATATTTATAAACATAAAAGAAAAAATATCATGAACTGACCTAAAAAATAAAAATAATAATAAAATAAACACTAATAACACATCCTTACTTATTTACAATCAGCCTGAGGACCCTTCCAGCATTTCTCTCTCGCCGCGTCAATGGTAATAAAACTCAGTGGAGGTTGAATAAGAGCGCTAAAGACGAAAGAGCTATAAACATGTCATTGGCATAACTCCAATTGTCAATTTATTTATTTTTGTATCTGTTGTCCACTTTTGTTGACGGGCACTTTTGTGGTAAGATCGGAGAAGTCTTGAAATATTATAAAAATCAAACGGAAACCTCTTAGAATAAAATCCACTCAGGCAATTCCGACAGGATTGAAGATAATGGTAGGATTAAACGATTTAATCAAAATTTAAACGGATTCTAATCAAATTTAAATCAAATAAATTTAAAAAAAGCATTTAATAATACCGTTTTAGTTCAGTGTTAAGAGATTCGAAATAGTGGAGTAATGAAATTTAAAGAAACTATATTTTATAGTAACATTGTCTATATGGGTAATTAAGTTTAATTAAATTACATTAAGAAAAACATCATGAAAGATTGCAACGTTTTCTTTTACAGAAATGGTGATTATTTTAATGCAAGAGGGATTGTAAAAAAAAAAGACAAAATCTTCCCGCTTATATTTTAGTCGGTCTTTTTAAATTTAAACTCTCATCATCATAAAACATAAGATTTTTGACAGGAAAAAAAAATAGTTCCTATCTTAGAGGTTGCCTATCGCGAGTTCATATTTTTGTGCTTTATCGTTACAATAATTAAAAATTTATTATTTCTAATGGTAAGCGATAAATATTAATGAAATATTAAATTCTTTCTTGCTAAAACTAATGGAAACGGCCATTAATAAACTATTTAAAAGCAAATGCTTAAAAAAAATACCTTGTTTTTTTTAAGTTAAATAAGTTTTGAATTCTTGATTGCTTTTATAGTGATTTGATATTTCTCGTTTTTAAATTATATATGTAGAAGTTGATTTATTTGTGAGTTGATTTAATTATGCTTAAGTTAGATTCGTCTTAGGTTAAGAATGGACCGACCATTAAAGCATCTAAGCATAATTATCAATCATATTTTTGAATAATACTGTTTTTTTTTATTTACAATTGAAAAAAGTTTACCCTGCCATATCCTAAACATATATCTCGGTCATGTATTTGGCTGTCACAAAAACGGAATGTGATACATTAATTATAAGATACAAACATTATACCATTATTCAACATTAACTAACATTTTAGAAAAATACTGACATTTTTTTCTTTTTAAAAAATAAATTCATTATGCTTAGTTGACATTATAAATAAGCTTGAGAATGAAAAAAAAAAGGTCGCTAAAATGTTTTTTATATAAGTGGAGAAATAATGTGTTAAATAATTCAAATATATAAAAAAAATATATATATTTGGAGAGGAGAAAACAGAAAGTATTTCACATGGAATCCAAAGTTAATATTAGGTTTCACTAATGTGCCAATCCATTATCACGTTAAATGATGAGGACACGAACGTTCACGCCATTTTAAGTTAACGTTAATTTCCGCCGCAGTGAACGTGTTAATTATCAATTATGCGATTATTGATATTTTTCAAAAGTGTGAAAATTTAAAATTATATCTAGATGCTTTAATGGTCCTAATACAAGACAAATCTAACTTAGGCATACTTAAATAAATTCATTAAGGTTATATGGAGTATATTTATAATTTTTCTTTTGGTTATCCGTATAATAACCAATAGGTAAAATTTATTTTTCAGAAAGACTACTTTATAATTATAATTCCCAAAATCCTTCTTGAAAGAGGCCAATAAGTAGCGGTCGACCAAAAACAACTTTTGTGGCAGCGTGATACTTAGAACAAAGTCCAACCTTTTATAAAGCAAAGCCTCCTTAATAAAGACACAAATAAGTCTTATTCTAAAATAAAAGTTAATAAAAAATGTATCAGTGCAAGTGAAAAAATGCTAGGCCAACCTAAGTATTCATAATGAGCACAATTCCAGAATAATTTTCTATACAAGCCTCTAGATATGCCGTTTATTATGAAAGCACTACTAAAGAGTTCTTTTGTTATGTTTGTTAAGTCTTAATTTCGACTTACGGATTCCGAAACATCCTTCGACTATACGGTGCTGGTATTGGTGGGGAGAACTAGTCCGGGCCTTTTAATCCTTCTTGCCGTCCTCCTATGGCTATCGTCCATTTCCTTGGACCGCCAGGAAATAAAAATTAATAAATAACTGATCCATGTGGTAATCGAACCGGCCACAACGAGCTCGGTCATCATGGTCAGAATGGCTCATGTCTAAGTGCCAACAAAAACCAGTGGAGAGTTATCACGTCGGAGAGTGAATTTTAATCGGTATTTATTATGAATTGGTCACATTCTACAATGTCTGATTTTTATACCTCTTTTTGATTTTGATTTTTGACAGTAATGTCATGTGGTATGCTGTATATTTGCTACCAATTATAGATCAGCGATGATTCCCCACAAGGCCATTTTATATGCTATGTTTTAATTAGGTTGATTTGACTTACAGATTAGAATTACAGAATATTACTCTGCACGGGGATGCCATTGGGCAATCATTTAGGATGATTATCCCAAAATTATTGAAGAATACGATTAAATATTAATAACCGGTTGACTCTTCTACATGGATGCCTTTCCAATGGCCTGATTTGTGATTACCATTGTTTAATAATTAACCAATATCATGTTTCTACTTATAAGATTAATAATACCATAATGTTACTAATATCTATTGATATTATGCTTCATCAGACATATTCAACTTGATAATGGGCTTGGATACTAAACAACAACCTTCTTCCAAACATTTATCTTTATTTATCAAAATTAATGTAATAAACTGATATAGGAGTTTAACCATGGAGAGATTCAGATTAGACTTAGCCATTAAATGTTTTAACATAAATATCTTACCTGGAAATAATTGAAGCAGACGGTCTGGAAGTTCTATGTTGGTTGTCTGCCTGATGATTCAGGAACGCCCCCATCAGCGCCTCCGAATATCTTGAATCATGGTCAGGGAAGAAGTAAAAGCTAGTGGCATCTCCAATCGTCAGAGAGTGTCATGTCATCGCCCTTAAAGCAGAGGGAACCTCCTATTATCCTCGCTAGAGTCCCCAGATAGAGTGTCATGATTTTCTCTTACCACTTCTACCCCTCTTTCCTGGGTCTTCTTCACACTTTTCGAATAGCCAATTGGCCAATTTGTCTCACCAAGAAACGGAATTCCCGAGATCTTCGATCCAAGTGTCTACCTCTCTCAGAATAGGGGCCAATATCTCCGAATGCATTACCATCCTCTAATTGAATATCTTTCCCAAGTCTCCGTCGTTTTATCGGTATGCAACCTGGGATCCGAGGGTGACTGGTTTCCTGCAATTGACTACGTCTTCCAAGACGGACCACTTCTTGCCTTTGTCTCACTGCCTAATTCTCTATAGGTTTTTAAATTAACTTATTTCGTATTTCTAAGAGTAAAGGCTGGGTAAGTGTCGTAGTGATGGTTGCTGTGACATGTCAATTATCCTTCCTTGACAGGGTATGGTCGGCTTACCTGTCTGTCCCTCACTTATAGATTTGACACTTAGCCTGTTATTTATACTAGTTGACTTAAAATAAGCTTACTCAAGATTAATTCATATCAGGTAATGTTACGGTTTATTATCAAAATTGTATTGTATTGTCAGGATAGGCAACAATGCCATGGTATTCAAAAATGATTTGATAGGTAAGTCATGTGGATAAAAATGAGCCAACAGTAAAGGACTTAGCGTTGATCATAAGAATATACTTGCCAAGCCTGGACGAACTGAAGGAATTTCCGAGTCCTGCCGAAGAGAAAAAATTGAAAAATAACATGATACGTGCGAGCATGAATAATACTGAGGCTAAAGGGTATTTATATGTAGATTTTTGGAAATGAATAGATTCAATGATTTTTATGTTTATTTCTATTAAATAGACTTTTATGTAAATCAGAATAATAATATGTAGTTTACGATTTGTATCATGTGAGAGCTTCATGGTTACAATTTTTAATATCAGATACCATTTTAAAAATAATTTTATAAATGATTAATATGTATATTTAAGTTTTAATGACAATATGTTGTATAATACTGTGATATAGCTACTGACCACGTTTTAACAGACAAATTATTTATGAATGAATTCTTATTCATTCTTTAGCGACACAATTATTTTAGAACTTCAAGGGCTGAATTCAGGTCTTCAGGATGAATGATAGCGCTACAACTCTTAAAGAGTCGAAGCCACAAAATCGGTTCTCCAGTCCTCTCTTCTAGTTACTGTCGTAGCGGATCCTCAAGATAAACCTTGCTTCCTCTGCTACTTCATCGATCCATAAACCCTTTCATCAAGGATTCTGCTACAAATCTTGTCTATAGTCATTTTAACTATATGCTCCGCCATTCGAAAACGTTCCACTTGTATCACCCTTACTACATTTTACTAATCATGTTATTCCAGCATCCCTGCGCATCCACTAGGTTTTATTGGCGTAAAATGTAAACTGTTATTTTAGCTAGATATGTTTTAGTTAAAATAGTTTGTTTTTTTTTAATTGATTTTTTCTTTAAAGTCGATTAATGGACGTTTGACTAATTAAATTGCACTTATGGATTTTTAGTTGCGCCGAATATATAAAAAGTGAACGACTGTGATATCAGTATCTCCGGTGAATAAGTAGTTAAGTAGAAAATTATAATTTATCAAGACCAAAGTTTCAAATTTAAATATACTAGACACTTTATACAAATCTTGTAATTTCGAATAGCGACATGTTCCTACCACTTTCGTTTCTGAACGAATTATGGACAATGTAGAGGTAAACGTTGAAAACCCAGTGGTAGACCACGCACATTTTCGTCGTGAGTCGACTTAACCACTTATTCAGAAATTTTACAGCTATGATTTTTCTTTTTTACAATTAGAATCGAAGCTTCAGGGGAACCGATCACGGTGCAGTAAAGGGACAGAAATAAAATATTAGTATCTGTATTATTATTAAGGGGATATAATAATAAAGTTGCCGGTTTTCGGTAATAACAACGAATAATGAAACCAGTAAATACCTAATATAGTTCTGCTTTCCACTTCTAATGTTTATTGAACATTGATAAGACTATAAAATGAGTCAATTTTATCCAATCCAAAGCAATTGCAATGATATTGACAGCCTGTTCTATGACTTTCGAAACTACTTGCCATATAAAGTGCACCGAACGCATCATCCGCCTTTAATGGCCAGAGCAGCGCTATTGATGTCAATTCATTGATAAATTCAAATGGGAGTCAACGTTATTCAGCTGTTAGGATAGATGAAAAACTGTGTTAAGCTTAGTAGTAGCGTTCCTTGAGGAGCAGTTGTGTCGTTTATTTTATTGAATATATACTAGGGATGTACAAAAAATATATCGATATTTTTCTCCGATATATCGTAACATCGATATTAAAATTTGAATATCGAAAACAAATTTTTCAAAAAATTTAATTTCTTTACAAGGAAGACGGATTCGACAAACATGCTGTGTGGTCGTGGGACCACCTTTACTAGCTGTGTTCGATGGATGGGATGTCGAAAGAAAAATATCGAATTTGATATTGATATCGGTTAGAAATATCGATATCTTGATAAGGTCGGCATAAAAATATTGATATATAAAAATTTAGTTATTATTTTTATAAAATTTAAAAAGAAGTTTTAACGAATTGGAGAAAGATTAGGAGATAGCCTGTTTCTTAATATTTAAATCCTGCTGGAAATGAACTTAATATAAAAAAAAAATCTGAATTATATTACCACTGAAATATCATAAATCGTGTATATATATATATATATATATATATATATATATATATATATATATATATGCAAACATCTTTATTACAACAAAATGTCATATGTCGTTGCCTAATAAACCCTGCTGTCATTTCTTTTTGTCGTAGGAATCTTCCTCTCGGAGTCCTCTTGCTGCCATTGCCTCATGTATACCTTCCATCCATCTCTTTTCCGGTCGACCTCTCTTCCTCCATTCTCATGGTACATGCTTGGGCATCCTTTTAGGCCATCGGTCGTCCGACATTCTCATGGTGTGCTCAAACTAACTTAGCTTTTTGGGCTCAATGGCGTATAGGATTTTAAGGGGTTCTTCTCCTTTTTCTCTGGGGGAATAATTTGGTACGTATTGTAGTCTAAATATTCCACAACTACAAAAATCTCTCCAAAAATCCATTTCCATTGATACAAGTTTTCTTGCTGAGTTTGTAGGAATAGCCAGGGTTTCAGAGGCGCACAACATTACTTACAACAAATGAATGATATTCTCTTTTTCGTTTGAAGCTTGACGTCTTTATTCCAGGGAACAGAATTTAAAAATCGGTATGACCTATTCATCAATGTCTTTTTTGCTGTTGTTCATCTTCGAAACTCACCTTCCTAAATATTTTAATTGTTCAGTTGAGATCAAATCCCATTCTCCAACATTTAATGAGGATTTTCTACTATTATTTAATGCCAAATAACAGTTTTTGCTTTACAGATTCCCAGGCCTGCCGTATTGGCTTCCAACAACTTCCTCATCATAATGATCTGGTCATCGGCAAATTGGAAATTGTGCAGGCATTTTTCATCTAATATTATCTCCATATCATTACACTTTATTTTCCATAGGCTAAGGATACTTTTATCAAATATATTGAACAGTAAAGCGAGCAGCCCTGCTTTGGTGATTGGTAATTCTTTTGTTAGGCCACATTTGAGCTTGACCCTTAATTTCGCATGTGAATGCAATGCCTTAATAGCTCGGATCATGCACCTATATTTCTAAGGCACTCCATTGTTTACTTAGAGGCAATGTATTATATGCTTTTTGTAGATCAACTAAAAATTAAATTTATCTGTTTAATATTTAATTTATGAGAGTAAATATAAGATCTATACCACTTATAAATCCGGCCTGTTCCTCAGGTATCACATATTCACACTCTTTCAATAATCTCTTATTTATTGAACTTCCATATAATCTACTCAAGCTACTAGTTACTGTGATCCCTCTGTAATTTGAACACAATGTTTTACTCACATTATTGTAAATAGGATTGATATGACGCTCCGTCCATTCACTCGGAACTGTTCCTTGTTTTAATTCTTTTATCAAATTAAAAAAAAAAAACCTAAACGAATCTGAAGGATATTAATAGATAATCTGCTACTTATTATTTAAATCCTGCGGTAAATGAGCATAATAAAAACAATGTCATAAGGATATCGGCAAAGCAATATCAATAATATAACAAAAATATCTTAATGGTACCGGTTGAGAATCATCGCTATTTCAAAATATCTTTTATATATTCTATATTCTTTTATCAAATAAAAAAAAAAAACCTAAACGAATCTGAAGGAGATTAATAGATAACCTGCTTCTTATTACTTAAATCCTGTTGTAAATGAACCGAATAAAAACAATATCACAATGATATTGGCAGAATAATATCAGTAATATAACTATAATTTCTTAATGAAACCGGTAGAGAATTGTCGACATTTCAAAATATCGTCAATTCTTTTATCTAATTAAAAAAAAAAAAAATATAAGAATGGGAAGGAGGAATAACCTGATAGGAAATAACCTGTTTCTTAGTATTTAGTCTGCTTAAATGGCCTTAATAAACACAATATCTTAATGATATTGGTAGTGAAATATTGATAATATAAAAACTATATCTTAATTATATCGGCACAGAAATATCGATATGTGTGTGTCCCTTAAAAATATTAAAAATATCGAGGCCCTATATACCGAAATATTTAATTTATCATTATAAGTCATTTAATATTTAAAAAAAAATTAAATACAAAAAATAATGCATATGGTTGTTAAAATTAGTTCTATGCTACCCTACCCTATTCTTCCAAGTTAAAATTATGTACCATAAGGTAAGTTGTACTGTGATTTTAATTCAACAAAAAAAGTAAACAGTCAGAAAAAAAATAAACTATCAGCAAAAAAAAATATTATAAATCACTATAATGAATTTAAAAAAATTCCTCAAGTAATTAAAGATTTTTTTTTTTGCTCAATTATCAACAGATCTTCAGTCTAGATATAATTCTAATTTGGCCATTAAATAATAATCACCTGACAGAAAATCTTCAAAGAGGTTTTGGTAAATCAACGAAAATGATATAATAGCATTAGTTATTTCGTCGAATCATTTTCCAAGCGTCATATGGGATTATCAATTTCTGAGAACCTAAAAAAAAAAAAAATAAATTTATGTGGGAAAAATTAATAATACTGCTCGGATACCGACGCACCATCGATATCTCTGAAGACGGAACAATAAAGGCTTGGCATCCCTCTATTCTCTTTCCCTGTGATACAAGATCCTAAAATAACAAAATCTCGTCATGAGCCCTTTCTCCCAATATCTAGAACAAACATCAAGTTAAATAAAATGGCCCGCTGGATGATCCTGTACACAGAATGTTCAATGGAGGCAACGTTTTCAAGATTCGTGATTTTATTTAACAGCGATAATAATAACTAGTTTGAAATCGTGGTAAATCAAAAAAATATCTGATGTGGACGCCGCAAGACTTCCTAATACGCCCGCTAAACTATAAATCGGTGACTCAAAAAGTGATTCTGAATTCAGTTACTAGTTTCCGAAGATGACAGTATCTCAAAAATGGCACACGACGTCCATTGGCGCCCATCTATTGACACAGACACACACACACTAACCCCATTATAAAAATGTTAAAACTGTTAGTACGGACCTCGATACGTGGTTATTCATGAAAATATCAACTTGTGATTTTTAGCAAGATTCGTATTCCTCCCCACTAAGAAGCGAAAAGTGAAAAAAAAAAAACAATTTCAGGTAAAGTACCATTTCCGGTCATTTTAACCAAAATCTAGTATATAATTTGCGTTGTTACAAAAGCCTCATACCAAAGCAGCATACATACCAAATTTGAGATGTTTTGCATTATATTTTGATATAATTTTTGACGAAAGTTTTTCATGACCTTAAGTAAAGTACCCAAATTTGAGATGTTTTATAATATATTTTAATATAATTTTTGATTAATGTCTATTATGACCTTTATGTAAAATACCACTTTCGGTCCGCCAAATTTAACTAAAATTTATTATCTTATTTATTTATTATTTGTTATTTATTATTTTTATTTATTTATTATGTTATTTATATTAATATACCAGTCTTATGTACCAAATTTGGGAAGTTTTGCATTATATTTAAATATAATTTTTGATGAAAATCCATTATGACCTTTAAGTAAAGTACCACTTTCGGTTTGCCAGTTTCAACCCGAATCTATTATGCTATTTATATATCAAGCGTGTATTATACCCTACCAAGCGTTTAGGGTACTCCATAATTTGACACAGGAAACTGATAGGAGATCCAAAAACTATAATGAAGTCCTCTCCTCGGCTCCCGATACTATATCAAAATGGCAACTCCTTCGCAAACTCTCCCTTTGTAAATCCTCTCCCTCATCAGTCTTCCCAGTTTTAATAATAATAATAATAATAATAATAATAATAAACTCTTTATTTATTCTGGGACAAGTCCCTTTAGAATAACAATTACAGGCAATGATAGGTGGGCTTCAGAGCCTTAGAGTAGTTGATATAGGAACATATGCGTTAACAGATAATTAAAAATAAAAAAAAATAAAAATAAAGAATAGTCGATAAATAAATACAAATGAAAATTATAACAAGTCATAATGCAATAACTACTAGCATATTAAATAGGTATTAATACTCTAATTGATTATGTCTTAAAACAAAAAACACACGAAATTCGTATGTTAATAAGATATGACAAAATTATAAGTGAAGGAACATATTCACAAATGTTGATTGACATCATAGAAAATCTATTTACAATGTTTTTTGGAACTGGATAGAAAATAAGTGATTGAACAAGCGGGATTTGAAGGTGATAAGAGTATTGGAGCGATGAATGGAAGGAGGAATGGAATTCCATAAGGATGAGGATCGGACAAGAAAAGATCTGTCGAAAGCTGCGGATCGGTGGGCCGCTGTATATAAATCTGAAGGCCGAGAACGGGTATGACGAGAATGAACAGAGGATTTGAATTGGAGGAGATCGAAAATATAGGATGGACGGTGGGATTGGATAACTTGGTAGAGGAAAGATGCAAGGATATACTTACGACGGTAGGAAGGATAAAGCCACTTCAACTCTTCGTAATATCGGGAGACAGAGGCGTCCCTCGGGATCCCGAAGATGAATCGTACAAAGCAATTTATCAAACGTTTTATTTTTGCCTCGAGGTCCCCAGAGACGCCTCCGTACACCGCACAACAGTAATCAAAGTGGGGGAATATTAAGGAAGTAACTAGGAGTTTACGGGTCTCAAGTGGAAATAGGTGACGGAGGTAATTTAGTCGCTTTAAAGTGTAAAAGGTACGACGGAAAATATCGGAAACATGATTTTTCCAGGAAAGAGTTTGGTCAAAGGTGATTCCAAGGTTTTTTATGGTTGGATAGAATTTAATGGGATTATTATTTAGGAACAAGTTTGGGATATGAGGAACAGTTTTAAGGAGGTGATAGGAACCTATTACAATTGCCTTTGTCTTCTCTGTATTCAACTTCAGCTTGTTGGCAACAGCCCAGTGACTTATTCGATTCAAGTCCTCTTGAAGTCTTTTGGTGGCTAATAATAGTTCGGAAGGCGGGAAGGACAGGTATATTTGGAAATCGTCTGCATAGATATGGTATTGGGAGTGACGGATAAGAAGGGGAAGGTCATTGATATAAATAGCAAACAGAGTAGGAGACAATGAGGAGCCCTGAGGGACACCAGAGGAGAGGGATCGTGTCTTGGATGGAGGTTGTCCTGGAACGACTACATACTGCGACCGATCTGAGAGGAAGGATTGGAACCAGCGTAAAACACTGTTGGATAAAGGTAGACTTTGTAATTTGTTAAGGAGGATGTTATGGTCAACTGTGTCAAAAGCTTTGGAGAAATCTAAAAGGATGAGGATAGTTAGGTTTTGGTGTTCAATGGCGGTTTGGAGGTCGTGGGTTATTTTCAGGAGAGCGGCCTGTGTTGAGTAACAAGGTCGAAAGCCAGATTGGAGAGGGTTAATAAGGGAACGTTCTTCTAGGAAGTTTGAAAGTTGAATTTGTACAAGGCGCTCCAGTGGTTTTGAGAGGTTAGAGAGGAGAGAAATAGGACGGAAATCATGGGGTGAGGCGGGATTTGTAATTTTATTTAATGGTCGGACTAGAGCAATTTTCCAAGAAGAGGGGAATATGGAATTTTGTAGAGAAAAGTTGTAAATATGATAGAGATGGGGTATAAGGATGGGGAGGCAGGATTTTATTAGCTTTACTGGGATATCGTCAGGACCATAATCATTGGTGTGGGATTTTAGGATAGTGGAAAGTAATTCGTCATATGACACGTGGGAGAAAAAGAAGTTTTCTGGGTTGAAGCTATGAGGTTCAATATCAGCAGTAGGTGAAGGGCTAGAAGCAGAGGATAAGAAATGGTCATTGAGAACATCTGGGGTAACTGGGAAAGAACTCAGGTTATTGGATTCTGGTACGGATAGTTTTCGAAGGATTTTCCATTTGGATTTGGAATCAGGAGCAGTAGAAAGGGCAGAATGGATATAGAGGGATTTGGCACGTCGGACTGCGGATTGGGTTTCGTTACGAAGCTGTTTGAAAGACGCAAAATCAGCTGAAAAACGAGTACGACGAAATTTGCGTCTTGCTGCTTCTCTTCTTCTTATCATTAGCTTTATTTCTGGGGTTAGCCAAGGAGCAGTAGGACGGCGTAAGGTTCGGGTTTTAAGGGGAGCATGAATGTCTAAGACGGATTGTAGGTTTGAGGTAAGGGTGGAAACCATGGGATCTATAGAATTATAGGAATATATGATGTCCCAGCGAAAAGTATCCAGGTCAGGTTGAAGGGATTCATATGAAAGGAGGTCTAAATTACGATATGAAACAACTTTTGGAGTAAAGGATTTGACGGGTAGGTCGTATGAAATCTGGATAAGATCGTGTGATGAAAGAAAAGGAACAGGATGCTGGGAAGAAGAGAGGATTTTCATGGAAGAATCAGAAATGTGAAGGTCTAACCAGGTATCAGAAAATTGTGTGTGGTGGGTAGGAGAATAGGGAACGAGGTAAAGATTGAGGGAAAACATTAGGTCCGTAAGATAGGATTTATCACTGGATTCTGATAGCATATTAATGTTAAAATCACCAGAGATAATGATATTGGAATAGGTAGAAACCAGTTGGACAAGGGAGGACTCGAAGGTGTTGTCGAATGGGACACGAGGAGGTCGGTAAACAATGGCATATAACAGAGGAGAAGAGATGCTTGAAATTTCGACAAACATGTATTCTAGGTGAGGAAAGGAAGGAGAAATGGATAGAAGTAGAATTTTGGCCTTAAGGCTGTCGTGAACATATAGCCCGACACCACCTCCCGTGCGATCAGGTCTATCATGTCGATGAATTTAATTCATCGAGTTTCACCCGATGAATTAAATTCATACTTTTTATCAGCCTCCTCTAACACCAATTTCCCTCCTTCCTGCTTTTCCTTAGTACCATCATTCAACGCCGATAATTTTTATTTTTCATACATATCTCCTACCGACCTTATTTCATCCATAATGAAATCTCACACCAATTCCACAGGGTCTGATGGAATACTTGTTAAATTGTTTAAATTATGTCTCCCCGAAATCCTTCTAGTTCTTCTCTTCATTTATAATTTCTCCCTCCAAAACTCAGTATTTCTTATCTCGTGGAAAAAGCCTTAGTCCATCCTATTAACAAAATCTTCAATCCTATATCTCATAAAGACTATCCCATATTTCCATCCTCTCTAATCTCTCCAAATCCATAAAAAGAATAGTTCAATCACAAATATCAAACTTCATTGAAAAGTCCAAACCACTCGATCGTCTCGCTTCGGTTCTAGTTTCTCCACACAATCCGCTCTAGTCAAAATCACCATTGACATACATACCGGTATGGACGGAAAAAAATTAACTGTATTAATACTCCTTGACTTCTATAAAGCTTTTGATTCCCTGGACCATTCTATCCTTTTTGTCAAATTAAAATCACTATCCTTTTCCAACAGCTCAATCCAGTTGTTTCAATCTTTCCTTTCCGATAGGACTCAAACAATTACCACTGCTAATCAACCCCTATCTTCCTTCCTTACCTTGTCCTCAGGAGTTGCCCAAGGTTCGAGTATTTCCCCAATGCTTATCAATATCTATATCAATGATCTTCCTAATTCAACCCGCCACCATTCCCACGTCTTATACGCCGATGACTTCCACATCTATTTATCCTCTATTTATCCTAATTCTCTCCTCAGATCCAATGACACTTTTCCTTCTTTAATCCTAAATGATCACCCCATCACGTTCAGCTCCCCAATTAAAAACTTCGGTATTACTATCGACCAAACCCTTTCCTGGAAACTTCACATCGCCCAAATTTCCCGACGGTCAATTAGTATCCTTTAATTATTCCACCGTTCTCGACATTTTCTTCCATAACCTACCCGCAAACTCCTTGTATCCTTTATTATCGCACCCCACTTTGACTATAGGGGTGTGGTATACGGGGGCCTCTTGAATGTGATCGAGGACAGATTGAAGCGGATTATGAATTGCTGGTTAAGATTTGTCTTCGGCCCCTCGAGACGGGCTCCACCTTTACGGCGAGGAAAAGTGGCTGTTCCCCTGTAACCGTAGGTAATATTTCCTCGGATCTTTCCTATACCAAACTATCACCATCCACAGCCTACATCTACAGCCTCCTACAATCCTCGGTCCACGCACTGGAAACAAGATCTCGCATTTCTGACCTCCATACCCTCTCCCACAGAACCAAAACATTCGAACATTCCTTTCTCGCCTGCTCCTCTACCCTTTGGAATTCCTTTCGTTCTAATATCCGCCATGCTTCTTCTCTATCCTCATTCAAATCACTTCTTTTCTAACACCTTCTTTCTCTCCAAAATGATGCTTTCTAATTGCGAAATTTCAGTTTAGAATTAACATCTGGATAAGAAGTGTATAATAGTTTTTAATGTGCAAACTTCAACTTTGCTAAGCAACTCACTATTTTTGTATTTTTCATTTTCTCTCTTTTTCCTTTATTTTTTTCTCTTCTTTTTTTGTTCAAATTAATAATATTTTTCTAGAAAATAATTCATTTTATTTGCTTATTTATTTTAATGAAAATATTGTAAACATTATCTGATCTGTATATTGTAGTCTTATGGCCAGATATTGTTTCTATTTTATTTGTTCAATCATGTTATTCTTAAGGAACCTAGTCCCAGAATAAAGTTCTTCTTCTACATACTCAATCTATTGTACATTAATATTTAAATATTATACAACGAATTTGAGAAGGTGGTTCAAATCTTATATAACGCTGCGAAAAGAAGGTGGTTCGAGAGCCGTGTTGGATGAGGACAAAACCGAACTGTTTGCTGATCATGCTTCATTTGAATTCACCCTACTTACTTTCTTCACATACATAGAATGTGAAATCTTATTATTTAATAATACAGACATCCGATTTCAGTTGACACTACCACCTCTTCCTTCCACTTCTTCACAAATTGCTTAACAAATCAGGCTCTTATCTAAACGAAAAGTTCTTGTTTGTGATCTAATAATAAAAACAAGCGATTCAGCAGGTATACAGGAAAGACATGTTCATAACGACGATCTACAACTGTTAATGAGGACTTACTATATTCCCACTGCAATAAACATATTTCCATCTTAGATTTATACAAAAAGATACAGACATATACAATCGCTTACCCTATTGATGTATATGTCGTCTTTCGAAATATTCTATACTCGTTATAAATAATATACAAAGGATTTGTTTACATTCTGACTTACCAAAAGATATTAGTATTCTATCACTTTGGTTTTGTGACATTACATTCAACGATACTATAATTATTAGAGTAACTGAATGCATTGGTACAGCAAAAACAGTACACAATTAGCAATATGTCTGCATGATGAAGAGTCACTTTCCTTGTTTGGTTAGTGTAACTATTTTAATGTTGGAGTATTTCCATTGGAAGGAGATTTTGGTCATTCTAAGTATTGCATTATGTAAATAATTTACAAAGCATTCATAGTTCATGATTATAGTGATCTCGAAAATATTACTATAAGTCTACCTGTATAAACAGAAGCACAGGATTAAGTAAAGTCTACAACAAACAAAAAATAGAGCCATAAAAAAAAATACGGTATGTAAATAATTATTCAGCAGTTTTCCGGTTAGTTCAAGGAATCATTTAAAAATGTAAGAAGTGGAACTGACAGATAAAAATAATAAAACCAATAGGTGTGAATTCAATAAAGTCTAATGAGTACTAACATATATTTTCCATTTAAGACAGTTAGCGACTTGAGAAATGAAATCAGAAGCTTGGAATTCGAAAGAGGAGAGATTTTTGAGGAAATATCTTTTACAGGAATTTGTTTGAGAAAAACTTTTTGATAATAAATGGCTTTGAAATATTTTAAACCGCTCAAATATGGCACAGATATTTCAGTAACTATTTCGCAACAGAACTTCTTCCTTTAAAGTCTGGAATATTTCTTAAATATTAACCAACCATATTATAAAAAGTAATTTAATTTCTAGCAAGCGATATGATTAGAAAAAATAATATTCATGATATAATGGGTTTAGCTAACTAACAACTATTAATTACTCCTTAAAATAAGAATAGATATAGGTTTTTTTAATCCATTTATGATATCCTAGGTATATAACGTTTGTAAAAGTATTAAAATATAGGTAATAAAAGAAAATACAACTTTATAAAATTAAAAGGTTTATTCCAGTAAAATATCAAATACAAGAAATAAAACATTTATTATGCTTCGTTAATTTGTTTATAAAACACTTTCTTCTGAAATTCGTAGCCCTTTCATTTGTTGATGAAACATTTTCCTTCGTGATTGATAGTATGCAAAAAAAAAAAAAATTGTAATTTTACGGAAATATCAATCTGCATTTGTACCTTTAAGAAACATGTTTGCCTTTTAGAAATTTTTAAATACACGAATCATCATCTTTATAACCAATTCCTCCATTATACACTAAAGAAATTATATTATCACTATTGTTAAAAACCTCAATGTCTTCAACCGACATCTTAAAACGTTTAGGACGATACACTCTGATAGAATTATCATGATACTTTAATGTGACGACCAATCCTAATCCCAATTTTGTTTCTGCATGTTCCAGTTCTATGATGATGTATGACCGTCCGATTTTAATATAATTAAATTTGGGCACAAGAGGAGCGTCGTCGTTTAATCGCTAAAAACAAAATTACATAAAAAGAAAGTAGTTTTACATAAAAATAAGAAATGATCAAAGCAATAAATACGTGAACAAAAATGAATCCTTAAGGTAGTCGCTGTGGAGTATTGGTGGAGAGTAAATCTATGCTAGTTGCGCATGCACTACCTCCTCCATCAACGACAAGCTTCCTCTTCCTTACCACCACTCCTCAAATTTCAAGTTATCATATTCGAGCTTGTCTATACCCCCACATTAATTTGTTGTTTGTATTTTAATACTCATTAACGTTTTAATACCCACTTCAGAAAAATCCAATACATTTTTTTTTGTTTTATGAAGTGATAACTGTTTGTTTGATGTTTTGTTATTACTTGATGTTTTAGGGATCAACAGTTCAAAGTTCATAAGCTGTTATAGGATTAAGAAGTCATACCCTTTGTCTTTAATTCAGGATTAACAGTTCAAAGTCCAAAAGCTGTTATAAGATTATGAAGCCCTACTCATTGTTTTTGTTTTTACGGATTAACAGTTCAAAGTCCAAAAGGTGTTATAGGATTAAGAAGCCCTATATCTTAGTTTATTTTTAAAGGATTGGCAGTTCAAAGTCTATATTTACATTTCAAATAGGCATCATTTCATCAAGTTGTAGAAAACAAAAAAAATGGCGGTTGGGTAAACTCGGCCATAATAAAATGGGTACTTGACCCTTCAACAAAACCTATGATTTCTCAAGATACCGGAAAAACAAAATGCTGGCGTATGCGGCATGGCCACATGTACAAACGGAGTGATGGAGAGTAGATTGGCGGAGCGATGGAGTGATGGAGTGATGGATTTTTAATCCTCTATGAGGTGGGTACCTGACCCTTCGACAAAACCCCAATTCTCCCAAGTTGCAGAGGGGAGAGAGATAGCGGTGTAAGAAAAATAAAATGGTCTATAAAAAACCTCAAGTCTCTCAAGGCGCTTAAAATACAAAATGGCGGACGGTCTCACTCCGACTATATAAACGTCAAGTCTCTCAAACAGCAGACAAACAAAATGGCCGCTCAGGGTGGGTGTGCTAGCTATGCAACGATGGATCGATGGATCGTGCAGCGATAGAATGATGGAGTAATGGAGCGATGGAACGATGGAGCGTGGAGCGATGGAGTGATGGATCGATAGAGTGACGGATGTTCAATCCTTTATTCGACAAAGCCCTAATTCTGTGTTTAATCCTCTACAAGGTGGGTACCTGACCTTTTGACAAAACCCTAATTCAGTCAAGTTGCAGGGGAAGAGGGGGAAGATAGCGGTGTGAGAAAAACAAAATGGTGGCCGGTCACAGTCTGCCTATACAAAATCTTAAGTCTCTCAAGTGCAATCTGATTATCCGCTGTTCCAGCTCGCCTGTTTTCCCTCGACTCTTGTGGGCGAAGCATAGGCCAGAAGGCGGGAGCATAGAACTGCGACAGAGCTGGTCTTCCTTATCTACTGTGATACTTCCTTATCTCTTTTTGGTTAGCCTTTTCTGAACTGCTGTTGTGGTCTGCATTTATGTCATTTTATCATTTTATATCCTGATGATGTCTTAGCGGCGAAACACTGACTGGTTAGTGATTAACAGGTATTTGATAGGCTTATGGCTTGTCATCAAATCTGTCACTCTTCAACGTGCATGCACCTACGGAGGAAAAGAGAGAAGAAGATAAAGACGAATTTTATGGGCGCATGAAAAGGGTATATGACTCAATACCAAAGTAGGATTTAAAGATGATTTTAGGAGGTCTAAATGCAAAAATAGGAAGAGAAGAAGGTTTCAGACCCACCTTAGGACTACAAAGCAAGCATGGAGAATCAAATGATAATGGACTAAATGCTATTAGTTTAACAATACATAAAGTTCTAAGAATGAGTACATTTTTCCGCACAAAACACCACATGAGGCTACATAGAGGTCACCCGGTCAAAGAAAATCAGAACATCAGACAGACCATATACTAGTAGATACAAACCACGCATTGCACACATTACAGCAAGGAGCAAGTAGCAATAGTGATCACTACTTGGTTTTGATGAAGTATAGGCAGAGTTTAGTTAGAAAGCCGAGGCAATAAGTAGAAAAGAGATCAGCCTATACTTCAGAAAAGTTAATGATGGAGCAAGTAAGGAAAAGATAAAGAAAACAACTACAAGAAACAAGAACGAAGGACAGTGGATACATGAAGCACGAATAAGAATCTGCATAGAATAAGGAGCCAAGTAATTAACCAGTACCGATAAAACAAAGGTTAGCAAAGAAGCTATACCGTAAAAAAAAAGGCTTGCGCCTTAAGTAGAAAAGGTCATTGTCTTCTTAAATAATAAATTCAAAAATGTTAGTGAAAATTAAATAACTTTTAGTTAAACTGGATACTACCTCAAGTTACGAGGGGCACAACACAAAATTGCTAACATCTGACATTTTAATAGTTGGACCCGTATCATCCCAAAGAGCAGCCCGCCCTCCATTAAACACAGATGGTCTACCAGCAAATTGTGTTAGAGGAAATGAACTGGGAGCTTCTATGTATATAGAACTTAACCTGTGTCCAATGTTCGTTATAACAAAAACACATGTTTTGAGTTGCGCCCCTTGCCTCTGTGCTATATGAGTATATAAAGCTACATAAAAATTATGTAAATTTCATACTTACAATAAAGTTTAAATAAATTCCTGTTTTTGACAATTCGTTTTCTAGATCTTTGAAATTTTCCCTCTTCCAGAGTTGTATCCGCTATATTGAACACCGGTTATTACAAAGAAAACCGAAAACCCCCTTCAGGGTCATTATTAACGATATCCAATGTATTTTTTTTTTTTATTCATTCTATATATGTCCATTTTTTGAAAGAAAAATATTAAAATTTACAGAAAAGAAATGTAATTCGATTTCATAAGACGATTGCACTCTACCAAATCGAAACAAGTAACGACCCTAAGAACAGTGAGCATTGTTTCTAAAGTTATGATGAGTTCATTAAAGGAAAGCGACTGACAGAAGATTGGTGAATATTCAACAAAACAAAGTTGTAGGGACCTTAGAAAACCTGAAGGACGAGAATAATGAACGGCAACTACTTCCCTGTATCTCAGCCAAGGCAAACCTATCCATATTCATAGCATATCGCTAAGTGATTATGGTAGTTGCCAGTATGGCCAACGTGTGTCATTCCTGTTAACATAAATTTAATGGGAACGAGATGAGGCAGAAACTTCGTAACTAGGAGGAATTAGATATAAACTAAGCAATTTACAAAAGGGTAGTGACATTTAAGGTTACAATAGTTCATCCCTCTATCCAAGATTTTAAAGAAAAAATAAATATAACGTTTACTGCATCTGAAAGATAAATAAAAGGTTTGACTCAAAATAAGAAGTATTTGCAGCCTGATAACTCTGAAAGGAATAAAAAAAAAAAAGTGGACCAATTTTGACCTATCGACTTTAACTTTAGATTTCAGGAGCTCATACAGTAAAGACAATTCAATACAATAAATGCCTAATTAACCCCACAGAACAAACGTATATCCAATGCACAGATTCCATATAAGACAGATAGGATTAAACTGGTGTAGATCCAGTTTGGACTGTTTGTAAATATTTTTCTGTAGATACTACTCAAATTAAAATAAATCATATAGATTATATTTAAATCAGTTCATATCTACTATTGTTTTTTAAATATTTCAGAAATGTAATTTAATAAGTAGTTGAATGATATAGAAGATTCGTGCCTATCCATACTCTGCAGTCAGTAACTAACTAACTAGTCATAAATTCATAATCATAAATTGTGTTCATCAAAATTATTCGAAGGGCAAACAAAAAAAAAACAGGATTTCATGATATCCTCATATTATATGTGTGACATGTGCTGATAAACTTCATACTAAGGGCTTCCATCGTTTTGATTCTTATCTGAAGAACAGTTAAAGCATATCCATACTAGATAGTCTAATTTTTGATAGCTTTTATAGCTAACCACTTTCATCGCCCCCTCCCCTTATTCCAGCCCATATGTGCGAGACTTGATGCCACATAAATATAAACCATTTCATAGCAGATTGCAAGACCTTAACAGATATATGGTCTTACTCACTTCAATCCATATGCCCATTTTATATTTCGGTTCTAGCCAGGTCAGGACTTACACCCGATATCGCAACCAGTCTAGGTAACGATGAAAACAAGATAAAATGTGTATTAAACTTTCTAAAGGCAAATGACATAATAAATAAAATATAGTTTTTTAAAATATATTATATCTTATTTGTTTATCTATGTATCTGTTTTTTTTATTTATCTGAATCTATTTTTTATCTTTGTGTGTGTGTGTGTATATATATATTTTAATTATCATTATTATATATTTACTTACTTCTTTATTTACTTACTTAAGTCTCGATTTAAAAAAAAAAAAATAAATAAATAAAATAAAAATCAAAAATAATAGAAAAAAAAAATAGCCACAGGCGTTGATGATCTAGCGGTTTTACGCCTTAAAACCCAAACAAACACTTCAATCCATAAACTCAGATCGCCTTCTCAAAAGAAGGTAAGAGATATAAGATATGCTATATAAAAGATATTCCTATCAGCTGTTTGGGACCTATACGAAAAAGTCACGCTTCAGGTCAGTCTCAAATTTTTACCTCGTTACAAGTGTTGTTTATGCTTTTATAAACTTTATTGTGTGCAATTTGGATAATTTGAGGGCGCGCGTCCATTATTTAATTGAAAACTGAGATATTTATAAGCTATTATTCGCCGTTATTAGGCGCCCAGAGCAGCGATAGTGTCTCACTTTCTATTAACGTGAAGCAACCGACAAGTCAGAAGCAAATAGAATTAGAAAATACCGAAAAAGCAATGTATCAAAAGTTCCACTTAACCTCAACCCACCAATACCAATCGCCAGTTATGCCAAAGCCACCGTTACGGAACGATTTTCAAAACGAGAAAATGCCATAGTTTTACACAATTTTCCCTGGTATTAAGTAAAAAGAATATGTTATCGAAATTGCAGCCTTCATTGGTCTAAAATTCATTCGCTATACTTCACGAATCTCCAACTCCCGATTTTGCATACACTTCAGTAGTAAAGAAGCAGTAGATAGTCTTTTGAAGAATCACAAATTAATATTTATTGGCAAACGAGAAATTTTTATAAAACCACTGGTTAATCTGGCCAAGCGAATAATAATTTCAAACGCTTGCCCTTCCATTCCTCCTGAGACCATTGAGAATGAACTTAAAAGCGTAGTCCGTTGACATCCGCATGATGGTATAGAAGGATCAATATAATTAGGGATTAGAACCTGTAAGTGCAGATTCGTTAGTTTACGATGAAGGTGCTTTTATCAGAAAAATAAGTATTTAGTGTCACAAAGTAACGAATCTGCCATTTTCGGTAGTTTACCACAACCTAAGTTTTAATTTTGTGAATTTGTCAAATTTAATGAAATGTTTATTCGCCACATTTTTAATTACTGCATTTTTTTCATTCTCAATTTTGATTAGGCTCATCGAAATAAATCTACTGCTGCCCCTCTTTCCCTTGGACCCATTCCAAGTATAGCAGCAAACTTTTTTGTTTCCCATGTAAAAAAATTGTCCTGCTGCATCTTTAGGTGTAGAAGGTACTGCTTGCAAGTCAAAGTTAAATGCGAGCACACCATTTTCATCCTTAGCATCTATAATCCCTTTTTTGTCAGGCCAATTCTTTGTTTCTTAAGTGCTGGCTGTATTCGTTTTGTTTTGCTTCCTTCTATTCTTTGGAAAACTCACTGAATGCGACACATTTCTTATACAAATCTTTCTGGGGTTTAAGGAATTTTAATTTACAACTACGAAATATTTGTCGGTATTAGCCAATTTTTACTGGCTTCTTACCCAAAGTAGGTCTTCTTTTTTTACAGACAAATATTTCTACGGTAGAACGGGAACCTCTTTTTAATACTATTATTTAAGATAGTATTAGTGCAATTTTTATTTCATTTTACATTTCCGCTAAGATAATATAACAATGTAATAATGTAAACAATGATAGAAATAAATCGAAAACAATTTTTTTTTATTCCTTTAATTCTGATATATAAATTTGCAGTTTTATTTTAATATAATATTTAACATATTACTTGAAATGAATTGAAAAAAAAAATGTATTTTTACAGATGTAACCATATTTTTATTTATCATACATCTAAACTTGTAAAATTATCGCAGCTTGACGAAGCTTTTATGTTTTATCGTTATTTGTATATATTGACATTTTTAGTCCATTTAATCATTTGTAAGTGTTATTGAGCTTCTATAATATGTCTCATTCTGATCATCAAATCTTTTTTTTTTTTTATTGTATAGGAATTGAAGGAAGTATATATATATATATATATATATATATATATATATATATATATATATATATATATATATATATATATATATATTTATTGTGTTTTCAAGTGACAATATAATTATAGATTGTATCTAATTAAAGAAAAAATATGAAAAACTTGAATGAAATTTGATGTGCCTGACTGTGCACTGGCCACATATGCCCAACCAAGTTTTTTGGAGGGGAAGGGGAGGGATTTTTCAAACATTTTTTAGATGTCATTCCGGATTGCTAGAACCAATATCCATTGCATCAACACACAAAAATTTCCAACCTGCGTGATAGGGCTTATACCCTTTAAAGGTTTAACAAAAAATAAAAACAACTAAAATTTAGTAAAAATTACCACTTAACACTAACTATCGAATAAACAAAAAAAAAATGTCATGGAAGCATATGCCGACTTTATTTCAAAAGTCATTATTCAAATTGAAATTATTATTTTTAAATAAAAAATGATTAATTCAAGAGCGGTTGGTTTACAATTGAAATGGAAAAAGTCTCATTTAAATTGGAAAAGATAATCATAGGGGGATCTTTATAATTTAGTTTGAATCAAATTAATGACAATTTTTTCATCAACAAACAAACTAATATTGGACATGTACTCGATCTATTATTAACTCAATTTGGGAAGACTGTAAAGCTGCGCAAAACTGTAAAAACAGCTAAAGATACAGACTGAAATTCACCCCCACTTTTGATATTGTTTTACCTAGAGATCAACCCTTCACAGTAGCGTAGCCAGGACTTCGTTCTTCGTTTCGGGGAAAAGGGAGAGGGGGTCCATCCAAAGATCCAATCCAACCGGGGATGTCCCTTCACATCCAATGTTGGGGTGGATTTCTCTATGGAATATTTTCTATGCCTAGGTATATTATTTATAAAATAAAATTCAAATAGGTTTGTACAAGTTTTCTTTACAGATAAGAATAAGTTACAGTATTTTGCAATTTTGGGAGAAGAGGGAAGGCTACAAAACTGACCCTACATACCGAATTCCAACTCATTTTATCTAAAGGGGGGCCGATAGGAGTGCCCAAATTTTCACTAAAATACAAAATTGAAAATATCGAAATGGCAGGAGTGAGAGAAAAATGTTACCCCCCTCCAAAAAAGTCACTTTCCCAAAACTAATTCAATTGATCTAGAAATTTTCAACCCTTTAATTCATTTATGAAGGGCTACGAGGTACGAAAAATCTTTAAAACCGAGAAAAAACAGGTTAAACAGATCGAGTGAGTTGAAATTTGTTGTGTAGGGTTGTTGTCTAGACAGAACAATACAATAGAAGTGGGGTAAATTTCAAACAAAATATGTTTACCAGTTTATATGTATATATATATATATATATATATATATATATATATATATATATATATATATATATATATATATATATATATATATATATATATATGTATATACATATAAGCGAAGATGAAAATCTTTGTTACGGCTTGGCTCCAAAACTACTTATTTAATTGTCATGCGGTTTTTTTAAAAATTATAGTGGATATCACCGAGCGAGTTTAATAAATTTAGTCCAATAAAATTAATAATTAATTAGTCATCAATTAAAATAAAAACACGTTTAATAGATATTATAACAGAAAATTTTGATTGATATGACATGGAGTTAATTTTCAAAAACCAATTATTAATAACGATGTATTTATTTATAATGTGAAGTAATAGTGCATAATGGTATAAATGTTATAGTAAGAAATTTTTTGAAGATTTGACGGACGGTCCGAAGCGTAAAATGAAAATAATATTGAATAGATAAAGAATTTGTTTGAGGCTTGAAGGTGATTATGCTTCTAAAAAGTTTAGCATACATGTAAAAAGAAAAGAAAAAACAAATTATAACATTCCGTTCAATTTTTATTTTAATTTTTTTAAATAATTCGAAAAATATACATTTCCTATAGTTACACAGATGGTCATTTAAAAGGAACGTAATTGAATTAGCAGCATAATTTAAACTCATTCACTGACTGATTTAATAATCTCAAAAATGACAATGCCTATGTTGCTCAAAATTTTAATGGTGGCTCCTCTTATATTATAGCTGCGCAATAAGACATGATTTGAAAAAATCCTACTCTAATTGATTAAAAAATCTTATTTCTGAAACATGTTTTTAAAACCTAAAAATAAGGATTTTTCACTTTTTGCATGCGAATGACTTCATCCACGTATGGAAAAAATCGTATTTATGTTGCAAATGTGTACACAAAGATTATGTTAAGATCCTATAACGTTAGCATTAACTACATCTCGATATATCGCAATCTTTTCAACCAGTTTTTGTTTAAATCTACGCCAAGATAGAGACAGAAGGGGAACTTTATATGATTCGAGCGGAAAAATATGCACATTTCAAAGTTATCATGTGCAAGGGGAATAGTTACGTTTCGGATATTGGAAAGATTTTTGTGTTGCCATCCTGTTTTACTGTTCACATGCATGAGTGAACTGAGGATGTCCTGATTTGTTTACTACTTTTGCATGTAACCCGAAATGATATGAAATTGAAGGTGGCTTAAAAGGTTGGCAGCCGGATTATTATAGCTTGGCAGACACAATATTATAGCTTGAGTGTTTCATTTAAAAGTTTAACAAGATGATTCCATTTTCAGTCCAAGAAGGTGTTACATGCTTACTGTCGAATGGAAGAAACGAGCTTGGTTTACGCATACACTCACAGTGTGTAACACAATTATCGTTATGCTTACCATAAACGTATATAAATTAAAACGAAATGGCAGAAATGAAATAGTCACTTGCGAAGCCGCCGGCAACAGCTATGTGAGTTTCATGACCCCTAGAACACGGTTTTGGAGATTTCGGGGATGTCTGAAATATATATATATATATATATATATATATATATATATATATATATATATATATATATATATATATATATGTATTAGGAGGGTTCATGAAACTCACATAAAATGCATCCACACCTCCTCTGATGATCTTTAAAACTGTGGTACAAAAGTCTAATTTTTTTTTCTCGGACAAAATACTGCGAAAATAAAGAACAAATTAATTCTCTCTGTTAAAAGATGGTATTTAAAATTTTAATCAACCTGTACCATTATTAAAACCTATAAAATTTATAGGAACACTCTGTTTTCTGATTATGCAATGATCCCTCCTGAATCACGCGCAAACCGTATTTTAAGTAACAGTCACAATATAATCAAAATGCCATTTACTTCAATGTCGATGAAATTGCATGTCATTATTTTTACATTACCAATAAATAGAAGTTTTAAAGAAGGGAGGAAGATAGGGCCTTTAAAAATATATTGGCCAAAAATAAGTAATTTATTGTAATTACAGAATATGGATTTGACACACTTACTGATCTGCATCTAATAATTGCTAGATGGGAAACCGGATACATGATATTGGGATGGCCTATCGGACATCATTATCATACATAATATATGTAAACTCAGTATAATACATTACAATTAGCTGATAATATATACATGACTTCTTGTAATCACATACTCCATAAAATATACTAATCATTTAACAGTTCCGTTATAATTTTTATATTTAATATTCACGATTGTAGTAAAGTTTGATATAAAAAAATAATATAACTTTACTGTCACAAATTTTTTAAGTCATTTGAGAAGATTTTATCTTCATGGGTACTTAGTGAGATTCAAAGGACTTTGACAAGGAAAATGTTTGCATGGCCTTTAACAAGTTGAGCAGGTCAGGATTCAAATTGACGAATATATCTTTGATAATGCTATGTGGATATCATTGTAAGATCATTTTGATCCTTGGAGGATGCATTCCAAGGCTTGCAGAGAACGGTTGAGAAGATCGCACTGGTCGTAATTAAGGATAAAGCAAATTAAATGTGAGTTGATCCGAGAGAGGTACTCCTTCCCAGAATCTCATATAATATTGGAAAGTTCACTTTTGGATGTGTTTATAAATTTGTACAGGTCTTAGCTACCAGAGCTTCCAACTTAATGTTGCCAAAAAATTATAAGGAAAGGAAAAAAAAAGAATCCTAGATAAAAACAGGAGCTATTTCGATCTCCTAAAAAGATGTATAATCTCTCGTTCTATCAAATTAAGCATCTACAAGAACAATGTTAGACTTGTCATGAATGATCCAAAGAAGCTGATATTATAAATAATATTAACACTTTCTAATACTGTAACAGTATTCTTGATTTTACTGTAGGTTGCATAAACCGAAACACTACCGAAAAATAACAAAAGCGAATAATTCGCATTTGTTAGTTAGCAAAGGACCGACGATATGCTCGTGACTGTAAGTTTAAGAGTTGTAAAGTATCGAATTTATAAAAAAGGGATTTTTCATATTCGTTATATTAGATTTGCTACAAAGGCGATACGCACATACGATAAGCACATAGCAGTATTTGAGCCTTAAAACCGAACAAAAGTCAGAATTAGAAAGTTTGTGAAAAACTCATTTTTCACCCGTCATTTTTCAGCTCGATAGCTGCCTCTCCAAACTAAAATAAAATAGCTTTCTCCCACTATTACCACTTCGTGTAAAGTCAATCGGAACACAGACATTGACAGAATTTGAAGTCACAAAGTTATGAGTGACTTGGTAGTTATTTCCTATGCTAAATGAATCGTTTCATGCTAAAGAGTGTTTTGCCACTACACTAATAGTTAGACTGCAGTTTCATAAGGAGAAGCTATGGGAACAGACGTGCGGACATATAAAATTAATTTTATTAAGAAAAGTATGACAAAAATCCAAATTGGATTAGATAAAAAGCTATGAAAACAATACTATAATCGTTTTAGATTTGAAAATGGACTAGTTATGTCTGAAACGTCGTTAACTTAAGCCATAAAGAAAAAAAAAGGAAGTTTGAGAGGTTACAAGTACCCTGAAATTTAGCGTATTCATAAATTTAAAACAACCTTTCGTCACAATTAGCTGAGAATTAGATATATCGAATAATTACTTCAATGTAGTCATCTTTTTTTTTTTTGTTATTTTCTTCTAAATTCTGTTTAAACCGTCCAGAATCGCACCAGGAGAGAATCATATGACATTCTGAGAAAAACGAGAATAGGTTATCAAGCTTGAAGAATTGTGGATTTAATGTAGTTTTTCACAAACTTCCTGATTCAGAATTTTTTTTCTGGTTTTCAGGTAAAAATTCTATTTTTTACATCTGATCGTATGAAAGTAAAAAAAGCTTCATATAATTTTATAGTTTAAAGTTCCAAGTATGTGTGACGGTTGTATGTCGAAAGTGAGATTCGCTCAGAAGTGTGCAAAGGCACAAGAAAGCTTAGGGGAGAAGGAGGAGGAGGAGAGGTAATCCTAGAAAAATATAACTGTCACATTTGATATAAAGGTAATTTACTTAATTTCGCCTTTATTCAAGACAGTTTTTTAATATCGAACGCAAATTTGAGTGCGTTGCGTCTTTTTAGAGCAGAATGCCGCTCATCATAATTTCACTAGTTTAAAGTAAATTGTCTAAAATCGGACAAGAATTTTGGAGATACCTGACGAACTGAATTCATCTCTTTATAATTTCAGCCGTTTCAATAAAAACTTTTAAAATAGCACGGAAATTTTCTTTTTTTTTTAGCATAATTCGGATGTTTATAATTTCGCTATTTTTAAGAAAATTAGAAAAGGGCAAAGATTGACGAGTGTTGATGATTTCTAGAACATAATATTTAGCTCTAATGTCACCCCTTTCAAGAATTTTTTTAAAAATCGGTTGAAAATTTGGGTGCTTTGAGGATTTTTGGTGCAGAATTCAGCTCGTTATATTTTTCATAATCCGAAGCCAATTGTCAAGGTTTTGAATCTTTCAGAAACAGAGTTTAGTTCGTTACAATATATTCTTTTCCAAGAAAATTTTAAAAAATCTGATGTAAATTCGGGTATTTTGATATTTGGGTATTTTCTGATCAATATTTCCCAAAGGAAAAAAAAATTTGAAGTTACTTTTTTAAAGTAGATTAAATTTATCGCAATTAGATAACTGAGCCAGATCAGTACGTTAAGTAGTTCCAGATATATAGGTCTTCAAAGATTGAATGTTTTTCCAAAAAGTGAAAAAAAATTATTTTGGCTCTAAATTTGTCAGATATCATGAAAAATATTTATCCCATGAGAAAAGTCATCAGGAACGAACATGAAAAATATTTATTTGGCTTCAATTTGAACTTTGACTTGTAGGCTCAATGCATTTCTCAAATTTAACATATCACCGAAAACCTTGAAAGGTGGAATTAGGGAATAATCAATGAAAACAGTCCACGAGAATGTTTATTTTGCAACTCCAAACCACTTTTGAACTTGGTGGTAAGCTTTGTAAACATCGTGGCATCCTCTATTGGGGACAAGCGAACAAGATTAATTTTGGATTGAACTGCAAATTTAACGAGTAACTGGTAGCAGAGGCTATTAAAGGTGGCAGTTAAGAAATCATTCCCGTTCAAAGCAAGAAAACACTTCTCTCCTACACTTGCTACGGCCTCTTTCTTTACCTTATTCTGGTTACAGGATTAGTTCAACCAGTTCCACAAATTGGTGATTATTGTTTTTAATACGTTACTCAACTTGGCTTTACCATGACCAAAACTGTCGAAATGGTTTCACAACCCCCGAACACCTGAATAAAAAGCAATATCCCTGGTGAGTTTTGAGCTAGTAGATTACTGAAAGAGGAGTTTGAGTAATGGCTATTGCCGACTTCACCTCTGCTTCTTTTCTGGGAGTAGATTTTAGTAGCACCTGAGCCTAAACCATTGAGGAGAACGAGGAGATCAATAACTTCTTCTACAATCACAAGGTCAAATGATGGGCTTTTGGATAATTCCATGTCAATTACGTTTCGATATGCGTCTTCTTCAGCAACTTTCACTTGAACGGCCCACTTCTCAAATAAATAATAAAAAAGTGTGATAAGGCTTCTTGTTCTTCTCACTGTTCAATATTTTTTTTTAAATAAAGATAAATATTTTCAATTCTCATTATAGGTATGAAAAACAAATAATGCATTTTCTACGAACATCATATCTTTGAATCGAATATAGCAGTATGACAAATCTACAACAGACAAGTCTTTAGTATTTTGAACTAAAGAGCAATAAGGTTCAAAAAACCTTATTTAACAGAGAGTAGAAATTCTTTAAAATGCAATTACATTGAAAAAAGCGGGAGACTTTTAATTACGGAATCACAGGATTAAAGTTCAAAGCCCGATTAAACAGCCGACAAGTTATATGAGACAGTCAAAACTTGAAGAAAACCTAACATTAATTTTTTTTTTTATATAGAATGCTTAGTTAAGCTGGAGTTTTTGAAATTACTTTTACAATGGAAAGAAATTTTCAAAAATCAATTATAATCTGATTTAAAGAGCAATATAATAATTTGAATGGCTTTTCTGTTTTGTTTTTTACTTCAGTCTCCATAAGGATGATAATGCTCAGATCACCCATATGAAAATCAATGAAAAAACATATACTTCACGAATTTTTGAATGGAGGTGAAATCTTATACAAAACATATAGAGCACGTTAACTTTCCACCAGGCGTGCCGAAATCCTTGACACCAGAAGACGCGTACTATGTATGCCGCACTCATATTCATCTCATTTCTTTTATATAATATAAAACAATTTCAAAAATTTCTTATATTTCTGCAAACAAAAATAAGAAATAATCTACTTACATTGGTCTTCCTTCTTCAAGAATAAGGGAGAAATAATATCATCCTCTTGAAGTGAAATAAAGAGCACATGCCCAAGCCAAACAAACTGAAGAATTAAAAAAAAAGCTCAGGAACAGACGTCAGATATATTCAAGGCAACGCTTAGACCCCTATTGCACTAGGCAACCTATGAGCCGGCGACCAAAAGACAGGCAATCAACAGGCGACCAGATGGTGCCAGTTCCTATAAAAGTTTTCTATTCATGGTAGACCTGGGCGACCAAGTTGCCTAGTGTAATAAGGCCTATAAGGTCGCCCTCTGGTCGTCTTCTGGTTGCCCGACCACTCTCTTGAGGGAAGTGGCCTTGGTCGCCGAGCGGTTACCGGCAACCAATACCAGCCAGCGACCAGCGGGTGACAAAAGACGGGAGCAAAAGTACACTAAACACGCAATGGTAAAGTTTTCCTCACGTACACATTTATTTTTCTCTTCAATTAATTATGTTATAACATTTTGTGTCAATAATGCTCTTTTTCTTTTTCATCCTTTTTTTTTTTTTAAAGCATAAGCTATGTTTTTTATTTTGTATTTTATATTATATCAGCTCTCGATAATTCGAAATTCACGAGCTTTCAGAAGAAGAACTACAGATTAATTTAAACTTTTTTTAACTTAATGGTTCAACAGAAAACCGTGTACTTGATAGTTTTGCTATTTTTAATATTTGTATGGTTAGAAATAAAATATATCATTTCAGATATTATCGATATTTAGGTTCGTCTTTGTGTTATTGGAGACGTCGTTCACCGAAAACCTAACAACCTGTAAAGTTTTATATCAATCCATTCAATATTGTTGCAGCTACACCAGTTACACCATGGGCTACCGAATTGGAAATTTCAGCGACGACGATGCATAGTGGAACGAATGGCTTAAATCAAAGGACGAAAAAGTCAAACTTTTTTTTAAAATCATCGAGCTCTAAACATCGATTTATAGGCTCCTGAGAATAAGAAAATGCCGGATATTCCAGAGCCATCAAGTGGTAATACCATGTTTGAGACGAAGTTATCTGAATCGGCAGATTGAGTCCTGAATTTGTGTCTACTTAATATCTTCAGTAGTTAAGTAGATTTTTTTTTTTATTTATACCTTATTAATACCGCAGTTGCGTTTGTAATTGGTTTGTTTTTTTATCAGACTAGTTTATAATTGAAAATGAGGTTGGCTTAGACATTAAACAAAAAAAAAAGAAACCAATCGCGGGGGTTTTTCGTTTGTTGTTCTTTTTTTGTTATTTTAAATAGACTAGTTCAGAATTTAAAATATAATTAGCTAAAGATACAAAAAAAAAAAAAAAAATGAAAAGAAGACTTTTTGGCTTTACTCCTATCATCAAATGCACTTGAAAATTGAAAAGTGAACCTTTGCACCCGACTGTTGTCGCCTACCAGTTGCCGTCGACCAAGTGTCCTACTGTAATGGGTCCTACTGTAAATGTCTCACGCCCGATATATGGACGTATAAAACCTATAATCGGTCGCCATTTTGAAACGAAACGGCGAATGGTAATGTGGAGTTCCGAGGATTTTCTAAGATGACTTTGGTGCCAAATTTAAGATAAAAAAAAGAATTCGCGGAGAAAAACCGCGGAAGGCGGATTTTTTTTATCCAATGTTTGAATCCTACGCACCTTAAAACGTAAAACCTCAAATTTCGCGAGAGGAGTATATTTTTTCTTTTAATCGATTGGAAAGATTCATTATTCAAAATAAACCATAATCTCATTCGATAAAACCAAATGTGAACCTACCTTTACTACTTTAATAAAAAACTTGTGACAAATAGTCTTTTATAGTTAAAATTGAATTCAAAATTAATACACTGTAAAAGAAAATTGTTGATTAATATTTTTTTTTCTATAATGTTTAATTGGGCTGATGCCATGACTTAGAATTCAGCGAGTAAAAGAAATAAAGTAAAGGCTGATATACATTAGGCATACCTAACAACTTTGGTCTATCCAATGCCAACCTTACTGTATAATAGACAAATAATCCTTAAGAAAGGATTACTAACAAAAGTAAAGAAAATACGAAAAAATATGACCTTTAAGTGGTCTAGCCTTTCTATTAATTACGCTCACAAAAAAAAAAAAAAAAAATCTAAATACTTCAGGTTTAACAAAAAAAAAAGGAATTCGCGCAGAAAAATCGTGGACGGCTGGATTTTTTTTTATCCCATGTTTGTATCCTACGCATCTTGAAATGTAAAATCTCAAATTGCATTATTTTTTTTTTTATTTTTAAATAACTTACGGCATCTTAAATCATTAATCGAGTTAATAAAATGAAACAATACATTTTAGTGATGTAATAACAACATGTTCCTGATCATCAATGGAATTCTTCAAACAGTTTTTTCAAGATATATATATATATATACAACATAAAGAACAAACTGTTTTAATGTTCGCAGATTATTAAGAATAAATTTTCAATACTACAAAAACCATTATTACATACTCTTCCTATCTGGTATACTTTATTTATTCAGCAATTCTAGAAACAATAGTATTGCCCAAGTTCTTTCAAGGTTTTTTTCGAGGGAAAAATCTAATGGAAGAAACGCTTTCTCGTAGCTCATGTCAAAAGGAAAACCCAATAAAACCTTCAGCTTCATAGAGGGAATAGAATTCCAATCACATCTGTTCTCTGAGATGGAGGCATCTTGTCTCCCTATACTCAACCACCATCTTTCAGGTTGATGGGGAAATAATTAACTGAATCAACGAATAATGTAGATTCTCAAAGATGAGTAGCAGCATGAAAGATCCATTTCCATATTTTAAAACGTTGCAAATTATTACTCTATTGGATATATACACCATAGATGGTTTACTATTTCCAAATAGTTATGCATCCGAAAGGATTTTTTTTATACAATGTTTGGGTCCTACGCATCTTGAAACGTACAACTTCAAATTTCATAAGGGTATATAAGTACATAAGATATATTTTTCCCTTTAATCGATTAGAAAGATTCATTATTCAAAATATACCATAATCTCATCGTTGAAACCAAATGTCAACCTGCCTTTACTACTTTAATAAAAAATTTGTGACAAATAGTCTTTTATAGTTAAAACTAGGATACCCGAGCGAGAACTCTCGCATTAGATCCTAATACATTAGAAGTAAAAGCGATATTAGGAAAACATATTTATTCTTATAAACAATATAATGTTACTAAAAAAAATTATTTAACACACACATTTGGTGAAGCTACATGGTTTGTAATGACTATGTTGAAGTTACAGTTCATACTTAATAAGTAATTAGCTTACCCAACTGTAAAACATCTCTTCAATTTAGCAGTTAGGCAATTAGATCCAGCTATAACATTTTCTGTGTGTAGTATTCATACTTAGCAGTGCCCTTTAGGATTGGACATGGGAAACAATATATAATTTCCCACTCATTAAAAGTTTTTGTAAACAGACTCAAATTGATATAAAGTTGCCATGACAACGGCACGTACGCAAGATGGCGTAGGGAATATGTGGTCTTATATAGTGCATTATCTCAAAAACGGTAGGTTTTTAAGCTTTAAAACGCTGGACCAGTATGATCCAAAGGATCATACATGATTTTGATGCCCGCGTAAAAATCTGTAAAACCCAACTTATCCCGTCTCGATCCGTTGACTCTCAGTCGTCAAATTTGTGAAACCTCCCAGTTTTTTCACCACTTTTATTTAAGCCCTTGTAAGATTTTAAGTAACAAAATCATAATTCGTCACATCTCCATGAAATTCCATTTCTTTTGATACCTCATTCATCAAAATCCATCGCTCCTGAGAACCGGAAAAGGCATCTATACTACCGTAATAATATATAGTAGTGATTAAATCCGAAATTAATACACTGTAAAAGAAAAAATATTCATATAAAATATAATGTACTACAGCTAAATATAAATGATCATAGTTGATTAATAATTTTTTTTCTATAATGTTTAATATGGTCTAATGTCATAACTTATAATTCAGGGAGTAAAAGAAATATAGTAAAGGGAGATAGATATGCATTAGGCATACCTAACAACGTTGGCCTATCCAATGCCAACCTTACTGTATAGTGAACCAATCCTACAGAAAGTATTAATAACAATAATAAATAAAATACGAAAAATAAGTCCTTTAAGAGGTCTAGTCTTTCTACTAATTACGCTCTCAAAAAAAAAAAAAAAATCTAAAAACTTCAAATTTAAGAAAAAAAAGGATTCGGGGAGAAAAACTGCGGTTGGTGGATTTTTTTTTATCCAATCTTTAGATCCTATGCATCTTGAAACGTAAAACCTCAAATTTCGAGAAGAGGATATATTTTTTCTTTAATTCGATTAGAAAGATTCATTATTCAAGATAAACCATAATCTAATTTTTTAAAACGAAATGTCAACCTACCTTTATTACTTTAATAAAAATTTTGTGGCAAATAGTCTTTTATAGTAAAAATTAAATCCCAAATCCATGCATCGTAAAAAAAAAAAAAAAAAATATTCATAAAACATATACTGCAACTAAATATAAATGATCATAGTTGATTAATAGTTTTCTTCTATTTCTTCGTTTGGGTCCTACGCATCTTGAAACGTACAAATTTCATAAGGGTATATAAGTACATAAGATATATTTTTCCCTTTAATCGATTAGAAAGATTCATTATTCAAAATAAACCATAATCTCATTCGATCAAACCAAATGTGAACCTACCTTTACTACTTTAATAAATAAACTTGTGACAAATAGTCTTTTATAGTTAAAATTAAATTCAAAATTAATACACTGTAAAAGAAAATAGTTGATTAATATTTTTTTCTATAATGTTTAATGGGTCTAATGTCATGACGTAGAATTCAACGAGTAAAAGAAATGAAGTAAAGGTAGGTAGGTATACATTAGGCATACCTAATGGTTTATCCAATGCCAACCATAAAATATAATGGACAAATAATCCTAAGAAAGGATTACTAACAACAAAAAATAAAATACGAAAAAATGTGACCTTTAAAAGATCTTGTCTAGTAATTATGCTTTAAAAAATAAAAAGAAATCGGATAGCTAAAGATTCTTTTGGTTTCGAGCGAGTCTGTTTCCACAAAGTTGTTGGTCACTGGTGAAAAATTAAGTCACAGATTTTGGAATTTAAAACAACTTAAAACAATTTAAAACACAGATATGGTGATGAAAACTAGAAATTAATAACATGGAGTCAGTTCTTTCCATGTATTGCGGAATTTCTAGTCGCTGAATTCGAATCTGATTGCAGATGTTATAGGCGGTAGGGTGATACAACCGTAAAAAATAAACAACCAAAAAAACATTAAAATGTACTAAAAGCTAAATATTAAGAACATGGACCGTTGGAGGATTAAAATTTATTTGTAAACAAAAATTTATTTATTGATACATCGTTTTATATACATTAAAACTCTGGAAGACACTAATGCTCTTCAAAAAGCATGCAGAATTGAAGGATTGATGAACATCAAGAAAGTTAGTTAATTAGCTAAAGCAATCAGAATCGGGTGTTAGAGGTAAATCCAATTCACTCAGGAATTACGAGCTGAAAAAGATTAATGACTTCTCTTACCATCCGCTCGGTAGCAACATTAAGACAGAAACAATTACAACTAATTTCGAGCTTCTCATGAAATAAATCTGTATAGAAAATATGATTTAGATGTCCTAAATGCAGCTTACATCTTAACAATATGTAATTAGATTTTGAAGAAAGTTAAATAACGAAGGAGGTTGCATAATATCAAAAAGAATACCGGAATCTTCAATGTCATAAGGTACTATTAACCAATCAACTATTGAAAATGCTCTATCCGCAATAAGACTAATCAACGAGTATCGAAAAGTAGGGATTAAAATAGAATAAAATTGGAGGAAAGTATATTTCGATGAAGATGATAACCTATGTTTTAGCAACATTCCATTAAAGGAATCTAACTCAGTGATAAATTCTAACCTAAACAAATCAAATGAACTTTTTTAATTAACAAAATAAAAGAATTATAAACAAAATTAAATTCTAAGGAAATTAATTAATTAATTATAAGCTGCATGAAATAGAAAAGAAGACTATAACAGGAAAATTCATTCAACAAAACAAAATACTTTTGCTTGATTAGAACGCAATGAATATTAATGTATGAGGAATAACGTGATTAGAATTATGAAGATCATTAAAATCCTTCGTTTCTTTGTAGGCGGCCCGGCCAAAGATTGGAATAAGACAGATTTAAAAAAATAGGTCAAGTATATTGGTCAGTTTAACAAGCTTTTATGGAAACACTTTTCGTAGATAAAGCTTGGTCTAAAGTTAGGAAAGCATATAATTTAAAATATTTATTAAACTCTTCTCTCCTAGCAAACGAGTAATCTTATCCCGCGATGAGGTGTTCTTTGTTTATTCCGCATAACTCAATCAGCGAGCATTAGAGAGACTCGAATTTGGTATCTAATTGTTCGTCTTTCAATGCTCAGAAATTTTCGTGCTATCATATTTTTCACCACAATTTAGCGGCGCGAGTAAATCGAGTGAAGAGTTCTAAAGATTGTCCCCCAAAGTATTTACCCCCACTTATTTTTCTTGTAGGATCAAAATTGTTACGAATTACTAGCCTTATTTTTTCACATAAATTTTCAATTAGGCAAATGTGCAGTGAGCACATTTGTGCAACAACCATCAACTTTGTTTTTCCATATTAGAATCCCAGTTTTTATTTCATATTCGGAGTCTATGCTAAATTTCTTAAGGAATTAACATCTCGCTCATCTTAGTATGCGCTAGAAATGCGCCAAGTGCAAATATTTTACATTTTTCATATATAGCATTTGACGCATGATTTTGATATGGTTTTTGGTATTGAATCGTGTGGTGATATTAGTTTTTGATGAAAACATTCCATTTCCAAAATAATCAATGATAAAATAGGAAAAATAAAATACAAAAATTACAAACATATATATTTTTTCAATAATTATTTTTTGAATAAATATTTAAGTAGATTTAATTTTGCTATTATGGTTTTGACTCAGTAAAAATAAAACGGTGAATAATAATTAAAAAAAAATTGTATTTCGAAGTAATTTTCAGAGCACAAATCTCCCTCTCTCACTCACACACAGAAACACACACACACACACAAACGCACTTACACACGCGCGCGCACAGGCAACATAGCGGGGGTCTGAAACCCGTGCGTGGCATGGCTCCAGATGGCGAATAGGGGAGTGCTCGCTAAATATAGAGGGCAGGAGGGAAATCAGACTAGGGTAAGGAACCCCGAATAATAAGCCAAACATGGCGAGTCAGCATATGACGAACCTTACGGTCGGATCCCCAGATACCGGCGTCTGACAGCAGCGAGAAAGCGGGCTCGGAGACGTCGTTATCCCGCGTCCGCTGTGCTGCAGTAGTCAGGATCACTTGGCAATTGTATTATCTAATACTTCAAGTGAAGAAAGAAGAAGGGAATGATGGAAACTGCTAGGAGACAAAATTAGTAATCTCACGAGTTGGTCAAGCAGTGTCGAAATGTCCATAACCTAGTCTGTGGAAAGCTCCTGAAGGAAATAATTTATAATGCGAACAAGGCCGTCGATACCATTCGCCAGTGGCTTTCATTTCCTCCTGGAGCATTCCATAGACCCTGATTGCCAGATCGTCGGCAAAGCCGAGCATAGCAGTTTCTTCCAGCACAGGCAGCCTGAGCAGCTGTGACATCGCATTTAAACATCACAGTTTTCATACATCACGTTCCTCAGCTAGGGTCCTAAAACGCCACCTGTGCCACCGAGTGGAATTGAAAGCATTCCATACGTCCAATTTTATAATGGCACAGTACTTTTTGCCACCCCATCTCCACCTCTTTTCTGCGATCTCCTTCTTAGCAGCTGTAATCACCAAATCGACAGCATCGATCGTCGATCTGCCCTTTCGAAAACCATACTGGTTATCACTGAAGTCATTCATTCGACCATGGACGATCCTCAAAAGACAGTTCCCCAACATACCGAAATTTACCCATATACGACTTATATTATATTGTTCTGCTTCTCCGCTGGCCTTTGATCCAGGAAAACCTACACGCCGAATTTAAGCTCATTTGACCCAACGGAGACTGGAGTTTTAATAGCCACATCTTTGCTAACACTGATCCAATTTCGACGAAGCTTATTTTGTTTCATAGGTAATTTAATTTCCCCCAAATAGGTAATTGAGCCCTCTAACTAAATGTGGAGGGATTTTAGAGGCACGAAAATATTTTAAAAAATCGAAAAACCAGGAGGGTGGGAGAACCAAGTTGAGACCCCAAAAGATATTTCGTTAACACTAACTTAATTCAAATACAAATTTTCAACCCAACAAACTAATTTGGTGGAGCTGTAGAGATGCACAAAACTTCAAAAACGCCGAGATCAACATACCGAAATTTTGACTGAAATTTACCCATTCTATAATGGTATTCTCCCTGAAAGAAAATCCTACATACCGAATTTCAGCTCATTTTACCCAAAGGTGGCCGCTGGAGGTGCTCAAATTCAGGGGGGGAGGGGGGAGGGAGGGGAAATAATCTCTCTCTCTCTCTCTCTCTCTCTCTCTATATATATATATATATATATATATATATATATATATATATATATATATATATATATATATATATGTCTATATAAGTTAAGATAGCGGATAGCACAATATCACATGTAATCCTATATCATAAATGTAAATAGAACTGAAGACTATATATAGGAGATTATGAGAAAGAATAAAGCAGTCTTTGTGCAGTACTCGAGAGTGTCGTTTGTCCCCTTATTTCCTTTTTTTTATTCTAAAGTTTAGAACGGTCGTAAGTGGTGCCGAAATCCGGGACGTTTTAATGGGTAATACCAGAGAGCAGAAAGGTGTTTTTTTTTCTCTTCTGTTCAGATGTCACCAGTTCTCTCATTTTGTACGGTCGTTTGTTCTAGTGTTTTATTATTTTTTTTCTTTCAAAAGAATAAATAAATCAAAATGCCGGAATAGCCAGGCAGTGTCCGTACATAAGCAGACGCCGAGAATCGAACCGGAGGGAACCTATGGAGGTAAATACTCACAGAATATGGAGAAGGAGCAGACCACGCTCAGAGTCTTCGAGATCATCAGAGGAATCAGAGACGGAGGAAGAGGAGAGCGAGTCGGGAAAGAGAGGAGGCGAAGCCAGAAGGAACGGAGGACGGCACGTAGAGGCAGAGCGGAGAACACGGGACGAGGAATGAGGAGAGTGCTGGCGGAGAGGCAACCAGGCAGTAATAAACAACATAGAAGGTGAGTGCAGTGGTTTGCCAATTATTCGAGTCGCGAGTGGAGTGCGATGTTTAGTAGATACGGGAAGTTCTAGTACCATAATGTGTAGAGAAGCAATAAAGCGGTTATGTAAAGGAAAGAGAATACCTCAAGTACAGACATGCGGGTGTAAGTTAATTACATTAGGGGGCCCATACGGGGTAGAAGGGGAAATTGGTTATAGATATGTGTAGATGGGCTAGCAGGGGAGAGGAGCTAAGGGTACATGTTGTGGAAAAGATGCCGCGGGTATACGAAGGAATCATAGGATGCCATCTGCTAGAAAAAATAGGAGCACGGATACGGAATAGGGACGGACGGTGGGACATCAAGATAAGACGGAGGAGGTACAAATGCAAAGAGGTACAGAAAGATGGCAAAGTTAGCGTAGAGGCGAACAGCCAGATAGAAGACTGGAGACAAAGTTTACGGAACGAATACCCGGAAGTTTTCTTTAGGGAAGGGGAGCCACTGGGTACGACAGGAAGAACGGTGCACGAAATTCCGCTAAAACAAGATCGGGTTACTTATGTTAAGGAGAGGCGGTACCCTCAGGCATTGCATCAACACATTCGAGAAGAACTGAGACACCTTCATCAACAAGGAATTATAGTTGATAGTACCTCACCATACAATAGTCCTCTGTGGGCGGTGAAAAAGAAGACAGCGGAAGGGGAAAGTGAGGAGAAGTATAGGATTGTGGTGGACTTCAGAAAACTTAATGAAAACACCCTGGATGGGAAGTACCCCATACCCCGGTTTGAGGATATATTGGATAGGCTGAGTGGCCCCGAGACCAACACAAAACGGCATTCTCATTTGAAATGGGACATTTCGAGTTCACGAGGATGCCGTTCGGGCTAAAAAACGCGCCCATCACATTTCAGAAGCTGATGGACGAATTCTTGAGAGGGTTAGACGAGTCATTTTGTCAGATTTACATGGACGACCTGTTAATATTCAGCAAAAATCAATCACAGCACAGAAAACATTTACGGAGCGTCTTCGATAGGCTGCAACAATTTGGGCTAAAACTATCAGAGGAGACATCGACCCTGGGCAGGGATGAAATAAACTTCTTAGGGCACACAATATCAAGGGAAGGAGTGAAGCAGGTGGAACTTCCGAAAGGTGGAAGCCATAACCAAGATGGCGATGCCGAACGATGTCAAAAGCATTAGGAGGCTATTAGGAACTCTTAACTATTACCGGCGGTTCGTACCAGAGATGGCAAGATATTTGATGCCGCTCAACAATTTATTAAAAAAGGTCAGAGAGTAATAATAACCCCCGAAATAGAGGGCAATATCAGGCAATGCATGGGGTATTTACAGAAGGAACCGATACTAGCATTTCCGGACTTCAACAAAATATTTACAATTACTACGGATGCAAGCGAGTACGCCATAGGAGCAGTCCTGTGACAGGAAGGGAGCAACGGGGAACGTCCGATAGCATATGCAAGTAGGAGGCTCACCGAGACGGAATCACGATACAGTGCGTTGGAGCGCGAACTTCTGGGCATCAGATGGGCGGTAGACCACTTCAGACCTTACGTGTTTGGGCGAAAATTTAAGATCCAGACAGACCAACGGCCGTTAATGTGGGTGGGCAAGCTGAAAGAGTCATCGGCAAGGATAACCCGATGGAAGGAACTTCTAAGCCAATATAACTTCGAGATAAGTTACAAGCCCTGAAGAGAAAATACTTCAGGTGGGGGATGAAGAGGACTATAGAAGATGTAGTCAGAAGTTGTGAGATCTGCCAGGCCACAAAATATGATCGCCACCCACCAAAAGCAAAACAGGAGGAGACCCCGACACCAATCACTCCTTTAACGGACTTACAAATCGATACGTTTACCCGGAAAGGACACAAATGGGTTACGGTAATCGACATCTTTAGTAAGGCCGCGATGGCATACGCAGTTCAGGACCGGACATCCGTAGCGGCGATAGAGGCGTTAAAAGGATGTTTCCAATATTATGGGATGCCTTACATGATATCATCGGATGGCGGACGAGAATTCGACAACAACAGCATCAGAAAAGAAATGAAGACACTGAACATAAGGTGGCACGTCAATACTCCGGGACACCCTAAAAGTAGAGGCTGTATTGAGCGTCTACACAGCACGCTGGGGATCACCTGCGAGTGTATCATGTAGAAAAGGGATGGGAACCGGAAGCGGCAATGCCGAGAGCCATAGCAGCGTACACTCATTCCATTCATATGGGGACAGTCTTTGCTCCGTTCGAAATGCTCTTCGGGATGCGAGAACACAGAAGAGATAGCAGGGACACCGCAGTAGACGAAGGCATAACGGAAGCCGTCATAAACAACCGAATCGCATTGTTGAACATATGGGAAAAGGCACGCTCCAAGATGGAAAGAGAGAAAAGTAGGAGAGTGGCAAGGGCGAACACCGGATTAAAAGACAGGTTGGAGGACATAAGAATAGAAACGGTGGTTTACCGAAAACTAGGGTCAAATAGGAACAAGGAGGTGACTCGGTATGAAGGGCCGTTTAAAGTCATCGTGATTCGGGAACACAACGTCGTAACGATACAAAGTATCAGGGAACCTCGGAAACGTAGGACGGTACACGTAGAACAATTAAAATTCCCGGTGGGGAACCATACGTACACTGAATAAAATATAGGTATCCTCTTCTTCTCACTACTGAGGTTTATATCCCAGAGAATAGATTTAAGTATAATAGCGAAGTACAGATATGTGTTATGTTTGTTTTTAGTATATGAGAGAATTTGGCTTGAGGACAGGAGTGTAATAGGAGAAAGTTAGTTTATTTTTTGTATTATAGTGTATTTCTGTTATAGTGTATTTCTTTTTATAATGTATTTCTTTTTGTTGTTCTTTCAACTTTTGTTTGCTCAGTTTTTAAGTTTATGAGGAGTATTCATAAACTGGCAGGGGGGAGTTAAGATAGCGGATAGCACAATATCACATGTAATCCTATATCATAAATGTAAATAGAACTTAAGACTATATAGGAGATTATGAGAAAGAATAAAGCAGTATTTGTGCAGTACTCGAGCGAGAGTGTCGTTTGTCCCCTTATTTCCTTTTTTTATATTCTAAAGTTTAGAACGGTCGTATATATATATATATATATATATATATATATATATATATATATATATATATATATATATATATATATATCAGACATCTCCAAAACCTCCATAATCGTGTTCTAGGGGTTGCGAAGCGATTAGAAAACGCAGTCCCGCCGCTCAACGCCGGCCTTCGACCCAATGCAATAGACTATTTTTTGGAGAGGAAATACGACTAAAAGGCAGGCGACAGACAAATCTATATTCTCTAAAATACGGACTTTTCAGAAAATCAACAAATCAATCTTGGCCCCAAAAATTAAAAGAAAATGTGAATGTGGAAAATGCGTCAAAGGGGAATGTCAGGAATTATCCACTGACAAACCAAAAGTTTACATGGTAGACGACATGGCAATGATACATCAAATTAAACTTAAATGGTTCAAAGCGCTCTATGATTTCGGTGGGTTTTTACCCCCCAAATTCCTGCTTTGGTTTCTGTAGTATTTGGAAACAGAGTTGACGTTGTCGGGCGCTTCGATGAGATTTCCATCAGATTCATAGAATCAAAATTACGTTCCAAAAAATTGTTTTCCAAAGCACGTCAACATATCCAAATAATCTGACTAAAAAAGCGCTTAACCACATGGACATTTTCATTAGATCGGAAAATAAATTACAATTACAACAAGATTTCTGTGCGAAAATGCTCCAAAATTTGCTGAAACTATACATAAAAAAGCTGTATACATGTGGTGGATTGTGAGATCCAGTAAAATGTACTGTACCACACTTAAGACGGATTATACTAAATCCAATTTTATGAAAAAAAAAAATAATTGATCCGGGTGTTAGGTTGCTCTTTGGTTCGAAACCCCCTTACATAGACATGTCTTCAGTATTGTGAAATTGCTGTGGATTCAAGATGCCACCACGCATTACTAAAATAATCCGAGGAACGAAATCAAAAGATACTATTGATGGTTATGTTTTTTCGTCCCATTGCGATTATAAGTATCACAGCGTGTTAAGTGTTAAGACAGGTGTTGCAGTATGACACTCGTGCTTGAAGGAAGGGATTCTGCTTCCAAATGACACAAATAACATGTTGTTTTTAAAAATCACTTTCTGCAAGTAATCTTCAAAAATAAATATCTACGAGTAACACATTCATATTAGGAATTAGGATGAATATTTTAGAAGTTGTGTATTTTGCAACGTGGAAAACACTTCTGTGAAAATATTGCTCTCTAATTATGCCACATTTTTCTGGATTCTAGAATCAACCATATATATATATATATATATATATATATATATATATATATATATATATATATATATATATATATATTTTTTTTTTTTTTTTTTTTGAAGTGATGAAAAAGTTCTTGTCAAGCTGTCATGTCCTTGTCAAATTATAATAATAAAATAGTACTCTATGAAAAATGAAATATGAAATATATATTCAGAGCAGCTATAAAAAAGTCTACACAAAACAACAAGAATAATATTAAACGGGGATCCATATATTGATTGTAATAAAAAGATCAGCAGACCATTATTAAAAAATGAATGATACAAATATTTAGTTTAATAAAGAACCGATATCATTCCTGCAGTCATAAAATAGACAGAAAAAAAAAACAATATTTAGCTAATCCAATGCTAATGGATTAGTGTTTTGTTTATTATGTTTTTATGATTTTCTCAATATAAATAAGTATAAGTATGATGAAATGATATTTGCTGTTTTATGTATAGGAATTATCAATTAATTATAAGCAGCAGGATTACATTACGTAATTCTAACCTTAGTTAATATTATTGTCGAGGGTAAGGGGCAAAGTTAGAAGGTCCTCCAGCAAATCTGAACGCGTATAGGAAATTCGGGAACAACTTCCTTTTGCCTACCCTAGCCAGTTTGAACTCACATCACGATTCCTCTTACCTCGGGGACAGCCTAATACCTTGGTCCACCCCGAACAGGGTATGGCGTCGATGTCCTTTTCCAGCCTTTACAAATTGTATTAACCTAACCTGCCGAATGGGATCCATGAAGGAAAATCAATGAGCTTTCAGAGTTGATATTTGATTTAATCTATCAAACTCGTTTTCTGTTTTATTTAAAAGTTCAAAAATATTGAAAAGTTGAAAAAATAAATAAATAAAATAAATCATTTTCAATTATTTAATAATATTCAATATTCCTATAATATTCAATAATAATATCCAATTATATTCAAACTCCTAACTTTCTCTAGAATTTTCAAGAAATGTGGTACACTTTATGGCGGATCCTTATTGAAATTCAAATTCTACAGCAATGTTAGGTCGGTAAAAATATCGATCAGATTCGCATCGGTAAGACGATAATCACAAAATATCAGAAAAAATCAGATTATTTTTCAGATTGTTTTTAATTTTCCTCCAAAAAAAAACCTTTTATAAAAAAAAAAGGACCATAATAAACGTTATAGGTAATTAAATTAGATATAAAATTAAGTCCTGTACAGAGCCCTATGTTAAGTATTAACTTAGATAATCCAGTTTTGCAAAAAATATCGAGGTAGAATTTTCAAATGTAGTATGTGTTTGATTACCGTTTCCCATGATGGTCCTGTCATTGCCGCTCGTAACATCGTATGAAAGGCACGACGATTATATCGAGATTAAAAAAATTATAATCAATGTGTTTTGTGGGCTTCTTTGCTTTTCGGTACGAATGACGCGGAAAAATGAACAAAACCGTATTACCACACTTGAGAATTCTATCCGACCTTTTCAGCAAAATGACAATTTGGGCTTATTTCAAACAGAATTATCTCAGTCTGAAAATATACCTGTTTACAAGAGTTAATTTTAAAGCTGTTTTAATTAGCTACAACATTTACTTTAGAGGCATTAAATAAAAGTCATATTTCGGAGGAAAAAGAAAATTTGCCTAAAAATTTGATTTATTGCGGTTTCTAGTGATTAGCGTCTTATCTAAGCGTCCGATTCATAGTTTCACCAATGTAGCATCTGTATAGAATTTGTCTTTCTATAAGAATCCGTAATAAAATTAGTTGTTATGTTCCAAATTTGTTATATTCCCCAAATTTGTTATATTCCAATATGTTATATTGTTATAATTTGTTATATTAAATTTGTTATATTAATATGTTATATTATATTGTTATATTCCTTATGTTCCAAATTCCAGGATTATGTCTGCGAGATAAGTACTGGAGAACATTAGGACGTTGAATATGAGCTCAAAGAAAACTTCCGGTGACAGAATTGTAACCCAACAACTTTCAACCCTAAATTCAAAAAATTTCAGGTTTTAGGGTGTGTAAATCGAATCTTGAATACTCAATATGAATTTTGTCACGAAAGCGGGAGATTATTAAGATGTAGAAAGTCCTCTGACAACAGGGTGACAACAATAGATAACAACAATATATTGTTACTAAATGAAATGAGCAATAAATTGTCTATATCCCTCAGGTTCTAAAAGTTTATAGGACAAGCTAATGAGACATCAGATAGATTTAAATACTGAACCAACACCTAGGAGACCTAATTTAACAGAAACAACTGATCTGAAGGTAGTCGCGAACTCTATTGGTTCTCGTGGGATCCGTAGATTCAGAATAATAAGTGACCGTTATCGGTTAGAGGGATTAGATAAGCATGTGCAGGGAAAAGAAACTATAGGCGTAAGAAATGAGATTTATATATAACAGAATATAATTTGGTGGCCAGGAATTGGCGACTATATCTATACATATTATAACCAACCAATTGTTTGCGTACTAGAAATAAGTCTTCTTATATCAGCATTATAAAATATTTCAGATTGATGAAATTATTTTTTTTCATCATTAAAAATGCATTTTTTTCATCATTAAAAATGCATTCTTCATATTTAAATTTAAAATTATAACTGTTCACAAAATGCATTAAAAAATACGTCTTACACATGAAAGAATTAAACTGAATTAAAGTTAATTAGTACTTGTAAATATATAAGCGAAGTCAGAGAAAAAGTTTTGGGGGATACAACAGGATATGGGTGAAAGGGAGTGAGGATTGCGGGATAGAGGTAAAACAGAAATCCAAAAGGTGAAATTGCCAAATGCAGTAGCTTAGGGTTATTTTTAATTCTATATTGTGTTGATTTCACAAAATTTCTCAACCGTACTTGATTCCCTTTAAGATATGTAAGCAATTCTAGAACCCCCTTTTAAATATTATATTTAAGGTCTGGGAGTGTTTGCGAAATGGTTGAGATTGATAACGATTAAGTTGAGAAAAAGTTTCCGACTTTCTTGGATTTCGGTAACAGTTATAAAAAAATTTCTATGGAAAGAATATTTATTCATCGATTTGAAATCAAAATTTGACAGCATAATTCTCAAAAATATTTTTAAAAAATCAAACAAGGTGCAAGGTGTTAGGAACAAGTTTATACGCCTTATCTGTCTAAGGACGGTTCATCGTAAACAAGATAGGGAGAGCCACATCTTCAACTTGGCAGAAGAAAAGCAACAAGACACTCTGAAATTCTAACAAAAGAGACAAACATCAATTGGTTGGCGCTGCTTCTAAACTATGCTAACGAATTGAATATTGCTAGATGTTCTTTGCTATCTGTTACGGATGCTTTCCTAGCCAGAAAAGATTTTACGGTATCTTGATCTTATTAAACATAACCAAGTAGTATCAGAAGCCTTGCAAAAATGGATCAAAAGTTAAATTCGATCCTTTTAAATGTTTTCAGAGGGTCTTACTCAGTGACTGACAAGTCGTAAGTAATAACAGAGATAAATAAATCGAAGTATTGTGGCTGCCTCTCACAAAGAAATTTACTATTAAGACTGGCTTCTGGCTTGCTGAATAACCATTAATTTTCGTAACATACCTATTGCACAGCCGTGGCAATAATAAAAATAACCAAGAATTAAAACAATAATATGATTTTTTATTAAAGATATTTTTTATGTAAAAAGTTTCTTGCAAAAACGTTTGAAATTGAGATACCATTGAGCATTGGGCAGTTACTTATACAAAATTATTTATGTTAAAAATAGTAATTATTATTATAAATCACCCCTCATTCTAGTGAATTTCTAGTGTAAGCTCCTCCCACCGGTATAACTCCCTCATGGTACTGAAAACGAATTATCTCTTCCAAGCACCCTCTTGTGAAGTAAGATATTTCTTCTTTCTATTCCCAAGTCTACCTATCGGTTTCGGTTGAAGCCTTCTGTTACGACATTATCATCCCATGTAAAAAGTCCTATAACAATGTCACTTAGAGACTTCCTTTAAGAATGTTTTCTGACGAGACCAATTCACTTTCTGTCAACTTGTCAATTATTCTCGCAATAACTTTCTCGAAGCTTGATCGGTCCCTGTTTTTTGTAATGTTGTGACCCTGTCAGGTAGAGGGTTGCCTCTTGGCGTCTCGTCTGTTAGCTAATCATTTAGCATATTTCATTATTATTTTCCTTCATCCTTATTTGGTCCATGTCAAACTTTTCATGACAATTATTCAACAGGAAAAATGAAAAAAATCTGGATCAAATCATATTTACTAAACTAGTAAGCAACGTGTATTGTAGTATTGTAATGATCATTTCACATGTTGTTTTTTTTGTTTTTTACGGAAATACAATTTATTTCTGTAGAGACAGGTTTCGTCATCTCCAATACCAACGGTATAAATGTACTTCTTAGCCTATTTAGAGAACATTATAGTTTTAATGACAGTAGAGTATAGTTAATCTTTTATCATTAAAAGCTTACAACATATATTATTGTAAATTTCTATAATTGTATATCTATTGTTCCCCGGAGGTATCACAAAGAAATTCAATATAAATACATAGTGTAAACTATTCAATAATCTAGAGGAACTGTAAATAAGCATTTGCTTCAGACGTTTAATTCTAAGCCTCTCACTTGCATAATAGAATCCAAGTCACCAACGGCAAGTAAGGCTCCGCGACAATTGCTCTCTGCCCATCTTGAGCGCTGGCAGATGTTCGTGACAGCGTCTCAGCAGCAGATCCTGGCTATAAGCCTATAACTATAAGTTCAAGTCCCAACCGATCTCCGGCCATCAGAACAGATCTCTTCCAAGTCTCATTGTCTCTAAGAAAACGCACAATTCACTTAATATTAAATAATTTAAATGAAATACTCACGATTTCAACAATCGTTCATTTTTTACTATTTCAACTATGCATACAACGTTCCATAAGAATTCATAACACGAGAAAGTATAATAATTCATGTAATTTTAATTAGGATCATAAAATATGGCAATTACTTGCTTATATCATGTAGACCAGTAAAATTAGAAAGAAAAAGGGTAGCGGTTGGAAAAAAGACAGGTAAAGTTGGAAATTGTTTTAATTTATGTATTCTGTCTCTAATAAGAAGAAACATATTGTGCACTCAAAGATACTCTCAAAATACAACGAAATTTTTGGTCTTTTTTTAGTTGGTTAAAAATAACTTCAATACCATCCTTTTAATCGAAATAAATTATTATTGTATAAAATGTAAAGCATTAAATTCTGCTTTGAATAATTAGCAAAACATTAGAATATGATTAAGGGGTATATCCAAAATGGGTGTTCAAATAGTGCATAATTTTACAAATTTTTGGATTTTTTCCGATTTGTTAACTTTTCACTTTAATAGCAGCCTTACGATTAATCATATCATGAAAATGTGTAAGATACTAATTGTATATAATCTGATTACCTTTCTAACGACTACCTTATTTTTTAAATTTGGTCAAGTGCACGTTGCTAATGCGTTCTTTTTCAAAATAAGACCTTACGCTTTAAGTGTAATACTGCAGAGAATAAGGGTAAAACCGATGATTCATTAAGTGTTTATTACAGATACAATGAAATTCTTCAACTTTGTATGGCATGAACAGGAATTAACATATAATTAATGGTTCAATACCTGATTGCATTAATATAATTAAATTTTTCGTTTCTTGAGCTTATCGGACGCTCAACAAATAACCAAAACATCGATTAAAAAAACCATTCAAAAACATAGTTTCAGTAAAAATTTTTTTTTACTTCCCAGTACGAAGTGAAGGAAGTATTGTAATCGCGAAAATTTTCGGTCTTTTTTCGAGTCTGTACGTACATTCATATGTACTTACGTTCGTACATGCGTATCTCGCATAACTCAAAAACGGTTAGTCGTAGAAAGTTAGAATTTTTTTTATTTAGGATTGTTGTAAAATCTAGTTGTGAACCTCCCTTTCTGGTTACTACAGGATTACAGGAAGTGGTACTTTACTTGTAGGTCATTATTGATTTTCATCAAAAATTATATTAAAATATACTGCAAAATTTCTCAAATTAGGTATAAGATTTGTATATTAATATAAATAGCATAATACATTTTACATTGAAAGACCGGAAGTAATTGAACTTGAAGTAACTTGAAGATCATGTTCGACTTTCATCAAAATTTATAATAAAATATATTGTAAAAAAACTCAAATTTGGTAAATAGGTTTTTTATATCAATATGAATGTATTTACTAGATATTGGTTGAAATTGGTGAGCCGAAAAGGGTACTTTACTTGAAGGTCATAATAAACGCATCAAAAATTCTATTAAAATTAAATGCATAGATCATATGTTTCGGTATTAAAGGTTACAAACGCGATTATTTTTCCACTCCAATTAAAAATTTTTATTACTTGTTTTAAGTGTTAAGATTATGTGTAAAATACTGGTTTTCCTCTCCATTTGTGAGATCAACAGCAGGATACTTATAATAATAATAATAATAAAATAATAGGATATTTAAACTTAAATAAGATTTAAGTTAAGTGGGTTCTTCCGCTTAAAATGTCGAAACTGTCGATTTTCAATGCTTATCTAATCCCATTGACCGTTCTAATGTCACGGAACACGAAGAAATCTCTTGGAAACTAGTTACCTACTGAAAGAAAACGACTTATAATAACGGAATGAGACTTCCAGAAACAAGAGTGTGTGTGTCAATAGATGGATGTCGTGACTCCGAGTGTCGTTTTTGAGATACTGCAATCTTTGGAAACGTATGCAAATTCAGGATATCTTTTTGAGCCACCGATTTACAGTTAAATAAACGGACAAGGAAGTCATGTGTTGTCCACATCAGATATTTTTATTTTTAAATAAGTTTAATAATGCTATTGCCATGACACAGTACATTAAATGAAAAGTTTTCTTCCATCATATTAAAATATGTCGGCTACATCAAGCAATATTATGAGTAAAGGATAGCGATAGTTTTTGATGGATATCCTCATGAACCTAATAATCTCCCGCCGGGCTATGGAACGAACGATAATACATATTCGTTATTATCCGGAAACAGAAAATTTCGTTGAAACTCTTCCTTTACAATATGAGATAGGATTAAAAACCCTTTCATGATTCCTTCATTGTTAACTGTGATTTGAGGGAAAAAAGTGTGGCCTGCCGTCCGTTGTACCCCAGTCAAATTTTACTTTGGGGCAGAAAGAATCAAGGGCAAGCTGAATTACATATACGTTTTAGAAGTCATTGAAACATAAATCTCCTACAAAGTCCTCAAGAATCTGAGCCGCTGAACATGTTCAAAATGGCGCCTGAAGTAGTGGTGGGAAATAATTTTTAAAAATGCTATAATATTGTTGTTATCAGTCATAATGATGTAAAACTATTTGTATGCGATTCATAATTAAATATATCTACAAATTTTATTTGGACAATTTTTACCCTCAAAATGATTTTTAAGTCGGGATTTTGAGTGGGAAGAAATCAATTTAATGCAAAATACTCTGAAATAAATATTAGAATACTGTCCACGAAGTTACTATTTCACTGGTTATTTTGAAAAAAAAACTTCCTAATTCGGCCTAAAAATCTGAATTCATAGCGCGGACCACCATTCTCTACTGGCTTCGGTCCTCCTTGCACTTCCATCATTTCCATTAAGATTTTATTAGTTATTATAATATATAATTCTGTAATTTATTTAATAATAAAGCTTAACAAATAAAGACATTTTTTCAGATAATAATTTTTGATAAAAGAAAAAAAACAATAATAAAAAAGTATTTTATTGAATTTATTATAGTTCCACTAATATTTCTTTATTGATTAAATTGTTTTATCAATTCGATTAATAATAGATATGGCTTTTACATCTTAAGCGACTACATTTAGGAAGGAAGTGGAATAATTTCAGGGGTTGAATATGAAATTTAGCTTCTTTTTTTATGACATTTTTTTTCATTAATCTTGCCAAGATAGTTTTGTGTTAGACAACATTTATGACCGTGCACACGGAATGAGATCGCTCAAGCATTTAATTTTATTGTATTTAATGTCCAAAGTAAAAAATATTTTTATTTTAATTTAATCCGTACCTCTCTCGCTTAAAAGGCTTTGGAGATATGAGCCTCAGCTGATCCTTATCTCATCACTCAGAAGTAGGAACTCACAGTTTGTTGTCTTCTATGTGCACTCTAGATTTTAGAATGACAAACATAATCCGTCCTAAATTATGAAAAGTGTCTTCTCCGTCCATTATTCTAATAGTAAAATCGGTGTAATCAGCAATAGTTAGAATAAAATAAGTATCATCCAGTAGTACTGTCTTAAAAGAGGTTGCAGGTGCATCTTCCTGTTTAAGTACTCCACTATGAGTTCACGCAATTCAAATTTTCTTTCTAAATGAATCGCTAATGCAATCCTTTTATTGACTTTTATGAATTTGATAAGGCAATTACTTCTTGCCAAAACTTTTTTTTTTTTTTTTTTATCTTCTTAAATATTTTTTTCGGATGGAAGTTTTGCACCAAACGGTTAAACAAATATCAAGAGACTTTGAATCTCGATTTTTAGGCCTAATTGGGAGTTTTGTTAAAAGTAACCAGTGGAATAGTAACTTCATGGACATTGCTTTAATATTTATTTGAGAGTATTTTGCATTAAATTTATTTTTTCCCACTCAAAATCCCAATTTAAAAATCATGAAGAATTTCGCGTTGGCTACTTTCGCTTTTCACCTAAGTGAACTTTTGAGCTTGAAAATAGTTCAAATAAAGTTTGTAGATAATTTAATTATGATACGGATACAAGTAGTTTAACATCGTTATGACTGATAACAACAAAGTTATAGCCTTTTTCAAAATTATTCTCCGCCAGTACTTCAGGCGCCATTTTGACATGTTCGGATTCTTCTTTCTAGGAGTAGGAAAAAAATCTTTCATAAGACGATGTGTGACTAAAGGTCCACAACAGTGTGAGATTCCTACTCACTAAAAAACCACCTCCCTATTAGTCATTGACATCCCGCGGAACTGCCGTCAAGTATTACTTCGCGGAGGGCAGGATGGCCATGCCCTACTTCTTCATTGGACCTCTTAATAAGCCATTGCCTGGTCTCTCCTCTCTCGCTCCTGTGCTCTGAGCTGCCTGCCGATACCCGCTGCATAGTCTGCAACAGCGCTCCAGTTCCCGAGCCTGGACATCAGTAGAGCGACTAAGTTTTCCGGAACTGACTATTGTCCAAGGTTTCTACCTAACTCTTCCTTTTCTTTAGCAAAGCATGGTCTACAGAAGAACGCATGCTCCACTGTTTCATCCACTCTGGCGCAAGTAGGGCACAATGATTGGTCCTCCAGCTTGAAGCGGGCTAATTAGATCCTGAAGCAATCATGCCCAGTTTGCATCAGGGTTAGATAATAATCAAGCTCTCTATGTTTCCGTAATATCCATGCTGTAATGTCAGGAATCAGGCGGTGGGTCCATCTTCTTGAGGATGAGGCATTCCAGCATCTCTGCCATCTTTCAAGAGTATTATTTCTCTCTTGTTCCGCCACCATTGCCCATTGAACATCCAAATCTTCTCGTCTTCGTCGGAATATCCGGTTCCGTTCCTCTGTCAGCAGGTCAATCGGAGGCCTATTGGCGATAACACACACTGCGTCATAGGACATAGAGCGAAATGCTCCAGCGGCAAATGAATCCACTAGAATGTCTTCATTCCAGATCGGCGCTGCATACAAAAGTGTAGGACTGGCCACAGTAGCCAAAAGCTTTCTCCTACTTTCTTTAGGTCCCTCCATATTTGGAATAATCCGAGCCAGTGCATTAGTCACTCGGACAGCTTTACTGCTAACTATGTGCAGATGTTCATCACACCGAAGTCTGGCGTCGATCTGCACCCCGAGATATTTAATTGATGGCTTGGAATGGATGTCATAATCCCCAACAGTTAGAGTGATTGTCTCCCTTACTTTCCTGCTGGTGATAAGAACTTCCTCGGTCTTATGATCAGCAAGCTGGAGGCTAACCGATGAAAGTCACTGGCGAATGGCAGCGACGGTCTTAGGGAGCCTGAGCACCGCGTCATACATCACATTCCAGAGCAAGGGTTCCTAAAACGGAACCCAGGGGTACGCCACCCGTGATCTTGTAGGTTTTCAACACAGCTTCGGTATCATACCTCAAGATTCTATCCGTGAAGTAACTCTCAATAATCCTCACGAGGTATTATGGGACTTCCATCTTTTGCAGTCCTTCCATGATGCAATTCCAACGAGCTGAATTAAATGGACGATCCTCTCTAGTGTCTTCCCAGTAGTGTCCAGGAGACAAATTAGCCGATAAGATGCAAGCTTATCCGGAGACCCTTTATCCTTGGCAGGAGTACAAGACGTTGCCTCTTCCACTGGATAGGAAAGATCCCTTCACGGAGAAAAGAGTTGTATATATCCAGAAAGAGTTCTGGCCTTGACTTAATAACCACTTTCAAGGCAGCATTTGAGACATTATCCGGTCCCGGAGCTTTGTAGTCCTTAATTCTTTTGCAGGCAAAGTCCAATTCTTCTTGAGTGATTTCTGGCACCTGTTTCAGATCCAGATCCTGAACTTTCTCAAAGAATATTTTCAACCGTCTTGGAAATAACTCGGCTACTATTTTCTCTAACAATTCAGGAGAGCTCGGAGGCGACAGCATTCAGTTTAGCAATGACTGTTTTTTATGGTCTTTCTCATGTTTCTTCGTCGAGATCTTCGCACAACTTCTTCCAGCGTTTACTCTCCCTTATTGCCTTGAAAAGGTTCTTTTTAGCTTCCTTATGCTCCTGTCTCCGAACATCGTAAGTCAGACGACCTCTCACTCGCGGGAATAATTTTCTGGTACGAAGCCATGTTCGTCGTAGAACAGCTATCTCCTCACTCCACCAGTACACTGCCATTTGCCGATTTCTCCTAGAAGTCCTAGTCATTGACCCATCACAGGCATCGGTAATAAACTGTCAGTTGAGTAACCCTATCTTCAACTAACCGCAATAAGTCAAATTTTGTTCCTTCCATCATAGTAACAAAGGAATCTCTGTTGAAGGATCGGTAGTTCCACCCTGCTGGCTGCGGCTTAACCTTTTTTCTTACAGGACCTGGAGAAAAAACATCAAAGCAGATAGCCTGATGATCACTATGAGTATAGTGATCACTGACATGCCAATCGTTGTCGCTACAGGCAAGGATTGCGCTTGAACAAGTCAGATCGACTATCGATGTACAACCATTTGTTAGAACGTCGGGGTTGAGCCAGTGTTAAGGAGAACAACATCGAGCGCAGCGAATGTGTCAAGAAGACATTCTCCTCCCCTCCTGTTTGTCTCCCTGCTCCTCCATGCAGTAGCCCATGCATTAAAATCTCCTGCGATGATGAGGGGATAACAATCTCGCAATTCCTGCACAATGCTGTCCAGCAGTTCCTCAAATTCTTCATGAGATGCGCGTGGTGATACGTAGACACTACAAATGTAAGTCTCCCACTTTGACCCATGCAAATCCTTTTCGCAGAGTTGGTTGAAATTCCTAAATGAAGTGGTCTTTTCTGACCCAAATAGCAGCTCCTCAAGTATTGTCTTACAGTTTTTGTCAAGTATTGTGTTCCAGCAATAGGGCCCATCCACATCTCTATACTGCTCGCATAGCACAGCAATTTCAAGGTTCTTTTCACTGATTGTTTGCCAGCATAGGTTCTGTGCAACTTCGCAGGTTCAGCTGAAAAATCCTCATTTCCCGCGCTTAGTCGCTGCTTCCACTGCTCGCTAGTTGGTAGACTGGGCAACTATAGCTACCGGTTGCGTGCTTGCGATTTCTTCCTTCAACGCATATAAGGCAACGTAATTCGGCAGTACATTCTTTTGCTACATGGCCTTCTTCACCACATCGCAGACAGAGCTTTGTTTTGTCCATAGGCGAAGCATCGGAAGCATCTCTGGGGGGAGGAAAGTTTTTCCCTCACCCGGCTACTTACCCAGCCAACCCGAATGCTACCCATTTCAATAGCTTTTCTCCCCCGGTCAGTAGGTAGTACCACCACTGCTTTCTGTGTACCACCGTATGCCTTACGAAGGGATTTCAGAACGGAAATATCAATGTATTCTGCCCCACTGATTTGACTTCGAAGTGCTTTGTGCAGTTCTTCAGGCACGGTCAATTCATCAAGATCCTTCAACTCAATAACGACAGAATTTCTCTTACATGTGACCTCCGCTTTGTCCACCATTTTCTCAGCTATCGCAGTACGGAATAGTTCTGCTTTGTCTTTCGATTTTCGATCCAAGACCAGAAGGAGACGCCCGGAAGTGCACTTACGTAGTTTATGTACGTTATCCGCTATATACTGAAGCTCAGGATCGCTTTTCATCGTGCGGAGGATGTCCGCGTACGGCGAGCCTTCTTTTGCCATGTCCATCAACGCATCTGGACGAGCAAGTCTTGTTCGTATTTTGTGCTTTATGTCCTTATTTTTTCTTTTCCTTATTTCGGCACTGCTTGACAAACTCGTGAAGATTACAAATTTTGTCTCCTAGCAGTTCCCACAAGTAGAGGAGAATTGGGCGAGCTGAGACACCATTTGCTCCATCATCTCCACCGCCAATCTTAATTGTCACGTGGTCTTGCCTCGACCCTACCGTAACCACCACGTGATCTCACCTCGACCTAATCTTAACAATTAGGCTCCGCCCCTTTTTAGTCATGTGACCCTCAGGCTCCGCCCCCATAGTCACGTGAACCACCGTGCCTTCTGGGCAATGATCCGCCCACAAGTTTTCGTCATGTGATCAAGTCACGTGGCCCGCGGCACCTCCTGATCTATTTTCCGCCCACAAGGTTTATTCCCTCCACATATTGAAGGTTCAAGTACCCACTTTATAGAGAATGAGTGTATCCGGCCTCCATTTTGGTTTTTCTACCGTTTGAGAGACTTAAGATTTTGTTGAAGGGTCAGGTACCAACCTTATAGGGCATGAGTGTAGCCGGCCGCCATTTTGTTTTCTACCATTTGAGAGACTCTTTTTTGAGAGAGGTTTTTTTGATGCGTCAGGTGGGTACCTTATAGAGCATGAGTGTACGGTTGAATCACGTATAGACGAATTGGAAGATGCCCAGGTGAAATGCTAATATGGACTTTGAACTGTTTATCTCTAAAATATAAACAAATAGTGGGGCTTATCAATCTTTAGCTTATGGGCTTTGAGCTGTTAATCCTTGAAGAATAAATAAATAGTAACATCTTTTGGACTTTGAGCTATTAATTTCCAGTCTTTCTTATCTCACTTAAACATAAACAAAACAACTTTTCAATGTTCTACATATTTTTAACCTCTGAAAGTATAAATAATTGCCTTAATAGGATTAACTTTTAATCCTTTAAATTCCTATCGAACTTTTAATCCCTAAAATATATCGACAAATCGAAATGACTGTATCACACTGTACAAAGAGGTTATACCTTTTCATAGCTTTGGAATATTTTCAAAGTACATGAGTCGGTATTAATAACTCCGAATTAAATTTTAATTGATGGATATTAATTAATCATTAATTCATATTCCAACTTTAAGTTCCTATAGCTAATTTTTAATTATCACCATTAGTAGGTCTTCTTAATCTTTGACTAGCTTATGGAGTTTGAACTGTTAATTCTTAAAAAGTTTAACTTTTATATGTAAACAAAACAACTTTTTAATCTTCTGTATATTTTTAATCTCTGATTGTATAATGAATGGACTTTCAAATTTACAAATATATCGATAAATCGAAACGACGGTATCACGCTTGCCAAAGAGGTTTTACCTTTTCATAGCTTTAAAATATTTTCAATATCTTTTCATGGCTTTGAAATATTTTCAAAGTACACGAGTCGGTATTAATACAATAACTACGAACACGATGCAGTAAATTTTTATTAATGATTATTAAATAATCCTTAATTAACACTAATTCATAATTAGTACTAGTCCTAATTTATATTTTATTGATACTCTGTTCGACTTGCCTGAGTATTGCCTGACGGGTCAGAGCAGGTCGACTCATGCTCGCTTCATAATGGGTGGTAGTATGGGGGTGCTATGATCGGTTGTGGGGGAACATGACAGCCAATCAGATTCGAGTATTCTCGTCCAGGAACCATGTGACCCTCCTGACCTCTGCCATTTCGACTCGAACTCCAGAGGTAGAACAAAGTTTTGCTGCTATCACTGCTAAAATTGTGAAAATATTCTGATGTTTCGAGTACAACCCAGGCTATGAGATATAATTAACGGCAACGAAGTGAAAGAAGATACTGACTAACAGGTCCGTTGAACAATTAAAGAAAGAATCAAGCGAAGAATCTTCAGAAGAAGAGATTCCGAACTTGTGATTACAATTTATTTATTTATATTGTCTTTTTAATAATTTAATTAATATATAATTTTATAATTATTATAAAAATGTTTAATAATAATTATTATTAATATAAAATATAATATAAAAGCCTAATATTAATAAGCAGTACAAAGAATACATATTTTGTTCGTGAACACATTTTTTAAAATGAATCTTTATATAAATATTTTAAAGCTTTTGTTTTTATAAATAACGTAGTTCTGATATAATAATAGTATAATATTATGATATATAATAATCATCGTTAGGGATTAGAAATAGAGCAAAAATTGCATGTCGTCCAAAATACAGCTAACAACCGGGCAGATTAGGAAAATCATTTTTGAAGTCATTGAAAGGAATACAGAAGGCAAAATTAAAATCAGACTTTCCGGTGCGCTACAAAATGCTGGATGGATGGCAAAGGCCATTTATAAATTGACTTTTTTTGTTTTAGTGAGGCATTGAGGTTGAAAGAAGTAAATAGACTAAAGAACGTATGCCTGTTCCTGGTAAAATTATTTGCGAAAGCCTGGATAAAGTATTCATCGGAAGTTGGAACTCCATTCAATGATCTAAATTTTTTAAGAGCGGTATTAACTATAAGAATAAATTAACCAAGATATATCATTTGGCGCGTTGAAGAAATTTTCCAATCATTTATGATATTCAAATGAGGAACGAACTGTTTTATTTAATCCACTTATTAAATTATTTAATATATCTTAACTAACCTAATTTTTATGGGCTACCTAACTAGATATGTCTTATGACATAAATTATATTTCATTTGTCAGTTATATAAATGAAGCCCATCTAAATCCAAAAACTTAACTATTTATTTGTTTAGGAAAATAATTTATCTGTATATTTGGAGAAAAAAAAAAGTTGTTTTCAAGGAGCACCCTTCCAGGAAGTTGGCCTGTCATACAATTTAAGTTCCGTCAATACCATCTGCGTCCCCATTTTGTGCTTTGCCACGGGGTGTGTCAAAACTATTCCTGATATTTATTTCATTATTTGGATTCACAACTAGGTTATAGCTGAGGAAGTTTTTATGAAATTTTAATATAATCTCCTACTTGAAAAATGATGCCATATTATATTCTAAAATTCGTAGCTTAAAATTGTTTAGAAAAATACTTTACAACGTTAAGATTTACTCGCTTAAAAACGCACTGATTCTTATTAACAATATCTAGTGTCCTATCACTCGACTTTCGAAAAGAAGAGGGAGAGAAGGGGGGAGGAGATTTTTCCCCCTTTTTTTAGTTTAGCTTTGTAGACAATATAAATTATCATTATAACGAATTTTTCAGGAGGTGTATAGGTTTCGAGATATTCTAAATAATTTTATACCGTCCATGATCTCTAGAAATTTTAAATATTAGTGTTTTAGCATTAACTTCTAGTTTATGCTTTTACAATATAATTCATATCTGATCCCTCATTCAATTATATTTCTTATGCGCACCGTTTCATTCCTTATAATATATTTCAACGATTATGAATATATTCGCAGTATTTTAATAAATAATTCAAAAACAAAAGGAATAAAAGTATAGATGGATGCGGAATAAATAAATATACATACACACATATATATATATATATATATATATATATATATATATATATATATATATATATATATAAGAATACAAAAGTAGAAATTAACTTAATAATTTCTACTTTTATATTATTTAATGGAAACAAAATGATTTCATGGAAACTAAACCGAAACTTTTAAAATATATTTTCAACTTATATAAATATACTAGATATATACGATACTGAAATTACGTATTTAAGGTAGGCATATGATGTTACAGCAACTTTTTCGTCAAAATCGACGGGAAGTGTCACTTATATAATCGATTTTACACTTTTTTTACAATTTTGTCGAAAATGAATCTAACGATTTTGATTAAACTTGCCTAATGTCTTCTCCTTAAAGCCCTTTAACTTTTCATATATGAAGTATATCAACGAGAAAATGCAGGAGAAAAAGTTTATTACAAGAGAAATACAAGTTTATTACAATAAATACAAGAGAAAAGAAAATTTTATTTGCTCAAAATTCAAAAAGTAAATATTTTGATATATATATATATATTATATTATATATATATTATATTATATTATATATATATATATATATATATATATATATATATATATATATATATAAGAATACAAAAGTAGAAATTAACTTAATAATGTCTACTTTTATATTATTTAATAGAAACGAAATGTTTTCATGGAAACTAAACCGAAACTTTTAAAATATATTTTAAACTTAACAATTTTTAAAATATATACGTAGTATACAGAATTAATGCACTGAAATTGTTTAAAAATCTGTTTTGTTGTACCTATGTGAAGAAGTGAATGCTATTGAGTTTATTTCAAGTATTGTTTATGTGAACTCTTTACAACTATACAAAAAAGATAATTATTATAGGATGGTTAGAGAAAGTTGTGTGATGCGCGCACCGCACCAGATTTTTTTTATCTCAATACGACAAAGCTCTTGTTAAAACACTCAATTGGTAGGTTCTTAAAAGAAAATAAATTATATTTCATTCTAAGTAACATATGTATTAGCGTTTAAAGATGTGAAAAAAAAACTTTTTATTTTTTGAACGGACACCTCTTATATTTTTTCTTTTGATATTGCGTAAATTTGTACAAAATATTGTTCCAATATATAAACATTAACCCGTGTCGTATCAAGCTTGAAATAGGAAGCCGAAAGAAAATTAACAAGTCGATCATGTATATTTATTTTATGAACAATAATTATCACTTTATTGTTTATTTAAATTTTAAAGTAATACTACGACAGAAGTATGTACTTATTTTACCTAATTTACTTGTATTTTCAATAGTCAATAAGCCACTAAAAAAAAATCCTGTACCACTGCAACCCATGAACGGCCAATTAAGGGTACCCACTTTATAGAGGCTGGGTGATCCCCGTGGGTCTCCCCATTCCGCAGGATCGATCCACGGCTGATAACAGAATAAATAATTATCTGCCACAGCCGGTCTCAAACCCGGGACCGGGAGCATAGTAACACAGTGACTTACCACTGAGCTACTCAGCTCCCTCTAAGCCATTAAAGTCCTACATTCAATTTACCCCTCTTTCAACTGTCACTAACAACTCGTAGATACTTTATAGTTTCAATAAATTTTAAATAAGATACGTCACTGTCATGACGATTATTCTCTATTTCTTTAGAAATATCAAATATTTTTTTAGAAATATAGTCTTATTGTCTTGTCGTAATATCAATTTTAGTTATTAATCAGGAATATTTTTAAAAAAAGAAGTTTTAATCGTGATTAAAAAGGAATTTTATGATTTGAAAAATTAAAATCTTAGCTTCTTCTCGTCGCAAGATCCTCTCTCTAAAAATGATTAATGATGTGTATTTTCAATAGCATCTAAAATTGTAAAAACAGGCACTAGCTCTTTAGCCTGTTCATTTCTTCCAAGCCCAATCGCTCACTAAAACAAAAAAAAAATCAATTTATAAATGGCCTTTGCCATCCATCTAGCATTTTGTAGCGCACCGGAAGGTCTGATTTTAATTTTGCCTTCTGGATTCCTTCCAATATGCACAATACTAAACTCTAATAATCACTGTGCCTAGTAAGTACTTGTTAAGTTTATTCATACAAGATATAGTAAATTCTTAAAAATAGACTCGTGGTTTTTATTCATTTCACCTATTATCCATAGGCGAAAATGTATTAAAAAGAAGATTGGAAAATTTGGACTTATCTGGTTCTTGCGTCAAGGCTTAATCCATTATTTAATATAATTATAACCCTATAGAACTTAATTTGAGGAATAATGTCAAATAATAAGGAGCATTCAAATAAATGCAAATTGAAAATAAAATATTGCAGGATAGGATTGTTATTGCCTGATTACTGTCCATTTATGGGTGAATACAAGAGAGAAAGATTTCGGCTGGGAAATTTTAATTAGAAAATGCTTCATTTTCAGCTATTTATGTGATTAAATTAATTCCCTAATACTCGAAGTTTATCAAATTATTTCGCAGTCAGAAAAAGAGGAATATATCCTTGAAAATACATAAATAAAGCCACCCTCTCACTCTACAAGCATGTTTTATAAAAGTAAATAGAAAAAGGTCTAGGCCTCCACACAGGCTGGCAGCCCCTTTAGCAGCTACTCAATATCCTTCTATTGAAGCTAGATATATCTGTATTCTGTTCAACGCTATACGGCACGATTCCATCAGCAACAATATTTGATAACCTACATCAGCTATAGGAGAATACACAATGTCAAAAAAAGAAAAAGAAATTAAAAACTTATACTTGGTCACGGTTGTTTGGTATTCTATGGAAATATGAGAATTGCGACACCTCCAGAGAACCCCTTTGTGAACAAGACTCAAGGCAATAAAAGGGTTTGTGGAGATTTACGTAACTTTCCAATACATTCCATAAATTTCGGGTGAATTTCTGAAAAATGAAAAAATTATTTGTTTTAGTGTTTTATCTACACTATTTTTTATTATTATCTTTTTTTTTATATTTCTTGTCTCTAGACAATATGGGTTTCGGAAGCAATACCTTGAACATCTACCGATATTACTCTTCATTCTTCCTTTAATTCTTCTTACTATAATTTTCGTGTAATTCTTTCTTAAATCTTCATTATTCTTTATTCTTCGTTCTTGCTTCTTTTCCTTCTACCGAAGGATTTGTAATGCGCGTAATTTTCCTTACAATTAAATGAGAAAAATCATTAAAACGTCCTTCCCGAAGTCACGATGGAGCACAGAAACTTCCACGTTCGGTGAGAAATTGCGACAACCAGTGGACCACACATGATGATGCTCTGTATTACAATCTGTAATAAAGAGGAATGGAGCCAAGGGGTCGCCTTGTGTTAATATGGAATGCGCGAGCAAGCTTCCCGTAGACTTTGACACTACTGATTGTATATCGCATAGTGCATATAGTGAGCTTGATGAGCCCGATTAGGAAAGGATACCGATTTATTTCATTGCTCAGAAGATTTATTCTTCTCTCACAACAGTATCGTACGCTGCCTTAAAATCTATACAAAAATATCCAAATTGTATTCATTTTTTTGCACATTTGCCTCAAAGAGAACATTTGGCCAATGATCGGCCTTTATGGTCTTAATTCTTTCAACATAACACAATAGTCGCTTATATAAGGTCAAAGAGAATATTTTGTATAAAGAATTTAAGAGCCTCCCTTATTTTTTTATTTATTTTTTTTATAGATTGGGACCATTGTATCCTCCAGCCATTCATATGGTATTTTCTCAGCCCCCCTCCTCCAGGTGTAAAATGGGATCTCACCAGCTTATGAATCACTTTCTTCTTTTAGAAGTTCGGTTTGTATACTTCCTGGACCTGCAGACCTATTCTCCATTTTTTCCAAAATCAGTTGAATGCCTTCTGTATCTGGTGGGACGCCTTCTTGGTCACTTGGTGTCTATGTACTTTATATTCGCTCTGTAGGAAAAAGTCGCTATCACCAGGAAATGGTCAGAATCTGCTTCCCGATAGGACCTCATATCATTTACCTCATTAAAATGCTCGCTAAATACTAATGCGTGGTCAATCTGAGTAGCTATTCCATTGGACGAACACCCGGTATGTTTGTGTTTCTCCTTGTGAGGAAATACTGTACTCATCACTACCAACCTTATCATTCATTTCATCGTTTGATTCACTGTGAAGGCTGTACTTTTCTATCGTTGGTATAAATATTTCTTCTTACTGTACATTAACTGTACTGCTTTTATATCAGCTGCGGGGCAGATTTGAAAAACCCTGACTAATTCTTCATATAATCCATCCTTTTCTTCCTCACTCTTTTCCTCTGTTTCTATGAAGGTCATATTCCTTGTTTTCCCTCTTATCCACAGCAAACAGATTCTCTTATTGATGGGTTTAAAGTCCAATACTGTTTATTTGAGTTTTTGGAACACTATAAATGTCGTCCCAGAAGCGTTATCTTGGCCCCACTGTAGAACATGATAGACTCTCGCTTTGGATACTACTTCTTTTCCACCTGATTTCATGGATGGCTGCCATGTCTACCGTAATTCTGTTTAATGGGTCTATCAGTTCTCGGAGTGCGCCAGTGTCATTCCATGTCACATATCTGCTAAACCTTTTTCGTTTGCCGGGTCTTTTCCGTACATCAGCTCAATATTTGAGGCTCGTTTGTTGGTTTCTTTTAATGTTTGAAGTTTTCACAGAGGACGGGTTGTCAGCCCTCTCTAAAACTCGCCAGTTAGGACCGGCAATGGGATCTAGATAGCTAACCCCACAGCTATGTATCATTAACACTTTCGTTAAAAAGAAAAAAATATCTGTTTACAAAGAAAAACTTTTTTTCCTTTTTTATGTTTATTTTGGAAAAAATATCGATTTTCGATAGTTAAATTTTAATATCGATATTAAAATATATCGAATTAAAAATATCAGACAAATGAATCAATATATTTCTATAGCAATATGGATATTTTTTCAACATCCTTTGCCCATTGTTAACCTCTGACTGCCGAAACTCTCACATAGTGTAAACTGATTAATAATCAATAGTTTTTAAAAATGTTCTCTCTCTCTCTCTCTCTCTCTCTCTCTCTCTCTCTCTCTCTCTCTCTCTCTCTCTCTCTCTCTATGTATATATATATATATATATATATATATATATATATATATATATATATATATATATATATATATATATATATATCAATTTTATTTCGTCAAAAAAGAAGTGGAAGTGCGACTGAGGAGATAAATCACAAATTTTTTAGAGTTTTCAGAAAGAAAGATGATGGACGAGAAGGCTAAAACTTGAATTTTTAATGTAAATGCATATCAAAAAAGTAATTTTAAGTTTTATAAACGATACTGGTACAGTTTTACTTTTCATAAACACGATTTTGTTATTTTTGAGCACTTTTAACTATCCATACTTTCACAATAGATTGTGATAACTTCATTAATTTTTTTCAGCAACGCGTCAAAGCTTCAGATTGGTTCAAGAACCAGTTAACTTGTAATTAATTTATTTGTTTACTGATTTTTTTAAATAATCCGTAATAATTTGATATTCATATTTTACTCTTACATTCATGTCATTATCATGAACTCATCAAATTTTTGTTTACTTGACTTATACTTTTTCATGGCAGCCAGAAAATTATATCTCTTATCAATAGAACAATATTATGCCATCATAAGCTAAAAGGCCCTAATCACTTTTTAAAATACATTTTTGAATTGCATTGCCCGAATTGTTCTAAAAACTAAACGTTTGTCATAGATAGCTCCAAAAACCAATAACTAGGATCTAACCATGGTATTTAAGGGTTTTCTAAGGATTATTTTTCAAATCGATTCAGGTACAATACAAAGTTGTATTTAATAAAATGATTTGGAATTAAGGCCTTTTAGCTTATTCCGGCACTATTGTAGCACAAATATGACTATTTCGGTGATACTAAAATCGAAGCTGTACTATCTCAGTATGAAAAACAAAAGATCGTTATATTTATCGGAGTTATCACACCATAATTAATTATTGCTAAAACTAAACAAATAAAATAAATAATTATAATAATAATGTATAGATGTTGGTGCAAATTCGGTATAACATTTTAGGTTTCTATCCGTTTATATACTCTTATGGTCACAAAACGAAATGATCCCTTACAATTTAACTTAACAGCAATAATGCGGAACGCAGCTTTTTTTTATCCAGCGAAAAATTAATATAAGGCGTGTATTTCAACAACATTAAATCATTTAGACAATGATATCAAATTTAAAAGTATAGTCACTTATCCAAAGACAAAATCTATAATACATGACGAAGGTGACTCTGGCTGAGGGTGAAACTATAGGCAGCTGTTCAGCAGAACACAGAGTTCTACTCTCCCGCATTAGCCAAGTTCATTTTTACTAAAAGTTAAAAGTCTCCAACAGCTTAGAGTTAGAGGTCCCCCATCCCTTTTATTGTCAATCGTTGCTTGTTTAGGACACGATAAATTAAAGGGATGAATCATAAATAGTATATCTTAGTTTTTTTAAAACAATTTTATTAATTTATATTCAATATTTTAACTTTACATGCTTAATATTTATTTACTTTAAATTTATCGACATTTTTATAGTTATGCTTCAAGTTGATCACTCTAATCATATATTTATGAGAGACAATGAATTAGAAGAATCGTGTATAGAGAAAACAAATTACATCGCTGGATGTCATATGCCTGTCTGTTTGACTGTCCTAGATTTCTTCTTAAATGGACGTGAGTGGTGTGGGACAGTCTATTAAGTATAAATCATTTTAAGTCCGCCAAGATATTCTCTGTATTTAATTATAATCTCAGGTGAATTGCAGACGACCACAAAATACAAATGATAATTCCAAGAATATAGTTTTCAATTATTACAGCCAAGGAATTAAAGGTTTGAAAAAAAAATCCTTAACTATTTCGATTTATTTCATAAAAAATGTTTCGTTAATGGACGATATACTTCGGGATATTTATAATCTAAGCTATTTCGATTTATTTCATAAAAAATGTTTCGTTAATGGACGATATACTTCGGGATATTAAGAATCTAAGACTGTTTGATGACTCAATACAGCCATAATCCATGGATCTTGGACGATATGAAAGTTCAGTATTTAAATTTATGTCGATGGAAAGAAACTGATTATCGAGTGGTGAGTCTCCACTTAGCTCGTTAGCCTGTCTCTATTTTTCCATATTTTCTGTTTTTCTCAACCATTGTAAGAGTCCAGAGGAAATGTACATTTTAACTTGCATAAGGTCGGGTAAGACATTTTTTGTTTCTTAGGCCTCGTCCACAATGGAGCACCGCCCTTCGCCCCAGTACCAGTGGTAATCCCTCACACTGACTCTAGTACCCTCGCCCCTAGTCCCCTGTATGTCCACATAGGAGCACCACCATCACCCCTCTCCAAAGCTAGTAGGAATGGTACTCTCTGCCCCTAGAGAGTAGGGCAAATAGGAAGCGATATCAGTTTGGTGAATTCCATCACCTGTACCATGATTTGAGACGAGATTCTGAAAGATTTTTCGGTTATATGAGGATGAAGATCTCCACGTTTGATTATATCATTAATCTAATCAAACCTCAAATTCAAAAACTGGAAACATTTTCACGCTCAGCCAATTTCAACAGAGGAACGACTGATGCTCACGTTAAGGTAGGTAAACATTGATATTAATGATAGTCGATATTAATTTTAATAAAAAAAGCAAAACAAAAATTTAGCACTTCTGTCGTAATGTCCACTGAAAGGGTGTTTGGACTGCACTTTCTTTTGTTTTATAATCTGTCGCAAATTAAACTTCAATTTAATAATATACAAGATGCTAGAATTACATAATGTAAAACATTATTAATATAATTTAAATGCTTATCAATCATTGTTTTCCATTTCAATCAAACATTCAGTGCAGTTATAAATGTTCTTTTTTTTTAATCTTTATTAATTAAGTATGTGTAGTATGTATATATATATATATATATATATATATATATATATATATATATCAAAATAACTTGAGCATCAAAATTAAGTAATTGTAGCACAAAAATTAAGTATTTAAGCGAACATTATTTTCTATTCTATTAGGAAAAATGATAAAAAAATTTAATATTTGTAAAGTACATCATTATATGAACAATTAAAGAAATTCAATTATGTATTGATTTTAGTGAAAATGAGATAATATAAAAAGATAGTAATAAATCTCGACGATCTGAGGCCGGGAGGTGCGAGGGTCGAGGGTAAAAGAATTGAAGTAACAATTACTTGGTTTGGTGCTAGGCTAGGGTCGAGGGTCGGTGCGCGGGGTGAGGCTTCGTTATGACCAGTTCCATTGGAAACAATGTGTTCATTTCTTTCTTGGTTCGAGGGACTAGGGGCGGTGCGCGGGTCGGTGCTCCATTGTGGACGAGGCCTTACTTGTACATATTGAGGAAAGGAAAAACCGAGTTTACCAACAAACATTCCTTTTGTTTTCATAATCAGCACCTTCGATAACCCAATAATGGAACTCAATATTAAGGATAAACGAAATGTTAAAATAAATAGAGCGTTCGATCTTAAAATACATAGTATTTTAATATTACATAAAACTTATGTAAACATAAAAACTCATTCCATAACCCAACAAGAGACTTCAATATCGAAAATATTCCAAACACTGTTATATTCATACTCAAATAATAAAAGATTTAATATTGGCTTTTATTATTTCATTTTATTAATCAAATTATGACTTTTATTTTTTAATTCAAATATCAAAGTAATGATATGACTTTTGTCTTCTGATGCCAAATATAATAATCATTCCGCGATTTTTATTCACTTGTAATGAAAAATAAGAGTTGATTTAAATCTCCGATTATAAAATTTCTGTATAGTTATTATTTCGCTTTTACGTTATTATTATAAATTTTATAGATATCATAACCACTTCAATTTTGATTTTAACGTTTTTCAGAATGAACATCCTCCGTAAACGCACACCGTGTTGTACTCATCGGCCATTTCCTATTAGATTCCGCTTAGCCAAGAATATACAACAAGCCACCTAAATGGTTTGGATTTAATCTTCCTCCATTTTTGTATTATCTTATATTATAATGTAATGTGAAGAGACATAATAATATAATACAATAATAATGCATAAACAACATTTACACATAACTATTTAGGGCTTATGATTATATAAAGTTAAAACAACAATGTAGCTGAGAACTTCAATCAAAGTCCACAACGATATTACTAACTTTAATAGCTACCTACCTAACAGGATCTGGTAAATATTAATAGCTGTGGGACGAACATCTATATCCATAATCGGTTAAATGCCAGGGGCAGGTTAACTTATTTAAGATAAATTTGGAGCATGCAATAACACAGGGGGTCCATAATATTAAATACGATGAGTAACAATAACTTAAATAAGTAACAACAATATTGTACGGACATGCAGTACGCAGTTAAGATTGGATAAAAATTTTGTTCATCATTCTACATTTGTACAATCTTGTGGCAGAAAACTTTCCTATTTTTTCCTTTCTTTACCACATAGGTAAGGAAGGTATCGTTATCGAGTCAAATTTTCAATGTGCGGTTTTCAATGGATCTTTGCATTGTAGATTCATTTTAGCCCAAATCACGCATTTTCACCCATCTGTCTGTCTGATTTTCTCGGAAACGATAAGACCCATTTTGTTGATTTTTTTTAAATTTTGTTAGGGTTTGGTTCTTCTTGCCAGTGCACCAAATCGAGCACCTTGTGCGCGATTGTCATCTTTTTTTTCTATAAACCGTAGAGTTTTTTTCTATAACGCTTTAACGATTTTGATGAAACTTGTCTAGAGTCTTCTACTCAACACACTTTAGCTATCCGTATACGAGGTGTGGCTATTAAATAACGAGATTGACATTGCAATAAAATTTATTTTTATTTTATACATAATTACTTACTATCACCTTCAATAAACACCCCTTCTCTATTCCTACAACGCTCCATGCGAATTTTTCATTGCAGTGCTGGAACAAACAGTGCTGGAAGTCATCTTCTGTCAGCTCCTTCAGGACGCGTGCCGCTTTCTCTTTTACAGCTCCCACGGGCTCAAATCTCGTCCCTTTTAATGAAGATTTCACCTTAGGGAACAGATAGAAGTGAGTATTCAGGAGAGAGAAAAGAGGAATGTTATTACAATATTTTATTTTGGATCATAAACGGTTATCAACATTTTTTTCAGCATGACGAATGCATATACGAATACAAATCAATTATTACGATTTAATCAAGGCATACGATTTAATATGCCTCGCTGAAACTCAAGCAGCTACTAAAATTTGCTATGACGACATCCAACTAGGCTTAGTTGGATGTCATCATACGGAATAAGGATTCCGGATAAAAGGATAAACAGTTCCGTATAAGGTACGGAACTGTTTATAGCTCAGCTGTTAAAAAATTTAAACATGGCAGAAGTTATGACGTATTTTGTTTATTTTCATGTAAAAACTATCATCTGTAAGAACTATATGATTAGGTAGTTACGATATTTCTTTGTTAATCTGTAAGAATAGTTTGAAATTCATTATTGGTTTAATTTATATTCATCCTAGGTTACAACATAAATATGTTTTTAGAAAAAATAGAAACTATCACAGACGAAATAAAAAGAGAGTAGAGAAATATAAAAAATAAGGCTATTCAACAACAACGTAAAGTCAGTCCTACTCTATGGATGTGAACATCGAGAGTGACCAAAACCTTTGCCCGATCCCTTCAGACCTTCATCAACCGCTGCTTGCTAAGAATCCTGGAGATCCGGTGGCCAGAGAGGATCTCGAACGAGAAGCGGTTGAGTACGACAGAGCAGCTTCCTATACACCTAAATATAAGAAAAAATAATTGGAGGTGGGTAGGGCACACATTAAGGAAACCAGATAGTGCCATCGAGAAAGAAGCTCTTCAATGGAATCCCCAAGGAGCAAGAAGAAGAGGAATACCAAGAGAGATGTGGCGCAGATCGGTAAAAAAAGACCTGGGCAAGAGGCGAAAGTTATAGCAGAGAGCGCACTTGTAAATGCCCTGTGCTCCTCTAGGAGTCTACGGAGATAATAATAATAAATAATAGAAATATCCCGAATTATTAGGGAGGAGATTTGAACTCCACAATTGTCAAATTAAATACATGTTCTCCTAATAGTGTTCGTGACACTTGCCTATTATCAACTCGAGAAAATTCAGATAGTGTCTTAAATGCAAGAGGTAAAATATTAACTGAATTTATGGAACTTAATTCCTTTTTAGGGTTTAATGGCAGAACTTCGGGTGATCTAATTGGGTGTAGTGTTGAGGATTTCGTCTAGAGTGAAATTGGAGGTGTGGGACTAATAAATGATTAAAAATTTGAAAATTAAACAAATACTTTCAAATTCTGATAATTTCCCTTTGAAATATTAACTGAAAGTTTATTCTGGAGCCACTATTACTGTAAAAAATAGTACTAATACGAGAAAAATGTTAAATCAGCGATATTGCTGAAATATTTAAAAATTATTTACATTATTGATTGCAGTAAACTTCCAAGCCTATATTATGGACAAATTGTATGACAATTTCATATCAGCTGTTTTCAAAACATCTTCAGAAACAAATTTAACAAAATATATAGGGGCATTTAATAGAAAAGACCACCATGAGAGTAAACATTGGTTTGATAGTGAATGTTTTATTCTTTCGTACTATAGATTCGAAATCCCGCATTGCCGAAAGGCAAAGTAGAAGGAAGAATAAAATATTTTTTTATTTGTTCCACTACAACCTATGAAGAGCATTTATTATACAACCCTTATAACTTAATTAAAGAAGCGAGATAGGTCAGTGATAAGGTAATGGCTACTATGCACCCGGTTTCGGATTCTAGACTATTTGTGGCAGATATTTATTTATTCTATTGTCAGCCGTGGATCGACTCTGGCTTTGGGAGACCCTCCAGCGGCTCATCTAGCCTCTACAAAGTGGATGATCTTAATTGGGGAGAAACTAGGCCGTTGAGCGTGATCTCAGCCAAATAACCTACACAAACGTTGGCTTAAAGTACGGTTCTTACCAAGTACTGAACCCAAGGCTCTTCAAAGGTTGTAGTGGTACTGGTAAACAAATAATAATAATTTATTTACTTTATTCTTATCTCTTTCTGCCTTTCAGCAATACGGTGTTTCGATTTTATAGCATGAAAAAATAAAATGAATTTTTCCGATTTTATATCATGATAATTGTCCAGGAAGAATATCATCATCATTATACGTCACCGTCTTCCTTTCTATCACTAAATTTGCAATATGCTGGTCTTGTTAGAGGATTAACCGAGATAAGTTTTTCAACAAAAGTTATGCATACATTTTCTGAACCGAAATGCTTTGAAACTATTTTCCTCTAACTATATCTTTTACTTGATTCACTTACTTCTCTATGCAGACTATGCTTCTCACTTACTATCATGAAAACATAAAATACCGAATCAGCATTTAAAGAAGAAATATATCAGCAGCAGATTCTAATTGTAGAGAGATTAGTTGCCAACAGATATGTTTAAGATAGTGTTGAATCCGCCTAGAAAATAATATGGTGAGAAATGATGATTTGTTCTAAATATAGAATTTTATTTAAATTATTACAGAAATCCGATTATATTATATAGAAGAAAATTGACTACTGAAAGTTACAGTAGTATTAAACTATTTAATTAATTAAGTAGTAAACTATTTTTTTCATTATTTTGAGCATCATTTTTGCTTGAAAAAAAAAACTTTCTATTCAATTTCAATAAAACACATTTGACCTTGGGATAACTACCTATTAGAACACATCGAAATCTGTTTTGGTCAGAAGAGAGATCTCCAACATTGGAGATGTCCAATGTTGATAACAATTGGGACAATGATTTCCATAAGATACTAAATCCATTTTGTAGGAAACGCAAAAATCTCTCCTTACTTTGTTAATAAACCAATTTACCTGATTCTGTTTATAGAAAAACTAGAATTGTTTTTTTACAATTATTACTACTTTTTTGCAGTTTAGTGCACTTTTCTAGAGATCTTTTTACAATATATTATGAATATAGTACTTTTTGGAAAGAACTAAATGGGGTATAATACTTTTTGAAAGAATTTAACCTCTTCCATTATATTAATGATTAAGATATTTATTTTAATTATGTTGGCTGGTAACGTTTGTTAAATAATATACAATTTCATAAACTTTGGCATGATTTTTTTTTTATTAAATCTTAGGTTTTAAATAAAATCCATTTTTTTCACTATTATTTATTTAGTTTTGATTTTTCGACCAAATATATATTTATAATAAATTATAAACTATTCATACATATTTATAAACTGAATGCGAACAATATTTAAGAATACAGACTAATAAATAACATTTAAAACTGGTGACCTAACTATTATATATAAATTGCATACCTTCCAATTTTTATTCCGTAAATAAATGAAATAATATTATAATTATTTTGGGAATACTATTATTAAGCTTTTGAATTGAATAAACCCAATGTTGACATAAATAAAAATCATAATGTCCGTACCTAGGTAAGTGGCAACCTGCTCAAAAATGTTAAGCTTTAATTAATAAAAGCGTTAATATTTTTTTCAAAAAAGTACTATGTTTCTATTTTGTTCCAAACCTTTAATTCGAGTGGAGATAGTTGTAGAAATGTAACGAAGCATGAATTTCCAATCATCCACTACGTTCATTAATAACCATTATTTTTTAAGAAAAATTGTCAATTTATTTTCATTTAAATCCTTGATTTTACAAAATGGCCTCTCGTTATGCGTGCGCCAAATCTTAAAGTTAATATTATTATTATGTTGGAGTCTTTTCAGCTTTTTCACATTGTTTTTTTCCCAATTGGAAGGATCTTTTAGTTCCCCATATTTGGAGGGACAGAGAATGGAAAATTCCGACTGTTTCCGAGATCTGATTCCAGTATCTATTTACAAATGAGTCTGAAAAATTTTAAACTAACTTTATACGAATGCAAGCAGAAATATTATGCCAAAAATTAATTTAAAAGTGTACTTACAAGAACCAAGGTGACGCCTCTAAATTATAGAAAAAACTTTAAAACTGATTAAAAGTGATGAAAAGTCACAAAAATGGTGAAAACCAATAAAATAATGCTATACAAATATTACGGAAATTATGGCCATCTGCTGTCAAATAGGAAATTAAGTACCCTTTGGAAAAAACTAAAAGAAAGGTTATCGTTTCAAATTGTACAGTACATCTTGAAACGAAATAGATTTAGAATGTTTTGGAATTAACTGAAATATGTACATAGAATTTTTTTGAAAGAATTGCAATTTTCTTTTGACACAGGATTTCTGTGTTATTGAATGAAATCTGAAGACAGATTTTGATAAAACTAAACCATAATATCAAAATATCGATTTCGAAAAAAATTGTGTAACTCAAGCTTTTGAAAATCAAGGCCTCAATTGATGTTTAAGAAACTTCCTCGAACTCAAAGTTGTTGTATTTTGATGCAATGATAAAAAAAATCTGGTGTGGTGCGCGCATCACTCAACTTTCCCTTACCGTCCTATAATAATTATCTTTTTAATATAATTTTAAAGAGTTCACATAAACACTGCTTCTAATAAACTCAGCAGCATACACATCTTCTCCCACTTAGGTACAATAAAAAAGTTTTTAAAACCATTTTAGTACAACAATTCTGTACACTAAGTATATATTTTAACTTTGTCAAGTTCCAAATATATTTTAAAAGTTCCTGTTTAGTTTCTATGGAAACATTTTCTTTCCATTATATAATGTGAAAGTAGAAATTATTAAGTTAATTTCCGTTTTGTATTCTTAAATTTTTATTACAGAGCGTATTGTTTACAACAGATTGGCGGATTGGTGGGAGGAGGTCCGGTCGCATCCGTCTCCTTTCGGATGCGCTTTGTTATTCATCTAGGGTCATGTGCTCCTCCTAAAATACACTGTATCTTTGCTAATACTAGTCCGATTTTGATGATTCTTTTAATATTTTTTAGATAATGTAATTACTTTTCATACAATTCTACACATAATTCACCGTAAAATGCATACTTTTTTATGATATGCGCAAATAAAATATTCTTTTCATCATAACTTTTTTCCCTGCAATTCCTCGGTGATTTACTACATAAATAAAAAGTTAAAGATCTTTATGAAGAATAATTTAGGCAAGTTTCATAGTTAGAGCCGTTTACGAGAAAAATGTAAAAAAGTGTAAAATCGATTATATATAAAGTGGCACTTCCGGTTAGACGATTTTGACGAAAAAGTTGCTGTAACATAACAGCCATAATCTACTTTAAATACGCAATTTGAGTATCGTGCCGTTAGGTGTGGAGTAGCCTCAGCCCATCTTCTGTGCGTGTCCCCGTACTGGGCCATTCTTCTTGTCTCCATCAAGGAGGAGCCCCGCTCGCTCCCGAGTCTCTCCATATAACCATTAAATGTAAGTCTCGGCCTGCCAACCGGTCTCTGCTCCCTTGGTCTTGCTTCTAGCAGCCACTTGGCTTTACGATCCTCGCCAATCCTGCAAACGTGTCCGTACCACTTGAGCTGGCGTTCCTCCAGGATATCCCTCGTTGGTCTAACTCCGAGGGTTTCTCGGATGGTTTCATTCCTCACTCGGTCTCATATGGTCTTCCCAGCTACTTTCCTTAAATATCTCATCTCTGCTGCTGTGACACACTTGTCTTTCTAAGAGAACCCAACTCTCTGATCCATAGTGCAAGACTGCGAGGAACAACGACTTAAATATTTGGAGCTTGGCATCATGGCTGATTTCTTGTATACCTACCGGGGTGTTCGATATTTGATAAAAGACCTGGTTAGCCTTCTTTACTCTGTTGAAAACCTCCTGGTCTATTTTAGCATCCCGACTAATCATAGTAACTAGGTAAAGGTAGTCATCCACTTCCAGTTGTCGTCCGTCACATAGGATTCTCAGATTTTCCTCTTCCCTGTCTACATACCTAACTTTACCTGGATTTATAGCAAGACCTCTTCTTCTTAGCTTCTCTGTCCATTCCTCCACAGCGATTTGTAGTCTTCTTGGACTGTCAGCAACCAGCACAATGCCATCCGCGTACAGGAAACAGTGCACCTGCACTGGTATCATATTCCAGTATCCGACAACAGCTCTGGGAGTCCTCCTCTTTCAGCACAACGTCCATAACAACATTGAAGAGAAGTGGACTGAGGCTATCTCCTTGCTTAATTTCCTTATAAAATCTAAAGGGAGCAGAGTTAGCATCATTGAGTCGGATGACACCCTTCGGGTCCTGGTAGATTGACTTGATGGTGCTAATAAGGTTAGAAGGGACACGCCTCTCCTGGAGCGCCCTCCAAATTTCTTGACGAGGAACAGAATCGAAAGCAGCTTTTAGGGCCAGGAAGGCAAGATACGTGTCGCGGCCTCTGTCCCAGAACAACCCCCTCAGGGGGCGTAAAAATAAAAACAATTTACACAAATTAAGTCCAGATAGTTTCCTATACTTTTTTTTTTCTGAATCGAATGAGACCACGTTCATGACGCTGTAGTGAATAGTTAGAAGTTATTACTGATTATTGGTAAAAACAAAGAAAAATTACATTTTGTTGCTGAGCTAAGTACAGAGAAGTCACGGAAAATAAAATCAGTGATAGATGATCTCAAGATCATATGGACCTATGATCTCATTTCACACAGAAAAGCAGGAAATTTAAGTTTTGAGTCTTGTAAACTAAGTCAAATTTTTTGTTAATTAAAAAGCTATCACTCAAAAACTAGTCAAGGTAATGAAGTTCCAAACGCATCATCATAAATTTGACAACATTCAAATTTCCACTTCTTGGAAAACTTATACTTTTATTAAGCTTTCTTTTCGGATTGGTCTATTAGCTACTGAATTGCTAGAACGTGTGGTGTGGACTTTGGTTTTCCCAACAAATAGGTGTTCTGATAATTTCTAAGGTATTGACTGCAGCATCATGGGTGTGGTTAATTCGATTCAGAAACAAAAAATAAACACGTGAATCGATAACTTACTCGGCTTCCGAGCCTCTGAAATTCGAGCGAACTCTGTCGGCCTCGATTACTACTGCCAAGACGAGGTTATGACCAAAGATTCATGAATGTACAAATTTTGTTGTTTATTTCATCGATTTGGGCTTTTGGCTTTCCTGTACCAGTCAGTCCGTCTGTACCGCTCATTTTAGATTGCCTTACTATTGATTTGTAATGATTATACCGATATGGAAAAGGAATATATTTTGATTAACCTTAATAATAGAGTTAACTCAATTGGTTATATAAATACATATTTTTATCTTAAAGCTTTGAATTTTGATGATGACATGAAAAGCCTTAGAATGACCTAGGGCCCTTGCAATACCTGGGAATGCCGGCCCAAGCACCGATATGATTCTTAGCCGAGTAATAAAGATAAGGAAAATCACACCCATAAAACATACTGTAGGTTGTAAAGAATCAAAACGCCAACGAGGACTATAAAATCAGACTTCTGAGCCGAGAAAGCGGTCTTGGAGATTTCCACGTGGATGCCAATATGGAATGATCCATATCTAGTATTCTCCATTCATTATGTTCAGTTAGATTTATGAGTTTATTGGATAAAATAGAGCCATGCATTTAAGATTTTCTAAATAAATAGAGTCATTTTAAGATCTGAAATTTGATTTAAGAGATTTGCCACCATATAGTATAGTAATTGGTAAGCACAGCACAGCATAGAAAAGATATCCAATGCTAAATATGATATTTCAATCTAGTATTAACCGGAAAAGTAGCACTACATAATTTCAGATTATTGTAATTATTGTTGGATTAATCCGTATTATTTAATACCAAAAAAAGTAGACAACTATTCAATTAAAAATAAATCATTGCACTCACCAATTGATATTTCTATGATGTACTCCGTATTTTATATTACCATTCCGAAACAAATTATCTTAATTTCTGAAGGCATATTAAGATGAAATAGTGTACCAACTTTTTACTTATTAGTTAGTTGAAATCTGCATGATGGTATAGAAGGATCCATCCTTAATTTTTACTCATTTACACACATAACACTTTATTTTTCCAAGAGGAGTATATATCCATTATTAGATCTGTTTTATAATATCTATTATTAAGAGCATGTACGATCATGTATCATTTGTATGTAGTGTGGCACATGAGGGCAAATTATCTGAGCTGTTTACTACCAAGCTGGGAGTGCAGCTGGGTTGTCTCCTCTCCCCATTATTGTTTCTCTTGATTTTGGACGAAGTAATGAAAGCAGCAAGCAGGGTAAGACGCAGAGGCATCAAACGGGGGCTCATTGTACGCCTGGAAGACATAGATTATGCAGATGATAACTGTCACTTAGAACACAGGTATACAAATTTTTCGGGGAAGTTGGCAGGCCTGGAAATAAATGCAAGAAATAATGGCTTAGAGATAAACATTGGAAAAACCAAAGTGATGAAGGTTAACTCGAGATTCGCTAACCTTATATTACTTGGGAATGAAGGATTAAAGACAGTCGAGCCATTCCAGTGCATGGATTGCATGGTGGCGCCGGATGAGGGCACAAAAAACAGGATGTTGTAAGTCGAATCCGTAAAGCCAGAGGGTCATTTGTCAAACAGAAGAGGGTCTGGTTATCAAGTGAAATGTCTTGGGACAAAAATCCGCAAGCATTTAATACAAACGTTACGGCCATCTTGCTGAGTGGATCTGAAACCTGGAAGGTCAACAAAACTATTACGAGCAAGTTGCAAACCTTTCTTAACAAGTGTTTAAGGAATATTTTAACAGAGTGGTGGCCTAGATAGATTAGCAATGAGGAGCTCTGTAAGCCGTATAAGCCACACCCAGAACTTGGTTTCGTTTCCGCTTAAATCGATTGGTCAGAAAAAGAAACAAAATATTCATTGTATGGTTTTTGAATGCTGATTATATGCCTAATTAAATCTTCATTTTTTAGATATAAATATTTCATTTCACTTGAAAAACGTTTTTATATTGTTTTTATTTAAACCTTTTGTCTTTATTTGTTATCAGTGCCTAGATAATGAATCTATTCCATAGAAAAACACTATTCAAATGGACTCGCATTCGACAGAAGGATGGCCGCGGTTCCACAAATAGAGAAAAACGCCTCAATCTAAGTATAGTCTCTTATTTTGAATGAGACTAAAATTCTTGTATTTCTCTAAAGACGGTCAACATTGAAACTTCGACACCAACTTATTGCACTATTGCTCGAAATAACACATACAATTTAAGGGACATACCGCTATAGCAAAATTCTGAAAAAACTTTAATTGCACAGTGTGGCAGTAAAATAGAATATAGTAAAGGAAAAGAATCCATCCTGCAGCTCGTTATCCGTTTCTGTTGCTGATGAAATCTCAGATTTAAGATTTTTGTAATTGGATATTTCGGCTTCTCTGACGTATTTTTTGAGGGGAAGGGAGGTTATTATATCTTTGTATTTAGCGGTTTCCGCGGGCAGTGGATGGGTTTACACAGGTGGAATTTTGTCCATGAGTGCCATAGAAAGATTCAGTTGATGAGGTGCAAATATTTTCACTTTCCGTCATAACAATAACGTTATCACTGCAATCACACAGAACTTGGTCAACATTTTCTCTGTTAAACAAGAATACTTTGCTCTTCGTTATCAAGTACTTGTTTTTACGCGATCTATGTAGCAATGAAGAATGGGTTTTTCAAAAACAGAGGTTTGATTATATTAACAAATTTTAATATCATCTTCTGTCGAACGTTAATTGGCATAGAACTTCCTGCTTGTTTTTGACAATGTTGCCTCAAAATATTAAAAAATTGTGATGTAATTTTTGTATTACATTGTATAAATACACAACACAACTTTGAGTTTGACGTAGTTTCTTAAAGTTATTTTGAGCCGGTTCATCGTAACATTATCTTACTGGAAGTAAAAATAACGAAAAAAATAATGTCAGTAAATAATCGGTTAGAATAAATTAAATATGGTTCCCTCATAAACTAATATGCCTTTTTTTATTTGTATTATTATTAATAAAGTACTAATGCATGAGTTTGAATGAAATAATGAATAATCTTGTAAAGGACCCATAACAGTGCCCAAACCCCCATTATGAGTTTAAAAGGCATTTACTTGAATTCCTCCTTTTGCTTAATTTATAAAGTAACTCTTCCAACCGCAAAATCCCCTTGACAATTTTTAAGCTCTTTGAAGAAGCTCGGGGCTTAAAAATATACAGACTTCCGTAAGTACGCTTCGGTATGCTGTAGAGGAACTTTCAAACTTTGGGCTGACGAGGTAACAAGGTAGTTCTTCTTGCAACTGACAAGTTTGAACCACTTAGGTACAATGACCGAACTAACTACTCTCGAACAATGTTGAATTGTCATTGGCCAAAATTGAAACAGATTAAACCAGGTCATAATTATCACTCAACCTAGCACGAAAACGGCCCCACTCTAATTGCATAACTTTATGTTAATAGTTCTCTAAGAGTTGTCATGGTTAGTTTATTTCAGTTGAGTTTCCAACTAAGTCGAATTTTGATAGTAACATCGATTTTTTAATAATACTATCTCTTAAAAAAGTATGTCTTCCGTAGAGCTTAAACAACTGAAGTTTCATGGCTAGCCGATTTGAATAAGAAATAATATCCCCATTAAAAATTTGCGTTCAATTAATTCAAAGAAATAAATTATATCTTAGAAATCCTTAGTAGATGAGGATAAATTTTGAAACGAATTGGAGTGCTGCACAATAAATTAAATTGTTAAAGTTTGGACTTACATATTTATTCCGTATTAAAAAGAATTAGGGATGCATGAAATCGTTTATCAAAAATCATTAACTTTGTGATATAAAGAATACAATTCATTCCATACCACTTCATCCAGACCATGACACCTATCATCTAAGATTTTGGTGATATTAAGTATGCTTTACCCTTTCATATAGATAAGATTATATAGAAAATTTTAATGTTCTATCTCAACTAGTTTTGGGTTTAGAATCACGTAAAGGTTTTAAAAAACCGACATTTTGATAACCTGGAAGCTCCCGAAGAAACTTGCTTACCGAAAGAAAAATAATTGTACTATTGTTATTTACCGACCATATAGTATGAAACATTCAGGTTATATTAAAAACTAAATCAGAAAATAATATATAATCAATACATGATATAACAAAAATTTGCAGAAAAATTATTATTAATCAAAAGCGATATGTTAATTGAAGCAGTGGATTTATTAAAATAGTTATGATGATTCTAGCTATCACATAGAATAATAAAAATAATTTGATAAGATTTTAACGTAAAATATGGAGTTTTACAAATAAATTATTATTAGCAAAAAGCCGTATGTTAATTGAAGCAGTAAATGTATTTTAATAGTTATGATGATTCAAGCTACCATATAGAATAATCAAATATATGAGACTTAACCTCTTAACATATATTTTTATTTATTTTTATCAAATTAAACCAAAATGAGCAATAGCTGGGGCAGTAATGCCGTAGCAATGTATTAAGCAATGTATCCACGAAGCAGCTAGTGAAGCTTTAGGAAAGATAGAAACTAACCCTCCAAAAGAATGGTGGAACATAATAATAGAAGAAATGGTAGAAAAAAGTGATTTTCAATAAATGGTAGCGGAAACCAAGAAGATTGGAGAGAATACCTAAGCCTAAACACACAGGTAAAGTCTACTGTAGCAGAAAGCAACAATCAAGCATGGGAAGTCTGTTGTAGGAGGATTGATAATATCCTGGGCTACAATAAGATTCGGGAATCATAGAGGATATTAAATGCGCTAAGGACACAAGTGAAAGGAAATGCTGGTCATCTGATAAGTGAGAAGACCTGGGTGGAATATTACGAAAAACTGCTTACTGAAACAAATCCCGAATGGTCTGGTTCACATCCGCCTGAGGATCACACACAAGGATATGCAATTGTAAAAGAAGATGAAGTTCTTGTTGCATTCAGAAACGCAACTGATTGGCTTCAGTTTATAGAGATTTTTTATGCTTTCATTATTGAGCAGGTGAAGCTTATACTTACGTACATCTAAGTGAGTGGATTTGGCTTGCTTTGTTCATAATATTTTTTTTCGAAAACATCGAATTTTATATTAAAATTTTTATTAGTTGACACATAAATTGTAGGTATATTATGCATTGTTTAAATTTTTTTTTTCTAAAAGCAGTATACTTTTTTTAATATAAATTCAATGTTTCATACTATTCTAAATAACAACAATAATACAATTATTTCTCTTGCGGTAAGCAAGTTTCTCCGGGAGCTCCGAGATTATCAAATTATCCGTTTTGTAAACATTTTACGTGGCTCTAAACAAAAAACTAGTTAAGATAGAACAACAAAACATAGCATATAACCTTATCTGCAAGAAAGGATGGATCATACTAAATTTCATCAATATCTGAGATGATGGATGTCATATCCTAAATTTTTTGGATGATTTGACATGGAATGACCATAAAGCACTTTTGAGAATGACAGTTATATTGTCCGACTTTATTATCCACCAGACATCCCATTCAGATCCAGAAATAGCATCCTCAAATCTACAAAGGCGCCTCTTTCTGATAGAGTTAAAATTTACGAAATTATTAAAAAAAAAAAAAAAAATTCGCTCTCTAGCATCATCGATTTTTAGGAAATTATCTTTATTCTGGCTCGGAGAGAGCTCAATAAAAAAAAGAAAGATACTCAAACAGTTCCATTCAGGTTTAGTATATTTTGAAAAATACAAAATTCAGATTTAGGAGTCTAAGTTGTACTAAATTATTGTTGCAATTAAGTGCGTCTATAGTTGATCACTTATGTTCACAACTCTGTGGTCACATTTTGAAAAGTGCATAAAAAGATATGATAACTTAAGGCACCCAATTGGAAGATTCCCCATCTCTCAGAAGTTTAGATGTAGATACTCGAAAAATGCAAAATACTTGTCACCTCTAATTCGAAATAGTATTCCAAAATATGGATTATGCAAAATTGTAAATGAATGACATTGCAATATGGTAAAATTACACAATTGAAAAAAATTTACAATACAAGAAATTTTTCTTATGTATTTTTCAACATGCCTCTGAGGATCTTTTTCATTTTCTCAATTTCAGAAACATACCCTTTGTCGCTGAATGCAAGAATTACAGTGTCAACAGGAAGATAACACTGTAGTCGAAAGAAAATGGGATTTTCTCTTATGAAAAAAAAAAAGAAAACAAGAGAGAAAGCGACCCACAGTATGAAGAGCTATACAAAGAAAATGGAAAATAGCTTTGTAGATCTGCGAGAGACGTAGGATCTGTTTGGCAGATGAAGAGCATTCAGAAACCAGCATCTCTTTTACAACTTTGCTAACATAAAACGAGTATTGTTGAAATCTTGAACAATTTATTAATTTAAAAAAAAATTTCAATATATCTGTTCAGATATGAAAAGAAAATTCCTTCATTTTTTTTTTTTTACGAGACCTTAAATTTTTATTATAAATAAAATAAATTATTCATATGGTACTTGGAGCTCTTTAGGTATTAAATAAATATTTGTAGAGTTAACACATCTTTATTCGCTAAACGTTTCGGCATTTATTTCGATAATTATCAAAAACTGCATAAAATATTTTATCTCATTCTTAAAAAATAAACTTAGCTTAGTGAATGTAGAGATGAATACCAGAGAGTATGGAGATAGAGACACCTCAAAGCAACTGAGGAGACCTCCCCCCGAAATTTTTAATGTTAATGATCAAAATCGGTTTTTCTACATCATTTGAAGCAGTGGAATTCAATCCTTTTTTTAATTACGGTAATTACAGTAACAATAATGTCTTTAGAGAGGAAATGTTTATATTTTTTCTTGACACATGCTTACATTAAGTAGCTGAAGTAATTTTCAACCCATCATTCAGATAGACGTCAGTCCCTCAATTTATTCTCATCATTCTTAGTTGGCTAGTATAAATGCTGCAGAGACGCAACACTAATTTCCTTTCCTTTTCAACACTAATTATTTCTCAACACATTTTACCGTGCGTAGCTTCGACATGTGAGAAAAGAAAGAACGTGCATTTTATACATTATCATCGGAAATAATTAACTTAAATAATAAAACTTGAATGTAACAACATGAGAAATAAAATTTAATTGTAGAGACATTAAGAAAGCTTTTTTTTTTATGTGTTATAATAATTACAACGCGTTATCGTTTTAAATATTAAATGATAACACGTTGTAATTATTGAGACCTTCAAGTAACTATAACAATAATTTATTTTATCTATAATAATGCATCTGTTATTATTTCGTTATTACGAGCATGTGGATGATATTTTTTTAGATGTAAATACTTATTTGTTCTTATCTTCCGTTTATTTCAACTTTCTTTCACATAAAAAATGAACAATAATGTACAATATACAATATAGACAATAATTACTTGCATTTCCCGAGGGTATTCCAAGGCCATATTAAAATGTCCGCTGTGTTCAGGGATTTTATATTCTGGCTTTGGCCCCACCAATTTGTAGAGAATGGGGAGGAAACATTCTGCTGGTTCAGGAATGAGATGAAATGGGCTTAGACTGCTGAGTCCAGACCGTTCCCGGCGAACACATCGACCAAGGGGACGGAGCCCTACCACCTCTCAGGTCTTGGTGGTGGGGCGTTGATTCTGAATAGTGGGTTGGCACAGGCCTTCAGCCCATCAAAGAATTTGATGTGCCTCCGACTTGTATATTCCGGCACTGAGGATAGCTGGAGCTCCTCGTAGATGGTGGCGTTTCTCGCTCGTTGGAATGAGGCCCCTTTGACGATCCGCTGAAGAACAGAGTTCTGGAAGCTCTGCAATCTGTTTAAGGTGGTCTTTTGCATGTGCCGAAGCAGCGGTGCACTGTTGAGCATGGATGGTCTTGTAATGGCTCTGTAAATTTGCAGCTTCAGCCGAAGCGAGAGCTGCGGCGACGTGAGCAGGTGCGATTTCAGTCGGATCAGCTTGATTCTCTCCCTGACGTGGCTGGAGAAGGTGAGGTGCCTATCTGATAGAGTTAGAGAGAGTTCGGTTTGCTGTTTCCATCTTGAATGCCTTGGGCAGTGGCTTCTTCCCTTTCTGAAATATCACAATGGCGTCCGTCTTCGTCGGATCCACTTTGATCCCGTTCAATCTGAGGTCTACTATGGCCACCGATACTGCATGTAACTCCTCGAGGATCCTGCTGGCTTTGACACTGGTGGGGTAGATGCCGATATCGTCCGTACAGACAGCTGCTACTGCCCATGGATGCTGCACCGAGATCAATGGTATCGTAAATATGACGAACAGTATTGGTCCAAGTACAGACTCCATAGGCGGTACAGTGTGGAGGGATAGCGTCAATTCAATCGGAATAGGGATGCAGAAAACCTGAATTCCTCCAGACGGCGGAGTAGGAGTGTATGAGATCCGCAGTTAAAGGTATGTGTGCAGTCCAGGGATATAAACGCCGTAGTTCTGTTCTTCTGTATATGCTCTACACTGAGGATGGCTATCTGCCGAGTCATCGCATTGATGGCCGGTTTCAGACTGTTGTCACGCGTGAGCTGAAAGATGTTCCTCTGGCCAATCAGAGCGAGGATGTGCGGCGGAGATTTCCTGATGTCGCGTTGGGCTGTAGGCTGAACATGGGGATGTTCCTATGGACTGAGTCCTAGATGGTAGTGGTGATGACTTCCACCGCTGTATTCACTTTGGCTAAAGTCCCGAAGAGACTGAATTGTTTCTTCAACACTAGGCCTGTAGTCCTTCCAGACGGCCTTGTGAAAGAGGTACTACTGCCACACCACTGACGAGCATGGATATCCGCATTCCCTCCAAGTTGTAGAGCACAGGCCGGTGATCTGACAGTCCGTAAGGGAGCGCTAGGCAATCCGAGATGGTGTGCAGATCTCCTGGTCAGAAGCAGGTCTAGGGTCAAAGTACACTCGAAGATGTGCATCTCCAGGTGGAAAAGGCCATTTGGTCTTCGTGATCAAAGTACCCAGTGGATTGTTACTACCACATATCCAGGCAGATGTCGAGCATTGAAGTCTCCAAGGACGATACACCGACCCTTCGTCTGGGCCTTTTGCAGCAATAGCTTCACAAGTGTGAGTACATCCCTAGGTCTCCTATAGACACATATGAACACAGATCCTTTAATCATACGTCAACTGTGAGTGCCAAGTGTAACGAATACCACTGGGATCGAAAAGAGTCTGGATGGGACATCTCGTCTGACCAGGACGGCAACGCCCTGGTGAGCATGCATTCCGGTATGCAGTGTACCTCTAGAAGTGGAGACGAGCCTAGGTGTTTATCATGGTGTCAGTCAGTGCCAAAACAGAGGGTCTGTGCTGCTGTAGGAGGAGCTCAATTTTGGCCTTCTTCGGGATCAGACCTCTGATGTTGTAGTTGACTACCAGGTGTTCAGTCATGTTTCTGGAGTAGCCTCATCACCAGTGCTGTGAGCTGGGTCATTATGTCCATCATCTTGTCCATCCGGCTTTCTTGGTGGTCCTTCTTCTCAATCTTCAGTGCGGGCAACAAAACGACCTGGTTATGACGGTAGAACTGGTTTTGAGGATGAGTCGAGTGGTGAGGGTGAGGAACCTACTGTGATTGTCGGCTGGCTGCAGAGGTTCCGCCAATGAGGGAGGAGTAGTATGTGTCCCACTTGACTACCCTACTGGGTTTCCTTGAAGTGGCTACTAATTATGGCTAGTAATTATTGTGACCTACTAGCAATGGCATTTAATATGTCACTAATAGTAGATCACAATAATTTATAATGAGGAAATCATAATAGAGCAACGAGAAGAGCCGAAGAAACAAGTCGTAGAAAAATCCCATCAATTAAGTATCAGAGTAAAATATAAAAATACAGGAATAAAATCTATGTACACGTAAAACAAAAACTGCCTATTAAGATCGTAGACAGTCTAATGAAACCGACGATAAAATATAGTCCATATGAAATCACATCTCGAAAAACAATTTAAAATAATTTATGATTTCAATATATCAATTTAAAAAGTTGGTAAAATCAAATTGTATATACGTATATATTAAACAAAAATTACTTTCTGTCATTTTGGGAAAATAGATAAAAATAGTCTTTAATTATAGTTAAAACTATAATGGAAACAAATAAAAAATTAAGTTTCGGATCATTTTAGTTTACTCTTGCTCACATTTTATCCACTTCTAAGAAGATTTCACATTTCTCTCAGAGGAACTATATTTTACATTTTAGACCTTCGAGCCATGGGTTATCTTCCTCCTACATATATCAAAGATGAATGAGTCTTTTGTTCAAGCCATAGTCTGAAATATTCAATTTTGATAGTAAGTTGTTTGTTTTAGTAGCATTTGTCCCAAATACCAGAGTCAAGCATTTTGAGAATTAATTAGCTTTTTCTTTACCTATAACGGCCTGGATGCTGTCAGTACATGGGGTGGGATAGTGAACATTTTCGTGTTTCAGTATGCCACAAGTATCCTAACCTCAATGTTTGGTTTATTTTGTTGATAGAAACTATAGAGACCCCATTTTTTTATTATTAAACGTAATAACGATTTATAAGTTTATATATATTCAGTTCCAAAAGAAAAAGAAAAAAGAAAATATATATATATATATATATATATATATATATATATATATATATATATATATATATATATATATATATACATATATTTTTATATATAACTTATGTTCGTTCCGAGGACTTAAAGTAAAAAAAAGGAAAAAAGGGAACGAAATGACAAGCACACTTGTTGAGAAAAGACTGACTTTATTGCCTTAGTAATCCTCTATATATAGTCTTAGGGAGTGTTTACATCTTAGAGTTAGGATTAAGTTGTATAAAGTTACACTGTGTACCTTAACTCCCCCCTGCCAGTTTACGAACACTTTTCGTAAACTTTACTACTATAATACATTCTGAACAACAAACAAAAACAAAAAAAAAATGATACTCTGCCATGTAAACACCCAAAAATATGAAACATAATACAATAATACAACTAAATACAAAATTCTTATAGCTAAACTTATGAACTATTATACAAAAAGAAATAATGAACAACTTAAGAAATCGACATCTGTCAAAATGAACATAAATCATCCTTTGATACATCCGAACTGCTCCCGTAGAAGAGAGGATACTCACTCATGCATTATCAGGGTTGTCCGGGCTCGCCCAGCGGAATCTTTAATTGTTCAATGTGAACGGTTCTCCGTTTCCTCGGTTCTTTGATACTCTGGATGGTCACTACATTGTGTTCACGTATCACAATCACCTTGAATGGTCCCTCATAACGTACCGCCTCTTTAGTCCTGTTTGATGCCAATTTTCGGTACACGATAGTCCCTATCTTAACATCCTCCATCCTGTCCCGTACCCGAATATTTTCCCGTGCCACCCTTCTACTCTTTTCCGCCGCGATCCTCCTGTGTGCTTTCTCCCGCAGTTTTACGAGCGCTACCCTATTACTCACTAATCGCTCTGCCAACCCTTCGTCTACTACCGTGCTCCCTCCGTCTCTTCGCCGCTCTCGAAGCCCGAAGATTACTTCAAACGGGGAAAACCCTGTAGCCATATGAATCGAATGATTGTATGCTGCTACCGCTTTTGGCATCGCGCAATCAGCCTCCAACCCCTTGTCTACGTGGAACACTCGCAGGTGATCTCCCAGCGTACTGTGCAACCTCTCTATCCCTCCCCTACTCTTGGGGTGTCCCGGTGTGTTAATATGCCAAGCTATCTCCAATGCCTTCGTCTCGTTTCGCAGACTCGCATTATCGAATTCTCTCCCTCCATCGGAAGAAATCGTATCCGGTATCCCATAAAATTGGAACCATGTTCGTAGAGCCGCGATCACTGCCTCTGCCGACCGGTCTTGTACTGGATATGCCATCGCCAGCTTGCTAAATACGTCTAGCACTGTAACCCATTTAAACCCTTTCCACGTGAATGTATCCACCTGCAGGTCGCTTAACGGTGCGCTAGGTGTCGTCGTCTCTTCTTGCTACCCAGTTGGAGGGTGACGATCATATTTCGTATTTTGACACACTACACATGCCCTTAACACCTTCTCTATCGTCTTTCGCATTCTCTCCCAGAAGTACTTCCTTTTCAATGCTTGCAAGGTCTCGTTTACTCCTCGGTGGTTCGTCTTCCCCTGGTGGTACGCCAGAGTAACCTCCTCCTGCCGTTCTGGATCTCTGATCGTCTCCACCATGAGCTTGCATCTGACGAACGTCCTATCGATTCCGATTTTCTCGGTCTGCCATAAGCGCTTTATCTTCTCCCAGACCGATGCGTTTCCTACATACAGATAATGGGTGGTTCCTGGTCTGGACGCGTCTTTCAGGGCCCTGCAAATCTGCTCCTCTCTTACTCCTGGATGCGACCATATCGTGTTAATACTATACTTGCCATATTTTGAGTAATCCACCTTCATCAATCCCGACGTCCGGGTTTTCCAGATAATCTGACGTTTCTTGTCGTTGATGATTTCCTCCCTCTCCTCCATTTCCGTTGGCCTGTCTTCCGTAACACTTTCGTCCCCCGTCGACATCCTTTCTTCTTCTGCTTCCCCTGACTCTGGTTCCCCTTCACCCTCAGGCGTCCATTCCCTTACGAATCTCTGTAGCTCTCCGGAATGTTCCCCTCTTTCTGTCTCTATCGCATTGACCTGCAGCGCTCGAGATAGCCAATCTGCCACAATGTTCTCTCTTCCTGGTTTATAAGCCACCCTCATGTTATATTGGCTCAGAAACTCTTTCCAGCGGGTAACTCTCGCCGATGATTCTTTGAGCTTTCCTACCCACAATAAGGGTCGATGATCCGTTTGGACCTTAAATCTCCGCCCGAAGACATACGGCCTAAAGTGTTCGACCGCCCACACAATACCCAACAGTTCGCGTTCTAACGCGCTATAACGCGCTTCCGTCTCCGTGAGGCGTCTGCTGGCATACGCCACTGGTTGTTCCCCCTGTTTTCCGTCCTGCGACAGTACCGCCCCCAACGCGTATTCGCTCGCGTCTGTGGTGATAGTGAATGGTTTCGAGAAATCAGGGAACGCAAGTACCGGTTCTTCCTGTAATCGCGACATACACTTTCGAATATTACCCTCAATCGTAGGTGTTATCACGACTTTGCTCCCTTTCTTCAGAAGGTTATTAAGGGGTACTAAATATTCCGCCATCTCCGGGACGAATCGTCGATAATAATTTAGCGTTCCCAGCAGCCTCCTTATTCCTCTCACATCCGTTGGGATTGCCATCTTTTGGATAACCTCAACCTTCCGCGCATCGGGTCGTACTCCTTCCTTTGATATATTATGCCCCAGGAAGTTGATCTGGTCTTGCCCCAGAATCGATTTCTCTACAGACAGCTTTAGTCCGAATTGTCAGCCGGTCGAAGACGCATCTTAGATCTGCTATATGTTGCGCTTCATTCTTACTGAAGATCAGCAGGTCGTCCATGTAAACCTGGCAGACCGATTCGTCCAGTCCCCGCAAAAACTCGTCCATGAGTCTCTGAAACGTTATGGGCGCGTTTTTCAACCCAAACGGCATCCGGGTAAATTCGAAATGACCTCTCTCGAATGTAAAAGCCGTCTTATGTTGGTCCCTCGGGTGCATCTTTATCTGGTGGTACCCAGCTTTTAAGTCCAGCGTGCTAAACACAGCCGCTCCTCCTAGCCTATCCAAGATATCTTTGAATCTCGGTATCGGGTATTTCTCGTCCAGGGTGTTCTCGTTTAGTTTCTTAAAATCTACCACGACCCTATACTTCTCCCGCTCGCCGTTTTCCTGACTCTTCTTCTTCACTGCCCAAAGGGGGCTGTTGTATGGCGACGTGCTGTCGGTAATGATACCTTGTTTCTTCAAACTCTCCAGCTCTTCCCGGATATGTTGCCGTAGAGCTTGCGGGTACCTTCTCTCCTTGACGTATGTCACCCTATCCTGTTTCAGCGGGATCTCGTGTTCCGTTTCCCCCGTTACACTCAATATATCTCCCTCTTGGAAAAAAATATCCGCGTACTCATCTCGTAACGCCTGTCTCCAGTCTTCCCGGTTAATTGCCCCGACTCTAATTTTGTCCTTTTTCAGAACCCTCTTACACCTGTACTTCTTTGTTCCTATCCTAATAATCCATTTCCCGTCCTGATTTCTTATCCGCGCTCCCATTTTCCCTAGCAGGTCGCACCCGATTATTCCCCCGTATTCCCGAGGCATATTCTCCACTACGTGCACCCTCAATTTTCCTCCCTCGGTTCCACATTTATTCAAATCTATCCCTACTTCCCCTTCTATCTTACATGGACCATTCAAGGTGATTAATCTACATCCACATACCTGTACCTGGGGTATCCTCTCTCCTTCACACAACGCCTCTATCGCACTCCGACACATTATCGTATTTGAACTGCCTGTATCTACCAAGCACCGTACTCCTCTCGCAACTCTGATAATAGACAACCCACCACAGTCACTCTTTATATTATGCACTACCGCGTGGTTGCCTCTCTGCTCGCACTTTTCTTATTCATTATCTCTCGATACCCTCTCCTGCGTTGCTCTTCGTCCGCCGCTTCTTCTGCCGCTCCTTCCTCCTCCAGCTCCTCTGTTTCCTGGTTCGATTTTCTCTTCATCCGTCTCCGAGGCTTCCGATGACCCTATCGACTCAGATGGTGATCTGCTCCTCTTCCACATTCTTTGCGCATTCACCTCCATGGGTTCCCCTCGATTTGCTTCACCGCGTCTGCTCATGTAGGGATACTGCCTCGCAATGTGTCCTTCGGTGCCGCATTCGAAACATCTCGTTCGGGGGCACTGGGCTACCAGATGTCCCGCCTTCCCACATCCATGACACCTCCTGTCTTCCCTTTTCCAGATCTTCTTCTCCGGTCCTTGCCTCCTTTCTCGTGCCATCGTCCTCTCCCGTCCAACGAATTCCGTCTCTCTTCTCCTTCCCATATCTGGCCTAGGTTGGTTCCTACTTGTCTCGGGCCTCCTGTAAGTTACCCTACTCCATCCCGTTTCCGCTTCCTCTCCGAATCTCGCCTCTTCATCCCTGGCACTAGCGTCTACCATCTCCTGGGCACATTCGATGAACATTTTGTCTCTAGACAGCCCCTCTTTCTTTCCCGTGTCTCTCGCTAGCTGCACTTTCAATATAGTTGACAAAAACGCCATCCTGCCCTCCACCTCGGCTGCGTTCAGAGTTTCCCTCATCTTCTCGGTTATCTTGTTGTATCTGGCTAATAGCGTTCCCGCATACTGCCCATTCGTTTGGTAAGGCTTCTTCGTCTCCCTGAACATTCGAAAAATATCCTCTTCTGGGGCCCACCGGCCTCCCCCAAATGCCTTTTTCAGCCTGTCCTTCACTATGATCCAAGGTGTATCCTCGTCCGCCTGAATTAGGTTAAGTATGTTCCTTTTTACTCGGCATACTAACGCTGCTCTCAGTGCGTTCGCATCCATTGGGTCTATGAGGTCTTCCGCCAACTTTGCCTCTATGCGTGTCATCACACGGTCGCCTCCCTTGAGAAAATGATTTAGCTCTCCGATTTCTCCGTTGAACCTTTCTAGATCTGTGATCGCCTTTCTTAGATCCTGCGAGGTCGCCGTCTTTATCTTTAGCCATTCTAGGGCGTTTGCTTGTGCTGCCGCCAAATTCGCGTGCGCCGCCGCCATGGTTTCCGTTGGCAACGCTGGGATGTCCTGTGGTAGTATCAAGGTTGCCGGCCGCACTATCTCATCTGGCATTCTATAACCTTCTCACTTGTCCTGGTCAATTTAAAAAAAAACAGACGCGAACAGCGTGAACATAAAAAAAAACACCAAGAGAGAAAAAGAAAAAAAAACAACTCTCTATTCCGAGTATGGCCTCCCGGGTTTCGGCACCACTTATGTTCGTTCCGAGGACTTAAAGTAAAAAAAAGGAAAAAAAGGGAACGAAATGACACGCACACTTGTTGAGAAAAGACTGACTTTATTGCCTTAGTAATCCTCTATATATAGTCTTAGGGAGTGTTTACATCTTAGAGTTAGGATTAAGTTGTATAAAGTTACACTGTGTACCTTAACTTATATATATATATATATATATTTTATATATATAAGTTAAGCGTCGGCTGCTTCAAAAATCACAAAAAAAGGAAAAAGGTTTAAGTAATGACACGCACAGTATCCGAAATTTATTCAGCTCTTAATTCGCCTTTTATACATTCTGATTGTTGTTTACAGCCGTATATGGTATTAAGGCTCATACTGCTGCACTCCGGGCCTTAACTCCCCCCTGCCAGTTTACGAACAATTCGTAAACTTTACAAATACATAGGAACGAAGTGCATAGTATTCAGCCGTTAATATCTTACAATCCAAACTTACTAACTATACTATACTTACATTTCACTGTTCTCTATAATCACTGCACTCACATTTTAACACTATGTCCATAAATAGTAAATGTAAAAGAAAAAAGAAATAAAAGAAAAAACACAAAAAAAAAAACAATAGCCATATACGAAAAAAAAATAACTATACAAACTAAAAAATTTGCCGTGCAAACTAAAGACCAAATAAAATATAACTCTTCTGGACTCCAAATTCGCTATTGTACATGTTCCTGTGTACAATGGTTCTGTGCGCTGAGACGGGGGCACTCCAGCTCGTTACGGTTGCTCTGACTCTACTATTGGCAGCTTTAACTGTTCGATATGAACTGTCCTTCTCTTTTTAGGTTCACTGACGCTCTCAATGGTGACAGTGTTATGACAGGGTGATTATAATCACCCTGAATGGCCCCTCGTATCGCAGCGGCTCCTTTCCCCTATTGGAAATTATCTTCCGATAAACGATGGACCCGATTCTTATCTCCCCCATCACGTCCTTTACACGAAGATTTTCCCGCGCTACCCTACCGCGCTTCTTCTTCTCAATTTTCGCTCGAACTTTCTCCCACCGTTTGCCTAATTCAATTCTGTTAATTAACAGGTCTCCCGCAATTTCCTCGTTACCCGTCGTCCCTCCGTAATCCCTGCGCCGTTCCCTTAACCCGAAAATTATCTCGAACGGCGAGAACCCTGTGACCGTGTGGATGGAGTGGTTGTATGCCACTATCGCTTTCCTCATCGCCGTATCCGGTTCTAGCCCTTGTTCTACCTGGTACACCCTCAAGTGGTCGCTCAGATTGCTGTGCAGCCTTTCTATGCTCCCTCTACTTTTAGGGTGTCCTGGTGTATTAAGATGCCACACTACGTCGAGTTTTTTCATTTCTCCCCTAAGCAGAGCATTGTCGAACTCTCTCCCTCCGTCAGACGATATTCGCTCTGGCACCCCGTAAAATTGGAACCAGGTCTGGAGAGCTCTCATTACCGCTTCCGCTGATCGTTCTTGGATCTCTTGCGCCATCGCTACTTTACTGAAGAGATCGATGATCGTGACCCACTTGTATCCTCTCCAGGTGAACGTATCCACTTGTAGGTCTCCTAACGGCGCATCTGCAGTCGGCGTCTCCTCTTGTCTACCTTTTGGGGAATGTCTATCGTATTTGGTGGCGAGACATATGGAGCATGCTCCGATGGTCTCTGTGATGGACTTCTTCATTCTCCACCAAAAATACTTCCACCGTAATGCCTGCAACGTTTCGGTCACCCCGCGGTGATTTGTCTTTCCCTGGTGATACGCGAGCGTCAGCTCTTTCTGGCGTTCTTCGTCTCTCACGGTCTCTACCATTAGCTTACAGCGGATGAGAGTCCGATCCATACCGATTTGCTCAGACCGCCATAATTTCTTAATCTTCTCCCAGATCGTGGCGTTTCCCACGTAGATATGGTAGGTCACCCCTGGTTTTGACGCATCCTTCAGGGCCCTGCAAATCTGGTCCTCTCTCGCCCCTGGTTGCGACCAAATGGAGTTGATCTTGCTCCGTCCGTATCGAGAGTATTCTACTTTCATGAGGCCCGAAGTTCTGGTTTTCCAGATTATTTGCCGCCTCTTGTCGTTGATCAACTCTTCTATCTCTTCCATCTCCACCGGTCTTTCCTCGATCGAGCTCGTCTCTCCTGGGGATTCTTCCTCTTCTTCTGGTTCTCGCGAGCCCTGTTCTCCTTCTCTTTCAGGTGTCCATTCCGTCAAAAATTGACGCACGTCCCTCGATGGTCCTCCACCCTCCTCCTCTATGGCATTTATCATGATGGCCCTAGACAGCCAGTCAGCGACTACATCGTCTTTACCGGGCTTATACACGATTTCCATATTGTATTGGGCCAGGAGCTCTTTCCATCGCGTAACCCTCGCCGAGGATTCCTTCAGCGTCCCCACCCATTGCAGAGGCCTGTGATCGGTATGTACACGGAATCGCCGCCTGAATACGTAGGGTCTAAAGTGGTCCACGGCCCACACAATTCCTAGCAACTCCCGTTCCAAGGCGCTGTATCTAGTCTCCGCGTCCGTAAGGCATCTGCTGGCGTATGCTACCGTGCGTTCACCACCGTCTGCTTCCTGGGATAACACAGCCCCTAACGCGTATTCGCTCGCGTCTGTAGTGACATTAAACGTTTTGCTAAAGTCCGGAAATGCCAATACCGGCTCCTTTTGTAACCGCTGCATACATTTACGGATGTTACTTTCCATTAGCAGCGTCACTATTATCTTTGCTCCCTTTTTCAGCACTCTATTGCCGGGGGACGAGGTACTCTGCCATTTCCGGCACAAATCGTCTGTAGTAATTGAGTGTCCCCAGTAACCTGCGAATTCCTTTTACATCCCGCGGAACCGCCATTTTCCGAATAGCCTCTACTTTGTCTGTGTCCGGTTTGACTCCTTCACTCGTAATCGTGTGGCCTAAAAATTTGATTTGGTCCTGCCCTAAAAGTGATTTTTCATTCGATAATTTTAAACCAAACTGGCGCACTCGTTCAAAGACGCTACGAAGGTGCCTCGCGTGCTCGGCTTCCGATTTACTGAACACTAAGAGGTCGTCCATGTACACCTGGCATATTGTTTCGTCGATTCCCCTTAAGAATTCGTCCATAAGGCGTTGGAACGTTATCGGGGCGTTCTTCAATCCGAAGGGCATCCGCGTGAATTCGTAATGCCCCCTCTCAAAAGTAAATGCCGTTTTATGTTGGTCCCTGGGGTGCATTCGGATTTGGTGGTATCCCGCCTTCAAATCTAGCGTACTAAATATCGTCGCCCCACTCAGTCTTCAAACCTGGGGATCGGATATTTCTCATCCACCGTATTTTCATTTAATTTCCGGTAGTCTATTACTCCCAGTATTTTTCTCCATCTACTCCCGGTGCACTCTTTTTCTTCACCGCCCACAGCGAGCTATTATACGGCGATGTACTGTCAACAATTATCCCCTGCCTCTTTAGACTAGATAATTCTTCCCGAATATGTTGGCGTAGTGCTTGTGGGTACTGTCTTTCTTTTATGTAGGTCACCCTCTCCTGTTTCAACGGTATCTCATGTATAGTTCGCCCCGTTACCCCGAGTGTATCTCCCTCCCTGAAGAAGATGTCCCTAAACTCCCTCCTAATCGCCTGCTTCCAACCCTCCTCATGACTAATTGCTCCTATCCGTGCTCTACCGTCTTTTATACGCTTCTGGCAATCGTAACTTCTCGTTCCTATCCTCATGTACCATTTTCCCTTGCGGATCCTAACCCGCGCGCCTACTCTTCCCAACAGATCACAACCAATAATCCCCTGGTATTCCCGGGGCATACTCCCTACTATATGCACCGCTAATGTGCCGCCTTAAACTCCCCATCTGTTTAGTCCCAACTCCGCTTCCCCTTCTACTTTACATGGGCCACCCAGGGTGATTAGTTTACAAGTACATACCTGCGTCTGGGGTGCCCTCTCTCCGCCACACAGCCTCTCCAGCGCTCTCCGGGTCATGATGGTGTTGAAGCTTCCTCTGTCCACCAGGCACCTTACTCCTTCGGCTACTCGTATGATAGGCAACCAGCAAGCCTCCTTTTCAATATCCTGACTTACTAACAGACGGTCGCCTCTCTGCTGGCACTCCTCTCAGATCGCCTCCTCTGCTCTCCATCGTCTGCCTCCTCCGTTCTTCCGGCCGCCTCTGGTTCCTTCGGTTCGTCGGCCTTCTGGTCCGCCCGACTCCGAGCTCTCGGATGAGCCCGATGCCTCAGACGGCTCTCGTGATGATGCGCTCCTTCTTAGCGAGTCGTCTCTCCTCCTTACTCTCTGAGCGTTCACCTGCATTGGTTCCGCTCTTGGTGGGTCCTTTCTCTGGTAAAGGTACGGGCAATGTCTTGCGATGTCCCTCAATCCTTGCAATGTCCTCAGTCCTCAAGCCTTGCAATGTCCCTCAGTCCCGCATTCGAAACACCTGGTACGTGGGCACTGCGCTACCAAATGTCCGCTCTTTCCACATCCATGGCATTTCCTGTTGTCTCCTCCTCTCGTCCTGGTCTGGGGTCTGCTTTGACTCATCCTTTTCCCCGATCCTGCTACTCTCTGCGGGTTGTTGTAAATCTGACCCTTTTTTCTCCAGGTCGTCGCCGTATTTCCAGAGCGCCCGTAGGTTACCCTGCTCCACCCCGCCTCTTCTACTTCCATTCGGGTCTCCTCCTCTCTTGCGCTGCTGTCCACCATTTCTTGTGCACATTCCATGAATGAGCGGTCTCCTGGGAGGCCACCTTTAGTCCCGGTTTCTTTGGCTAATTGAACCTTTAGGATGGTGGACACAAATCCCATCCTTCCTTCTGTCTCGGCCGCACTCACCGTCTCCCTCATCTTCTCCGTAATTTGGTTAAATTTAGCCAACAGGGCTCCAGCGTATTGTCCCTTCGTCTGCTGGGGAGTTTTTACCTTCCTGAATAATTGGAAGATATCTTCTTCCGGTGTCCACCTGCCGCCGCCGTATGCTTTCTTCAATCTGTCCTTCACTACCGGCCATGGTGTCTCCTCATCCGCTTGTATCTGGTTCAAGATACTGCGCTTGACCCTACACACCAGGGCCGCTTTCAGGGCTTCCGCCTCTCCGGGATTTACCAGATCTTCTCTTAGCTTGGCCTCGATTCGTGCTATTAGGCGGTCACCTCCTTTTATAAAGTTAAGATTTAGCTCACCTATGTCCCCCGAGAAGCGTTCCAGATCTGATACGGCGTTTCTCAGGTCCCGTGATGTAGCCACTCTAATCTTCATCCATTCCAACGCATTTGCATGCGCCGCGGCTAGCGAGTCTTGGGACAATGGCGGAACGTTCTGCACGTTCAGGACCGCCGGTCTCACCACTCCTTCGCTGGTCATTACTTAGTTCCTTTTTTCGTATCGTCTTTTAAAATAAAAATAAAAAATCTTTTACGAACGCTCCGTCCCGGGTTTCGGCACCAGTTAAGCGTCGGCAGCTGCAAAAATAAAAAAAAAAGGAAAAAGGTTTAAGTAATGACACGCACAGTATCCGAAATAAGACTAACTTTATTGAGCTCTTAATTCGCCTTTTATACATTCTGACTGTTTTTTACAGCCGTATATGGTATTAAGGCTAATGCTGCTGCACTCCGGGCCTTAACTTATATATATATATATATATATATATATATATATATATATATATATATATATATTAAGGTTTAGTTTGTTGAGAATTATTTGGTGGGATAGATATCTCGTTCTTTGACATTGAGTGTTACATCTTTCTTTTGTGGACTTAAGTAAGAGGAGAGGAGGTTAAGAATAAAATTTAGCAATTGTGTACTTCTTCTGAATACGAATAATATTCTTCAATACCATCCAAGATAATACAATTCTCAATTTATATATCGATTAAAAGTTTCTACTCACCGATTTTCAAGCGAAAATACCAAATAAACTGAATGACATTAAAAAAAGAATGAAATTATCACATAATCATACAATTACAATTTTATTGGTTTAACCCAAAATTATTGAATACTGCAACTCAATTTATAAGCAACTCTTCTAACAATTTGTTCGTATTGTAAAACTTTCATATTTTCAAATTTTTCGTCGAACCAAAATTAGTGTTTATATCAATGATGATCATTATATACTTAGGCATATTTTGCAATGATTTATTTTAGTAAAATTTAATTTAAATGAAAAAATAACCTAGTTTTATCTAAAGCATAGTGAAACAGTTTTAGAACATATGTAAATAAATGATAGAGCAAAATAATGTTTAAGTAATTATTTTATTTCATCTTATTGAATTATCATTATTTGGAGCATAATACAATAAATCAGGGATCTGCCCGCTCACCGTTCCAATCCCTTCAGAAAGATCTAAAATAGAATGAAATTTAAATGTTACCCCCTCGGCAACAATTTGCGACTTACCATCAGTTCCGTAATACCTAAGGGGTCCCCCATCAAACGAAACCGTTGCACAATAAGAAATACCAGGGTCTATCTGTACAGGATGTTCATAGAAAACATCAAAAGTGTTTTGACTCCCGTCAGAACTGTAACATGCAATGGTCTCTATCACCGCCTTACCTAGGCGCTTAAGTTCTAACCTGACTGTGTATTCAGCAGGACCATGAACAGATCCAAACAACCGATACCCCATAAGAAATATCCTCTTATCAACAGAAAACTTAATTGAATCATAACGGACACGACTAGATTGCCTATTGGTGAACAGCGAAACAGGAGTGTGCTTGCAACACCTGTGGCATACTAGCATTTTTAAACCAGTCCTCGGTCTGGTCAGGAAGCTTAGAATCGGCTTCGTGGTTGAGGTTAAATATAAGAAAATGTCAATTGTTTGATCTTTAGTCAAAATTCTAGATTGTGCCGGTCCATTAGCATAATCCTGTAGAGGCATCGCTGGAAATCTAATGTGTTGAAGAGCTCTTTCAAGAACAGTTCTCCTACTCTCTAGAGTAGGTTCCAGATCCCTCCTCCTGCATTCTTCTTCTGCCCACAGTAAAGCAGCTGAAAAAATGTGCTTCTCTTTGCAAGTCAAAGTTTCCCGTTCCAGAATCGAAATAAATGTGGCTTCGTCTAGCTGTTTTATACCTTCAGACTTAAGAACTAGCTCAGCCTGGGCGTCGATTACGTCCCAGCAGTGGTTCGTGAGCAGGGACTCCTCGAACATGCGTGATTGTTGGAGGAGGGTGCATACATTATTATGTGTCAGGGTTGAATGTAGGTATTTAATACACGCCTGGGACAGGTATGGAAGCATATATTTCTTCGAAACGTAGAGAGTTGGAAGAACGGTATGTGGCTCTAATGATATCTCGTCACAGTAGAGGTATTTGAGCATAGAGAGAAAGATCGAGGGTTCCACATCCGGAACCTCCACTCTGTTCTCCGCCAGTTCACCGTACAGCATGGCGTAGAAGACAGAACTACCAGTTGCTAAGACGTACTTGTGGGCTGATATCCTTTGAGAACTGCCAGGAGTTCCAACTTCAAAGATAACGTCAGACAAGAGTTCATTATTGACCATGGCTGAGTTACGATCACTAACCGTGCTGAAATTTGACTGCCAATCAACGCGAAGGTTATTCACACTCCCATTAGACATATTAAAATCTTCGGTTGACTGCTCTACCGATGGTGAAATTTGGAAGGTTAGAGGTTCAGATGCCATCATTAAACAATTGATTCAAAGTCTACAATATGAATTTTCAGTAATATAAAAGTTCATCACTAAGATAAATAAATGAAATAGCAATAGCACACATGTTTTGGAAATCAAATGTTTTTTTTTTTTAGGTTTCTATGAATGATAGAGGAGATTCGATGGACGGTGTCAAAACAGAAAAAAAGACGTAAGCGCAAAAAAAGAGAAACGGAGATTTTGAGTGATAAAGTTTTGTAAGCAATATTTATTTTATCTCTCCTAGTGAAATCATTTCTTTAATTTCTTGATTTTTTTTTCTATTTTAAACAGCGTGAGATGAAAGAACTATCGCTTTTTCACTAAAAAATTTTGTCGTTTTGACGCTTACGCCTTTCTGCCTTTATACTGTCGATATATTCTTTCCCATTTCTAACCCTAAAGCACTCTTCAATATGAATGCTACTAATAGTAGGTATAGCTGATTCTTATTGCTTGACTGATAAACTGAAGGGATATTTTCCAGTAGTGCGAGCAAATCATTTATTAAGTAATCTATCACTTCAGCATGGTCATTATAGACTCTTAAAAAATATGTGTTGAATAAACGCCGAATCTATTAGAAGATAAATATCTAATGCGAGAGTTCACGCTCGGATATACTATTTATTTTAATATATCATGGATCCTTAAATAATAGGTGATTTATTATATTTTATGAAAATTAGTAAAATTTATAAGGCCCAGGGAGCAGTGCAATTTAGTCCAGACTACAAGGGAAAATAGAAAAAATAATTAGTCATTCATTGAAGTTTCCAGTAGAACATGCTAAAAGTCTATGCCCGTTGGGGAATGGCGGGGCGAGTAAGGGTGCAGTTTGAAGGTCCCTTCTTTTCGGATTTTCGCTTATATCTCGGAAACTATGTGTCCTTGCGAAACCACTGTGCACAAAATTATAGCTGACAAAATGTACCAAGTTTAGATGAGTTGGTTAAAATTGATTTTATTCATTTTTTTTCTCCATCTTGTACAGTTTCTGAATCATCCGCATTCAAAATTCGTCAAAAACATTTACCTCAGGTGTTTTTCCTTATTTGACTAGCTAACTCTTCAGTCCTTCCTCCTGCGAAGAAATCAAGAGAATAGATCATAAGAATATAGAGTAGTTAACAATTTTTTTCTTGAAACGCTGAAATTTAAAAGCAATTTTAACTGAATATGTCAATTCCAAAATTTTGCAATCCCTCTCTATCTCCCAAACTACTGACTCTATGGAAAACAAAAATGATTGAAATCTTTCTTATGGAAAATATTATGTACTTTAATTTTACAAATATAGATATATATGATATAAATCTTCTGCCCATTTCGATAGCTCCCGATATATTTGAGGAAAACTGCACCTCCACCCCCATCAAATCTCCTACCTACACTCCACCGGCGAGGATTTTTAGTATGATGCACAGATCACTCTAGTGGACAACTGTAACAAAATCCAGAACTGTATGATTTTTTTTTAATTATCGCCGACTTTTGGCTTTGGTTTCCTGGACTAATTATTTAATAACATATCTTCTTCAGGTGCCACGTGCAAGTTTCGAAATTGACATATAAAGTTAAAATTTCATTTACTTTTCAATGCCTTATGATAAAATTGTACACTATTCTATATTTGTTTGATCTTTTCTCTCAACTTTTCCGCATGACGAAGAGCTGAAGTTTTAGCTTATCAAACAAGGCAAGAAATCCGAGGCAAATTTATTTTGGTGAATCTCGAGCCCAGAAACTCGGGAGAATACAAGAAAGCGAACAAATGTACAAAATCAATTATATGGCTCATTTTGTCAGCTTTAATTTTAGTGGTTTAATAGCTAGAACGCATAGTTACCGAGATATAAGCGAAAATCCGAAAAAATGGACCTTCAAACTGCACCTTTACACTTTGCCAACCCCCAACGGAGCAGGGACTATAAATATGCTGTACAGGACACTCCATTGTATAATTGCCAAAATCTCAAACTATATGCATTCTTTTTGTTAACACTGCAGAGCTCGCATCCTCTATCCTAACATCTTAGGTTGCCTGGCGTCTAACAGACCACAACACAATTAAAAGAGAATAACATGGTTTTTATGAATATATTACATAGCTTAATATCATATTACATTAGTTTAATTTACTTTAAATATATATCCAAATATCCAAGATAAGGAAAGATAAACATAGTTTCACCTCTATTTAATAACGATTAAATAAAATTAATGCTAAATATTGGTTAAACAATCACAATATTTATATGGTTTATTATTCGAATTTAACCCTGTAGGCTATTAAATTGAAAGGCCACTATCCTTTTTCAGCCAGTATATACGCCGCGGACTGGCTCGCACTTCCAGCCCAAACCGGCCTAGGTCGGTTTGGTGATTAAAGCGGGAAAAGCTCTCTCATTTATACGTATGTATATGAATAAATAAAAATCTAATGTTTCAATAATTCTGCTTATCTACTACCCATTCAAGCTGAAATCAGTTTTCCACCAACATCTTATTTTTTTTGCTAAATACCTACCTATATAATTTCTTGATATAATTAATAAATCGTCTCTAATTTAATTTCTTGAATTAATATCGGTTAACGTTTATATCAGTGTCAACATATATTTTATTATTGAAAAATAATTATTGTAATTAAAATAATGACTTTTGAGATAATTTCGTCATATCCTTTCGATATTTGTTTTCGTTTATAATAAAATAGAGGCCTACAATAGTTTTGTAGTACAATAGTGTCGGGGTATTTGGAGCTGATTTCATACGAATTTGGTGCCCTGAATTCAAATATGACATTAGTTTTTGTCTAGATGGTCAAATTTCTAAGATTTAACGCTTTAGTGAAATGTACGTTTTATGTTATAATAGATTAAATCCATGAATCAATTAAAAATTAAACAAGAAATTATTATTATTGAATTACACAAATATTATTATATTAAACAAATATCATTATATTATACAAATATTATAAGTATATAAACACAAATATTATATACTAATATTGTTATATATACAATGATAGTACCAAGTCATCGATGGAACCAACTAGTCAAGTGCAGGGACACATCGGAAGCGTCTTTTTCGTGGCCTTCTTAAATATATCTTGGAAGTATCTTTCTAAGCTCCTGCAATAATCTGCCCTGATGTGCGTATCCTATCGGCCTTAATAGCGGTCCTTCATAATTTTAATATCTTGATGAAATCTTTCACCTTGCTCCTCACTGTTGTCTCCTAAATTTTTTGGAAAACGGTCCAGGTGGCTGTGTAAATAGTGCACCTTAATACTCATGTTGCACCCAAAGAATTTCAGCATGATTTTCTGCTTTTCGTTTGCCAAGAAAATTTCCGACAACTGCAACAATCAAGTCCAGGATTCTCGCTCAGCCTCATTCATGAAATTTACGACGGCTTGGTCCTTAATGAATTTTCTTATTTCTGGGTCGTTAAATATTCTTGCTTTATTTTTTTCCTTACTCAAGTGAGGCATTTTTCCCCCTATAAATGCAAAGCATGATCCGTCCTTATCAAGAGTCTTTACAAACTGCTTCATAAGGCCCAGCTTGATAAGCATTGGAGGAAAGATGATTTTTTCTCGTTCAGCTAATAGTTCGTTATTTTCTGCAACGACCGTGTCTTCTCTCTTAGGCCATTCTTGTCAAACCCAGTGGTGTATTTTGTCTCGGCCATCCCAGAGACACAAGAAAGGATATTTGGTGCGGCCACTTTGTTGTCCGAGGAGAAAGTTTATCATTTTTAAGTCCACACAAATCACAGTTAAAATTGATGTCAACTATACCTTATCTTCTCCAAGACCAAAGCTATGGTGCAATATGTTTCTTAGATTTTCGTTGAGTAAGCAATAGGTATTGAACCATAGTTGTTCCCATTGTGTAGAAGAACACATTTCAAGCTTTGCTTTGAGATATCAATAACTGGGCGCCAATCATCTGGAAAATATTCAGGAAGACTCATTTTTTCCAGGAGTCCTCAAATATCCTGGAGAAGTACAGGATTTTCTTCCTGAGAAAAGAATGGTAACAGACCCTTTTCTGTTATATGGTAAAAAGTAAGTTTGGTTCCTTGTTTCAGTAAATTTTTGTCGTTCAAGCTGAAAGCCAGTAATTCAGAAGCTTCTTTTGGCAGGTTAAGATCTCTGATGAGGTCATTTAACTCATCCTGGTTGAAACGTTGAGGAATTGTTGACATCCTCTCATAATTACTGTCACCTTCATTAGTACCAGAAGAATGATAATAGGGAAAACACTCTTCCTAAGAAAGCTCTGGCAGCTGGTGAAATGCTGGAATCGTTACTTCCTCTGAGTGAAGAACAGGGCGTCTTGCAGAGACTAAGTCCACTTGCTACGGTTGTTTCGATTGATTCCAGTAATATTTACTAGACAGAAATAACAGTCATCGATTTGGTTTTTGGATTTTCTCATCGTTTATGTCCACCATCAGCTTTGAGTTTTGGCCTGCGGGACTCCTCCGATCCGAAGCTGCGGTTGTGGATTTTACCTGGCTTTCCCTAAATTTTATGATTTTCGTTGCTTCTACCTTTGTAGTCGCCGATATCTCCAACAAGTAAATTATTAAGAAAAACATTAATGCTCCTATATAACTTACTAGAATTAGTCCATGCAACTTGGCCGAAAATCGCCAAGTACGGCGCGCACAGCTTCGACCTTATTAAAAAGTACGTTTCCTTATAATATAACGTACACTACTTATCCTGTAAGGCCTATTTGGTTCAAAACGGGACAGATAAAAAGGCCGGTAGGGTGATTATAGGTTTTTTTTTTTTAACTCTATCAGACATTATATAAATAAGTACTTAGTATCAACACGTACGTTTCTATATAATATAAAGATAGCTTGCACATTAGACCGGCCTGCCCCGGAGCATGCTTTTTGAACTTATCCTTGACCGACCTATTCGGGTCAAAAAGGGACAGACAAAAAGGTAGGTAGGGTGAATATAGCGGGAGAAGCTCTCTCATACATATAAAAGAAGAAATACAAATTCTATATTTCAATAATTTTGCTTAACTACTACCCTTTCAGTTGAAATCAGTTTCTAACCACCAATATCTTTATTTCTAAATTCTTATTTACATAATGTCTTATGCATTCAAAATATTTACTCATAGAGTTAAAAAAAAAAACCTATAGTCACCCTATCGGCCTTTTTATCTGTCCCTTTTTGAACCAAATAGGCCGTGCAGGATAAGTAGGGTATCGTTATATTATAAAGAAACGTACTAGCGGCCGGTCGCTAGTGCGCGCCGTATTTGGCGATTTTCGGCCATGTTGCATGGACTAATTGTAGTATGTTAGATAGGAGCATTAATGTTTTTTCATAATAATTTACTTGTTGAAGATATCGACGATAAATAAATAATCTCCCTTGATTAATACCAAAAAAAAAACTTTATTGGTATGAAATAATTACAATTAACATGTAACATGTCACTTAACTGAGCTAAAGCTTACACTAGACTAAACATCTACTGAGACTCGAACTGATCTAATCTACTGCGCGGTCTGAGTGGTGTCGGGTCGGGGAATATATACACTTATAAGAGTGCTGACTACAGCTGTACCGATAAGCGTGTTTTTGAGGATTTATCTTCTCTCTTCTGAAGATCTGAAGACGCTGAAGATCAAGTGGTCTATGTGGTTGAAGTTGATGAGGGTAGTGTCCAAGGCACAAAAAATGGTGCGTTAGTTAAATGTACTTTGAGTAATATAAATGATTTCTGAAATTCTGCTGGATTAATTTCCGATTCTTTTCTTAATTGTGCAATTAGTGGTTTCGCGATATGAGCATACTTATGGATAAATTTGCGGTAATAACCAGTCATACCTAAAAATTGTTAATTTCTTAATTACAGTCCGTGGTAAAGGAAAATTTTCAATTGCTGCTATTTTGGATAGATTTGTAATCAATACAAATTCCGTATGCGGATATAATAAGTCCTAAAAATGGTAATTCAGTTCGTAAAAATTCCGTTTAGTCTAATTGAATTGATAAAGAGTATTTGGAAAGTTTCTGAAATACGGTGTCTAAGTGCGTAAAGTGTTCTTGAATTGAGAATGAGAATATAATAATATCATCCATGTAAACTAATGTATTTGGAGTATTACTAACCCATCATGTTCATGGCTCTTTGAAAGGTTGAAGGTGCATTACATAATCCGAAAGACATACGAAGAAATTCATGATGTCCTGTAAAAGCAGTTTTAGATATAGAATCTTCTTACATTTCGATTTGATGAAAACCGGACGCTAAATCTATGGTTGAAAAGATTGTTGAACCGTGTAATTTATTTAATAAGTCTTCAATGTTTGGTACAGGGTACTTATCAGGTATTGTCTCTTGGTTTAATTTTCTATAATCTATTACCATTCCAATTTTATTTTTTTCCACTGGCATCTAATGTTTTCGGTACAATCCAAATAGGTGAATTATATAGGGAGTTACTTTCACGTATGATGTTATTATTCAATAGTTTCTGAATTTCCTCGCCAACTAGAGGTTTTAAATTTCTTAGGGTAACAATAATTTCGTGAATAAATTGGTTTGTCAGGTTTTAGGGGTATACTGTGTTTGATTAAGTTAGTGAATTTTAATATTTCATTTTCTCTTTTGATCATATCTGGGTATTTACTTATTAGATTTATTAATTTTTCTTTATTATCATTATTCATATGATCATGCCTTAATTAATAAAATTGACGTCATCAATAAAAATAATTTTTTCTATATTATTTATTTTTATTTTATCATAAATTGTCATTTCATCTGTTTATGAATTTATTTTTATTTTCAATTGTTTCATCGTTTGTAACCTATCAATAAATTAAACTTATCACTAAATGGTAGTACATTAAATTTAACTTTTAATTTATTATTTAACCCGAGTCTTGGTGCAAGGTCTATTATTACGGTTTGTATACCTTTTTCGCTACCAATTGGCGTTTTAACAATAAATTCTTCTGACTTAATTTCAGTTCCTACAGGTACGGAAAGTGGATTAATATAATTTTTTACGGATCTCGAATCTATTAGCCATTGTTCCTTGCATTGGTCAAAAAAGGAGGGTAAGTTTTCTGTGAAATATAGGGTATATTCGGGGTATTTTCGGGCCTGTCTGGTCCTAAAAAATTATGAAATTCACTTGTCAAATGTTTCACTTGTTCTTCTAACTCTTTAATTCGATCATCCTTATTAATATTTTCTGCATGATTCACCGGTTGTTGGTTAGATCTCACGTTGCGCATTGACAGGATATTTTGAGAATTTGGATTAAACGGTTTTGAGTGAAAATTCGATTGTTGTGGTTTTATATAGTTAGTATTATTATTCCAATTAGGATTTGTTTGATTTAACCAATTAGGTCTGTGCTGGTTTTTTTGGTTTTGAAAATTGGGCGTCCCATAATTTTGATTATGTTGGAAATTAGGTCGCTGTTGGTAATTTTGATAGTGGGGTCTTGAAGGATTATAATTATTCTGATAATAATTTCGCGGTTGGAATTTTTCATGGTATTTATTGTGATCATAATGTTTATTGTAATCGCGATGTTTGTTGTGAATTTGATTATATTGGTTCGTGTAGTATTGTGGTCTTTTATCGGGTTTATAATTGCGGTTTTCGTAATTTTGTAATTGCGGTTTTGTGTTTTGGAAGAGTATAGTCTGTTCATTATAAAGCAACAATTATTTTCGACTACGACACGAATCTCATCTAAGTCATTGAATGTTTGAGTGATTAAATAATAACTTAATTCTGGGTGCAAATGTCTAATAAAATGATGGTTGATACGTTTGATCTCGTTTTCCATGAGTCCTTGTTTATCAGTTATTTCCTCATCTATATTAATTCTCGTGAACAATAGTGCACGGATTGAAGGTACTCTGTTAATAAAATAAAATCGAAAGGATGTTCGCGGTGGTGGGGAGTCATACTAAGCAAATTAACTTCTAAATTTTGAACAGTTTTCGTATTTCTAAATTTCCTACTTAAACTGTTTAGTAAGTCATGAACGTTAATAAATGTCTTATTTTGTAAAATATCTCTAGCATTTCATTTTAATCTAGATTTCACTATTGTAAGTAACCTAGCATGATTATTAATTCTTAAATTATTACTATCGGCACAAACATTATTATATATTTTCTTAACTTGATCTACAAAGAAAAATAAATCAGCAGGATTGCCATCGAAATATTGAAGATCACCATAATATTCTTTTGTCATTTGTACGAAGCCATTTTTATTGGTTTTCTTTTAACAACTTTAGTTTCTTTTTTCTGTTTACTAGTTTGGTTAATTAATAATGAATCTAAGCTTCTGGTCAATGTTTCTACGTTTACTTTTAATTCTGGTATATAATAAATTGAAACATGAATGTAATAATGGTAAACTTATATATAATCTTAATTCTAGATACAATAATTTCTAAATACCTCAAGTCTTTTTCGGTGATTGTTGTTGCAGGGGATACTTTATTAAATTTATTCTTTTCCTCTTTTCGAAAGTGTTGAGGCACAAGCCAAAGGTGGATTACCCCAGATTCTGTTACTATTTCATCGAATCTTCATAGGAGTCCGTTCGGTGATGTCCCGAAGAAATTCCAGTTTCTGTTGGTATATTTCGTCAAAGCTTCATAAAAATCTTTGAAATTTCGTCTCACTTGCTACCTTTGACCGACAAGTCCCTGTGTCTGAGCGCCAAATAAATAATCTCCCTTCACTAATCCCAAAAAAAAAAACTTTATTGGTATGAAATAATTACAATTAACAAGTCATGTATGTCACTTAACTCAACTAAACCTTACACTAGACTAAACATCTACCTCAGTAACTGAATCTAATCTCGAACTGATCTAATCTACTGCGCGGTCTGCCTGAGTGGTGTCGGGTCGGGGTATATATACACTTATAAGAGTGCTATTACAGCTGTACCGACAAGGGTATTTTTGAGGATTTATCTGACTATAAAGGTAGAAACAACGAAAATCATAAAATTTAGGTAAAGCCAGGTAAAATCCACACCCACAGTTTTGGATCGGAGGAGTCCCGCAGGCCAAAACTCAAAGCTGATGGTGGCCATAAATTATCTTAAAAATTATCTTAAATTAATTTTTATTTTCAATTGTTTCATCGTTTGTAACCTATCAATAAATTAAACTTATCACTAAATGGTAGTACATTAAATCTAACTTTTAATTTATTATTTAACCCGAGTCTTGGTGCAAGGTCTATTATTACGGTTTGTATACCTTTTTCGCTACCAATTGGCGTTTTAACAATAAATTCTTCTGACTTAATTTCAGTTCCTACAGGCACGGAACGTGGATTAATATAATTTTTTACGGATCTCGAATCTATTAGCCATTGTTCCTTGCATTGGTCAAAAAAGGAGGGTAAGTTTTCTGTGAAATATAGGGGATATTCGGAGTATTTTCGAGGGATCGAGATATAAGAGATATAATAAAATAGAGATATAATAAATAGAGTTGTCAAGGGATCGTAGAGGTCCATGGCAACATTACGAGTATATCTCAGAAGAAATAATACAGTTAATGATAGAGGAGTTAAATAAACTAAGCTAACTACTACAACTAATTTATTACTTAGGTGTAAGTGACTTAATAAGATTTATTAGATAGCTCGTGGTTCCTTGTAGGTTCAACTATTAATTTCAGATGACCATGAAATGTTGGAAAAGGAATTAGCTGGTTGGGAACAAAGAAGACATGGAAAGGATCCTCTGGAATTCTGAAATGTTTTTTAATAAAATAACCATTATAATTAGGATCAAATTTTTCATCTATGGATTTATTAACAGACTCGTAATTCATTGGCGCCTCTTCTTTACTTAAGGACATATGTTAGATTCTCAAAAAGCACCTTACGAAAAAAGTGATGTTCGGAGAATATTCAAAATAAATTATTTAAATATATCAAAAATATTAATTAAGCCCAGATCGAATGCACGGTGGCCATAAAGCATTTAAAAAAAAATCCCTTAATACAGTTGTCTGAAGCCTTGTTGCGACGAGAGATTAATTGCATTTAATTATAAGTTAATAATACAATTATAAGTAAAGGATACACTCAATCTAAGGGTAATTTCCACCGCCTAGCGTTATTTGAAATGAGATATGTCAAACAGTGATTACAAAAATAATATTAATTCCGAATTTTATGTTTTTAATACCATTAGATAGTTCTGTAATTGTGGATATAGGCGCAATTAAACATAGAATAGAATTTATATATAATAAATCAAATATATAAGGCAATAAAAGAATATGTCATAATCATGGAAACCATCTCTTTGTAGTGTCGCGAACTTTTCCAACCAACTTAGAGAAAGAGGTAGTCATTCACATAACTACTGTGGTTTTATTCATATAACTACCATTTCAAAGGATATCAATTCAAAATTAGGGACTACAAGTCAACTTCCACCATAACTACAACCTACAGTTAAGGCTATGTCACTGGTAAGCATTGCTGGAAAAAAAAAAAAATCATTACCACGTTGGCGATTTACGATTCAAACTGAGATAGGTACAAAGAATTCCTTAAATATCATATAAATCGATCAAAGACCCGTAGGCATCAACCTTGAACTATGCTTTACGAAAATACTTGATGCTGTTGGCATAAGAAATAATTTAAAATTAGGTAATATACCTAACAGTTTTGAAACTAGACCAATACGGGGCATAAATTTAGCTCCGGTCTTAGCGGAGCAGTTTCTTTGTTCTTAGAGGACCCTCCAGGTTCATTCTCTCGACGTCCTTCTGCTTCAGGATGAGCGTCGTGCTGCTAAATATCAGCCTGCTGCTCTCAAAACCATCGCATAATATATTAATTCATTTTACTCTAGCTGAATTTTTGATAACTATTGAAATAAGTTTACGTCTCCTAATTCCAGGAAGATACTGCTGTAAGCCGAAATTATCTGTTAAATTTAGTAAATGCAATAACAAATCCCTTGTACCAACGGAAGTATTTTTATTCTTCTTATCAAAGGCTATGTTAGACAAAGATAGTTTTTAGAATGCTTCTCGCAGGTTCCACATTAACACTTGTTAAAATATTTTTTCAAATTATTGTTATATATTATAACTAAAATACCAAAATTAACAAACACTTATCTGAATAGTATAGTTAAAAACGCTGCAAATTATTACACAATGGTTTATTATTTCCACTTAGTAATATTTCAAAAATATCTATTCTGTACAAGTAAAAAAAATTAAGCAGTAGGCACCAAAGGGAAAGAAATTTGAAGCTTTCCAGAAGATGATCGCCGTGAGAGTGCTGAACAGGGAGTGTTAATTTAAAAAACTCTGTCAATGCAAATAGGCTGTGATATAAAATGATACAGAGGAAATATTTTATGTGCACATTAGTAGGAAAAAAAAAAGAAAAGACTAAGGAAGTAAAGAAATAATCCAAGGAAGAATAAAACAGAGAGACACGAGGAAGTCAGAAGCCCAATAGATAAGTCAGGAAGCCGGTTGACTAGCCGCCAGGAGAATCAGTCTCCGAAGTTCCTTACGCTATATCTCAGCTAATAATGATCCGATTTAAATGATTTTTATTTCGTTTTGTAGGGAATTTCATTAGATTTCGTTAGCTTTCATTAGCTAATGAATACAATAAAAGCACCAAACAAAAATTTTTGCGGACAGATTTTTTTTTATTCGATATTTGGATTCTACGTATCTTGAAACGTGAAACCTCAAATTTTGAGGGAGGTCACAAAAATGTTTTCCTTGGTCGATTCTAAAGATCTACTATTGAAAATAATAAACCAAAAGCATTTAAAGATAGAGATTTTTTTATTTTTTTTATTTTTCTTATTTTAATGCCTTGTCATGCTGATTCCAAAACACCTTACATTTCTCCTCTATGTTTATAAATAGCCGAGTTATGGGTATATAAGATCTTTAATCGGCAATTATTATAGATTTTTTTTTTTAATGCCTTGTTATGCTGATTCCAAAACACCTTACATTTCCTCTCTATCTTTATAAATGGCCGAATTATGGGCTTATGAGATCTTTAATCGGCCGCTATTTTGAAATTAACAGACGGAGGGTAATTTAGTTTAGGTAATTAGTTCCGAGGATCATTCCGGGGTGATCTGTGTCATTGGTACCGAATCTCAAGACAATCGGTCCAATAGTCTCGGAGAAAAGCCGCGGACGGCGTACGGAGTACGGCGGTCGGCGGACAATAGATTTTTTTTTATTCGATATTTGGATTCTACGTATCTTGAAACGTAAAACCTCAAATTTTGAGAGGGGGTTACAAACATTTTTTCCTTGGTCGATTCCAAAGGTCTACTATTGAAAATAATAAACCAAAAGGGACTGACAAATTTTGATGAATCATATAATCATAATAATAAAGATTTTAATAAATAAATGACAATCTCAACAATTTTATATCATGATTTCGGGTAGGCTTGAGACATCGAAAGTGTAATAATATCGATCTTCGATATTTTGCGATATCGCGAAACCATGTATCAATATCTACCGGTAATAGCTAGAAAAATATCGATATATCGAAAGGAAATGAATGAAAAACCAAAGAAAAGTGCATCAAATGAGTACAATATAAAATTGTTAAGAAGGTTGTGAAATAATATAATTATTATATATAAAACCATTTATGTTAGCCATGAATCATTATAAAAAAAAAAGTAATGAATTATACTTCTGGCAAAAACATATTACACATTTTTATCATGAAGCCATATTTCACACATTATATTATTCTGTAAGTTTTTCAATAATAAAATCTTCAAACTTCAAAAATTGAAATCATATTCTAATGTGAATTCTCAAAACTTTCATCTAAAAGCATGCAATACATTTGATAAACATTTCTGTACAATTACCATTTATATTATTATTTATTTGTCTTTACATAGGATTAATTAATTTTATTTGTATATAAATCTTATCTACTAATTATTATTGGGTAATTTAATATTGTTTATTCTCATATTTCTGGTAAAACTCCACATCTTTGTTTCAGGTCTTAAAAATTTAGACCTCCGCCATGTTGGGGTCACGATTCTGGAGTTTTACCGAATAAAGAAATTGTTAATTAAAATAAAATACAGTATAGAGTTAAATATGAATTATCGAGATATTCAAATTATCGAGATTTCCAATAATCGGTAGTACCAAATAAAAAAATACGAAATTACAAAATTAAGCAAAGTTGTATTAACATAAATATACATAAAAACGAAATAGTTACTTCAACAAAACCTTAAAATATCACATTTGAAAAAAAAAAAAGGGTTAATTTCTTCTTCGTAAAGCATGTTCAGAGCAGAAAATAGGTTTATACCATTATACGATTTTACTAAGAAATGATGCACAATGTAGATGTATTTTTTCGCAAAACAAATACAAAAAAGACAATTAACGATATTTGTTCAACAACCCCCGAAGATAGGCGTATCCCGAAACATTATGTTTTGATTCCATATTACGG